>JARBWK010000004.1:7969678-8569678 GCA_030556195.1 Anolis apletophallus | reverse complement strand
GGCAGTATTGTTGTTTTCTGTAAGCTGCTCTGAGTCCCCTTCGGGGTTGAGAAGGGCGGCATATAAAAATAGTAAATAAATAAATAAATATAGCAACTAAAGTTAAAGGAGTCCTTTTCCTTATTTCACCTGGCAACTTTGCCGCTAGGTGTTCTCTAACACAGTAATGGGGAGAACTGGGAAGTTTTCCTGCTGGTTTTTTGTTTTTTCCTATCTGTTTTTCTATGTGACCAGTTTGTTTGGAGAGGATTTTCCTCTCTCTGCCTTTGTCATTAACAAGAGCACTCAGACAGTGGAATTAATCATGCAAGCCAGCCATGTGAAATGTTGGCAAAGTTGAGCTTGAATGGCAACCACTTCACCAACAGGCTCCTTTCCTTGCCTGAGTCCAGAAGATAAAACCAATTCTTTCCAATTTGACTTCACCACTATGGATTAGCGAACTGAAGGCAATTTGCTTGGGAGGATAACCAGATGAGAAGCCAAGGCTTTTGGTTTGGGGGGTGGTGGTGGTAAAATTCCTTGATGATCTTTGATGTGTGTAAATGGTGACGTATGACGCTGGGTTGCTCTTTGGCTGCCCTTATCTTGGAGAAGGAGGTTTTTCTTCTCCAGTTCAGAGATTAGAATAAGGACTGACAGCTCTTTTATTTTCTCTCCCACTACTATTCTTTTATATTTAATGTTTACCTTTTTAGAACAGTGTCTTATGTGAAAAGAAAATGAAGAGAAAGACAAAGCCCACACAATTCTCTTTTATGTAAACCTTAAATTAATATTCTTATCTAAATATGTATATATTATGGCTACCAATTAATAAAGTGTAAAGTTATATCCACCAGTTAAAATACTGGTCATGATTAAAATTATACCTCTAATTACTCTCTACTGTAGCAGCTTTTCTAAGATTATTACTAATTATTACTTTTTCTAGCTGCATGATTATATATACATCTCCGGGTGCAGCATCATGGCAAATCTTTTTTTTTTAAAAAATACAAATTAATTATTTTCTTCAGAAATGTCTGGAATAAAATCTTATGGCAGGTGGCAATTTTATTGATAGGGACCAGAACATTTGCAATCATTCTTTACATCTCTGATCAAGGAAGCTGACGCAATAATAAGCTTGGCTATCTGCTAGAAGCCATTTGGCTCATGACTGCTTTTCATAATAAAACAAAAGCCTGTCCTCTCTTGCACAGAAGAAGGGTGTATCTAAGATGATACAAGTACATTATCAAGCTCTGCTCCTTTCTTCGTGTTTTTGTGCAAATTTAATTAGTCAGTTAATTAAAACTTACAGAATTTATAAATTCACCTGGACTATAGCCCTAATTGCTATACTGGTACTGCACCCTTTGTCTAAGGCTCTCAGAATGGTATAAATGAGGAGTGTGTCCTTCTCTGAAAACTATTTGAAACTTTATCAATACCTGAGTATTCAATTATTTCTAAATAAACCAAACATTTTACTACCAGCAGCAGATGAATCAACACCCTGATTTTACTTATCAAAGTACATGATATCCAAAGTGGGTCAAGGTATTGGTGAAGGATTTAATGACCAGAATCATTGAGTTGTTGTAAGTTTTTCAAGCTGAATGGCCATGTTCCAAAAGCATTCTCTCCTGATGTTTCGCCTCAATCTATGGCAGGCATCCTCAGAAGTTGTGCGGTCTGTTGGAAACTAGGAAAATGGGGTTTAGATATTTGTGGAATGTCCAGGGTGGGAGAAAGAACTCTTGTCTGTTGGAGGTAGGTGTGAATGCTTCAATTGGCCACCTTGATTAGCATTTAATGGATTTGTATTTGGTGGTCCCTATGTAGACTTGTCCACAACTGCATGGTATACAGTAGACTCCTGCAAAGGTGAGAGAGATCCATGTAGTGGTGGACAAGTCTACATAGGGACTACCAAATGCAGTGCCCAAACACAAATCAAGAAATGTAAAAGCACTGCAGACTCCTTCAACCAGAGAAGTCAGCCATAGCAGAGCACCTGATGAACCAACCTGGACATAGCATATTATTTGAGAACACAGAAATACTGGACCACTCTCACAACCACCATGTCAGGCTACACAGAGAAGCCACTGAAATTCACAAGCATGTGGACAATTTCAACAGAAAGGAAGAAACCATGAAAATGAACAAAATCTGGCTACTAGTATTAAAAAGAACTCTGAAATCATAACAGTAAATAAAGAACAACACTCAAAAACATGGGAATTCCAGACAAGAAACAATCAGGGAGAGATAATCACATCTCAGCAAAGGATTCCCTCAGTCATTAAGCCAGGCCATTAAATGCTAATCATGGTGGCTATTTGAAACATTCACACCTAGCTCCAACTGACAAGAATTCTTTCTCCCACCCTGGACATTCCACAGATATATAAACCCCATTTTTCCTAGTTTGCAACAGACCTCACAACCTCTCAGGATGCCTGCCACAGATACAGGCGAAATGTCAGGAGAGAATGCTTCTGGAACATGGACATACAGCCCAAAAAACTTACAACAACCCAGTGGATCAAGGTTCTTTGTCTTCTGTAACAGTGAATCCATATAATACTTTCCCCCTCCCTGCCACTAAAGAAACAATAAGAATTTTAAAATTGCAATAATTTCAATCCAAACAATTAGCTGTCTGAGTTTTGACTCTTCATAGCCAAACTTTCTCATGACATAAGAAATAACAACAATCCAAGATATAAATAAAATGATATAAATTTTGTAACTTTAAACTGTACTATCTGTAACTGAAAGGGTAATCTTTCACAGAAATTAGAGATTCCTTTCTGATTATATACAATTGTGTACAGATCCCAACTGTTTCTCATGGTAACCATGCAATCACTGTGAGGCAGGAACAGGGAATGTGTGGTTGTCCATCATCCCCCATATATTTACGATGTTGCTTAGCATTGGCAGGAGTTGCAATCCAGCATTCTCTGAAGGGCCACACATACGTTCACTCTATTCCAATGGATGGATTAATAAAAGGTGTATGCCCATCAGCAGATCTAAATTGTTTCTAGCAGGGGGAGAATTATTTCTACAAGTTCCTGAGAGAAGCTGTCCAAACTCTTGTGGGCATAAAGCCAGCAAGGGGGCTACAGTTGCAGAATGAACATAGGGAAAGCATGCAAGGATAGAACAGGTAGCCCCATTTACTAACAGAGTTCCTGGCCATTTGTTAAGCAAATAAGGCTATACTTATATAAATAGGTCACACCTATTTACTGGATCCAGTTTTAGTCCCACCATCGCCCACATCCTACAAACAAAAGGGTTAGTACAAACTAGTATAACTACATCTAAAAGGAAACTAGCTACACTCTATGGTCAATGCAGGGCCATTCTCCAATCAGTGTCTGAGTTGTATAATGTGAATTTTTCACTCCAAACCCATCAGACCCAGTTACACAGATTCCCCTGTTTTGTTCTGGGACATGAAATGAATGGATGGTGGTTTCATTTTGATGTCAGTGAATTCTACTGCTTCCTCCATGCACGAAAATGAAGGAGCTGCTACCTAACTAGAGTGGAAGCAATCTGGCTTTAAGCCAGAAAGAGATACAGTGCACTTGAGCAAAGTACTTCGAGAAGTTGATGAGTCAGACGATGAAGTGATTGAGGTTCCAAGTAGCCAGTGGGAAAGTGCTCTGGTAGTAATCCCACAAGTTTCCAGATTGTGGTGTACTAGTAAAGGTTGTATACTCTCACCCAACCTATTCAACTTGTATGCAGAACACATCATGCGATGTGCGGGACTTGGTGAATGCAAGGCTGGGGTAAAACTGCTGGAAGAAACATCAACAACCTTAGATATGCAGATTATACAATTTGATTGCCGAAAGCGAGGAGGAGCTTCTAACTAAGGTGAAAGAAGAAAGTGCAAAAGCTGGGTTGCAGTTAAACATAAAAAACCCCAAGATTTTGGCAACCAGACTAATTGATAACTGGCAAACAGAGGGAGAAAACGTGGAGGCAGTGACAGACTTTGTATTTCTAGGTGCAAAGATTACTGCAGACACAGACTGCAGCTAAGAAATTAAAAGACGTTTACTTCTTGGGAGGAGAGCTATGACCAATCTCAATAAAATAGGGAAGAGTAGAGACATCGCACTGGCAACAAAGATCTGCATAGTTAAAGCCATGGTATTTCCCGTAGTAACCTATGGATGTGAGAGATGGAACATAAGGAAGGCGGAGCGAAGGAAGATAGATGCTTTTGAACTGTAGTGTTGGAGGAAAGTTCTGAGAGTGCCTTGGACCGCGAGAAGATCCTTCCAGGAAACAAAGCCTGACTGCTCATTGGAGGAAAGGATATTAGAGGCAAAGATGAAATGCTTTGGCCACATTATGAGAAGACAGGAAAGCTTAGAGAAGACAATGATCCTGGGGAAAATGGAAGGAGAAAGGAAGAGGGGCCAACCAAGGGCAAGATGGATGGATGGCATCCTTGAAGTGACTGGCTTGACCCTGAAGCAGCTGGGGGAGGTGGCGGCTGACAGGGAGCTTGGGTGTGTTCTTGTCCATGAGATCATGAAGAGTCGGAAGTGACTGAACAAATAAACAACAGCAACAAAGTAAAGGTAAAGGTTTTCTCCTGACATTAACTCTGGGGGTTGGTGCTCATCTCCATTTCTAAGAGCCAGCATTGTCCGTAGACCTTTCCAAGATCATGTGGCTGGTATGACTGCATGGAGTGATGTTACCTTCCTGCTGGAGCAGTACCTATTGATCTACTCAAATTTGCATGTTTTTGAACTGCTAGTTTGGTAAAAGCTGGGGCTAACAGGAGTTCACCCCACTCCCCGGATTCAAACCTGTGACCTTTCGGTCAACAAGTTCAGCAGCTTAGCGCTTTAACCCCCTGCACCACTGGGGGCTCTTATCTTGTGTTGTACTATCTTAGTATAACTGTGCTGGTGTAGCCAAAGATGACACAAAGAAAAAGAACGTGAGTTCTGAATGTGACACAGATGTGCATGTGTGCACCTAGAGCAGTGTGGCAATGTACATGGTGCATTGAACAGCCTCTGTGAATTGCACATTGTGGAATGAGCTGACAGCCATGCACGTTGCTCACACAATGCACTACGGTGGTATTCAGTATATACTGGTAATGCTAGTGTTGTGTAAATATTGGGATGACATAGGATCTTGGTCACTGACTGTTATTTCAGGATACCTGGACAATGACAGGTTGGATCTGTGTGTACCTTAAAACATATAGTTCAGAACAGTCATTCTCATTAAAGGTACATTTGTGTGGGGCATCTACATTGGTCAGTTTCTGCACATTTATTTATTTTTTGTAATATATACAGTATTATTATATTATATTATATCCCAATACTTTTCTCCCAATATAGGAACACAAGGCAGTATTTTTGTTTTGTCCATGCACTCATTTCCTTAGTCATAAGCACAGAGGCTACTACCTGCCCTACCTTTATCTTCTGCTTAGGGAGATATTTTCCCATGATCCCCATTTCAAAATGAGAATGATAAGCAGGAGTAATTCATGTACAGAAGCAGCTGGAATCCTGCAGTAAATTTAGCGGGTTGGGGGTGGAGAATAACTTCAAACAATGCTGGGATCTTTAAAATCACTAAAGTTTGGTTTGTTAGAAGATCAATTTTTCGTAGGTAATTCTGGCAACCACCGTGCTATTTATCCTGAAAACCTTTTAAATATTCTTAGAATAACTCATCTGATCACCAGGAGGTCTGATTACTGCATATTACTGACATTCTCTGAGCGATGAGATAGCTCAGAAGTTATATAGAAAATAGGCTGTTTTACAAGAAAGATAACAAATTTTAATGTGTGTGTTTTTTTATTTTAAAAAAGTCTTCGAAATGATGTAGTGGTTTTAATATCCTAGCAACTCACTAACGAATGTGTTTTTGTAAAATTCCCTTTTGATCAAGAAATGCTAATGTGTTGAAAAACAACAACCACCAAGCACTATATCTATGCCATAATCCTTACAAAGCAGGGGTGATCGGATGTGATTTCAAAGGAATTCATTTCTGTCTGAGAACAGAACCATGTCTACATAGTTTAGACATTCAATAATATTTTTCCTGAGGCTCAATGAAAGGTGAATTGCAAAGGTAGATTGAACAGTTAGTAAAGCACCAATGCCTGTGCTAATTGCCCATGGCAAAGAAACTGCTGGGAACATTTGGCAGAGAAATAAAGGCCCCACATATTAAAATTATAGATTTGCTCAGTGAAATTCTTATAATAACCCTGGGTGCACTGAAGTAATACTGAGATATAACTTATGTGAATGAAAAGCAAAGGAACTTGAACATTAACTCAAGCATGGAATGTGTCATATTAAATATTATAAATATAAGGCAAAGTTGCAGGAACGTTTACAGAGGAGTTAAACTTTTAGACATATCGCTCACAATATATTTATTCTCTCACTGTAATAGTCCTGACAGTTTGAATACACAATTAATGTATGCACAATTAGCGACCATCTTCTATGATTGGTGAATAGTTAAAAACCCTGGTTCAAAGAAGGGTGCAATGCATCTCTAGATATGTTTATTCAAAGGTGGATCCTAGCTGTTTCCTATAGCCTTTCTTAGAATGGAGTTGCATGAGACTACTCAGAAGTAAGTCTCATCATG
Source organism: Anolis apletophallus (assembly GCA_030556195.1). Classification (NCBI taxonomy): domain Eukaryota; kingdom Metazoa; phylum Chordata; class Lepidosauria; order Squamata; family Anolidae; genus Anolis; species Anolis apletophallus. Next base: position 8,563,012 of record JARBWK010000004.1, on the reverse strand, counting down.
TTCTTCAGTAAGGAATTGAGGATTTTAGCCCTCCAAATCCTCTGAAATGGGAAGCTACACTTGGCTTTTGTTGCCATCCATGTAGCTTTACCTAGTTAAACTACAAATTTATAATATAATTTCATTAAATTCCTGAGCTTTTAGATCAGCTTTGGGAAGTTGGCTCTCATCAGTTCAATGCAGAAAAACAGACAGGAATGAACAAGAAACCAGATGTTCTTAGTGGTGGCACCAAAGATCTGAAATAACAGCCCAGAGGATATTGCCTTACCTCCTCCTTTATTCATCTGTCAGTACAATTAATAATTTTCACATTTGTACAAGGACATGTTAACGTTAAATTGTGCTTAACATATCTCATATATGTTGCTTTGTTCTGGATTTTTTACTGGGAACGTACGTCTTCCCTACTAAAGCAGCTCCATTGGCTGCCTATAAGTTCCTGGGCCCAATTCAAGGTGCAGGTTATAACCTTTAAAGTCCTAAATGTTATGGTCCCTGCCTATCTCTGTGATCACATCTTCCCCTATGAACCAGCTTGGGCTCTAAAGATCTGTTGAGAAGGCCCTCCTCTCGCTCCCCCCACCGTCACAAGCACGATTAGCAGGGATGAGGGAGAGGGCCTTCTCGATGGTGGCTCCTGGATTTTGGAATGCCCTCCCCAGAGAGATAAGACAAGTCCCATCACTGTCCTCCTTCTGCAGGGACCTGAAAACTTGGTGGTTCCAGCAGGCCTTTGGAAATTATTAGTCTCAGGCCCTTCCTTGACCATCAGCTAGGACCCTGCCCTGTACTTTATCAATTTCCCTGGCCCTATGCTACTTCATTGCACTAGCCCTTGCTTAGCCCTTTCATAGCTTACTAGGCCCACTTTGAAATTCCTGGCCATTGGTAATTGAATTCCTATTGATGGAGAAAACTGGAACTGGTTTTAAATGTTTGTGATTGGTTTTTGTAGGACTTATGTTCATGGTTTTAAAAAATAATTTTAATTATTTTGTATGGTTTTTGTGTCATTTGACAAGTGAATATTTTGCCTATGTTGCAAACTGCCCCGAGTCCCCTTGGGGGCATAGAGCAGTATACAAATAAAAGTTTTATTATTACTGTTTTGTTGATATCTTGTGTGAAGACATGAAAGGTTTTACTGGTTTACAGCATTCTGCTCACAGAGGTGCCAATCAATTACCAATGGACAACTTGCAAGCAGGATTTGTTTTTATCTCTTCATTGCATTGGTGACTGCCTTCATAGATAACTAAAAGTATATGAACCAGTTGTGAGAGCTGTGTGACTCTCCAGGTCTTTTTGAACTGTAACTCCCAGCATTCCTCACTCTGAATTAGTTACCTAAAGCCTGAAACTTTGATTAGTCTTAACAAAAGAGGACTCACAGAAACAATTGTTAAATGGTGAGTCAACACATTGATTCAATGGGTCTATTCCTGCTGGAGCTAACAATATTATTTAGGCCCAGGGTTTCAATTAGTTGCAATTTAACAACATCCATCAATCTCCACAATTCCCACCTCTGGTGTAAACAAACAAACAATGAACAAAAAAGAGTACTTGTGTGTATATATACAGTATATATTTAAAAAAGAGACACAATGGGGCTTATGAATTTAAGTAGCACGCCTTGTCAAGAATAACCCCAACATTTAAATAATTTAAGATGCAAATCCTAAACCCAAAGCAGCCTTTTCAATTTTTTATTCTTGTTATCTGTCTACAGTTTAATTTCTGCTTTGTGTAGTAATCATATTTAATTGGATTTATTTTTCTAACTCTTGTCTCCCAATGGCCTACTTTGTGCATTTTCTGGTTATTTGAAAATACCTGCGAAGGATTTAAGTTGGGAGTTACTTCTTTTTGTATGTGCTTTCCTTTTAACTAATGTGTAGATTTGCCTTTTATTTACCCATTTGTAGTCTATAGCTGCACCAACAATCCACTGTTTGTAAAGATTCCTCATTGTAACTAGTGGAGCTTTTCTGGAACAAATGTTGTGAAATTAAAAGCAACATCTGGTTTAGTCAGTTTGCACTGAAAGATGCAAAAGTAAGACACTAGCTGTGAGATCTTAAACCTATATTAACTCAAACATAAATCCTTGCATTAAGTTGGGAATGTAAGCAGAGGAAATTGCTTGAGAATAAAGTTCATTGAATGCAATGGAACTTATTTCTAAGTAGGTATGCAGATGTTTAGTTGAAAACTCATAAAACGATACGTTACTGACTCAACTCTCATGTAGTGTCCTATCTTGAAAATTGATTATCAATGTATGACAGAGATACAAAAAGTAAATAATCACATGCAAAATTGAAAAAAGAAGGCCCTTGGCCCTATAGATCATGTTGGTAACCTAATATGAATAGTTGCTCCAGACAAGAGGCTGAAAGAGCTTATCCTTGGATCTTATCTGTTTATTGTTGATTATGGGTCTTTGACTTATTGAGACCCTACAACAAACCTATCATGGGATTTTCTTGGCAAGATTTTTATTAGAGGTGTGTGTGTTGGGTGTGTGTGTGTGTGTGTGGGGGGGGGTGTCTTTGACTGAGGCTAAGCTAGTGTGACTTTGTTTTCCATGGCTGAGTGGGGATTCAAACTCTCATCTCCAGAGTTGTAGTCCAATGTTTAAATCACTACACCATACTGACTTTCTAGACTCCGCTTCCCTTTGGCCTTCTTTTTGTAGCTGGCTGTCCTCCTTCCTCCAAAACCGCCTGCAGCAAGTGAAGTGGGAAGGGATGGTCTCCGGGGGCTCCCCACTATGGTGCGGAGTCCCCCAGGGGGCCATTCTCTCCCCGCTGTTATTTAACATCTATATGCACCCACTCTCCCAATTGGTGTGGAGTTTTGGGCTGGAGTATCACCAGTATGCTGATGACTCCCAGCTCATTCTGAGGATGGACGCCGGGGTGGAATCTGTACCCGATAATTTCCAACTCTGCCTAGAAGCCGTAACTGGATGGCTGTGAGCCAGTAAGTTGAAGGTGAACTTGGCGAAGACAGAGATCTTGTGGCTGGGCCGCCCCGGGGGGGGGGGGGGAATCCAGTTGCCGACATTTGATGGCATGGCACTATGCCCGCAGCCTTTAGTAAAGAGCTAGGGGTCCGGCTGAACCCTCAGCTGTCTATGGAGGCACAGATTGTGTGCGCCTGCAAGACAGCTTTCTACCACCTGCGGCAGGCAAAACGTCTGGCTCCCTATCTCTCCCGCTGTGACCTGGCCACGGTGATCCAAGCCACGGTCATCTCGAGGCTCGATTACTGTAATGCGCTGTACATTGGCCTACCTTTGTCGGCAATCCGGAAACTCAAGCTGGTGCAGAACGCAGCGGCCCGCCTGCTCTTAGGAGCCACAAGAACGGCTCATGTAACACCACTCCTGCGCGAACTGCACTGGCTGCCAATTGAATTCCGGGTCTCCTTCAAGGTGTTAGTTTTAACTTTCAAGGCCTTATATGGTTTGGGGCCAGTGTACTTGAGGGAGCGGCTTACCCCATAAGTGCCCAGAAGATCACTGCTTTCAGAGGGGCTCAACATGTTGGAGGTTCCTGGCATGAAGACTTGTAAGCTATTCAGTATGTGGCAGAGGGCGTTTCCAGTGGCCGCGCCGACCTTATGGAACTCACTGCCAGCGGAGACGCGAGCTCTATGGGACTTAATGACATTCCGCAGGTCCTGTAAGACCTGGCTGTTTAGACAGGCATTTGGTGCTTGACCGGTGCCTACCATAACTTGCCACCCTGCCGCGTCGTTGCCACAGCACTAATGTTGACCTACTGTAGTTTTATGTGATCACAGAGGTTTTTATGAAGCTCTCAAAGCAGTGTTTGGACCTACTTATCAGGTCCAAAGCCCCTTATACAGTACAGATGGTCAAACACTAATTACTGATAAAACCTCCATCCTGAACCGATGGGCTGAACATTTTCAGGGTCTCTTTAATGCCAGCCGAGTAGTCCAAGGTTCAGCTATCCAACACATGATACAACAACCAATGAAAAATGAACTGGACACAGCTCCCACTCTGGAAGAGACCATTGAGGCCATACAGCAGTTGAAAAATGGCAAGGCAGCCGGGATCGATGGAATCCCACCTGAAGCTTGGAAACAGGGAGGTCATGTACTGCATGCTAAATTCCACGAGCTCCTTGTGAGTTGCTGGGAAAAAGGTGAACTGCCATCAGATCTCCGAGATGCAGTTATCATCACCCTGTATAAGAAAAAGGGAACAAAATCCGATTGCTCAAACTATCGAGGTATAACACTGCTCTCCATTGCTGGAAAAATCCTTGCAAGGATACTCCTGAACAGATTAGTTCCGGCTATTGCAGAAGAACTTCTCCCTGAAAGCCAATGCGGCTTCAGAGCAAATAGGAGCACCACAGATATGGTTTTTGCCCTTAGACAACTGCAAGAGAAATGTAGAGAGCAGAACAAAGGACTCTATGTAACATTTGTCGACCTCACCAAAGCCTTCGACACTGTGAGCAGGAAAGGTCTGTGGCAGATCCTGGAACGTCTAGGATGTCCCCCAAGTTCCTCAAAATGATTGTCCTGTTACATGAGGGCCAGCACGGTCAAGTCAGATATGGCGATGCTCTCTCGGAGCCCTTTCTCATAACTAATGGAGTGAAACAAGGTTGTGTTCTTGCACCAACCCTATTTACAATCTTCTTCAGCATGATGCTCCAAAGGGCTATGGCAGACCTACAAGAAGAAGACGGCATATATATACGCTATCGTACTGATGGTAGCTTGTTCAACTTAAGCCGTCTGAGGGCTCGCACTAAGACTCTAAACTATCTAGTCCGTGAGCTACTTTTTGCTGACGATGCTGCCCTTGTCGCCCATTCAGAAGCAGCCCTGCAGCGCCTCACATCCTGCTTTGCAACAGCTGCAGAGCTGTTTGGGCTGGAAGTCAGCCTGAAGAAAACAGAAGTCCTCTACCAGCCCGCACCACAGGAAGAACACCACCATCCTCACGTCAGCATAGGCACATCTGTGCTTAAGTCCGTTCAGCAGTTCACCTACCTGGGAAGCATCATCTCTTCAGACGCCAAGATTGACAAAGAGATAGATCACAGATTATCAAAGGCATATAGTGCATTCGGAAGGCTTCACAAAAGAGTCTGGAGCAACAAGCACCTGAGACAAAGCACCAAAATCAGTGTGTACAGAGCTACCATACTGTCCATTCTCCTCTATGGGTCTGAAACATGGGTCACCTATCGCCAACACCTACGACTCCTCGAGCGCTTTCATCAGCGCTGTCTTCGCACAATCCTAAATATACACTGGACCGACTATGTGACGAATGTTGCTGTCCTTGAGCAAGCAGGGATCACCAGCATTGAGGCCATGCTATTGAGAACACAGCTGCGCTGGGCAGGACACGTCTCTAGGATGGAGGACCACCGCCTCCCAAAGATACTACTCTACGGTGAACTCGCCACGGGTCAGCGCAAGAGAGCGCCCCCAAAGAGATATAAGGACTCCCTGAAACAACATCTCAGGCTTGGCCAGATTGATCACCAACAATGGTCCACCCTGGCCTCACATCGGGAGGCATGGAGAAGCACTATCCACAATGCTGCGGCCTCTTTCGAGAAGACACGCCGAATGGGTCTCGAAGAGAAACGACAACGCAGAAAGAACCGCAACTTGGAAAAAACATCACCCAAGGAGACTTTCTGCTGCGCTTTCTGCAACCGAACTTGCCTATCTCAGATTGGCCTCTTTAGTCATCAACGCGCTTGTAAAAAGCGTGGGATGAGTCCTTCCTGAATCTTCGTTCGCGAAGTAATGCCGAGAGAGAGAGTAGTTTTATTGTAGGGGGTAGGGGTTTTAAATTGGTTTTATGATATTGTTTTTATGTCTTTTAATTTGGTATGTTTTATGTGCTGTAAACTGTTCTGAGCTTCAGATAGAGCGGTCTATTAAGCCGAAATAATAAATAAATAAATAGATAGATAAATAAATAAAGTTGTAATCAAGGTAAACACAAAGTTTCTTTCTAGTTAGCTAACTGCACATAATTGTCAATGGGAAGTCCCTACTTGGGATGTTTTCACATGACAGATATATAATTATATACCACTTTCACAGCCCTAGTAACATCCTATGGTATCCTGGGATTTGTACTTTCATGAGGGATTTAGAATTCTGCGTCCATGGCTCTATATGAAATTGCCATGGCCTTTAAAATAGAATACAGCACTACAATTATGTAGAGTGAAATGGGTCTAGGTAAAATAACACAGGGAGTTCTCTATTGGGCACTCAGTTTGTTTTCTGAAAAAATATGAGCCCACTCAACATCTGCCACTAAAAGATGACCACAAAACAATTCTTTCTTTTTTAGTAGTTTGAGTAGATTTATTTGAATGTTCAGCACGTTCCTGAAAATTTATTGCAATGTATTGTGATCCAGAATTTAGTATTGTAGTGTTGTAATGCCTTCACTTCTTGGCTGTCATCTATTAGAGCAGTGTATCTCAAACTGTGCTCCTCCAGGTGTTTTGAACTTCAGCTCCCAAAAATCTCAGTCAGTTTACTAGCTGTTAGGAATTGTGGGAGCTGAAGTCCAAAACATCTGTAGGAGCACAGCTTGATAAACTCTGCATTAGAGCAATGGCTCCCAAACTTTGGTCCTCCAGAAATCCTGAATGTTGGGCAAGTTGTTTGGGGCTTCTGGGAGCTAAAGTCCAAAACGCCTGGAGAAACCAAGTTTAGAGATTATTGCATTAGCATTCAGACCAATTATCAGGAGATAGGCCATTTATGACATCTTCACATTAAGTAGCTCCTTGGGGAGGGATGTGATATCATTCTTTCACAGGACTGTACAACATCAGAGCACATACCAGAGATTCATTTTTAAGAATGAAATTCCCACTTAATTTCTTCATAAAGAATATTGGAGAACGAATGTACTAACGGCTATTAGCCAAGATGGTTATTTGTCAGTTCCAGTTTCAAGGCAAGCATGCCTTTATCAATCAGGTTGTACTTCAGCTCTGCTGCTGGGCTTTTTGCAAGCAACTGATTGGCTACTGCATGAACAGCATGATAAATAAACAAACCTTTGGTTTGATCTAATGTAAATCTTTTTAATTTTTCATGTTTGATCAAACATAGATCTTTTATATCTCATGACATCCTTCTGTCCTTGGTTAATGATGAAATTTGAAAATTCTCAATGCTTTAATATTGAATATGCATTCTAAGTTGGTATTTGTTTGTGAAACCTTGTACTATATGGTTTTCTGCAATTTTGACTGACATTTAACAAGAAGAAAATGAGAAAAAAAACACCTTGATGTACTGAATGGTCCCATTCTTAAGCTGGCACATGCATAGGTTTAAGAACTGATTCGTCTGTTAGTATTGGGTTGGACATACAAGGTTAGAAACAAGTGGAGAAGAAGACATGATGGGAGGACTTTTTTTTTCAAAGACCATTGAAATTGCTTTACTATCCCTGGTTCATCTTGCTTATGGAATTGATGGAGAATGACCCAGCTCACTAGTTACTGTGACATAAAACATATACTGACCTGGAAAAGGATTGGGGAGTGTGGGTAATATTTTCTCTAAGGAGTGAGAAAAACAACAAAACAAAACAATGAGCATCATGCACTTTCCACATCCGGCAGGCAGCAGTTACAAACCTGAAGGGACTCGCAACCTGAAATGCCTTTGGTTCAAAGAACAAATTTTCTATACAAAGTATCTAAGTTTGCAACATCACGTATAGTAATGGGGAGTTGGGGAATGATCGAAGGAGACAGAAAGCTCAGTAAACAATGGAATTATGATACCTATAGAAAGGCTTATTGGACTCCAGATTGTTACATCACATCAGAGCGACTCCATACTAGTTTTTTGAGTGTTTCTTTTGCCTAGCTCGAATTGCGGTGGGATTTGTACTTATCATATGTTGAACTAGAGATGTATATTTTCATTTATATCATTTTTGTATGCAATGAATAATATCAACAATATTCTTCTGCTTCATGAGAATACAAGTTTCTGCAACATTTTCAATGACAATTTATATGTTGGTACTTTTTGCAAAACATTAATTCCAGGGAAAAATATGCTTTATTGCATTAAAAATATGATTTTTTATTTTTTTTTAAAAAACCCAGAATTCCTGTGCTACAGCAATATTTTTGCAGAGGAAACAGAATAGTTAAATAAAGTAACCAGAGTTTTTGTTTGTGTGCACAAGAAACAAGCATTTTGATTTTAATAAGTTGAACACTTTCTGTGCAAAAAGCATGTACTTATTTTATATTTTTGTGATCCAGACACTTTTCTTTCATTTGTAACCTTATTAACAGTTGTCTCTTCCAGCTTTTTCTCTTCTCATAGACAGTTTATTAACACCCCCCCCCCCCCAATGTTTGCACAATATATTTTGAGTGGTGGCACTCCACCTCGCATCTTCTGTTGTCTTAAGATTTTTAAAATAGCAGAAGTATTACCAAATGATCAAGCGTTAAGATGAGTACTGAGCAGACAGTGTTTTTATGAGCAATCAGCTTGATTTACTTTTTCATTGTTTGAATCACATAATCCTTACTTTACAGAACTAGATATTGTATTACAGAAGAGGAGGCAGCAGGGAATTCAGGCAAGGTAAGCAGCAATCACCTTCAAGCAGATCAGTTCTGTGTGCCTGGCTATGATGCTGAATTTTGTACCATTTAACTTGGGACTTTTGAATGTAATACCCAAGTCACACTTAAGGAAGTCCTTGGGGGCAAATTTCATCTCTTTGAGTCAGTCAGTTCTCCTTTCTCAAATGGAGGGATAAAGACAGAGGCCAAATTGCTGCAATGCATTTTTTTGCCCCTCCTGATTTATTTCAATCATAAAATTCTGCAAAATGCCATTCTCCCTGGTATCTGAGTATATAGTACAGAGCCAGTTGCCTGAAGAACTGTGGTTCAAAGACTAGATCAAATCCACTGTATGCTGGATGTCAGGGAGAAATAGCTCAGTGTCTTCCAGAGAGACCACAGTGTTGTTTAATCACTACTCTTATTATACCACTGTGTTTGTTTTAGGATCAGATTATCAGTAGCGTCTATCATGATGGCTGTATACTACCTTCAACCCAGACGGGGCTTTTATTTTAGTACCACGTACTGGAGGAGAAACAAAGTGTTCTCACGTCTTGCTTGTGGGCTTCCTAGTGACATATGCTTGGCTTCTGCAGGAAATAAGATCCTGAGCTAGAGAGATCTTCCAGCAGGATGTTTTTAAATATTTATTTATTTACTTGTTGCATTTGTATGCCACTTTTCTCCCAGAGTAGTATTCAAGATGGCTTCCAAAACAATTAGCAATACAATAAGATTCCAAACAAAAAATTCTGATAAAACAGTATAAAATGTTTTTAAAAATACAAAAAAGAAAGAAAAAAATCAATAAAATAACCCCATAAAAATATCTCTTGTTTATGTGTTAAAAACCAATAAGCAAAGAGGGGCCAGCCTAAGGAAGTTTCAGAGGTTGGAAGCAGTCTTGAGAAGGCTGTCACTAAGTGAGCATGTGATGGTGGCAGGACCCAGAGAAGACATCTTGATGTTCTAGTATGTTTGTATGGGGGATATATTTTTCAGACAGTTTCTTCTGTCCCACCAGGATTAGTGCAGCAAGTTTAAATCTGGACCATGGGAAAATGTGAAACTGGGTCTGGGCTCAGGTTATTGTTGATGTGTCTACAAGTCATTTCTGAATCATGGAGATCCTCAACTGAACCTATCACTGGTTTTTCTGAAGGTGAAAATATGTGATTCACCCAGTCACCCCATGGCTTTCCATGGCTCAGCTGGGAATTGAACCCTAGTTTCCAAAGCTATCCAATCCTCAAACCTCAACATGCAGACACTCTTGAATCATATTACCGCAGCCGCTCCAATCCTGTGGAACGGCCTCCCTGAAGAGATCCAGGCCATCCGGGCCCTCCTGCCGTTCCGCAGAGCAGTAAAAACATGGCTCTTTAGAAAGGCATTTGGCCCTTAGCCAATTAGCCGCTATATTGTACCTACGGTCCTGTTGTTAGCATGCCACTGTATTCCAGTTCGGCCTGCAACATGTTCTATTGGGGGTTTTAATGTATTTTTATTGTATTTAATGTATTTTATGTGTTTTATGCTTACTCTGTTCCTGTAAACCGCTCTGGGCACCAGAGAGAGCGGTATATTAAGTCAAACTTAATAAATAAATAAATAAATAAATAAATAAATAAATAAATAAATATTAGACAGGTTCTCAACCTGTGGGTCCCCAGCTGTTTTGGCCTACAACTCCCAGAAATCCTAGCCAGTTTACCATCCGTTAGGATTTCTGGGAGTTGAAGGCCAAAACATCTGAGAACCACTGTATTAGACTGAATCTTTTCAACTAAGGCTGCTCCTTCTACACATTTCTTCTTGTGTGTATGCTGCATGGTTGTACAAATGTGTCCTATCATAATGCAGGTTGTATATATCTCATTTAGCAGTAAAGAAAATTAAATTCCTTATCTCTGTTCTGTGGTATTGCGACTGGCACTGAGCTCATTATAGGTTAGAGCAGTTCTTGACTGATCTTTTAGGGAGCCAGCCAATCATTATTTGCTTATAAGCTCCTCCAGTTACTAATGGCTTAGTCAGAGCACTCCTTATTATTATAGTCGGGATTGTTGGAAGCTCTATAAGCCAATCAGAATACAGAAGGTCAAGTACATCCTTGTGACTAATGACAGATCTCCCTGCACTTGCTGCCTTAATAGGAGTCTTTTAAATCACAGCAGGTATTGGAAGATATTGTCTTTTTGCTTGGAAAATACACAGTTGGGCAGGAACTTTGTGTTTATGTAGCAATGGGGGCCTATTGTTAAGGGAAAACAGTCAGCTGAAGTGACAGGGCTTCCTTGTTATTTAGTGTTCTTAAATAACATAAGCCCATTACCTTTCTCTCATGCAGTTGGCAAGATACTTCTTCTCAAGCAGTTTTTCTAAAGTGTTCTGGCCTGATTGCTGCATTGCTTTGTAGGAAGCAGCAGTGCCTTCCCCCTGCCTGCTGCGCAACACCCGTCTTACTCCCCACCATTACAATCCTTATAATGTTCATTTCCCTTGTTACTCTCTGTGATACTATAGCTCTTTGTACAATGTTAAGGAATGCATGAAATAAAAAGCAGGTTAGCCACGGGTCTGGCTCACAGTCTGTTTATTAAATCTCAACTGCTATGAGTCTGCTTGTAATTGCCCCACATGGCCCCAATCTCTCTATGAGCTGAATTATTGTCATGCAATGTGAAGATCTGAATTTTCTCCATACGACTGTGTATCTGTAGAAGACATGTTAAAAACTCACAGTCTTCTAGGTGAGTTGCTCTTACCGTGTGATCAAAGAGACTTTGTGGAGTGCTTTCAACTCTTGTGGCTGTATGATGTAGGAATGTGCAGTAGAAGCACCCTTAATTGAAAAGATTCAGTCTAATACAGTGGTTCTCAACCTGTGGTCCCCAGATGTTTTGGCCTTCAACTCCCAGAAATTCTAACAGCCAGTAAACTGGCTAGGATTTCTGGGAGTTGTAAGCAGAAACACTCGGGGACCCACAGGTTGACCACTGATGTAAAGTAAATGCACCTTTGGTTCGAGCTCTGCTCACTTGACACAGCATTAATGCCTGCAGACTCCTGCTATGAAGTGGCTTTTAGCTTACGAATTAGTTTAACAAAGGGACATAAAAACTTATATATGCTCATGTATTCTGAGGAAACCTCAGGAGTTTGTTTGCTCTAATGTCTGTTCTCCATTTGCAATTTTCCCCAAAATATTTTTAGAAAGATATGCTTGCTAAGCCTTCCCCTCCTCTACCAGTTGCTATTACTTAATGTGTTCAGGGGCGACATATAAAGACCCAATTTTTCTTCTGTGTTCTCTGGAACTCATTTCATTGATGTCGTTGAAAGGAAGCAAATTTGATAAATGAAGCTACCACTAAATCATCAACCAATTGATAGAATTATATACATTACGACACCTATTGGGAGTCGATGTCTCTCCAGGAGACAAGAAGCTGTCAAAACATGTGCTCTCTTTCATGTTGTATTTATAGGAACTACCTTTGATGTGTTGATCACTATATTCTGTGGTGATGATAGCGCTTGGGCCTTTCTGATCAATTTCAGGCTATTGCCCTTCTCCTGCAGTTTGTTATTGTCTGTAGCTGCGAAGTCAATCTCTTTTCCTTCCCTGCCTAGCTTTATTTCATTTTGTGGGATGGTGGAAGGGCTCCTCCTGTTTCTAAAAGGGCAAAGAAGTGACAGGTATAAATCTCGGCAGAGAATAGATATTTCCATCTCTTTTGAGTCTAGTCTCTTACTTATCAAAGTGTCACTTCTTTGTAGTTGTGCTGCCTATTAGCCCTGTCCCTAAGAGATGGGAGCAATCACTCATTTTTCATTTGTCTGGGCTGTATTTTCAAATAATTTTCAGAAACTATAAGCCAAGGTTGGGCAAATTTCAGCTCTGAGCTTGCACATAAATTGCAAGATTGTTTTTCTGTTCCTTAACTATTCCAGAAAAAAGGAATGAGCTGCCCCTCTTGCAAAAGGCAGTTAACCCTTTAAATGGTTGTAGTTTCTCCATGCACTCTAACATTTAAAAGAGCCAATATTTCAAACCCAGAGATGGATTACTGATAACTTATGGATTGTTGCTTTTCTTTCTGTTTTGCATTGATTCACTTTTGGCAGCCGGTAGGCCATAAAGGGCTAATTAAGGACAGTGGTAACACTAGAGAGATGCAGGTAGCACAGGCCATAATGAGTTATAATATCAGAGTGGGTTACACAAAAATATGACTGACAATAAGAGATGAAAAAGGCAGCAGTGAGAGGAGTTGGCTGAGGAGGACTTTGCTTGCCCCTTTGCCTGGGTCAAGTGCCATAACTTTACTTCTGTTCTTGCTGATGCTGTGAAAAGACCAAGCAACAAGGAGCAAAACGGACCTTATTGGTTGGTGGCAGATTCTCTGTTGAAACTGAAAATATATAGGTTCACATTTCCTCTCTGGTATAGTGTCTTTTTGCAGAAATTCCCTCATAACCACTTGTATGGGAGGGGGGATTGCAGGTGCAGATAGTACAACAAAACAACACATATCCCACAGGAGCTATGAAAGGGGGAAACTACCCACTCCCTCCATACTTGAAATGTTGCTTCTGTCTCTTGGACTACACCACCAAATTGTTTCCTGAGAGAGCCCCTCTTTATTATTAATCGGCCCTGAGTTTCCCTTGGGGTTATAGGGAAGAATATAAAGATTTTATTATTATTTTATTATTGTTATTATCCCAAAACAATCATACACAGAGGGAATCAGACAATATGGTTCAGGTAAATACCCTAAAAGCATAATATCATATTTGATCTTGGAAGCTATGCAGGCTCAGTCTGGTTAGTACTTGGATGGGAACACATGAATGAATGCCAGGTGCTAAAGACTACATTTCAAAGGAAGGAACAGGATTCTATATGGTCTGGTCCAGAAGGTGGTCCAAAGAGGGTAACACATGAGTTACTGCACTGGGTGACACCAACCCTAGGGGTGCCACTGCTTAGGCAGAGAACTGCATCAGGTTCGGCTGTAGTTACCCACAGTTGCCATAAATCTGACTCCCCCTTTCTTTTTGTGATAGGCAAAGCCACAAACATTGCACTTTCTCCTTATTCTGTAGTTTCAGTCTTAGTTTCTGTCTTTTTATATATATAAAAAACTAGTACAGAACCTTCTGGCATTGACATCCCATCCGACTCTTAAAAGGGAAGATATCTTTGAAAAGATTTGTTCTCTATTAAAGAGCATGAAATGTCTTTCCCTGATGCTCCTATCCCTTTGATTTCCAGGGTGGGGGGGACCACTCAGAAGGGGAGGGCCGTATGCCTTGCTCTAGTTTGTTCTTAGATATGAAGCCAAGCAGGCTTGGAGGGGTTTTTCGAACTGGCTCGTGCTTCCTTTTGCTTCTTTCTGAAGCTTAATGATAGCCAATTATAGACTACCAGGATTCCAATTATAGGCTTCTCTAACATAGCAATACTAAACTCCTCTAGTCTCTGTGGACTACGAGTGAGATTTGTTCAAAGTTTTTTTCCACCTTATTTGAAAGTTCAGAGAGAAGTGTGCATCCTTAGTCACAAGGGATATGTGTTTTGTTTTAAATAACGATTTACATTATATGCACAGTTAATTGGATGCTGATGCTAAGTGCAACAAAAAATATTTCAATGGCATTGGGTACTACACAGAGATGAAGGCAGCAGGGGTCACAAGGACCCAGTGAGACTTGTTGCTCACAGTAGATATTTGAGATCTAAGAGTACAGTCCAAATCCCTTGATCTTAAGTCCTTACAGCGAGGGGCTATAGCAGAGGGCCAGGATGCAATGCTAGAATCTAATGTAGTGGCCTCTCTATTTGCTCCTGTCCTCCCCAAATCTGTGGCATGTCGTGTGGGAAGAAAGCTGTTCACTCTTGGTTCTCATATTAGTGATAAGAAATAAAACTGCATTTACTTTCACAGTAGGGATGTAGTTTTGACCAACTTTCTTCTCAATGGAAGCTATGAGTAATTTTGGCATTTCTTTTTTGCTGCAAGGAAGTCTTTGAAAACGTCAGTTTTAAAGGCTATTCGCAATTTGAGAATTATTCCATGCAAAATGGTTGTTTTGTGCTGAAAACAGCATTTTGTACAAAACACACCATGTTTGAATTGTGAGAAGCCTGACCTAGAAGTCTTATTTAATCCAACCTGGAGTTTATTGTTCAAAATTCCTTCGTGTTGCAACCAATAATAATAATAATACACTTTATTTATATTCCGCTCTTCTCACCCAGAAGGGGTCTCAGAGCGGATTACAGGTACACATACTTAGCAGACAACCAACAAACAGGAAAACTTTAGAATCCTTTCTCTCCATAGGAAAATAGGGAAGGAAACTACCCTTTCCTACCTTTTGCCTCAAACTGGCAGGCTGATATGGCAATGGTTCAGGAAATATGCTTGCTTCTTTTTTCAGTCCGGTTCTACTTGGGACTGATTTCCTAATCTATGTGGCTACTTGCTCCCTTTTCCTTAGCATATAATCTGAGATTTTCAACCTTTCATAACTTTGTCAAGCATCAACACAAGTGAGTTCACTCCTACCCTAGTACTATAGTGCCCTGGCAAAACTGTACTGTGCTCAAACGCTTAGAAATATATTTTCCTTTCATAGTCTTGTTTAATATGGTCATTGTTTTTTTACTTGTGTTTTTGATTGAAGGGCAGAGACTGCCTTGTGTAAACCATCCCAAGTCGCCTATAGAAGCGGTATAGAAATGAGACAAATAAATAAATAAATAATAAATAAGAGTTCCTTAGATTATCCCAAATAACTTGCAAAACTCTTCTAAAATTACAACATATCAATTGAAGCAATGTGAAAGGAAACAGCATATGAAAAAAGAGACATTCATGCCATTGCTCATACATTAGTAGCTTGATCCTGCCCAATGTATTGCCTCTGGGATGATGAGACGTTGTCTAAAACATCTAGAAAACACCTGATGGTTGAAAAAGGTAACACCGCAAAATAAAGAGGAGGGGAATCTCAAATGGTTATGGATATTTTTTTATTTAGTCCCAGGACACCTACAACTGACTTTCCATATAACCTTGGGACTGGCTGATTCATGCATCATACTGCAGTTTACCCATCTGTATCTATAATGTTCATCCATCTCCTAACCATTTAGGAGTTCATATTTTTCATTTGTTGACAATTTTTGAGATTATCAGAGGTTATATGTAGTGGGCCCATTGAAATTATTTGTGTTAACTGAGTTTGCCCCGAGGGGTGCTTCAGTTTATTTAAAAAACTACTGATAGTAAAAGAAATACCCCTTGCTCTCTATATAAAATGCCCAAGAGAAATTATAAGTCGAAGTAAAGCTTCCATATTTCAGATGTGATATGAAGGTTTGATGGGATTGCCTAGAAAGGTCTATAAAACAAGTTCAGTTTTTAAAAATCGTGTTGATTTCTTTTCCCCTTTTAATCGGTTTTATCTCGAATCATGAGAAGAAGAGTCCTAAAATAGAATCCAGTAGATACAAATAAATAAATAGCCATGAGATTACTCAACTCTGGCTTTTGCCCCTTAAAAGGAAAACATGTTGGATGATATATGGTATATCAGACCTGGGCAATTACCAGCCCTCCAGGTGTTTTGGACTTCAAATCCCAGAAATCCTAACAGCTGGTAAACTGGCTAGGATTTCTGGGAGTTGAAGTCCAAAACACCTGGAGGGCCAGCAATTGCCCAGGTGTGTGGTATATTTATACCTGGATAAAAGTTCACCTTTCACTTTGGTCTTTGTCCATGGGGACTGCATGTGATGCTGGATGAGATGGAAACAATAGGACACCAGCAGTAGGAAAAGCAATGCCCATGACATGGGGGGAAATTTGGAAAATTTAATGACAGGGAAGATTATATAAAAAGTTATACATTACATTGTTTTTCTTTTTAGTAATGCCTGCCAGTGTCATTACTTTTAGCATTGCAATGACAAGCACATTATGAGTAATACTCACTACTCTGACATTTTGACAGGTCATTTATGGGACTTAGGGGTATTATTCGGCCATTTGGCTTTATTTATTTATTTTTTTAAAAAAATGTGCATTAGACTGATGGAAAATTAGACGCAGGGCACTTTAAATATTTTAATATTATTTAGATCTCTAATATAAGGAATTGTATAAATATATTCGAGAAACAAATACATACTGTTGTTCGCAATTCCATGTAGAAAATTCAATGTAAAAAATATTTACAGCTATAGCTAGCATTGGTTCTCTCACTTTTGCACTTGCTTTGTATTAAGATTCATCTCCCATTTCATGTCTTTTTAGATCCTTATAACATTTTTCTGAACTAGTTCTGTTTTGGTTTGTGACCCCCCCCATTTCTCTTTTCTCCACTCTTTCTTCGCTTTACTTCTGCCTCCTGCTTTTTGTCTCCTACTGTCAACCTATGCTATACCAAGTATTCAAAATGCCTTTCCAGTTGAGAGAGAAACTACTGATATCATTATCATGTTACATAGTGGTGGTGGTGATGATAAAGATGTTTCCATCTCTTTGAAAATCAACATAAGACTAACATATTCTGTTCTATTACCATTTTGATTGAGTTGTATGTCTGAATACACATTCCCTTCCACATGTCTTATAAAGCAATTGCACCTCATTAACACAATTGCATGGTTTTGCATAAAATACTCTTATCAAGTTAACTTAAGAACAATTATGGAAGGAAAGCTTCCAGTTCCCCCTGCTCCCTCTAAAATGCCTTTATAGGGATTGAGGGGCACTTCTGGACAATGAAGGATGGGCTCCTGACAAAATTTCAATTTCATGTCATTCCCTCTCACTCAAAACCCTGCTGTGTCATGCATTCAAGTCTGTAGTTGTCCTGCCTATTAAGCCCCCCTTGTATCCTGTAAATGTGAAGTGTTTTATGAAACTGAATTAGGAATTGTCTATTTAATTCCATACTTACTGTAAAGAAATAGGCTAGCATTTGTGATTCCCAGTTTGTTGGTAGCCACACAGGTATAGTTGCCATAATGTTCTTCAGTGACATTGGCCACTGTCAGGAAGGATTGGCTCCCTGTGCTCCTGATCTCCAGACCATTGGCATTATTTATCCTGAGAACCAAAAATAAAAAGAAACATTAATTACATTAAGCATATAAAATGGCTTCGTTTTCCTATATGACAACTAAAAAAACCTAAGTTCATATTGAGCAGGATGCAGACAAGCCAACAACTAAAATTGATACATAATGGGGACAAGAGACAGGGTAACGAAGGAGGAGACAAAAAAACCAAAACCAAAGTGGTTTCCTTTTTTAAAAAAAACAGTTCATAAATATGAAATGTTATTGAGCTTAATTTTCAGTACTTTGTTTTAAGAGAAATAAAAAAGTCTTGTTCTTGATGAGACAGTATAGCTTGAAATATTTTACATTTTGGATTTTTCTCTTTATAAAATCATGTATTTTCCTTGCATAGGAACCAAGGCAATGCACATCCAAATTAAAACAACACACTTTTTTTTAAAAAGGTTAGTAGAACAATTTTTAAAAATGGGAAAAAAACCCAATTCAGTTGGAAACACAAAGCTAAAACATTTTCAAGCTAATGTAAAAAATAGCAGAAAACATAATGGTTTTATTAGTTTAATAAAATATATTTGCAGGTTTGCAGCTTGGGTGTGATCCTGGATTAATCACTGAGCCTGGAACCCCATGTTTCGGCGGTAGCCAGGGGAGCTTTTGCACAGTTAAGACTTGTGCGCCAGCTGTGCCTGTACCTTGGGAAGGCTGACTTGGCCACGGTAGTCCACGCTCTGGTTACATCCCGAATAGATTACTGCAATGTGCTCTACGTGGGGCTGCATTTGAAGACGGCTTGGAAACTTCAACTAGTACAACAATCGGCGGCCAGGTTACTAATTGGGGCGACATACAATGAGCATACCACTCCCCTATTATGCCAGCTCCACTGGCTGCCGGTCCATCTCCGAGCCCAATTCAAAGTGCTGGTTCTGACCCATAGAGCTATAATGGTTCTGGCCCAGCTTACTTGTCTGAACGGATCCAACCCTATGTCCCACCTTGAAATTTAAGCTCTTCCGGGGAGGCCCGGCTCTCACTCCCGTCTACAGCTCAAATGCGCCTGGCTGGGATGAGGGACAGGGCCTTCTCGATGGTGGCTCCCTGCCTATGGAACACACTCCCAACTGAGCTAAGATCGAACTCTTCCCTCCTAACTTTCTGACAGAAAGTAACGGCATGGCTGTGGGACCAGGCGTTTGGCCAATAAATGCAATCAGCACCTTGAGGGATGAACTGGATTGGCATTAAAACTGATGAGGCTGGTTTAATGTTTTAATGATGATTTTGTATGGCTTTAATTATGTTGTTTTTAACATGTTATGTTTATACTGTGATTTTATTGTATTGCTGAAATAGCCTCTTAATGAGGTGAATGTAAGCCGCCCTGACTCCCCCTTCTGTGGTTGAGAAGGGCGGGTTAGAAATGCAGTAAATAAATAAATAAATAAATACTATCCTACCTGAGTTATGTAGTTAACTATACTAATTACCATATATTTTCGAGTATAAGCTAAGTTTTTCAGCCCTTTTTAAAGGCTGAAAAATTCCTCCTCAGCTTATACAGTGTTGCTTTGCAGTTCGCTTTATGTGGACTCGCTGTTTTGCGGGGTTTTAAAAATAATTTTTTTAAGTAAATATGAATTTATTGTCACTGGCGGGCCATTGACTGGCACTGGCAGAGGGAGGGCACTGAGATGTTACTGTCGGGGAAAGAGGAGGAGGAAAGGAGGCTGCCACCGAGAGCAAGGGAAGCACCACAACCTTCCAAGAATCCTCCGCAGCTGCCTTCTCTTATCCCGTCCACACCTCCTTCCTACTCCTGGTGAGCTCTCCCTCCCTCCCTCTGCCTCCTGGCCTGCCTGCCAACCTGCACCATGGGCCATGGTGCCCAGCGAGGAGAACCAGCTAGTCCCCAAAGAGGTAGGCTGGTGGGCCCACGGCGCAAAGGTACTGGAGGTGGAGGGGACACGGTTGGGGACAGGGTCAGGAGGGCAAGGGCAACCTTCAGCAGAGAAGACCTCGGCCAGGCAGGCGTGCTCTTTCCCTTCCTCCCTGCCTGAGGGCTGGGCCCGGCCTTTCCTCAGTGGCCTCAGCAGACTCACATCAAAGCACTGGTGATTTAGGACGGAGGGGGGAAGAGGAGGAGGAGGGGAAGCCACGTGTCCCTATTTCATGGATTTTCACTTTTTGCGGGGGTCCTGGAATGGAACCCCTGCAATAAGTGAGGGAACACTGTACTTGAATCAACATTATTTATTATTTTACTGTGTTATTACATTGAAGAAGGTTAGAGTAATGGTTTAATCAGAGTTGAACAGTCTTATCTTAAATTGCAGTTTTATGTAAATATTGAAAAACATTTAACCTACTGATGTCTCAATTAATGTAATTTCATTGGTATCTATGTTTATTTTGAAATTTACCACTAGGTGCTGCCATTTCCCACCCACGTCTTATACCAGTTTTTTGTGGCTTATATTTGGGTCAGCTTATACTCAAGTATATGTGGTAAATGTATCTACTATCCTGATGCCCAATTCCTGCCCCAAAACAAATTGAAGCTTCATTCACCTGTGTTCCTATCTGCAGTGGAATGGGTGAAGTTAAACCGTTTCATATTCATGGACACTACTTAGCTAGGATTGTGACACTGTTTCCATGATCATAATTCTCCCCCCAGATATGGACAGAGAAGGGCCATTCATCTAGTAATTGGAGCATGAGTCAATGATGTTTCTGTCAGGCGTGAGAAAGGTAGTTTTGTATGTAGAATATAGGGCATTGTTTTTCCCCATAAAGTAAGTATCTTGTAAAGAAAAGCAAGGTCTTATAAGCAAATATTTTTGTGTAAAAATTTCCTGAAGTGAGAAAAATAATTTAAAAATATATGCAAAGTCATGTAATCTTGCCAAGTAGGAAGGGAGCTTAATTTTTTGTTCTTGCACATAAGAACGAAAAACGTGAGGATTTAAATCCCTGCTTTGTTGCCTACATCAGACTGTAAACCCTTGGGCAGGAGTTATCTTTGTGTGTTTTTCCTAGCGCTTTGCATGTTTGCTTGTAAGTGCTTCTCAAATAATACATATCTTTACTACTCCTAGAATAAATATAATAAAAGCTTCAGTGATGTTTGTAAATGTATCAGGAAACATAAACCAAGAAATAAAAGTGAGCTAAAGGGCAACAACTTAACCACGGTGTTGACGTATCAAAACAATATGTGGATCTAGCAAGTGTGATGGACTTCATAGTTCCATGGATGGGAAGGTTGTCAATGACGCTTGCATGAGTTACGATAGAATCTTCTGTATTTAGGCACAAGTTGTAATTGACTTTTGATCCTTTTGTTGTGCCATGGAATTTTCATGACTTGCATTTTTAGCTAGTTCAGCGTTTCTCAACCTAGGGGGTGGGACCACTAGGGTGGTCGTTAAGGGGGTGTCAGAGGGGTCGCCAAAGACCACAAGAAAACACAGTATTTTCTATTGGTCATGGGGGTTCTGTGTGGGAAGTTTGCCCCAATTCCATCATTGGTGGAGTTCAGAATGCTTTTTGATTGTAGGTTAACTATAAATCCCAGCAACTACAATTCCCAAATGACAAAATCAATTGGGTATTTCTGCCAAATTTGGTCTAGTGAATGAAAATACATCCTGCATATCAGATATTTACATTATGATTCATAACGGTAGCAAAATTACAGTTGTGAAGTAGCAACAAAAATAATTTCATGGTTGGGGTTCACTCAAGAAAGGTTAGCACACACTCATATGAATCATAAAGTATATAATGAACGGGCATAAATCATATATCATTATGTAGTGTAACATACACGTTTACCGTATCCCTGGCACAGATGGATCTCAAAGTAAATGTCCAGGACGCGGAAATAAGATCAATTGTCCAAAATACTGTATATCTTAATCCAAAGTCCCAAAGTCCAAAGTCTATCAAAGTAATTGTAATCCAGGGGATACAGGTGTTGCAATAAACCCGTAAGTGAAATAGGAGTCACAAAGCAACGCATGTGACGCACTAGGAAGGTTGAGAAACACTGAGCTAGTTTAATTTTTTGATAGATTAATTGCTTTTTAATTTGGTATTTTGTAATTTTTAATATATGTTTTATTTTTAAAAAATAGTATAAGCTGCCTTGAGTTATACACCAGGAGGATGGGGATGATAATAATCAGTCCTCGATCATGTATTTTTAATGTCCAGGTACTGCTTGATAGCTTTCATCTGTACAATGGGATTTCAAATTTGTATGAACGAAGTGGGATGTGGGAGGGGCCTATAACCACCTCTTTCCTATTCTAGCTGCCTACTCTACTCTGCATTTTACTCTGACAAAGTAGATCAACAACCCTAACCTTTCCCTTTCTTCCCTTTGTCTGACAGAAATCTTTCTGTGGGTCTGTATTAACAGCCTAGTTTTTCATAAATGTCTTCATTGTACAGAAAGGTTCAAACGCTAACACACAGCCGTTAGACCTTGCTTCTTGCAAATATAGGTTTATAACATGGTCAGTTAACTGATGAGTAAGAAAACAGTTTATAATGAAATGGCTGTGAATTGGACAACAGCTGCCACCATATGCAATAGATTGACAATAAATAGAATAATTACCTAGTGTCATCTCTGTACCACTCAAAATCAGGCGTAGGAACAGCAGAGGCTGCACACTTCAGTGAAACGGGCCGTCCTGTAGCAGATTCATTGCTCTTGGATTCTGTAATAGTTGGGGGGTCTGTAGGAGAGAAATATTGGCTCATATCATTGTCTTCTAAAAGCAGTTCACAATGGGATAAGCAAAGCCAATTCCAAGTAACATATTTACTTGAATGTAATGCACCATTGAATGTAATGTGCATCTCAATTTTGAAGGTGCATATTACAAAATATGGATTTACTCTCAAATGTAATGCACCTAACAGTGCAGTCATAGCTTGTCAGGAAGGAAGGTAGCATGGATGAGGCCATTTGGGAAGTCATGACCCTCTATCAGGCCTCATCCATGAGCCCTTCAAAACCAATGTAATTTAGACAAGAAAGGGGCCATTATTTATTTATTTATTTCTTCAATTTTATATTCCGCTCCTCCCTGCAGGCTCGGGGCGGGTCACAATTGCAAGCATGTAATAAAACATACAGTAAAAACACATAGTAAAAACACAGTACGTGACCAGGTGGAACAGGTCTACAATTCTTTAACTGAGGCAGGACGAGCCAATCACATTTGGGTTTAGCCAAACGCTAGCCTGAAAAAAGTCGTCTTACATTCCCTTCGAAAGGGAAGGAGTTCAGGGATCGCTCAAATGTGCTCCGGGAGCGAATTCCAGAGTACTGGGGCCGCAGCAGAGAAAGCTCTCTGTCTAGTGCTGGACAGATGGCAGGAGCGGGACGATGGCACAACCAACAAATTTTGCTCTTCCGAGCGCAGTGATCTCGGGGGAACATACGGGGTAAGGCGGTCCCTCAGGTACACAGGCCCCAAACCGTACAAGGCCTTAAAGGTTAAAACCAGCACCTTGAAGGCAATCCGGTACTCGATGGGAAGCCAGTGCAGTTGCCGGAGGATGGGAGTGATGTGCTCCCTCACTGGTGCTCCCACCAGCAAGCACCAGCTTGAGTTTCCGGATTGTCGACAAGGGAAGGCCAACGTAGAGGGCGTTACAGTAGTCCAGTCTCGAGATGACCGTCGCTTGGATCACCGTGGCCAGGTCATCCCTGGACAGGTAGGGGGCCAGTCGCCTAGCCTGTCGTAGGTGGAAAAACGATGTCCTGCTGACCATGGAGACCTGGGCCTCCATGGTCAGCAGGGAATCCAGCTTAACACCTAAGCTCTTAACCAAGGGTGACGGGCTAAGTTGCTCGCCATCCAGGGTAGGCAACCGGCACTCATCCAGCCCAGGGCGACCAGGCCACAAGATCTCCGTCTTCGACGGATTCACCTTCAGCCGGCTGGCACGCAGCCATCCAGTCATGGCTTCAAGGCATTGATGGAAACAATCGGGTACGGTATCCGGCCTGCCGTCCATTCTCAGCAGAAGCTGGGTGTCATCCGCGTACTGATAACACATTAGACTCAAGTAAATATGGTAGTAATATGGTAGTTCATATTCAGGCATCTCTATGAAATACAAAAACTCATTCAATAGGCTATATATATAAGTTTGCAGAGAGAGAGAGAGGAGAGAGAGAGAGAGAGAGAGAGAGAGAGAGAGAGACAGCCACTGATGTAAACTTAAAGAGAGAGGTGCAGCAGTTATGATCTCTTCAGATGGAATTAGAATATCAGGACTACTGGGGATACATATTTATGGGCAAGACTCCCCAAACTTACTTGCAGCCTGACAGAGCTCCAATGAAACAGCATCTGAGGTGTTGGAGATTAATTGGCTGGGAAATGACATCCATGGTAAAATCCTACACACTCCAGCTGCCTGTTTTCAGACCACTGGGACGAGGACAATGCTATGAACAGAATTTCCCAGTACCCCAAACTCCAGAAGCTTGGAGATGCTTCATCTGGGGTGTGGACAAGCTGCAAAGCCATGACAAAATGGCATCGTGAAAATTATGACAAAAATACAGGAATTCAGAAATACAGAATATAAATATTTTGGGTGTTTATGTCCTCAAAGTGACCAAGTGTTAGCAAAGTAAGCCCAACTTATTAGGAAATGTCACTGAGAGATTTATAACAACAATGCAATCATTTCTCATTTCAGTAGCTGTCTTCAGATAAACAGAAGATGTGTGGAAATTCTGCATCATAACTCCATGCATTTTCTCACTGCAGGCATAGAATAGCCCAGACTGTGCATGAGTAGCACTATCCATGCTTTTTGACAGCTTATTTCTAATCACTTCCAAGGACCTTGCCAGATGTGCCGCTAAAATTGGAGAAAATTGCTGCATCCCAGCAGCGGTTGGACAAGCGGCGTGGGGACCTGCCACTTCATGCCCTGTTCCATCCTGTCTTCCCCCCTGACTCATCACATGGGGGATGCTTTTTTCGCTGGCTCGACCCATCTTTCCTTATGGAAAGACAGGGAGCTTGCTGTTGTCTGCTGTCACCATTTTTGTGGTGGCGGAGGCACTTTAGCCATGGAGCCGACCTATGTTATCCAGGGTGTGATGGGAGCCATTGGACTCTGTGGCTGAAGGAAAAAAAAAATACCGTTGCGCTGCTGAAAATAAGGTACATGTGACGAGTTCCTTAAGACAAGTGACATGCTGGCTGCAGAGTTCAGAGCATCTTCAGTGAAAGTTCAGCTTATCTAAATGTTGGATAGTCTGTCAAAAGTATGTCTTAAGGAAAGATGCCCAATACTGTGAGCAATGCTCAGGATAGGAGATAAACCAGTTCAACATGCTACAAGAGAAGAGCTAGTACAAGAATGTTAGGTTTCCACTCACATGTCAGATATGTAAAATATCAGTAAAACATTTTACATACTGTATATGGCATGTGAGGGGAAACAATAATGTATACTTATTTCAAAAATTAGACCTTGTTGCAAAATAGGTGCACAGAACTGGAGCTGAGGATAAAGAAGGTGCTTAAAAATCTTGATGTGTGATTTTTCACAAAAAGTCATAAATCTCCTTGCCATCTGCAGTGGGACAAACTCTTTCCACTTCATTGGACCGAATGTGCAATACAAGTCACAAAATGCTTTTCTATGGATCTGCAGACTATACCATCAGGCCTAGCAATCTCTGCAGAGCAACAGACTCTCTCTCCCTTTCAGTTGCCCTCAGTATATCAGCCACACTCCATGAGAGCTTTAATCCCGATTGGCCATCAGTCTATTTAAGTAACTCCAGGCCAACTCATTTGTGATTCCAAAAAAGAAAAGAAAAAAAAGAAACAGTTCTTCATTGAAAAGATATTGTAGTGAAAGCTACAAAAGCCCAACTGGGTCTAGAAATGTCTGTATTTAGTTTTGATTATATAGATATATGAACTTGTATCTTCGGATGTCCACACAAGCCACTAAAATGAATTACCCATTCTTCTTTGCCTCTGAAGATGCTATGCTAGCCTTTTGTGTTTGTCTGCTTGCCTTGTGTGTTTGTCTTTTGTTAAATCTCAGTTCCTTCTGAGTAGCACTGCAGCTCACAAAACAACAAAGGTTGCTATTGAGGAAACAAACTGATTTAAAGGGTTCTTTTTACACTATCCGCTATACTTTCTGGTGTAATTGTTGCTGTGCTACTGAATTATTTTGAACTGTAATACTGTTTCTGTATTCATTGAAATGTATAGCAAAAGTTATATTTGCATAAATGCATTAATCACTGTTTTTAAATTTCCTTTCTCAAATGCTTTATAAACACATTCTTTTTACTACTCCATATTAAATTGATTTCATTCATGTTCTTTGCACTATGACTCCCATAGCTCTTTTTCAGAGTGGCAAATTGAGAATCAATGTCCTAAGTCTACTTTAGGCTATCCTAATGGCTTTATATTCCCATTTGCAGGCTCTGTACATTCACTGGAGATAGGGATGCAGGAAACCCGTGAAAGTGAAAAATAAACCCATGAAGTTTTTTTTAAAAAAAAAAACACTGTTTTTTATGTGACAAAAGATTAGGAATCTTTAGGTCTCCTAATATGACTTAAATTCATGTTGTTAGTAGCATTGGTGTGAGCTATGTTCGCCACTCTTCGGACAAAGGACTCCAAACTAGAGGTTTCCCGTGACGATAAGTTAGGAACACTTGTGCTAGAACTCATTGGAACTCATTGGAGCTAGAACTATGACTGTTCTGGTGGAAGTTGGAAGATCTAAAAATTCCCAGAGAGCACATATTAATCAAATCTATGAATAATCAAATCCATTTATTTATTTGCTTTGCTTCTATACCGCCCCTCTCAGCCCGAAGGCGACTCAAGGCGGTGTACAATGGCATGAACTGCCCAAGATAAACATATCAATACTTATCAACACAATCACATCATATACAAATTAACACTAACGTTAAAAACACAATATCTGCGTCTCATTATTTAATCGATTTCCAGTTGCGTCCATAAAAGTCAAACTCATAAATGTGGAAGGCTGAGAGTACTACTAGTGAACCATCTAGAGCAGTGGTTCTCAACCTGTGGGTCCCCAGATGTTTTGGCCTTCAACTCCCAGAAATCTGAATAGCTGGTAAATTGGCTGGGATTTCTGGGAGTTATAGGCCAAAACATCCGAGGACCCACAGGTTGAGAACCACTGATCTAGAGTGACCAAAGTGTTTGGTGTTGCCAATAATAATAATAATAATAATAATAATAATCTTTATTTATACCCCACCACCATCTCCCCAATGGGGACTCGGGGCAGCTCACATGAGGCCAGGCCCAAACAACAAATACAATCAATAAAAATCAAAAAAACCCATTAGCAATGCAATAAAAATACAGACATATAAATAAAAACAATATACAGATAAATATCTCCAATCACAAAAAGTTAAAATGTTAAAAAGTTTTTTTTTAAGTTAAAACTCGGGGTGAGATAACAGAAGTAGATTCTTTGCGAAAGAAAGCTCGTATAAACACGGGTAGTGAGAGGCCTTAATATAATGGGGGAGAGTGGACTCCAAAAACAGGGGCATTGAGGAGAGCAATGGTATAAAATTAAATGATTACTCTCCAAAGGCACAGCGGAAAAGCCAGGTTTTAAGGTGTTTTTTTTAAGATATCCAAAGTGTGGGGGGTATCACTTAATGACATGATCAGTGTTCTACCAGTGAGCAACATTGTGGGGAGGGACCCAAACACAGAGTTCTGTTGCTTTGGACAACTGACTGGCTTTTTCAAGTTCGATTTTAGCAGTCAAATGAGAATTTAAGTGTAGCTATGTGATCATGGTTACATATATTATGCAGGATCTCGGTCAACAATCTAGTGAGATAAAGTGGAGAGATGGAGGAAAGGAAAGCATAACTAAGGAAGCCTAGTTAGAGGAACTTGGTGGAATTTAGAGGCCGGCCTCCTTGACCCAATAATTTTTGGAGAGCCACAGGTCCCCCTCCATTTCTCTCAGTACTGTTTCAAGTTGGCTCAAAGTGGTGGTCCTAGAGCGGGTATCAATGCCTAGCCATTGCTCAGCTCTAGGAAGGAAGAAAAAGTAACTAAAATATAGCTAAATATAGTACAGTTTCCCGATACATTATGGGGGAAAAAACTGGTCCCACATGGTATGAGAAGCAATTGTATAACAGCTGTCACACAAAACATTGTAGTTATTCACAAAGCAGGTGAAGATTAAATAATCATATGAGGGACTTGACCAGACCTATTCTTGCAAATGAGAAACTTACTGTAAGTAAAATTAAAGGCATTATCTGTAATGTCTTTCCCACAGATGGCATATTATTCACATCCTGAGTTTTGCTTCAGTCTGTCACAAAAAGCTAGCTATGTGCTAGATCTGCAATCTGTGGTGTTATGTTTAGTGTTGCACTTTTCAAAATCACCAGCCCCTTTAAGTAAAATGTGCAATGACATCTTGAAACAAACAAAAGCCATTAGTGAGACTAAAATGTGTGTATTTTGAGTCTATTTTAACATAAACTCTTCCATTTCCATCCTTATTGAAACTTCAGTTAGACACTAAGGAATATGTTCTAAGTTAGTATATTTTGGGCCTCATTATCTGCCCTAAAGGTTGCAAATAAGTAGCTACACTTTACAATATTTATTGAAATGCCACTAGCATTGGTCCATCGTTAGCAAAATTGAACAGGCATTGTGTGGACTTCTTGAGCGCCTACTGTGCTGTGCTCTTGAGATGCGCTGCCCCTTGGTGATCTCCTCAAATTGTAGGGTTTTTAATGTATGTCTTTCCCTGTGCCCGAATATTTTCATTAAATCTATATCTCCAAGTTTCTTTCTGACACTTCTACCTGGATTTTACACCATTAATTTTACACACATTAAAGACTGAACTTATTACCCATCCTGACATCTTTAAATAGGGAGGACCCGGGCTGACACAAATCCACCGGCTCATTGTAAAAGTGTGAGTGACCGAGAAAATCCCAGCAGATTTCAAGGATGCCACCATCATCACCCTCTTCAAAAAAAAGGGGAAAGAACAGACTGCGGAAACTATTGAGGTATCTCCCTATAATCTCCGCTGGGAAAATCCTTGCAAGAATCCCACTGTACATGGCATTCATTGACCTTGCAAACCGCCTTCTACTCCTCTCAGAAGACATCCTCCCAGAATCCCAGAATGGCTTCCGCCCCTCCAGAGGAACAGTGGGTATGATCTTCACTGCTCAAAAACTCCAAGAAAAATGCAGGGAACAAAATCAACTACTGTACATGGCAATTATTGACCTTGCAAAGGCATTTGACACAGTGAATCGCAGTGCTCTCTGGACCTCCTCCAAAAAAATCAGGTGCCCTAACAAATTTGTGAACATCCTCTGGCTTCTCCATGATAACATGATGGCAACGGTCTTGGACAGCAATGGCTCCCAAAGTGACCCATCTAAGGTGCTCTCAGGTGTCAAACATGTTACACAGCACGTGTTTTAGCCAGATGTCCCAGCATCCAAAGTCCAAATGCAAAATACTCTCAGACCAGTAATGAAAGTGAACAGATAAATCTTTACTCTTTATTTTGCAGAGATTAAAGAATAACTGGCAACGTTGCATACAAAAATAAGCAGTGCAGCAAATTTACAGAGTCTTTGTAAAAAACAGAAAATAAGGCATCTTCATCTTGCAGCAAATGAGAGATCAAAATAAACCTGGAGTAAATAGCTATTTCACCATAGCCTCCTCAGAGTAGCTTCTCGAAACTGCTCCCCAGACCCAAGCCTTTGTCCATAGGTCTCCTCAGAGAAAAGGCTCTCCATCAGCATCTCCTGCTGGCACTCCAGAACTCGACCAGAATGTATTCAAAGAAACTCAGACAGATATAGCCCCTTGGGTCACACCCAAGCTAGCTGGTTGACCGACTTTCCCAGCTGTACAAGATAATTACCACCCATAAGGTCTTTCTTTACACACATACACTTGGTCCTGCAAGTACTTATCCCAACAAAACAGGGATGTGTTATTGTCCCAACCTCATTTTCATTCTTCATCACTATGATACTTCATCTTGATGGGAAGCTTCCCATTGGAGTGGAAATAATCCATCGGACAGATGGCAAGCTATTTAACCTCAGCAGACTGAATGCCAAAACCAAGGTTATAACACCTGTTTTAGAACTCCAAAATGCTGATGACAACGTCGTCTGTGCGGATTCAGAAGAAGACCTACAAGCCACTCTAAACACATTTGCAGAAGCATATGAGAGACTCGGCCTGTCATTGAACATTGAGAAAACCAAAGGGCTCTTCCAGCAGTCACCAGCCAATCCCTCTCCAATGCCAGAAATACTGCTTCATGGTGTAACATTAGAAAAAGTTGATCATTTTCGCTACTTTGGCAGCCATCTCTCCACAAAAGTCAACATTGACACTGAAATACAACACTGCCTGAGCTCTGCGAGTGCAGCATTTTTCCAAATAAAGCAGAGAGTGTTTGAGGACTGGGGCATCTGTAGGGATGCCAAAGTACTTGTTTATAAAGCTATTGTTATCCCAACCCTGCTATACGCCTGCGAGATGTGGACTGTCTACAGATGTCACATTCAACTCCTGGAACAATTCCATCAGCTGCCTCCAAAAAATCCTACAAATCTCTTGGGAAGACAAGCGGACAAATGTCAGTGTGCTGGAAGAAGCAAAGACCACCAGCATTGAAGCGATGGTCCTCCACCATCAACTCCGCTGGACTGGCCATGTTGTCCGGATGCCCGACCACCGTCTCCCAAAGCAGTTGCTCTACTTCGAACGCAAGAACAGAAAACTGAATGTTGGTGGGCAGTAAAAGAGATTTAAAGATGAGCTCAAAGCTAACCTTAAAAACTCTGGCATAGACACTGAGAACTGGGAAGCCCTGGCCCTTTAGCGCTCCAGCCCAAGGTCAGCTGCGACCAGCAGTGCAGTAGAATTTGAAAAGGCACAAATGGAGGGTGAAAGAGAGAAATGTGCCAAGAGGAAGGCATGTCAAGCCAACCCCGACCGGGACCAGCTTTCACCTGGAAACCAATGCCCTCACTGTGAGAGAAGATGCAGATTAAGAATAGGGCTCCACAGTCACCTATGGACCCACCGCCAGTACACTGATCTTGGAGGACAATCCTACTCAGACAATGAAGTAACCATCGTATTCAGATACAAAGGGGCTTCTTGCCAAGTTGATATTTTTTCTTCTACCTACTCTGCAAAATATAGCCCTTCTTCTTTGCTTTCCTATCAGGATAAATTGTGGTTCAGAGAAAAGTCTAGCATGACCCTTGAATTAGGAAGAACTTTCTGACTGTAAGAGCTGTTCAGCAGTGGAACTCTCTGCCTTGAAGTGTGGTGGAAGCTCCTTTCTTGGAGGCTTTTAAATAGAGGCTGGATGGCCATTTGTCAGATGTACTTTGATTGTGCTTTTCCCACATGGCAGGGGGTTGGACTAGATGTACCATGTGGCCTGTCCCAACTCTATGATTCTATGCTTCAATGAACCTGCAGGGGAAACTTTCCCAGATATTTTGGCCCCACAATGCCATAGAGTTGTGCTGGAGAACCTAAAATGCCTAAAGAGGACATGTTTTTTGTTAAACCTGGATAAATGAAATTTCTGATGCAAATCCTGTGGATCTTGTATCCTGTGGAGAAAACAGGATTGCATTTGACCACAGTACCTTTCTGGTTTAGCATTATCACAGCTTAGCAGCTTCACTAGAACTCAGATACCAAAATCAGCCATGCATTTCAAAAGTCACAGTCAGTCAGCTCTGGTTACTGACATCTCATCTCCATTCAGCTACTTTCATGCCCATGACAAATTCTTTGGTCTCATCTTCCAAAACACTCTCCTTTCATTTCCTGATAAATCCTTGGAATAAACTGTGCCTCTCCGGCAATGTCCCGAGAGGCATGAAATTCTTCCTACTGTCTCAAATGATCTTATGCTTTCTTCCATTGCTCCAAATGAGAAAGTTAATATGGTTTTGCATGGGTTAAATTAGAAAATAGCTATTGAAGGATGTGCCTTTGACACCACAACCTGTTACTCTAGTGCAGTGTTTCCCAACCTTTTTTGAGCTGCGGCACACTTTTAACATTAAAAAAATCTGGGGGCACACTACCAACCAAAATGACACAAAATGACACTCTAACACAGTAAAGAACAGCTGAGGGATGGTGGCCTGCAGGGAGCAGCTGCTGGGAGTGGCGGGGGAGGGGCCAGGCTGTGCCATGCCCTGCCCCCCCCCCCGGCTTCAGTTCTCTCACAGCTTTGCCAGTCTTGAGGGGGCAGTGCCAAGCCAACATTGTGCTGGCTCTGCCACTGCTGGCTTGGCACTGCCCCCTCAAGGCTGACGAAGCTGTGTGAGTGCTGAAGCCGGGGGGGGAGAGGGCGTCATGCCCTGCCCCCTCCCCCGGCTTCAGCTCTACCACAGAGGAGGAGCATGAGCGGTGGATGGGCTTCAGTGGGCGGGGCCCCTCCGTGCGGCTTCAGCGAGCGAGGGGCGAAAGTCATGGTGGGAGTCATGGCGGATTGGAGGTTGAGTGGGGAAACGGCCGAAGGAGGTGGCGCCCCGGCCTCTTTTTCTTTTCCTTTGCTGCCGCCGGCCCTTCTTCCTCCTCCCCCAAGCAGCAGGAGTTCGGCAGGAGGAGAGGGGAAGGAAGGGGGGCAGAGAGCTTTTCTCGCGGCACACCTGATGATCGCTCACGGCACACTAGTGTGCCACGGCACACTGGTTGAGAAACACTGCTCTAGTGAAACTGGTGGACACTTCAAAGATTACACCCAGAATATCGGGTTACCCCCCACACATGTTAAGGGTTTTCCTTGGAAGTAAGGAAAAAGAACTGCTTTGTTTGTATGGAAGGAGTTTGTACAAGGCCAGTATAGGTGCCTGGCCTGGAAAGCTAATCCATGCAAATGCTAGAAATATTTGTTGGATAGCAACTTTTAGTGTATGATATTAGAGTGCACATGTGCAGAGCCACATGGCCCCATTCTGTTCAGCTTCTGGTCTGTCAGTATAAGATAAAATGACATTTTTATTGGATCCTTGACTCACCAAGACTTGTCTTCTAATGTATCCTGAAATTCCTGGGGAACCCCACACCCTTCATTCCCTAGACCTAGATCATTTTTAGAGACATCCATGTGGACATCTGTACATGCTCGTCCTTCAAATAAAATCACTGAAATATGTATTCTTATATTCAGGCTCAAATATTCCATCTTTAACCCCTATGGAAATTTATTTATTTATTTATTTATTCGAATTTGTTCGCCGCCACTCCCAATGGTTCAGGACGGCTTACATACCAATCAAACAATACAATTAAAACATCACATTAAAAAACACCTTAATAAAACAAAACAACACAAGATAGCATCTATGGCAGGAGGAAAGACCAGCAATTATTCAGGCCCTGAAAGGCTGCTGGAATATTAAAGTCTTGCAGGCTCTGAAGGGCACGGATGTCAAAGGGCAATGCATTCCAGAGAGCTGGCACTACGATCGAGAAAGCCCTTCGCCGAGTTGCGGTCAAATGGTATACCTTAGGGCTTGGAACAACCAGGAGGTTTTGCTCCTTGGAGCGTAAGGATCTAGTGAGACAATATGGGATAAGGCGGTCCCTTAAGTACACTGGCCCCAGACCATTTAAGGCCTTAAAAGTCAAAACTAGCACTTTGAAGGTAATCCGGCATTCTATAGGAAGCCAGTGCAGTTCGCGCAAGATTGGCGTGATGTGACAGCTCATCGGGACTCCCGCGAGCAGTCGAGCTGCAGCGTTCTGCAGCAGCTTAAGTCTCCGGATCACCGACAACGGAAGGCCAATGTAAAGGGCGTTACTGTAGTCTAGCCTCAAGATGACCGTAGCTTGGACCACTGTGGCTAGGTCGTGCCGGGACAGATAGGGGGGCAGCTTCCTCGCCTGGCGAAGATGGAAGGACGCCACTCTACTGATGGTGGAGATATGAGACTCCATTGACAGCAGAGGGTCTAAAGTAACCCCAAGGCTCTTTACGGATGACGACGGACATAATGTCACGCCGTCCAGGGTTGGAAATGAAACTGGAGTATATGAAAGTATACATGTTGTTCTTCATACAATGTTTGCTCTCTTTAATCTCCTCTCAGGTACTAGGTTGTAAAGTGAACTGTAAGACTGGGCCTCTCCATATTGGAAAATCATTAATAAAGAATGTCAAAAAATTCTAAAAACTAAATAGCAAATAAAACCTGAATATTATTTGGTGGGAATGTATGAAACAGAGACAATTCCAAATACCAATGACGACAAATTGCTTACTTTCTTTGCTACCGTGGCTAGGATTTTTTTTGTGAGAAACTGGACATCAGAATATATTCCGACTAAAAAGCAGTGGCTTGATAAAATATTTGAAATAAAAGATATGGACAGATTAACCTTTTTGTTGAGGAAAAACACTGGCAAAATAATGACCAGTCAAATTTTGAAGATTATTTGAAGAATTGAAATCATATGAACTAGTCTTTATAAAATAGACAATGCTACAAAGGGGAAAGAGAGTTTTTTCGATTAGAATAAAAGTTATAATGTAAAAAGGGAAAAAAACAAATGAAAGGAAGATGAATGGAAGTCAACAACTACCTTACTCACTCTACTCCTTCCCTTGCCCTAATTTTTCCTTTTCTTTTTCTTCTTTCTTTTCCTTCTTTCCTTTTTCTTTCTCTACACCCCCTTCCTTTCCAACCCATCTGTTTATTCCATGCTTTATTATGTGTTATTTTTATGTATATTTGAAATATTCTAATAAATATATCTATTTTTTTAAAAAAAAAGATTTGGCCTCTCTTATTGCTCTGTAAATGTTTTCCAGCCTATATGATGATCACTGTTGTAGTAATAGTGGCAAAGTAGTAAGTAGGGCAAGTAAAGTAGTAGATATATTACAACGGGTCCTGGAGATTTTTGTATGGAGTATTATGTACCATATCATGTACATTATGTACATTTGCTGTACATACACACTTTAGCAGTAAACTTAATATTGATATACAGGGTAGAGATCCTGGAAGGGATCTAAATATTCTAAAAGTGCAATATCCTTCCTGATCTTGGTGGCTTAGCATAATTGGTCTTTTTTAGTACTTGGATGGAAGACCACTTGGGTGGGAGACCATTTCCGAAGAAGGAACCGGCAAAAGCACCTCTAAGTATCCCTTGCCTAAGAAAACTCTTTGAAGTTTATGAGGTCACCATGAGTGACTTGAAGGAACACACACACATCCACACATGCACAAACATCTGAACCCAACATATTTCTCACTCATCTCACCCTGTGTGTGCATGGTCTGGGGCCACTGTATCTGAGGGACCGTCTCATCCCGTATCAACCTCAGAGGTCACTCCGCTCCGAACAAATGAACTTCCTTGAAGTGCCGAGCTTCAAAGCTATTTGTCTTACATCAACTCGGCACAGAGCCTTCTCTGTGATAGCGCCATCAATCTGGAACACTCTCTCAAGTGAAGTGCGGGCCTTGCAGAACCTACTATCTTTCCGCAAGGCCTGCAAGACACATCTCTTCTGGCTAGCCTTTGATTGCTAAGCTGGATTAATTTAGTTTAACTCGCTGTTTTACTTCTGTATGTTTTTACATGACTGTGAGCCGCTCCAAGCCCTCGGGGAGTGGCGGCATACAAGTCCAAATAATTAATAAATAAAATGAATAAATAATCAATTCAATCAATCAATCAATCAATCAAATTTATTACTTGCTTAGTCATCCTCCACCAACAGTGCTCTGGGCGACTTACAGAATAAATTAATAAAACACTTAAATTATCATTAAAACCACTAATCAAACACTCTTCTAAAGAGCCAAGTCTTCAGTGCGACAGTAAAACAACTCAATCGCACATGGCTCAGATGTCGGATGGCAGGGAATTCCACAGTTTTGGGGCAGCAGCTGAGAAAGCTCTCCGCCTAGTGACCTCCAGGCAAATTTCTCTAGGGCCTGGTATATATAGGAGATTCTTTTGAGAAGATTGAGGTGCCCACTGGGGTTGATAGGGGGAGAGACCGGTCCCTAAGGTATGTGTGCCCCTGGTCGTACAAGGCCTTAAATATGCATGCATGAGTTTATGCAAAGACATAGACAATATAAATTTCCTCACATAAATATTGTCTGGTGACAAGTCCCCCAAGATGTGGGGAAATCTTGGAATAAAACAAGTTATTCTGTTCCCTATATAATGATATTACTATTATGAAACCAGTACTTTGGATCTTAGAACTCCCTGCTGCTTTTAGTTCTCCCACAGTGGAAAAGAGAATACAGGATGGGCTTTTAAATAATGGCTTCATTAGACGGAGGCTATTTAATAAAAGGGGGCACTTCACCTCTGAAAAGATGGCAAACAAAAGCCATTAGGAGAAAATAAAAAACAAAATGTGGCACACATTTGCATATGAATATGGTCACTCAGAAGACGGTAATTACAACATTTCACTTTTACTTATTTCCTTTTTGCATTTTGTTTTCTCCTTTCTCTTTGAATGTCACGGAATAAGTCCTTTCCTATATGAGTGCTTTAATTAAAATTATCCAGATGCAATGCAAGGGCCTGTAGGAGGGCTACAATGATTTACAATGCAATCCTGTATGAAATTACCAAGCTTTAAATCTTACAACTGTGTTGTGAGAGTGCATATAATTGCAGCACTACTAGTGAATAACTGGAATTTTCACATATAGACAGAAATCAGGACTGTGTTAATGTCATATAGCAGTAGTTAGAGCTATGAACCTCACCCACTTTAATGGGCCTCCTACTGCAGAGGTGGACAGAACATAGATAGGGGCTTAGTGCTAGATCTCTGGATTATCTTGAGTAGATCAACCAGGCTCTCTGACTACCATTTGCTTAAGAAGAGCAACAAGAAAATGACTCTACCCCATGCCCATTCTAGATAAATTAAAGGAAGCTGTTGGGTGGAATGGAAAAACCAAAGCTCACAAATCTATATATATAAAAAGAGAGCGTCCGTTTTTGACGCTCATAGACAAAGAAACTATAAGACCCAGAACCACGATACTTGACAACAGTCACAAACATACTTGCAGGAACATTTGTGGCGCAAAAAAACGGACCTAGATCCTCACAACACCCCCAAACACGACCCCTCAAAACCGCAAGCCCCTCCCACCCCCGCCCTCTCCACTGCCAGCGACCGTTTGACGTTTGCACATGCCAGCCAAGGTGCCTCAGCCCAAACAACAATACCTCCGCAGGGAGCCACGCGCCACGCTCAAAACCTACGATCCCCTCATCCCCTTCCCACCATCCTAAACAACACACACACACACACCACCCTCAACCCTACCCACGACCCCAAAACAAACTGGGCACAACAAACACTCCCCCCCTCCCCACGCACATGGCGGCAGAACAGCCGATGCACTGCACAGAGACGCCCGCCGCAAACAAAGACTCCTCGCAACAAACGCCCCCAACCTTCCCACAAGCATGAAACAACATGTACACAACAATCCTCCCCCTTCCCACGGCCTCGACACAACAGAAAACCCACACACACTCTCCCCTCCCCACGCACATGGCGCCCCCACAGCCGATCCGCGCCACACACACCCACGCCGCAAAAAAAAGCCTTCCCGAACAAACGCCCCCAACCTTCCCAGCAGCATCTATCCACATGTGCACCACACTCCCTCACCCCTTCCCACGGCCCCCACACAACAACATACCAACGCACACTCCCCCCCTCCCCAAGCACATGGCGCCCGAACAGCCGATCCGCGCCACACACACGCCCGCCGCAAAAAAAGCCTTCCCGGAACAAAGGCCCCCCCAAACCCCAGCCCCTCACCAACAACCCTCCCTCACCACTACCTCCTCCTTAGACCGCAGCCTCATCGCCCTCCTTCGCCTGTCCCATGCCCCGGCCGAAGGGGCACCTTCGCCAGGAGGACAAGTGCGGCGGGGCTGGGAACGTTTGGAAAGTGACCCAGCCCCTCGCCCTCAGTGCGGAGGAGGCGAGGGCGCGGACTGGCTCCGGTAGTGGATGGGAGCCGGCAAGAAAGGCCGTGCACACGGCAGAGGAGGCGCCGAGGCCAAAGTCCACAAGATCCGGCTTGAAGAAGGGCTGGGAGACGGTGCAGGAGGCGGGCCGGGCCAGGGGACTACGCGTCTCAGAAGGCCCGGCGCCAATCACTGAGAAGAAAGGTGACCGTGCAGGGCCTTCTGGGAAGCGTAGTCCCATGGGCAGGCCCGCCTCCTGCACAGTCTCCCAGCCGTTCTAGCAGCGGATCTTGCGGCCGATGGCCTCAGCGCCTCCTCCGCCGTGTGCACGGCCTTTCTCGCCGGCTCCCATCCACTACCGGGCCCGGCCCGCGCCTCGCCTCCTCCGCACTGAGGGCGAGGGCTGGAGTCGCTTCCCCAACGTTCCCAGCCCCGCCGCACCCGTCCTCCTGGCGAAGGTGCCCCTCGGGCTGGGGCATGGGACAGGCGAAAGAGGTTGATGAGGCTCCGGAAGAGGAGGCGAAGGAGAAACAACCGACCAAAGACTACGAGGATGCGCGGACAGGACGGTAACGCCACAGCCGTCCTCCTACCTAACGCCCCTCATCGCCACCCCCCCCCCAACGGCAGGGAGAGGGCAAGGAAGGGTAAGCAGGCACCACAAGAGACAGACATGGAAAAGGCAAACAAGCTTACAAAACACATAATAATAACACCCATAATACAAACAAAACAACACATTACAACTTAGACACAAAACAACACTAACACACACATACACACACACACATATATATACACATACACACATATATATACACACACATATACGCACACATACACACTTATACACACATACACATATATACACACATAAATACACACATACACAAACATAATACACATAATCACATACATATGTATAAACACATACACATATACACACACATATACATACACACACATATATTTATACACAAATACAAACACACACACAACACATAATCACACACACAACACATAATCACATCATTTGTAACCCTTACATACCCAGACTTACTCACATCTCCTAAATAGGGCACAGCAACGCGTGCCGGGTTCAGCTAGTGACTTATAAAAAGCCTCAATTCCCAGTATATATGGCTGTGTTTGAATAATACCACATTGCCATTACTTGATGCACCACTGAAAAAAGCAACTCATTTTTTTTCTTTGTTGCATTGCTTGTTGGTTTTCCATTAATATCTGTCACAGTTACTGAGGCAAAGATAAATTTAGGAAAAAATAGAAAAAATCCTCACATGACTGTATATTCTTGCTCATTGTTTACTTTAAATGTTAACTTTTTACACCTTTGTTGTACCAGTTACAGTAATGGCATTATTTATGATTTGTCACTTGCAAGGTCCAGGACAGACTGCAAGATGCATTTAGTTCTAGTATTCAAAAATCAATCAATCCATTCTGGGTCTTGAATCCTGTAGACACCAGACAAAGCATATTTCACAAGCTTGACAACTGCTCTGTTGTCATACTAGTATGGCAAAGAATATGATTAGGTATTGTATATAAAATATATATCTTGAATCCCCTTCGGGGTGAGAAGGGCGGAATATAAATAAAGTATTATTATTACTATTATTCATTAATGCCCTGCAGTGGTGATGGTTGAGGGGGACATCTTGGCTCATGGAAGGCAGAAATCCTAAGGCTCATTCATGCCACACCAATATAGCACCTTGATTCCACTTTATTTGCCATCCTATGGAATCCTGGGCTCTATAATTTCATGAAGCCCTAGAGCAGGCGTAGGGAACCTATGGCTCGGGAGCCAGGTGTAGCTCTTTTCATGATTGCATCTGGCTCTCCTTCCTCTTCTATTCTTTTCCCCCAGGTCTTCCTTTCCTTCTCCTTCCTTTCTTTTCACTTCCCCCTCTCTCCCCTCCTTTCTTTTCTTCTTTTCCCTTCATTATTTTACTTTTTCCTCACTCCCTTTCCTTTCTTTTCCCCATCCTTTCCTTTCCTCCCTTCCCATTTCTTTCTTTTCCCCCCTCCTTGTCTCTCTCCTGCTTTCCTTTTCTTCCTTTTCCATAGTTCATTCTTCTTTTCTTTCTTCTTCTCCCCCCTTTCTTCTTTATTTCCTCTGTCTTTCTTTCTTTCTTTCCCCCATCCTTCCGTCTTCTCTTCCTTTCCAGAGTCCTGAGCATGCCTTTTGCAGAGCCAGGTCTGAAGTGTCCTGTCATTTTGCCGGGGGAATCCTTTTCTCATAGTACGTATAGACTCACATTTAGTTGAATTCACTCTTAAAATATATTATATATATTATATGGCTCTCACTGAAATAAATTTCCAAATATTTTGCTTTCATGGCTCTCTGAGTCAAAAAGGTTCCCGGCCTCTGCCCTAGAGCATGTTCCCAAACTTTGGACCTCTGAGAGTTTTGGACTTCACTTCTCAGACTTCCTGACTGCTTGCCAAACAGGCTGGGGCTTCTGCAAGTTGAAATTCAAAAGATCCGAAGGACCAAAGTTTTGGAAACACTGCGTTAGAGCTTTCTGGTGAACAATTGTGAGGTTCCATGGGATATTGCCATGGGAGTTAATGTCTTATAATTGTGTGGTGTGAATGGGACTCAGTTTAGAACGGCTCTGCATTTCCATGATCCCTAACCCAAGCAAGAAAATTCTATAATGGGAAAAAGGAGAAAAACCATGTGTTTTCTGTTTTGAAGTGGTGGCTGAGTCCCAACCTTAGGGCTAAGAATGTATCTGCAAATGTGCAATTACATCCCCTCTCACACACACCTATGACATGATCAGAACTATAAATTGTGAGTTTGTTTTCCCCTTAATTAGAGATCACATTACAATGTAAGGAAATGCTATATTAAAAAAGTAAATGCAAAATAAAATAAATGTACACATTTTCATTTTATGAGGGAAACTAACTAGGCATGCACCAAGCAAGTTCATGGCTCCGCAGAGATTTCAAACTACACCATCCAGTTTTAAGTCTTCCCTTTTCCCACAGACCACACTGACATTTTGTGGCACACTCAAAGCAATTCCATGGGAAGTAGGATAATTTTATCAGTCAGATATGACAGGCTTCCCAACTCATTGCCTACATACTATGGTTAGATTTTTTTTCTGCACCCTAATCTGGCAATAATAAATGTACTCACAGTTCACAGTGACTCGGACTTGCTTGACATCTGCCGTGGAGACTTCATTTGCAGCTTTGCACTCGTATTTGCCCGACTGCTCTCGCGTTATCCCTAGGATCTCCAAGAACTCTTCCTCACCTTCAAATTCCCTGCCTGTAAGGAGACAAAACCACAATTGAGTAAGTTCAGAGAACATTGAACCTAGTAGCATCCTGTGTATGAGAAGGAGAGCATTAGTTTGAGATGTTTTGTGAAAACCTTTGGGCCCAATAATTGAAATGTTTTCATGCAAATAAGCAAAACATTTGTTTTGTTTCATCTCTTCAGGCAAAGGATACAGTCCTGGTTCGTTTTCTGTCATCCCACTTTTTCAGCTGCTTAAATGTCCCAGTTTCTCAGTCTTCCTCTCACTTTTCTATTTTGCCCTCAGACTATTTCAATCGAATTCAAAGTACAGAAATAGTTCTTACCCAATAAACTTAGCAGGGGGGGAAGCAGTGGAGAGAAAGGGTCAAAATCTTGCCCTTCCTAGTAGTCTTAGGTAAAAGACTACTTTAAAGCTCTAGAGTGTAGATGGTTCGGGTCCAGGTTATTTGGCTGACTGCATCCCCTTGTGTGGACCTGTCTGGGCCCTGAGATCTCCAGGAGAGTTCCTTTTCTTGGTCCCACCTCCAACTCAAGCTTGGTTGCTGGGAATGAGAGAGCAGGCCTTTTTGGTGGCTGCCCCTTGACTTGAGAACTCCCTGCCCAGGGAAGCCAACATGGCCCCTTCCCTGTTGTCCCTTCCGGCGGCAGGCTAATTTATTATTTACTTATTTACTTCATTTATATTCTGCTCTTCTCACCCCGCAGGGACTTGAGGCGGATTACAATGAAACATACAACATTTAGACAGACACACAGAGGCTACTGACATTCCAGCTTCTGTCCACCAGGAGGAGCTGTTGCATTCCTTCACATATTTCCTGGAGATATTTATGGTCTCATAAATCAGTTAAAATTAGCCTCCCCACAATGTGGTACCTTAATTTCCTACTTGACAGATGCAACTGTCTTTCGGGTTGCAAAGGTTCAACAACAAGCTACACTTAATTGGTCGAGAGCTCACCCTGACCCAGGCAGGCCTCAAACTCATGACCTTCTGGTCAGTAGAGATCTTATGCAGCTGACACCCAGCCAGCTGTGCCACATTCCCGGTGCATTTTTTTAAAATGTAGCAGGCTTTTACAGATAAGATTTTTAAGTCAGGAGGTGCTGTGGTTTTAACTTGAATACTAATTGAATGTGTCAATGGTTTTTAACTGTGAATTTGTAATATTGTTTATATTTAATTCTGTTTAAATGTTTGTATATTTGTTTATTTTAAATTGTGTACTAATGCATTTATGTTAAGCCATTTTGAGTCCCTGTCAGGAGAGATAAAGCTGGGTATAAATAAATATAATAATAATAATTGGTGGGGTCACAAGTCTGAAAAAGTTACAGAAAATGAACATGTTAAACTTCTGAATTCAGACTGACAGAGTTTTGTAGCACAATACTCCTGACCTCATAATCGTGGGGGAAAACAAAGTATGAATTGTTAATGTTGCAATCCCAGGTGACAGCAGAATTGATGAGAAGCAACTGGAAAAGCTCACACAATATGAGACTATAACTGCAAAGACTCTGGCACAAGCCAGTAAAGGTGGTCCCAGTGGTGATTGGCATACTGGGTGCATTGTCTAAAAGACATTGGCCAGCACTTAAAAACCAACAGTGCTAACAAAATCACCATCTGTCAGTTGCAAATCGTCTACCTGGATCTGCACACATTATTTGCCGATACATCACATTTATTTATTTCCACCATTTCTACCCCGCTTCTTCTCAACCCTCTAGGGGGGGGGGGGGGACGGACGGACTCAGAGCGGCTAACAACGGCAACAATTCGATACCAAAACACAGTATACATATAATAAAAACCCAAAAACAGCCAAAGTTAAAATACATTAAAATACAGTTAGCATTAAAATACATTAAAACACAATTAGCATTAAAATACATCATACATTCACATAAGTTAAAAACAGTATTCCGTCCATAATAGAAGCTTTGGGTCATGCCCACCAGTTTGCCATTTCAGTCCAATCTAAAGTGCTGTATCATGCTAGTGTGTAAACGCTTGGTCCCAAAACCAAGATTTCACTTTTTTCCTGAATGCCAGGAGGGATGGGGTTGATCGTATATCAATAGGGAGTGCGTTCCACAGACGGGGAGCCACCACCGAGGAGGCCCTATCTC
The DNA here is from genome assembly GCA_030556195.1 of Anolis apletophallus. Classification (NCBI taxonomy): domain Eukaryota; kingdom Metazoa; phylum Chordata; class Lepidosauria; order Squamata; family Anolidae; genus Anolis; species Anolis apletophallus. The sequence goes on along the minus strand of JARBWK010000004.1, from coordinate 8,519,698 downwards.
TCGTCCCCACCAACCGCATTTGAGAAGTAGGCGGGAGTGAGAGCAGGGCCTCCCCAGAAGATCTTAAATTACGAGGTGGGACGTAGCGGCTGATACATTCTAGCGGCAAATAGTCCTAGACCAGGGGTGCTCACTACGGTGATCAGGAGCACCTAGGTGATCTTTGGCCGTCTTCCAGGTGATCTTTGGGCTTCACCAGCCATATCTGGCCGAAGCGCTGGCGGGTGCGCCTATAAATACCCTCCTGCTGCGTGTGTGGGAGGGGCCTGCTGTGCACGCAAGAAGCAGGACGGGATGGGGACTTCCTGCTTCGCGAAAGCACGCAGCAGGAAGGAGGAAGGCAACGAAGACATTAAGAGAGAGCGTGCGTACAGGCAAAGAGGATCCCCTTCCCAGGTGCACGCGGTGGCGAGTTTGTGGGCAGGCAAGAAAGAAGCCCCGCGTGGACAAAAGGCTGCAGTAGGAGCGTGCGCGCACGCGTGCACACGCATGCTCACATGCACAACAGGTGATCTTTTCAACTTGATTGTTCATATAGTAGCTAGCATGATGAAGAAGTGTGGGCACCCCTGGTGTAGGGTGTCCTGGTAGATCGCAGGCAGGGCGGGAGGAAGGCTCAGTCCCGCCCCGCAGGCTCCCGACACCACCCAGGTGCAGAAGGAGATTGGACTGGATGGCTCTTGGAGGTCTCCTTCTACTCTAGGAACCCATTGTTGTTGTTGTTATTATTATTATTATTATTATCAGAGGCTGAATGGCCATCTGTAAGGAATGCTTTGATTGTGTTTTTCCCTTATGGCTGAAGGAGGTTGGACTGGATGGCCCTTGGAGGTCCCCTTCTAATCTAGGAACCTGTTGTTGTTGTTGTTGTTATTATTAGCAGAGGCTGAATGATTATCATCATCATCATTATGATGAATAAATTCAGGGGCTTATTATACTCACATTTAGTTGAATTCAGTCTTAAAATGTATTATATAGCTCTCACTGAAATAAATTTCCAAATATTTTGCTTTTATGGCTCTCTGAGTAGTGGGGAGGTAGATCTTTTTGACTTGGTTGTTTTATAAGTAGCTCGCATGCTGAAAAAGTGTGAGCACCCCTGTCCTAGACACTTGGGAAGTGTCCGATGTGTAATCCAATACAAAAGCCAGCATAGTGATCTTGTTTGCTGTGTACTAATCTTTTTTGTATATAATAATAATAATAATAATAATAATTATTATTATTATTATTACTGCAGGCTCTCCTAACTTATAGGTTCTTCCTTAGTAACATCTTTGACTATCTTGATCACACTCAGATGTTTCTTGGTCACATGTGCCCTAATTTTCATCTGTGAAGTTTTGGAGGGTATTGGCTATAGGACAACTTTGGAACTTGGACACATAATACATTTATTTTCATGACTTTCCCTCTGGTTTCCTTTACAGAAAGACCATTGTAAAAACAATTAGGGTATTTGTATTCATTTATACACATCCAGGCTGAATGGGTTCATAGGGCATAGAATCAATGAGAGAAATAAAGAATGCTATAGATTTTATACATCCAAATATGTCCGACAGGATCTTTTCATCTTTTGTACGCATGGAACAAAAATAGTTTAGTACACACAGTAGGAAGGCATGCCTTGTATCAGTACTCGCTGTCCCCATTAACAATCATGATACACCAAAAAAAACTAAAGAAAGGTTTGCTTTGCAAAAGAAAACATATCTTTATAAAAGTAGATTAATTTCCTGTGTTGAGAAATTAACTGTTACATTTTCCTCCAGCTAGCTTCAGACCTTATTCATAAGATGAAATCCCAAAGGCTAGTCATTCAGAGAAGCTAATGCTGGCATAAAACTAACTTTTATGTAAAAAGAAAAAGAAAAGAAACACTCTTAGTTATGCCGTAATTATTGCAATATTAGCAAAGGACGGGTTTATTTCTTGTTGATTAAACTATAACCAATATAGCTCTGAGTAACAAGCAGCCAGAGGAATAGGTTTATTGTAAGTTATTCGGGCTGTATGTCCATGTTCCAGAAGCAATCTCTCCTGACGTTTTGCCCACATCTATGTCAGGCATCCTCAGAGATTGTGAGATCTGTTGGAAACTAGGAAAATGGGGTTTATATATCTGTGGAATGTCCAGGTTGGGAGAAAGAACTCTTGTTTGTTGGAGTTAGGTGTAAATGTTTCAATTGGACACCTTGATTATTTATTGAACGATATTTATATGCCACCCTTCTCAACCCCGAAAGGGAATCAGGGACAGCTAATCACCTCTCAACAAAGGATTCCCCAGGCAGCAAGAAGACAGACCTTGAAAACTGCTAGGACATTAAATGCTAACCAACGGAAACATTCACACATACTGTCCTTGTAAATGAGCCCATAGGTACCAGTGACCACAACACAATAACCTTCAACTTAAGTTTGGATAGCAAACTGTCAGTGAAAACTAACACAGAGACCTTAAATTTTCACAAAGGGAATTTCACCAAAATGAGAAAAATAGTAAAGAACAAACTAAAAGGAACAGTAAAAAAAAATCAAATCCCTCCAAAATGCTTGGAAACTGTTTAAAAATACTTTAAAACAAGCTGAACTAAAATGCATTCCTAAAATAAGAAAGAGGCCGGGAAAGTCCAAGAGGACATCGGTATGGCTTACAAATGAAGTAAAAGATGTGATTGGAAAGAAGAAAAACTCATTTAAGAAATGGAAGGCTCTTCCTACTGAGGAGAACAGAAAGGAACACAAGCTCTGGCAAACTAAATGCAAAGCAACCGTCAGGAAAGCCAAGAGAGATTTTGAGGCACATATAGCAAAGAATATTTTAAAAAATAGCAAAACTTCTTTAAGTACATCAGAAGCAGAAACCCAACTAGAAAAGCAGTTGGGCCACTTGACGAAAATGGTAAGAAAGGGAGAATAAGTGAAGACAAGGAGATTGCTGAGCGGCTAAATGACTTCTTTGCCTCCGTTTTCACACAGGAGGACAGACAACATATGCCTGCAGCTGAGTCAGTTTTTCAGGGAGGGAATTAAATGAATTAAACCAGATAGAGATAAACAAGGAGGATGTTCTCACATGCCTTACTAAACTAAATGTCAACAAATCACCAGGTCCAGACGGCATCCACCCCAGAGTTCTTAAGGAACTCAAGTGTGAAATTGCTGAAATTCTAGCCAAAATATATATCCTTTCTCTAAAATCAGGCACTGTACCCGAGGACTGGAGAGAGGCAAATGTAACTCTGATCTTCAAGAAAGGATCCAGGGTGATCCAGGAAATTATAGGCCAGTTAGTCTAACCTCAGTTCCAGGCAAAGTGATGGAAACAATTATTAAAGAAAAAATTACTAAGCACATAGAAGAACAGGCATTGCTGAAGGAAAATCAACATGGTTTCTGCAAAGGCAAATCATGTCTTACTAACTTGATAGAATTCTTTGAAGGTGTAAATAAACACATAGATAAAGGGACCCAGTTGATATTGTTTACCTTGACTTTCAAAAGGCTTTTGACAAAGTCCCTCACCAAAGGCTCCTAAATAAGCTCTTCAGCCATGGAATCAGGGGACAGGTCTTGTCCTGGATTGGAACCTGGCTAAACTGTAGGAAACAAAGGGTGGTAATAAATGGACACTTCTCTGGATGGAAAGAGGTGAGAAGTGGCGTACCTTAAGGTTCAGTTTTAGGACCGTTACTTTTTAATTTATTCATAAATGATCTGGATGTAGAAGTAAATTGTGAGGTAGCAAAGTTTGCAGATGACACTAAACTGTTCAGGGTAGTTAAAAATGAAACTGATTGTAAAGAGCTCCAGAAAGATCTCTCGAAATTGAGTGAATGGGCAACAAAGTGGCAAATGCATTTTAACCTAAACAAGTGTAAAGTCATGTACATCGGGCAAAAAACCCCAAATACACTTATCAACTGATGGGATCAAAGCTTTCTGAGACAAACCAGGAAAGGGATCTTGGGGTTTTGGTGGACAGCTCAATGAAGATGTCAACCCAGTGCGCTGCAGCAGTGAAAAAGCAAATTCTATGCTTGGCATGATCAGGAAGGGAATCGAAAATAGGTCGGCAAATGTTGTATTGCCTCTCTACAAATCTATGGTGAGGCCACATCTGGAGTACTGTGTACAATTCTGGTCACCGCACCTCAAGAAGGATATAACGGAACTGGAAAAGGTACAGAAAAGGGCAACAAGAATAATCCAAGGGATGGAGCAGCTCCCTTATGAAATCAGGTTGCAACGCCTTGGTCTTTTCAGCCTTGAAAGACGGCGTTTAAGAGGTGACTTGATCGAAGTGTATAAAATCATGCATGGGATAGAAAAGGTGAATAAAGAAAAAATATTTTCTCTGTCACACAACACTAGGACTAGGGGGCACTCCCTAAAGCTCCAAGGTAGGAAAGTTAGGACTAATAAAGGAAATATTTCTTCACCCAGAGGGTCATTGGGTTATGGAACTCACTTCCAGAAGAGGTTGTGACAGCGGTCAGCCTGGACAGCTTCAAGGCAGGATTAGACAGATTCATGGATACCAAGGGAATCAGTAGTGTAGCACAGCAGTTCTCTTTTGTGCCTGGAGGGCAGGGGTCAGCACCCGGGGTCCCATTAGCATTAGAACCAGCAGTGCCAGAACATGATTCAGAGGATGAGCTAGATGACTGGGGCGAAGGGCAGCTTTCCCTGATGGGCCTCCTTCACCCACAGAGAGCTTGGCATGGGAAGAAATGTTGTTTGGCCCTAGGGAAGACATAGATAACCAGGTGCAGATGGAAGACAGCGATTCTGGCAGCTACGAGCACCCGGGTGGGAGAGATTCCCAGGAGCCAGTAAGGGAAAACATGGAAGAAAGCGCTTGGGAAATGGCTAGGGAGGAGAGCTCTCAGGGAGATAGAAACACAGCTGCGGAGAGACAAGGTCGAACCTTTGATAGGAGACGGAACATCGAGTCTAGCAGAAGGGAATGGTCTAAGAGCATAGACCGGCCGAGGTCCGTGAGCAGCGATTGGAGACGAAGAAGCCTAGAGCGTCGGGGACCTCGGCCAAGGGATTAAGTATAGGATCCGTGGGAATGAATCCTCAGTGCTCCGGCCACGTCTTTTCCTGAATAGGCGTGAAGCGGAGTGGGACCACGAAGCTAAGCTAGCCGTGGTCATCAAGCCTTGTCTTGCCTTGCCTTGCCTTGTTCCTGATCCGCCTGGTTGTGCGGAGCCTTGCCCTGTTTCCTGATCCGCATGGTTGTGCGGAGTCTCGCCTTGTTTCCTGATCCGCATAGTTGTGCGGAGCCTTGCTGAACTTTGAGCCTTGCTGAACTTTCAGCCTATTTGCCACGCTTTTTTGGACATTGTTACTTCAAGCCTTTTTGGATTGTTTCACTATTCTATTGGACTATATCTTTGAACTGTTTTTATACTCAATAAAGTAGTTAGCCTTCAGTCCGTCTTTGTGTGTGTGATTAAGGGGCCGGTCAAGTCCGTGCATCGTGACAAGTAGTTACTGAAATGGACATCCAAGTGCCACCTCTGTGTTGATTGAGGCAGGCAGGATTTCCCCGGGTACTGGTTGTGGGGGTCGGGAGCAGGTGAGGGTTTTGCCCTCCTTTCTGCTAGAGATCCCCGTGTACAACTAGTGGGCCACTGTGTGACACAGAATGCTGGACTAGATGGGCTGAGGCCCGATTCAGCATGGCTCTTCTTATGTTCTTATGTTCTCCAACTGACAATAATTCTTTCTCCCACCCTGGACATTTCACAGCTATATAAACCCCATTTTCCTCGTTTCCAACAGATCTCACAACCTCTGAGGATACCTGCTATAGATGCAGGCGAAACGTCAGGAGAAAATGCTTCGGGAACATGGACATACAGCCCAAAAAAAACTTACAACAACCCAGTGATTCCAGCCATGGAGACCTTCGACAATAGCCAGAGGAATGATCAGATAATCATAAAAGCAAAGATCATCAATATTTTGAAAAAGAAGTATGAAATCTGCCTACATAGGTATGAAGACAGCCTTTTTATATCAGAAGTTATTGTTGGCTTTTTAAAAAAAATATCTCCTGCGACTGAGTCAGACATCCCAAGTTCATTGTAAAAGTTATTTTAGTTGAAACCTGCTTACTTTACCAGCTAGTGATAAATGGCAGTGTGGAACAAATATGATTACAAGAAGAACAGCAAGACTCACGATAGTACATACTGTATTCAGGAATGATAGTTTTTTGAAAACCTCATTAAAAAGACAACACTTTCCTTGAGTACTTTAAGTAGAAATATTTTCTGACTCCTGCGAAAATGCCAATGTATTGTGGGATAAAACAATTCCACATATCTCTTCAGAAATGTGTGAAGATATTTTCTCTTGGCTTTTCTTCATGAACGAAGATTCAGATTCAGGAAGGACTCATCCCATGCTTTCTACTAGTGCGTTGATGACTAAGAAGGCCAATCCGGTTGCAGAAAGCACAGCAGAAAGTCTCCTTGGGTGATGTTGTTTCCAAGTTGCAGTTCTTTCTGAGTTGTCATTTCTCTTTTAGACCCGTTTGGCGTGTCTTCTCAAAAGAGGCCACAGCATTGTGGATAGTGTGTCTCCATGCCTCCTGATGTGAGGTCAGGGTGGACCATTGTTGGTAATATTTTACAATATCCAGAAATCCACTACCAGAAAGGACATGTACACAACTGTTATTTTGTTGTTCTACCAACCAGAAAGGTTGCAAAACAGGGGCTACTCTTCAGTTGATATATCTGCAAAATATCTACCTTGTAGGTCTGAATCTATGTGAATTTTGCAATAAAATGTGACTCTGGGGGACTGAAATGTTTTGTCTCCTTTGATGATGGTTAAGACTGTCAGATTCCTGGTTATGTGAATTCTAATGAGTGTTTTCTTTGCATTACATTGCGGAGTTCGTGATTGTCTAAGAATGCATTGAAATGATATCATGACATCTACTTTTTGCTGTTGAAAACATTTCATTCTAAATATTCCATTGGGGATCAATCTGATGGATACTTGAGGAATTTGACGCTCGTATATTCTTCTAGGAAATGATCTGATCCATATCCCTGGGACTACTGTGCAGATGAAAACCAAGTCATTGGGATTTCATACTTCTCTGAATGTTGCAACAGTCCTTTGCAATGTAATCCTATAAGAATGTGCATTTAAATGAGCCCTGGGCTGAAATATTTGGTTTCTGAGTAAAAATGGCCTTGAATTTTAATTGGAATAATCTTTGTGGGACGAGCAAAATGTAAAAAAGGAGGGGTGATTTTGTGGAATACCTGGCTTATCATTAAAGATTAATCTTTATCCTTACACAAAAGAATCGGCATCCAATGCAAGGATCAATTTTCTAGCCCTGGGCAGCCCAAAGAGATTCCTATTCATTTTGGGTTACAAGGGATGGTAAAATGGGAACTGCACTGCCTCATAACATAACATTGTTCTGATGCAGAAAAAACCCTTGACTTCAGTGACTAATGGACCAGCAATATTTTACCTCCGTGGAACATTCCTGCGGATGATGCAACTCCATGACATAGAATTTTTATTGGACCATTCTGTCCTAAATAAGAAAAAAATCCCATTGGGAAGCTGAATCATTCTTTTCCAATTTGGAACGGTTTTATAATTTGGGCCATTGTGTCATCACCAGAAGTAGAAAAAACTCTTTTCTTAAGGAAAAAAAAGGAAACATTTTACTGCCCCATTTTTAATGGAAGCAACCTGCAGAAGCTGCACATGTTTTGAACCTGACTCAGCACATAGGAGATGGTTTTGAAAGGCAGCAGATTACAGGAGCTGTCTTCATAGACCTGTCAAAGACTGTAAGTCATCGCCTTCTCCTGAGAAAAATGTATAATGTCACAAAGGACGACCACCTCACCCACTTCATAGGAAATCTGCTACAAAACAGGAGCTTTTTTGTTGAGTTCTAGGGCCAGAGAAGCAGATGGCAAAAACAGAAGAATGGCGTGCCTCAGGGGAGTGTGCTTGCTCCCTCAATGTTCAACGTTTATACAAATGATGAGCCATTGCCAGAAGGGACAGAGAGTTTCATTTATGCTGACAATCATGCAATCACCGCTCAAGCAGGGAGCTTTGAAATGGTTAAACAGAAGCTCTCCGAAGCTCTACGTGCTCTTTCTACCTATTACAAGAAAAAGCAGCTGATTCCTTACCCATCTAAAACACAAACATGTGCTTTTCATCTTAAGAACAGACAAGGACCCCGAGCTCTGAGGATTACCTGGGAAAGAAGCCCAGTGGAGCATTGCAACATACAAATATACCTAGGAGTTATCCTGGACCATGCTTTGACTTATAAGGAGCACCTTGACTATCAAGCAAAACGTGGGTGCTAGAAATAATATCATATGAAAGCTGACTGGCACAACCTGGGGATCACAACTAGACACGGTGAAGACATCTGTCCTTGTGCTTTGCTACACTGCTGCTGAATACACATGCCCAGTGTGGAAGACATCTCACCACATTAAAACAGTGGATGTTATTAAGACTGGCCGCATTATCATAGGGTGTTTACACCCAACACCACTGGAGAAATGTTACTGTTTAGCTAGTATTGCACCACATGACACCTGTTGGGAAGTAGCAGCCAATTATGAAAGGATTAAGGCAGTGACATCTCTGGCCATCCTCTTTTTGGATATCAGCCAGCACGCCAAAACCTTTCTATGATCTACAAGAGATATTCTCAGAAACATTAAATGTTTGCCATTTATAAGTTGTGCTCTGTACTGAGTCCCCTCCGGGTGAGAAGGGTGGAATATAAATGCTTTAAATAAACACATCAGCAAGCAAGAGTCCAAAATTGGCAGGCTCAAACCCAGAACTTCAAGTCATGGCTGATACCAATTGAGAGACTTCCCCCTGGGCACACAGAAGACTTGGTGACTTGGAAAGTGCAGAACAGACTGAACTCTGGTATCAAAAGGTGCAGAGCCAACCTTAAGAAACGGGGCCACAAAGTGGAGTCCACGTCATGTGAGTGTGGAGAAGAGCAAACCACAGACTACTTACTACAATGCAGCCTGAGTTCTGCCACATGCACAATGGAGGACCTTCTTACAGCAACACCAAAGGCACTCCAAGTGCCCAGCTCCTGGTCAAAGGACATTTAGTACAATGCCAAGTTCTAAACTTTGTGTTTTTAAATGCATTATTACTGTATCCTTAATTTGCTTCCTACACAATAAACCTACCTGTCCGTAAGCATCTCCCCTTATGAACCATCTAGGAGGTTAAGATCGTCTGGGGAGGCCCTGCTCTCGACTCCGTCTGTATCACAAATGGGTTTGGCGGGGACAAGAGACAGGGCCTTCTCAGCGGTGGCCCCTTGGCTGTGGAACGCCCTTCCCGGGGACATTAGATCAGCCCCCTCGCTCTTGTCCTTCAGATAAAAGGTCAAAACTTGGCTATTTGAACAAGCATTTGAAAAGGCAGTGTAACTGACATAGGATTGGAACAAAATGGACTACGAGATTGGATTATGTTTTACTTAAGGTCGTAATGTGTTTTAATTATTGTCTTGGTTTTAATTTATTTGCTAATGTTTTTAAGTGTTTAAAATGCTGCTTTTATTATGCTGTTGGCATTCAATTTGTTGCCTTGTGAACTGCCCCAAATCGTCTTCGGGCTGAGCGGGAGCGGTATGGAAATGTGCTAAATAAATAAATGCCTTCTCTAGTGTTGTAATTCTAGTGCACAAAGTAGCTATTTTCCTTCTGTATGAAAAATACATGGTTAATATGTATTTTAAAGGAAACATTATATGCATTAATTTAAACAGATGTGTGTTGGGCAGGTACTTAATATTTTAAGAATTTTTTTTTTTTTAAAAGAGCAGCCATGGAGCAAAATGAAACTGTAAAAGCATGCAGAAGTGACAAAGACCTGAAGTAGACAGATTGACGAATCCATAACCAATCTTGGGCTGAAATCCTAGAAAGGTATGCACATGCACAGGAGCAAATGCAACCAGAAAGCCATCAAAGCTCCTGCCTCACCCTCTTTCACAGGTGAATGCACAAGTCAACTTTAAATGAAAAACTGACTGCAAGTAATTTTTGTAGAAAGTCAAAAGGCACTTTTATCATGCTCCTTGTTCTTTTCTCAACGTAGACAAAACTTTGAGCATCCTTTGATGCTGATGTATCTCTTCCAGAAACACTTCTTTAAATTATTAGGAAGTATTTCATTAACATTAACATTCTACGAATAAAAACTGGGAACATTTTTTCCAGCTGCCATTCACAGCAGTATAATTTTGGAAGAAACTCATAAAGCCGAGCAAATTATACAACACATTTATCTTTTGTTCTGTTTTTAATAAAAAGGGTCCTAAAAATAGTTTGAATGACGTATATTGATTACTGTACACCTTAGAAACCTATCCACTTCATAAGATAAGAACAGGACATACCAGAAGCCCTGATGAATCAGAATAAAGACCTATCTCTCTAGCATCCTTTCCTCCAAAGCAGCTAAGCAGTTGTCTGTGAAAAGAGGATATTGGTTGCCTGCTGCTGTTTATTTATTGTTATATATCCTGCTCTGAAGCTAGTTTGAAATGAGTCAAGGGAATGTGTATTATCCAAACTGTCAGAATTGGAGTGTAACTGCCTTCTCAATTACTTTGCCATGAAAGGGAGGTTAGATGCTGGTCTTTAGTTTTTAAGGTCCAGGGGATCCAGGGAGGGCTTTTTCAGCAGTTGCCTAACTACTGCTTAAATTTTTTTTAAAGGATGGTAAATTCCCTTCTCTGAGAGATTTAGTGATAATTTGTTGTTTTTAATATCTAATTACATCTCCCTGGATGACCAACCAAGAGGACAGGGGATCAAGAAAGCAAATTGTCATCCTTACTTGCGCCAGTGGATTGGCCACATCAGCAATGCTCACTAACTGAAACTAATCTCAGAAATTCTAACACCAGGTAAACTGGTTGGGATTTTTGGGAGTTGTAGGCCAAAACACCTGAGGACCCACAGGTTGAAAAGCACTGCTGTAAGGCTTTCTGGAACCTCAAAGGAGTCACTACTCTTCAAGGGTGGACCATTTTATTAGGTCCTCCATTCCTGTAGGAGTAAGTTTATTTATTTGCCATGCTTCTATACCGCCTCTCTCAGCCCGAAGGCGACTCAAGGCAGTGAACAAGCGGCAACAAGTGCCCATATACAATATATCACAAGATAAAAACAGTCATATAAAAACATATAAAATTAACAGTTAAAAACTATAAAATACAAATCTCAGCTCCACAATCTTAAAAGCGGTTTCCGTTTCATCATCATAGTAATCCTTGATCTCAATTAAAGTTCGTCTGCGAATGCTTGCTCGAAAAGCCAAGTCTTGACTTTCTTACAAAATGTCAGGAGGGGGGGGGGCAATCTGATGTCACTAGGAAGGGAGTTCCAAAGCCAAGGAGCCACCACTGAGAAGGCCCTGTCTCTCGTCCCCACCAGGCGCGCCTGCAAAGCAGGCGGGACCGAGAGCAGGGCCTCTCCGCATAATCTTAAGCATCTTGATGGTTCATAGGGAGAGATGCGTTCGGACAGGAAAGTTGGACCAGAAGTTGAAGCTGCGATACTAGCCCTGAGCAGAAGAGATCTAGCCATGACAACTCAGAGGAAATGGTCACCTTTGGCCACAGATCCATATGTTCCAAGCAGAAAATCACATCAAGGTTATGACCTGCCGAGTGAATTGGTCCAGAAACCAACTGGGATAGGCCCATGTTTGCCATGGATATCATGAACTCCTGATCTGCATCTGACAAACGGGTCTTCAGTGGTATGTTGAAGTCACCCAGAAACAAAAGTCTGGGCAACTGCAACAACACCTCTGAGACCAGTTCTGTGAGCTTGGCCAGGGAGTCTGTTAGGCAGCGGTGTGAATGGTACACTAACATAATCCCTAATCTATCCTTGCTTTTCAGACTCAGACACACACACTCAATGTGATTCAGCTTCCTAGTAGGCAATCTGATCAGGTTAATATGGTCTTTATAGACCACAGCCAGGGGCTGTGATAATTTAAAATGGTAAGCGAACATTATTTTGGCTCCCCCTCACTCTCCGGCCTCATGGAGCGTGCGCATGCACGCGGGGCGCGCATGCACTGGGCGAGGTAGTTCTGCGCATGCGCCATTGCTGCGGACGGACTCCATATGGACCGAGATACCAATCGCCCTAAGTGAGGCCGAAAAGGAGGAACTTTTTGCAGCCGGGACGGAGCCAGAGGTTTTTGGGCGATTGGCGTCTCAGTCCAGCTGGAGTCCCTTTGCAGCAATGGCACATGCGTGGAACCTGGCGGCCAGAAGCGCCCCTGACTACGTGGCGCCCTAAGCGGGTGCTTACTTTGCCTAATGGTAAATCCACCCCTGACCACAGCTACCCCATCTCACCCTGCCCACTTTCCGTCACCTGCTCACAGACACAGTATCGGTCTGGGAGGGCCTGGGTGCAGATTGAAGCACTATCACCTCCCAATCAAGTTTCAGTGAAACATGCCAGATCATCTCCCTCATCTTTGAGGAGATTATAGATATGTGTCTTATTTTTTTACTGACCTGGCATTACTTAAGAGCAAGGTGAGCTTTGGTGGGTTGACTGGCTCACTTTCCAAGTTCCCCAGACTGGCCAGGTGACTGGAAGGTGAGATAGGTACTAAATGTCTTTTTCTCCTTCTTCTATAAGGACAAGTGACCCTGCCATCACCATATCTTGCTCTGCCCTGTATGACTTGTGTTGCCGGTTTCCATTTTCATTCTATTTTAAAAAACAAAACAAACTAAAAACAAAACAAAACACATACACACAAGTCATTTTTTTGCTAGTCCAGCAGCCAGTAAGATTTGTTGATGGCATATTTGGCTGCGTGATTCCATCCCTTTCAATGGCCACCTGGATGGCAGTTGTTGTTGGGGTAGAGGCCTCCACAGCCGCTGCAGGGACACGGTGTTTCTTTTCTACCTAATGGTGACCATAAGATGACCCTATCATGGGGTCAAGATTTGTTCAGAGGGAGTTGGCTATGTTATTCTTCTGAGACAGAGAATGTGTGATGTCCCAAGGTCATCCAATATCTTTCCATGGCTGAGTGGAGATTTGAACCTTGATCTTCCAAAGTCCAAGTCCAACACTCAGACTACCACATCATAATTTGCTCTCAGATTGACTCCATGATGGCTGTCGCACTCCAGGTACGTGGACCCTCTAGATGTAATCACACAATACCAGCACTTGAAATATAGTCATTTATTAAAAGCAGGTAATATCAGCAATGCAATGAAGAATAAAAAGGGTAAAAGGAAAATACATCTATAATTCAAGCAGGAAGGTTTCAGGAGCCAAAAGCAGGTCAGATGATATAAATCCAATAGAGTCCAAGATAATCCAATAGAGTCCAAGAGAATCAAAGTTCTAAAAAACTCAAACTAGAATTTCCAAAGGCTAAGCAGAAAACTTATGTCTATGACCAAGATTGCAATCTCAATTGCAAAGGACCTTCCATAAATCGATGTTGCCAGAATTTTCCAAGCAAGCTGAAGTAAAATACCCAAAACCAAATCACTTTCGATATCCCCTAAATGGCATTTTCCTCCACCACCCAAAAGCAAGGTCTTGGAAATGTCAATTAAAATTCCTTCTCTGCTAGCTGTAACTATCAGCTCGGGCGTTATCTTGCTCTGCTTCAAACAGACTAATTCCCAGGGAAACTCAGCTCTTGAATATTCCCATCTCTCGCACCTGCTTGCACTTCAGATCCCACCATCCTGGTAGCCAAAGAAGCCACAAGACCAACAATGACTTTAGCATATAGCTTTCTAGGCAAGATTTATTTTGCCATTGTCCTCCTCTAAGGATGGGAGAGTTTTATCTGTCTAAGGTCCTATGGTGGGTTTCCATGACTGAGTAGGCATTTGATCCCTAGGCTTCTAGGGACCTGACCTGGTCCTCAAATAACTACCACATTTTTGTGAGCAAACAGCCTCTCAAAATTCTTCACAATATTATTGGGGATAGAGATATGTGGAGTGATTTTACCAAATATCACCAGAGGAAAGATAAGTTCTCTAGAAGTTTTTTTTAGAGGTGAGGTTCACTATTAGCACAGCACAGTGCACCCCTCCCCATTACTATTTTTTAACAAAGGCAAATGTGCTCACAGGCCAGACCATATTTTTTTTTATTCTTCACCATTCTGCATCCTTAGCATAATTCTGTAGAATTGTGTGGTGAGTGGCTGGGGAAATCTCATGGAAGGAAATTCATCCTCCCAGTTAAATTGTCGAGAAAATTTGAGAATTGAACAAAGATACTTACATTCTAGTATGCATATATTCTCTTATTCTGCAGTGACACTCTCATACATAGCCCTTGGTTATCAGGACCAAAAACTTTACCCAAGAGCATTGCCTTGAAATGTTTTCCACATTTGTACATATTTTTTAAAAAACGGTTTCTTTTTCATCACTGGAAAAAGGGTGAATTGGGTGTTTATTTTGTATTTATTGTATTTTAACTGTATTTTTAACCTAACACACACAATACTGTGTGATTGCTTAATTTTTGTATTTGCTTTGTTTTAAATTGATCAAAGTGTGTGACTATTAGCTACCTTGAATCCCCTTGGGGAGGAAGGGAGGGTATAAAGTTAATGATAATAATAATAAGCTCAGAACATAGGCTATAAATAGATTCCATATTTTCCCCAAATTGTATTTTGCTGTCTCTCTCCTTGCCAACCTTTTATTTTCATTTTTTCCAGCTAGGGGAGTCCACTAAGCAGGGTAGTACATGTAATAGATGAAGCCTGACTACGTGCAAAACACTGCGGCTCGACTGCTGGCTGGAGTGACACTAACGTGCCACATCACACCAGCCCTACAGCGCTTGCACTGGCTCCCTATCGAGTACCGGATTGCCTTCAAAGTGCTGGTGCTAACCTTTAAGGCCTTGCATGGTCTGGGGCCAGTGTACCTGAAGGACCACCTTTCCCTACATGTTCCCCAGAGACCACTGCGGTCCATGAATCAAAACCTACTAGAGGTTCCATCACTTAAGATCCGCCGCTTAAGATGCGGCAGCACACTTTTTCTGTAGCAGCGCATACCCTTTGGAACGCCCTCCCAGAGGAGGCACGAGCAATAACTGATCTACAGGCTTTTCGGAGGGCCTGTAAGACCAACCTGTTCAATTAAGACCCTACTCTGGTCTTAATCTGTTTTTATTATGTTTTCAAGTATGTTATGTTTTGCTGTTCATTGCTGTGAACCACCCTGAGTCTTTTTGGGAAGGGTGATATATAAGTCGAAATAATAAATAAATAAATAAATAAAGTTGAATTTTGATAATGTTCCTTACGAAACACTCTGTTCTACTGCATTCCTTACAGTGACATCATTATATATGAAAATTCTATTTATTTGATTGGCATGGGTTTCAAATGAACACTGTAGTATATCAGCCTGCTCAAACTAGCTGAATGTAGAAGAGCTTATATGTGATGGCCTAGTTAAAAACTATTTGCTTTATCCTATTAATTTCGAATCATAGAATCATAGAATCCTTGAGTTGGAAGAGACCTCGTGGGCCATCCAGTCCAACCCCCCAATCAAGTAGCAGGAAAATTGCATTCAAAGAACCCCTGACAGATAGCCATCCAGTCTGTTTAAAAGCCTCCAAAGAATGACAAAATTTGATCAGGAATTGTTACTCTCAGCCTGTATGGCAGAACAATTTCTTTGTAAAAACCCACTAAAAATAGCCCACCAATACATTTACAGTTAAAGAACTGCTTTCATTTCTGAAGATGGACAGAAACAGGCAAAACCCAGAAACATTTCTGGATTTGGAAAGCATTTTCACCCAGATCAACTAGCTGACCTTCTTCCAAAGCTGGATTGGATTATACACTGACCTGCATTTTTGATTGCAAAAGCTAACAGGATTGATATAAACTGTAAACAAGCACCGAGATACTGTGCCCACTCTGTGGAGGTAGAAGACTACTGCTATGCAAAGATACCATTTGAACTGTGTTGCTAGAGGATTTAAGGAAAGGCTGTTTTGTTGGGATAAATGGGAACACTCACAGCCTCTTTGAAGGGAGGAACTTGTGCTTCATCTTCTAACACCTGTTTCAAATGCCCAGGCCTGATATTCAAAGCATCGCTGCTCTTGGAGATAAATATTGGACTTCAGAGGGGCATGAGCTTTGGGGCTGTCATCTCATTAATACCAGAACAACTGCTTACAAAGCTGGCAGTTTTGGAGTTCCACAACCTTTGCAACATTCTCGATGCAGCCTGTTTACCACTAGCAGATGGTGGCTTTCATGTTAGTGGGGTGATGGATCTATTCTGGGGTTGGGCTTGAACTTCAAAGGAGCTACCCATGGGGTTGAATCATGTGCCCAAAATAGGTCCAGCAATTTGGATACCTCCTTTAAGATTCAGATTGGCACAGACACCACTAGCCACTAATGCTGTTCACATAATATGCCATCCATCTATCCATCCATTACTTCATTTATATCTCATTTTTTTCTCCCAGACTAGGGCTCATGGCAGTTATAGGAAGAGAGTATGGGTGCAAATCTGTGACTATTTTGCCCCTGCAAGCAAGGAGAAATAAGTAACATAGTTTCTCTCCAACATGGGAGTCTCTGCAAGATTCTCTTCATATCTGAAATTCCATATTTGGGGTGATTTTTTACAGATAAATATTTGTTGATCCTGCTTATCCAGATAGCATGAGCTATTCGGCCTTACAGAGAGAAGGATGAATGGGAGCCAGACGCATTCACAACTCACCATCCTCAAGTATTTGCCTATTACACAACAAATGCTAAGGATCCATTTATAGTGAGTGTGGCTGGCATACTGCCTATTATTTCCTCTCTCTAGTCTGATCAAGGAATTCACTCCCTGAGTAACTATTTATCTTACGATGTCTGGCCTGTCATTGTGAGATTAGTATGGTTTTGGGGATTTGTGATCTCATGGAAGCCTGGAGAGCTCAAGAGAAGCCATTCTCTCATGAGACTTGATACAGGCTTGCATTCTCACCAGTCTGGTGCTTGCTGACAAGCAATAGGGCTATGTTGTCTTCTGCAGATAAATTGGGACATGCAAATACAAGCTCATAAAAGTCTTCCAGTTAAATTATTCTTCCTAAGTCTTCCCTATTATTCCCTCATTTTTTCCAGCTGAAAACTAAATAATTGAGAAAATTATTTCCCTATTATACAGACCTCCTTTCCAATATTCAAGAGCTCTCTGAATATGAAAGGGTTTCCCAGTCTTATATTTTGTCTGCATAGTAGAGTGTGTTCACTACAGAAGTTGGGCTTTGACTATTCAAAGTTGGAATGGAGTAAAGGCATTGGGGGGGGGGGGGGGTTCAAGGCCCTTTTCACTTTATTGATATGGTGTAAGTATAACTGTAAATACAACACAAGTAACTTGTGTTATATTTACATTCCTTATGTAAATAAGGGTGAGAGAAATTTTAAGCAAAATGCTGTTAGGTTTGAATGAAAGCACAGGAGATTTATGGTATATATGGAAATGTTTCATATATATATGTAACAATATGGCTTTTGGGGGACATGTTTTATATATCTTTCATGTTCAATTTAATATTATTTTAATTGTTTTTAGATTATGTGGAAAATGTTTTTACCGTATCATTTTGGAAGCCACCTTCTGTCCCATTCTGTGAGAAAGGCAGCATATAAGTTTTTTATATATATATATATATATATATATATATATATATATATATATATATATAAGAATGGGGCACTTATGCAACCAGCATAAGTTGCCATCCCCTCTCTTGTTGATGTCATAGGTGCCTCATGATGTTTTCAGTAGATGGGTGGGATCTCACAGACAGCTCCATGACTGGCAGAGAGTGGTGGCAGTAGAACAAGGAGATGGTCCAGCAGGGCCAATGCAGCCTTGACCTGGCTGGACCACCTGGATACCAGTGCAACACTGCAGAAGCCTCCACATAAATGATTAAAGATAAAAGGAACACTCTCCCCAGATCTTCAGTGAATAAAGTAATGCATTGCAAATTTGTAACTCCTGTTCTTCAATAATGTACAATGAAAATGAGTGAGAGGATTTCTTGATATTGGTCTGTTAGTTGGATGGAAAAGAATAAGAAAAAATGTAATCTATCTGTAGGAAGGCATTACATTATCAGACTAATAGAGATGGAGCAAAGAACCAGGAGTTTATTTTATGGTACTAAATCAGCTGGAAGAAAGGGGATATCTTGAATGATTTTCAGAGAAAATATCTGTGTTTGTATTGTTTTAAAAGCAAGTTGGGAATACTACCTACTTACTGGCATTCACCATCGTTATAATTCAAGATGTCTTCCCATTGTATATTCTCCCAGTGTTTTCTTAGCTCAGTTTTATTTATCCCAAGTGATGGGTATTTCTTCAAGACTTTTCTAAGGCATGACTATCTAGCATATAAATACAGTTGACCTTTGCAAAACCGACCTTTGCTTTGTGACATCCCATAAATCCTGGCTATACCACACTTCTTTGCCTTGGGGAACATAACCTTCAGAGAACTGCAGATTGATAATTATTACAACCTCCCTTAAGTCCTTTATGCGAAGTCCTACTTAAGCCATAGTTCCCGGCTCTCTAACAAAAGGCTGGGCAACCTCTGGATCTAGGACTATCAAATTCCTAGATCTATGTACTTTCCAAAGTTCTTTGCAAGTTATTTTCTGAAAAGAGTGATTTGTCTACCCCTTATAACAGGGGTGGGCAATTACCGGCCCTCCAGGTGTTTTGGACTTCAACTCCCAGAAATCCTAGCCAGTTTACCAGCTCTTAGGATTTCTGGGAGTTGAAGTCCAAAACACCTGGAGGGCCGGTAATTGCCCACCCCTGCCTTATAGGCACTGGGCATGAAGGAGAAGGCAAGAAGTGGAAGAAAAACAGGCAAAGAAAGAAATGGGTGATCCTTCCTGCCCCACTTTTGATTTTGGCCTTGCCAACTGAATGTTTCTACATTCACCTTACAATACTACCTGCGACAGATCACACCAAAAAGAATATGGCACCTGAAATATTTTTTTTCCTGGCTCATGTTTTTAAAAAGACAGAAAACAAGAGTTTTTTCTATCTTACACTAAAGCGGTAGCTCCAAAACTTGCCTCTCACAATATTAAGTATTACTTTAAGTATTACTCATCATGCTAAATGGAGCTTTTGAGATTTGCAGTCTAACAACACCCTAGAATGCAGGTTTGGCAACCACTGCCTTACAAGATCAAGATACGCACACAGTAGAAAGCAGTCAGGCTTAGCAATAAAAAACCAATCCATCAGCTGGCTTTCAGTTGACAGGGACTGAACAAACTTCACTAGCTGACAGATTTAATGTAGACAAGACCTTTAATATCACATATGTTCTCACAATTTCTAGCATGGTTTACAGACCGCTCAATCCACTCTTAGCACTCCATACTTGAGGAGGAACTCCAGGTGGCCTTTATTTTTTAAAAAATGAAACAAATACAGTTGTATTCACTTTTAATGGAAATCTTAGGGGTGTGAACAAATCCTCTAGAGAAATGCTTTCAAACTATCTGACGTGGCAGGATAGCACTTTCCCCCCAACGTACTAAGGGCTAATAACATATTTGTGCCATATTGTTATTGTATGCTTTCCTTCAGGAAAACACACCATTAGCTGGCAGCTGGTGATTCACGTTCTGCTACCTGTCCACAAATCACTACTTTGAGGAGTGCTGCTCCAGGTTAAACCAATCCTGTTTTGCAAATTTGATGGACGTTTTCACATCTGAAAACAGCACAGTTTTGCTTCAGATAGACTTAATTGGTTAAGGTTTCTAGGCTCATTTTAACTCCATGCTCTTATATATACACATATTCTTTTAATTTGACAGAAAAGACTTAACCTGGGAAACACAGAAGCATATGGACCCAAATTATAGGGATATAAGTCTTTGTTAATTTTGTTTTCAAAAGACACAATGAGTCTTTAAAAACTGCACAATTTTTGACAGGGATTTGTTCTGTACCAAAGCCACACATTTCTTGAATGTGAAGAAACCAACGTTTTCCGTTTGAGAATATTATTTTCTTAGCATGTAATTCTGTAATTAGGAATTTAATCTGTGCAAAAAGGCATTTTGTGCAGAATAAGTCCAGGACTCTGAATATTCTCATTATTTTTATTTTCCCAACAGACTCTCCCAAAATATGAGGAACACTTTTCTTGGGTATTATAAATATTTTTGAATGTTATTTCCTTCCAATATATGTCAAATCCCTGCACATATATGCACCTAATTTGAGCATTTGTCCAGTGGTGGAAAATATTGGAATTAATTTCATTTAACAGCTATGCTTCTCTTATGGGTTTTGATCTTTCAAGGTTCTGAATACACACAGCTTGTTATGAAAGCAATCCTGTAAGTCTAAATTAAAACCCAATTTTGCCAGAGGAGTAATCAAGGGGTAACACCCCTATCTGCAGGTAAAGATAAGAGAATAAGCAGCCATTTCATGTTCATTTTAATGAAATAGGTTGAGGACACATACACACACATTCACACACTTTCTTGCTTCCTTGCATATGCAAACACAAATGCATGCTGTTTTCCTTTCTCTTGCCTATACTACTTTCCTCTGACTCAATAACCATACATAAAAGTGCACAAAAACCCCACACTATTGCACACACATAAGCACTTAAACAGTTTCACTCTCCTTTTCACATCCACATACTTTTGTACATTCACATACAAGGACACAAATATGTCCTCTCTCAAAATATTATATTTTTCTCAAATGCAAAATATCTTATACTCTTATCATTCATGAAATCATTTCCTACTAATTCCCATTTATCTCTCGGTGATCTACCTTTATGTGGTACACACTTCAACATCTCCCTATTTTAATAAATTATTCTTATTCTTATATCCTTCCCCATCTCCCCGAAGGGACTCGGGTGGCTTACATGGGGGCCAGGCACAGCAAAACAAAATTAAAATATAGCACCACAGAATACATTGCATTATATTAAATTAAACACATAAAGAAAAAAAGTATAAAACATAATAAAACATAAACTCAACAACAACCAATAACCAGTAACCCGGTATTTTGAGTCTCCCTATTTGTTGTGTACTTATATTAAAAGCCTCTTCATTGGCGCCACCTTGCAGTGGGGGAGAGACTTGCGTACCCTAATGAAGTTGTGAGCTATGCTGGCAGTGGCATAATAGTCACCAGTAGGGCCTCCCATGCCAGACAGGTCACAACCTGACAAAGAGGTCTGACAAAGGATGGGCTCTCAAAGCCTTTTGGCAACCATCCTAAGAGAAGGAAAACTCTAATTTCAAACCCGGGCAGATGGTGCTCATCTAACCCTGTAAGGTCAACCATCTAAGAGAAGGAAACTCTAATTAAACCTATGACCTGAGGACCTCGTTGCCACCGTCCAAGCTTGCTAGGCCCCGGCTGACGAACCTTTACTTTAAAGGGTGAGGCCAGTTCTGTGCACACTGCGCTTCACCAAAAAAATCCATTGCACAGGCTCAAAAGAATGTGACTAATGTTGCTGTCCTTGAGAAAGCAGGGATCACCAGCATTGAGGCCATGCTATTGAAAACACAGTTGCACTGGGCAGGGCATGTCTCTAGGATGGAGGACCACTGCCTCCCAAAGATACTACTCTATGGTGAACTCGCCACGGGTCAGCGCAAGAGAGGTGCCCCCAAAAAGAGATATAAGGACTCCCTGAAACAACATCTCAGGCTTGGCCAGATTGATCACCAACAATTGTCCACCTTGACCTCACATCGGGAGGCATGGAAACGCACTATCCACAATGCTGTGGCCTCTTTCTAGAAGACACGCTGAACGGGTCTTGAAGAGAAACGACAACGCAGAAAGAACTGCAACTTGGAAACAATATCACCCAAGGAGACTTTCTGCTGTGCTTTCTGCAACCGGACTTGCCTATCTGAGATTGGCCTTTTAGTCATCAACACAGTTGTAAAAACCGTGGGGTGAGTCCTTCCTAAGAATCTTCATTCACGAAGTAATGCCGAGAGATATTAAAATAAAGTTTGGTTTGTGGTTATATCAGAGTTTGGGAAAGTTACTTATTGTACAAAAAGTAACTTTGCAAAACTCTGACAAACACATTAGGTGTTTATTATGGAATGATGGTCCCAAATCTACATTCCCCAGCTCTTGTTTGTGTACAGAGCTCTTATTCTCACACCCACTGGCTTGTTTGTTTTCTTCAAAACCTCTTTTATAGATGTGTGGAGAGCAGAAGGGGCCATGTCGGGCAATTTTTGCTTAAAACAAGATGCAAAGGGATGAAAAGTTTGCCAATCAAACGATGCCTTGAAGTTTTATATGGCAGCTTTCATTGTTGTATGCGAGTACCTTTTTTGTTTTGTTTTGTTATGTTATGTTCTTTCTGCACTTTTCATGCCTACTCGAAGGTCTTGCTCACCTCATTCTTTTCCCAGCTTGCCACCTTGCATTCCCCATGATGCTACTTCAGAAAAACAAAATAGCTGTAGGAGCCTTTGGCATCATTTTCATGTTTTACCTCCAGCTGGGGGATTTTTAAATTTTATTTTTCACTTGCAACTTTGAAGCCTTCATTTATCAATCTTTTCTTCTTCACCCACTACAGATTTCTAGGCGCTTGGCATTTTTATCTGTCCGCAAGTTGAAGAGACTCATTTTAAAGTATACACAAACAAACAAAATGAGTAGAAAGTGACAGATGGTAAATGAGTAAAAGGTGTAATGTGCTGGAAAGCAACAGGCAGCTTAGGGGGAAAAAGAAAGAAAGGTGAGTACAAAATAGAGGTGATTCGACAAGCAAGCAAAGAGACAGAGAAATTTAGTAAAAATTGGCCCAAAGAAGATAGATATTGTTGGGGTTGGTGAATCACTTGGGGGCTTGATAGAGCTATGATAGTACAGTGAGACCTTGACTTAAAAGTTTAATTCATTCCATGACCGAGCTCTTAACTCAAAATATTCTTATCTCAAAGCAAATTTCCCCATGGAGATGCATTGAAATACTATTAATACACTCCAGCCTCTGAATCTCCCACCGGATGTTTCTGTTACATGCTTTTAAATAAGAAAATGTATTTTATAAATAACAAATAATGTATAAGTATACATTCACATGGAAAAATAAAAAAAGATCAGCTTTAAAATGGGAGAAGCACAATATTTTGGCAAGGAAGAACAAAGCACGATGTGAAGAGGCAGAAGCATAATTTCCTTCACACTGTGCTCATTCCAGCCTTCATCCCTCTCTTGCTCTGTCTCCCCTCCCCCCTCTCTTCATGAAGCCAAACACACTAGGAATAAAGACCACACAAAATCAACTAACTCAAAATTTCTCAAAGCAGACAGGAGCAAAGCAGACTGCAACCTCCCAAGGCAGAAACGAGCATGAGGCATGGAGGCTGCTCCCTTGAAGCCCTAAAGCCCTTTACTCTGGTGCTAGCACTACCTCTCACGCTAGTTCTTAACTCAAAATGCAGCTCTTATGTCAAAGTGAAATCCAGGCTAAGCAACAGCTCTTAACTTTAAATTCTTTTAAGTTTACACTGTACTATAAATATGGTACGAGGGCGGGTCAACAAGTCTGTGACTTTTTGAATGAAACACAGGTTTTTGGATAAAACATCATTTCATTTTTCAACGCAGTCTTCTTTGAGCTCTATACACTTTGTCCAAGGTTTCTCCAATTTTTTTATCCCTTCCAAAAAATAAGATTTGTTGAGGTCATCAAAACAGGTATTTGTTTGTGAGATGATTTCATTGATGGAGTCAAATCTCTTTCTGCCAAGCCATTTCTTCATGTTTGGAAACAAGAAATAGTCACTCGGGGCTAAATCCAGAGATTAGGGCAGATGAGGGAGGAATTCGTATCCCAATTCATGGATTGTTGTCATGGCAACTGCACATGTGTGCACCCTTGCATTGTCCTGGTGAAAAAGAACTTTTTCTTGGCCAAATGCGGGCTCCCCCCCCCAAATCCTCATTAAATCAACCCAATAAGTTGGCATAATATTCGCCATTGATTGGTTTACCCTTTTGAAGGTAGTCAATGTGGATTATGCTGCGTGTATCCCCCCAAAAATGTCGCCATGACTTTATTGGCTGACAAACCCACCTTGGCCTTCTTTGGTGCCCATTCACCCCGAGAAACCCACTGTTTTGACTGCTGTTTGGTCTCTGGTGTGTTGTGGTGGATCCACGTTTCATCCACAATTACGAAACGGCACAAAAACGCGTCCATATTGCTGTTGAACAACACCAAACACTCCTGCAAAATTGTCACATGATTGTGTTTGTGGTCAATTGTGAGCAAACGCGGAAAGCTTTCTCATACCCAAGTGATCATTTAAAATTGAAACCACTGAGCCATGAGAGATGCCTATGGCTTCCACAATCTCTTGTACTTTCAATTTCCGATCAGCCAACACCATAACGTGAATTTTTTCAATTGTTTCGGGTGTAGAGACCTCAACTGGGCGTCCAGAACGTTCGGCATCTTCCGTGCTTGTACGGCCACAACAAAATTCAGTAAACCACTTTTTTACCATTGAAATGGATGGTGCAGAGTCCCCATAGTATTTATCAAGCTTAGCCTTGGTTTGAGTGATGGTTTTTTCCCGCAAAAAAAATGCTTAATGAGCACACAAAATTCACTTTTTTCCATTTTCTCCTCAAATCACGCGGTAGTCTGCTATCAATGGCTGTCAAACACAAACTAAATGATGCAGCTTGTTCAAATTTTGACAGGAGTCAACTGACAGCTGCCTGTTGACAGGAGCAGTGTTGCCCTTTCAGTTAAGAGGCGGGAAATTAAAAAAGTCACAGACTTATTGACCCGCCCTCGTAGATTGGAGGAATGTCGTGATGTAGTTCGTTTTGGTTTCTGTATTTTGCCTGACAAGTCACCCATATTTTTTTTTATCCTCCCAAAACTGTTATTTCAAATTCCTTCAACTAAAAGCTTTTTGGAATTTGCCGCCTTGTTTTTGATGTAGCTCTCGTTAACAGGCAATGAAAAAACCTTTGGCTTTGCTGTCTAATATAGACAAGAGACATGTGCCTCTTTGCACACAGTCACACACACACACAGAATATGATATCATCACGACACCTTACTATTATCCTGTCATGACAACTGTAGTTTAAACTGCTGCCACACTGACCCTGCCCATCCTATAGATGAAAGCAGAATGGGTAAGTGTTGTTCGGTAAATCCTGGAAGTTAGATACATATTGGTTTTACATCCAGTTCACAATTTAGATGGCAATTTAGGAGTTATTTGGAGGAGAGGAATACATAGGGACTAAATAAAAATGATAAATTGAGGTATAGGAAGACAGTCTGAAAGATGTTTAGTAATATATTTATGTATTTTTCTTCATAAACAGCTTCATTGGATATTGATTCATGGCCAGGATTGAGCAATGTTTAATAAATTGGTATTTTATATTATATCAATTGCAATGTGTGTGCGCGTACATGCACACATATAAAATGTTATTTTCCTGCTCATTTAGGATAGAGTGGATTAGAAAAATGAATGCGTAATAGTCTTAAGTTTTATAAAGGATAAGTACTTCTAGGCACAAAGGCAAACAAAATTCTAATTTGCTTGTTAACATTGCTGAATTGTCCCACTAATAAGAACCTTAAAGAGAGAAACAGAGATCTAGACTTCTCACACTTAATAAAAAAAGAACACAATCCCAAAGAAAGCAGATCACAATAAGCTAATTCATCTGTGAAACATGTTTCTTGCTTTCTTTTAAAGTACTTTCATTTCATTTCTTTCTCACATCCATAGCATTAGCTATCATGCCTCACAGTCTAGGTCTACTGTTCTCACTGAAATCTTTCTATTGTCATTGCCGAGGTCAGTGGTTCTCAAATTGTGGGTCCCAAGATGTATTGGTCTTCAAAACTGGCTGGGATTTTTGGGAATTGTAGGTCAAAAGACCTAGCGACCCACATGTTGAGAACCACTGGCCTAGGTTAATTCAAATTCAAAGACACCATAATGGGGAAGTTGCTGTAGATTGTTCATGGAAATCCTCCTCAAAGTAGCATGGTTCTGATTTTCATGTTTTAATCAACACCCAAGGATTCTCATCAACTAACTGATGCTAATGTGTTCCCTCAACCTGATATTTGTATTCACAAGATCCACAGCATCTTGTCTTGGTTGAAATGATAATGCAAGAAGAAAAAAGGTACTTAAGTGACACTTTAGTTTTGTAGGGTGGAAAATGGGGCAGGAAATCAATTGGGTTGTTACTACAATTTCCCCCTGAAAGGTCCTTTCCCTGCCTACGCAGTGGGCGGGGAAATGCAATTACCTCCTCCCACGAAGGGAGACGATTTGTTCCTCGGATGGAACCTTCTGGGTGTGGGCAGAGGCGGCCTAGGGAGTTGGGGCAGCCTCCTCCTTCATTCCCACTTGAGGTGTTGATCCACCATTCCTGCCCTGTGACAGTATAGTGGTCGCCTTAGGGGCCGGGTAGGAATTTTCTCCCCTTCTATGTTCTAGCGTTTTTTTTTGCCTACCCTGTACTGTTACGGGGACTTTCTGGGATGGCGGTTCTATAAATAGGACAGCGTAAATAGTTTAGGGTAATCCATAGACCCATATTCACTCATGCACTCTTCAAAGTTGGTTGTGCCAGTGCACAAATACACTCACCTGGACGGCTGTTGAAGGGTGAGGGGGATACCATTGGTCCAGAAATTTTGATAGTCCGGTTAAGTTTTTCCAGAGAGGTCTTCTTCTGTTTTCCTTGAGAGGTTGCCCAGTTTTGTGTTATAGGGGACTCAGGAGAGTTTCCCAGTGTAGCCGAGGGGTTGTTTGCTCATGGATGCTACCTCGGCTAGGCCACACCTTGTTCCCTTGACACCTGAGTTTAGTGAGGTTAAACTTAAATAGGTAACTTTAAAATAAAGGTTGCCCAAATTTGATCCAATTACTGTTGTTTGTCTCATTATTTTGGGGGTTGGAAGGTAAATTATCTTTTTTTATTTATTTTTCTGTCTTTTATTTATTTTTCCTCAAGAAGACACATTATGGCTTATTTTCAGGGGATGTCTTATTTTTATTAAGTGTGGTACAACAATCTATATTTATTCAAATATAGTTAAGTCATCTTCTTCTGGAACTGCTGCTGATTGGTATTGAGGGAGAGAGACCGGCCTGGCTGGGCCTGGCAGGAGGAGGCTACAAGAACGGGGAGCAATGGTGATGGTGTACGCATATGCCAAGCGCTCTAGTGGACCCCAGTTGGGCCTAAATAAGCCAGAGTCAAAAGGAGGAGGAGGCAGCAATCTAGCATGCGCACATTCAGCGAGCACTCCAGTTGGGCCCAAGGAAGTGGAGTTGGGCCCTGGGCTGAGCTTGGGAAAAAGTGAGTGAAGCTGGAGAGAGAGGGTGGAGGTCACCTGGGAAGGGGAGAACCACATGCCCCATGGCGCCCCAGGAGGCTGGCTGCAAACCTTACACTTCAAAACTTTAAAAAGGAATATAGAACTTCCAAAAGAAGTGAGTAGGAGCACTTATAAAAGTGGGGCACTCCAGGAGGAGGCTTCTAAGAAGCCGCATGCCTCAAAGCCTCAGCCAGGAATTCCAAATTCAAATTTAGAGAGGGAGTGCCACCTTCTTGACTGCTCTGCTCTGGTATACTTCATAGCCATGCCTATCACTATGTCTTATTTTCGGGATATGGCTTATATTGCACAAATGCCTGGAAATCCTGCTACAGCTTATTTTATGGGTATGTCTTATTATCAGAAAAACACTGTATGTTCTGCAGAACTGTGTAACTATCGATTGGGGGAGGAGGGTTACTGCTTGCTGTTCAGACATTTGAAAGATGATTAAAACACAACAAACATCCACTTTTCTTATTCTCCATGTGCCATAGCAAAGAGTACATGAAAAGAAGGAGGGATAGAGAAAGTGCAGTGAAAACCAGTGCCCAATCTGGATCTAAAATCACATAGAAAAAGATCTGTAGAAACAAATTAATTCAAAAAATGTTTGGTGGCCACATGGTCAAACACTTTAGCCATGAATAGGGCATTCTACGCAAGTCTATATTTACACAGTTTAAGCCAAGAAACAGCTTTCAGAATGGACTCTTTCACAAAGGCTGGGACCATACTTTTAATTAAATTGGCATTCTTATTCTCCTACACTCAAT
This sequence comes from Anolis apletophallus, assembly GCA_030556195.1. Lineage (NCBI taxonomy): Eukaryota > Metazoa > Chordata > Lepidosauria > Squamata > Anolidae > Anolis > Anolis apletophallus. The sequence goes on along the minus strand of JARBWK010000004.1, from coordinate 8,491,342 downwards.
GTGTAACTTCTACATAAATGACATTTCTACATTTCTACATAAATAAGCCAAGAGAAATTAAGAATAAAAGTGGTTGGATGAATCTGACCAATCATCTTGACCACATCATCCGTTCTAAAAAATGGAAAATAATGCAATAATAGAATACTATTAAATTTTGACTTTCACTAACTCCAGATGCCTCAAGATATTAACCACATATCATCCTTGTTGCCTTTCTCTGCTCCAACTTGTCTATATTTTTCCTAAAATGAGGTCTCGGAGCAAAATATAGTACGTCAGATGAGGCTTGACTAATGCAGAATATAATGGAATTGTTATTTCTGTTGACTTGGAAACTATAGTTATATTACTGCAGGCTAAAATATCATTCAACATCTGTAGTACTGAAGACCTATGACTGAATCCTGAACACGAAGTAAAGACTAAATCAGGTGCGACATGGAAACAGGTGAATAGCTAGATGGACAGAACACTAGCAGAATCCTTAGTCTGCCCCAGGTGTCCAACAAGTACAAACCCACCTCCACATGCAGGCATGTAGCTTGAAATTCTCAGGGTGGTCCATGAGAAGGCCTTACTGGTACATTATTTAAACTGTTATGTGTATTCATATCATGATATGATCACTATGCTCAATATATCCCATATGCATTGGGGTACTGGGATAATGATACAAATGGTTTGCTAGGGTAGATCCTCTCTCACTCAGACTCACCCCCCCCCCCCCCGGCTACAGCCCTATCCACGTGCTTTGTGGTGATCAGGAAGCCTACAGAGAGAATTTCGGTAGGCCTTGTTGAGCCGCCCTTTCTAACCCTCCAATTTATTCAGTTGCTTCCAGAGGGAAATCTCCAAGAGAGCACAACTGGGAAATAGTAATCCCTGACAGTTGCTAAGGTTTCAGTAATTTCATTGCAAAAAAAGGTATTGCATATAACCAGGGAAATTGTGTTCTCTAGTGCTGTACTGAAGCATTAGTCGAAATGCATGTTGCTATTGTTTAATACATGTGCAGGGTCAGCGTGGAGTGGGTGACTGGCACAATTAGAAAAACAAATAGGAGAAATGCTGCAGAAGAAAATACCAGGTTATAATGCGGGAAAACAGAAGGGTGTGGGAGGAAAATTATTAACTGAAAGGTGATGCAAAAAACCAAACAAACCCGGAATGCTGATTAAGAGAAATAAATGGGAGAAAGAGTGCAAATGCGATAAAAAGGGGAACAGTGAAAAAATATAAGCTCAGTGAGAGATAAAGCAAACGGGAATGAAGCAGAGAGAATAAATCAAATAAGTGATTCCAAAGACCAACAGAAAAGAAGTTGCGTTGGAGAGACCCATGTGTCTCCAGGGAACAGATAAGCACCCTGTTCTGCCATGCACTACTTATCAGTGTTGTTGAATGCACAGAATAGTGGCACCCCAAAGAACTGTTAAAATACTTTAGTTTCAGGCAGTATTCTTCTTGTAAGCCTGAGAGTTGTGGTTTTGTTATGGTCTTTGTCAGCGTGGGCCCAAGAGAGTAGCAGTACCTTTGCAAGTCTATGCCTATGGGGAGGAGAGGATTTTGGTAAGATGTCTTTGTTGCATGCCCCTCTGAGAGATTCGCAATAATACAGCAGGAAGAACGAACTGGGAACACAAAACAAGTCAACAGAGGATATGCCATCTTCATCCTTAGCGTGACTTTATTTCTCATTGGGAAAATAAAAGGAAAAGAATGCACTTGAAAAGAGAAGCTTGTGAAAAGAGAAGATTTGAAATCAAACATAGAATAATTAATTCCCTTTTATCAAGAAGAAAAGAGAAGCTGATACAAAAATTATTGAGTTGAACTATGTCTGTGCACATGTGCCTTCAAGACGTTTGCCATTTTTTTTGGCAAGCCCATAAATATTTCATACATTTGATAAAAAGAATTCAAAGAAGGCTGAATTGTGCCCACTTAGTGGCAGCATTCAGATTAAGACACTCTCTTCTTCAGAAAACTTGGCTCCCTTTATTTGATCCCATTTCTTCGGGAATTTGACTTGTTTTTATGCCCTTCCCAGCTATTGTGGATTCTGTTATTGCTGGTCTATATATAGACACAAAGTAATAGAGAGACATATATGTATATACTGCATATATATGTTGACCTCATCATACGGACTAAAATTGGCGGCATGCGCTGACTAGCCTCGGTCACTCATGGAGCCAGCTGGCTCGCATCAGACAACGGTGTGCCAGCTCAGTGGGTGAAGGAGGGCAGAACTGGCATGCCACAGCCACAGCAACATGGGAGGCTTCCTGTGTTGCCAATAACTCTATGGGGGAAGCCCATGTGATCGCCCTCCCATAGATCTGGGTATGTGAGGCATGGGGCAACGGATTCCTCACACCCTGCCAGCCCACACAAGTGTGTGTGCGACCCTAATCTCCACCATGGAGTAGTGGTAGGATGGACAAGGATACTATTAAGGGCTAAATTAGGACTTAATTTTTAAAAATAAAAGATGCTTATTCCTGCTTTTCAGCATTGTGTCTGATTTGGTCCTTATTTACAAACTTGTGAAACAGGTGAACCGCAATGAAGAATGGACATGGAAGGATGGCCGGGGGGGGGGGGGTGTGAATGTGACTTATTGCTTCTTGAGAACTTGTCCAGGTTTCCCAAGATTCTTCACATGAGAGCACAGTTTTAGGAAAGGGACCATTTTTCCAAGTGACTAATGGTAGCACAAGACCAAGGGCACACTAGCCCCCAAAAAAGGCACAATAATCTGGCCTCTTTCTTCCCTCCCTCCTCTTGCAGCCTTTGGGAGGGGAACACATCAGTCCCTGCAACAAGGCAAACCAGGAAGGTGGGTGGAAATGTTGCCAGAAGGCCAGTGGGCCAAAGCTTAATAGGAAAACAGCAGCGATTTGTCTCCACCACTATTTATGTTTCAAGCACCTGACAGGCTGTCAGCAGAAGAGAAAGCTGCTAAATTTACTGCCTTCTAGATCCTTGCCACAGCCATGCACTTGACAAGTCACTTCATTTAAAAGCCTGGGGGCCGCTCTCCTCATGGCTGCTGTTTAAATACAAAAAACAAAACATATAACTGGGTGTGAGATAGAGATGATTGTTTTATACACTTAAACAAGTCCCCTCCCGGTGTGAGTTTCTAAGGCTGACCTGCAAAGACTGTTCCACGATATGGCTTCGATTAAGGCTCTTCATTTGGATCTCTGTCCATGCATGGGAAAAGGCCTGGTTGTAACAGAAGATTGACACCAAATATATAAAACAGGGAGATGGGCAAGATGTGCTCAAGCCAGGTCTATACCAGATGTGGGAATTTACACACACACACACACACACACACACACACACACCTAGGCTTCCAGATATGACTGGATTGCTACTGCAAGTATTTCTAACAATTTGCTATGCTGGGTAGAGCAGGATGCATGATTTCCAGCATACACAAGATGGCAATGGGTAGGAGAAAAGAAAATGTTGGCAATACATGGGAGGAAGAGTTTTTTTATTTACACTTCTTGTGTACTAATCCAGATACTGAACTGGACATGTACTTTTGAAAGCACCCCAAGGTTCCAGGTACTGAAAATCCAAAACAAGGCAGATTGTCCATGTATGTTGCATGTATGCTTTAATGGTTATCTGTGTAATTAGAATCACAAAATCATAGAATAGAGTTTGAAGAGACCACGTCCAGTCCAACCCCCTGCCAAGAAGCAGAAAAATTGCATTCAAAGCACCCCTGACAGATGGCCATCCAGCCTCTGTTTAAAATCTTCAAGGAAGGAGCAGTGAATGTTCATTTGCCCATTGCACTGAAAGATCATTGAAGAAAGGTGAATTTTTCTATAAGAGTTGTTGATAATGAAATATAATGAAGATATTGTAGAAGATATGGCACAAGAATTTAGGCAGGAGGTTGCTGGAATCAAGGCAGAGTTATTTGGAGTGGGGGTCAAGCAAGCAGGGTTGGGGAGGGTGTGGCCAGGCAAGCAGGAGAAAGGGCACTTTGTGCCCCTTCTGCAAGCATGCCATAGTTTGTCACCACTGCCTGGTCCAGCACACTGAATCTCGAGATGTATTTTATAAAAAAATAAAATAACCTTCTTGTTTCATACTGGTTCTATACACTTCTCCCTGAGTGCTTTTCACTCTCAGATCCCACAAGCCCTCTTCAATTAATCTCTTTTTAGTGGATCCTATTGCTGACTGATCCTATCTAACAGTAAGCAGACAAGCCTCTAGTTTAATATTTTTTTTATCCCCCCTTCACAACTGCAATCCTTTGGTTGGCTCCTCTGAGGCTTGCCTAGCCACATTTTAGTATATAAAGACATGCAAAATAAGTAAAGGAAAAGTGCATAATATATACATGGGAAGAAAGGGATTGCACTGTGTTACGAAGGGGGGGGGGATCCTTTTTCAGGAATGACAGCTAAATTTCACTTAAAGAAAAAAAGCATACTAGATGCAGACTTCTTTCAGTGGTAGCAGTCTAACACATCTCTACCAGCTTAAAGTAAGAAGATGTCACCAGTCAACAAAACCAAATAAAGTAAAGTGGCTTCTGCATCAACCATTAATTACACCATCGGTTTAGCTCAACTAGTGTAGATCCTTGTCACATTTGCATTCATTTGAAATATGTTTTCTTTTTTAACATGGGAAAAGTACAGCCCATGGAGATTTTGATAGATGTGTACCAAATGTGCATTCAGAAGGCTTCACAAAAGAGTCTGGAGTAACAAGCATCTGAGGCAAAGCACCAAAATCAGTGTGTACAGAGCTATCATACTGTCTATTCTCCTTTATGGGTCTGAAACGGGGTCACCTATTGCCAAGACCTACTTTCATCAGCGCTGTCTTTGCACAATCCTAAATATACACTGCACTGACTATGTGACTAATGTTGCTGTCCTTGAGCAAGCAGGGATCACCAGCATTGAGGCCATGCTATTGAGAACACAGCTGCGCTGGGCAGGGCACGTCTCTAGGATGGAGGACCACCGCCTTCCAAAGATACCAATCTACAGTAAACTCGCCACGGGTTGGCGCAAGAGAGGCGCCCCCAAAAAGAGATATAAGGACTCCCTGAAACATCATCTCAGGCTCAGCCAGATTGATCACCAACAATGGTCCACCCTGGCCTCACATTGCGAGGCATGGAGACGCACTATCCATAATGCTGCAGCCTCTTTCGAGAAGACACGCCAAACGAGTCTCAAAGAGAAATGACAATGAAGAAAGAACCATAACTTGGAAACAACATAACTGAAGGAGACTTTCTACTGTGCTTTCTGCAACCGGACTTGCCTATCTCGGATTGGCCTTTTTAGTCATCAACGCGCTTGTAAAAAGCGTGGGATGAGTCCTGCCTAAGAATCTTCCTTCGTGAAGTAATGCCAGAGATCAAGAATCCCAGAGATAAACAGCTCTTACAATCTCTTCACCAGACCTCTCTTGTTTCAGCACACCCAGATATATTGGATCGCAGTGCTCTTTATAGCATTTGCTCTCCAACACCCACATACATATGAGGTTCATAACTCCAGTTGTAATGGGTCCTGCTGAGTGCATCCAAACAAATGCCTATGCTCACTCATTTCGCTGATGATCTTGGGCAAAGGTTCTTGTAGTTTATATCAATGGATATGTTACCAGAGACAGTGAATAATGACAAAGTCTGCAAATTCTCACGCTTCAGAGCTTCTGCTCATCATAAGCTGTCTGGGTTGGACTAACATACATCTTTGCCCTTTGTCATCTTCATGAGGAATAGAATGGCACAATTTAAGTGTTGTGGTTTCAAGTCTTTTTTTGTCTGCTACTTCAAGAATGATGCTTGACAAATAGGACCATTATGGAAAAGCACTCCTTCAGAAAATATGAAGGATGAAAATTAACTATTTTTATATCTTTCTCCCACCCCGTCCCTATAATGTGTCTTTTCATTAACATTTTCAACAGGCTATGCACTGTGCATGTACTGCTTATTCCTGCCATGTTTTGGCATGGATGTCAGCATTTGCTGTATTACAGTTTTCCAGATCAAGGCTAAACATGCATGGAAGTATTTGCACCTTTTCCAAAGTCAATTTGAGATTTCTATGTGCATATCCCAGAGCAGTAAGCAGGGTAAGCAAAGGCAGGATTTATGGGCTGGGCAAGACTTTTGCCTGGAGGGAAGCGGTTGTGTTTTTGAGCCCTGGCATATTTTTCTTGTGCAGTTTAATCCTCTGTCATATGGAGTTTAGTAAATCAGAAGGACTTCTAAACCTGCTTACCCTCAGCAAGAACTCTGAGTCACCTAATCACTGCTGGTATGACTCGCTATGCTTGATTTCTTAGCTGCTACCAGACAGGGAATGGAATGAAACTACAGTATATTGCAAATTTCAAACTTAGGCATCTGCTGCTGGGGCGTGACTCAAAGATGATTTGATGATACTTGTTTGGGATTAATTTCTTCTTGCTACCTAGAAGACACATGCCAGATACTTATGAATGAGTATACTAGTACTGTATGAACATGCTATCAGTACAATTTATGAACACATTATAGTCCATGTGAATTAATATATAAGCATATAGTTCGGGCCTGCCCAACAGGCGGCCCGGGGACCGCACACGGCCCGCCAGCCCCTTGGATCCGGCCCCCCTACCCTCCTGCAAGAAAAATTGTAGCGGCGGCACAGCTGTCCGCCATTACCTGTCCTGGCTCTTCAGCAGACAGGGAATGAGCCAGGACAGGAAATGACGCCGAGGAGCCAAAGAACTACAAGTCCCAGCTTCCCCTCCGCGGCGCCATTTCCTTTTGAGACTAGAAGAGTACAGGAAGTACTCTTCTGCTGTGTCCTCGGCTCCTGCCTCTGTGTCTTTGCCTCTCTCGTGCTCCGGCTCCGGGGTCCTCATTGGAAGAGAGAAGCCGGACCGGAGCAAGGCTGTGTGGAGCTCCATTTGGGCAGCGGTCGTTTGGGAAGGATACCGAACTAAGGTAGACTGAAGCAGAGGGCTGTTTTACTGGGGTGGGCTCCTTCCTTCGTTCCTTCCTTCCTTCCTTCAATCCTTCCTTGCTTTTATTCTTGCTTTTATTTTATTTTTAATTTATTTTAATTTTTTTAATTTTATTTTATTTCCTTTTATTCTTTCATTTATTCCTCCCTCATTTCTTCCCTCTATCCATCTTCCTTCCTTCTTCCTTTCTTTTTATTCTTTTATTTTATTTTTAATTTATTTTAATTTCTTTTATTTTATTTTTAGTTTATTTTTTTTTATTTTATTTTTATTTTATTTATTTTATTCTTGCATTTATTCCTCCTCATTTCTTCCCTCTATCCATCTTCCTTCCTCTTCCTTTCTTTTATTCTTTTATTTTATTTTTATTTATTTTATTTTATTTATTTTCTTTTATTCTTTCATTTATTCCTCCCTCATTTATTCCCTTTATCCATCTTCCTTCCTTCCTCTTCCTTTCTTTTATTCTTTTATTTTATTTTATTTATTATAGCAGGCCTGGGCAAACTTGGGCCCTTGGGGTACTTTTTTGCTTCAACTCTCACAATTTCGTATAAGTATAACTGCCACCTATTAATTGTAACAATAGTCGTATAAGAGGTAAGAGGGTTTTTTTCAACTTTTTCACATTGCGGCCCCCCAGGTGATCAGTGACTGGAATTCCGGCCCTTGGGCTGGTAGAAGTTGGTCAGCCCTGATATAGTTCAAACACCTCTGTATATGTACTTATTTTATTTATTTATTTATTAGATTTATACACTGCCACTCCAAGAGTATCGGGGCGGTTTACAGCAACATGCAAATACACAGAAGATAGCAATATAATAAACACAGTAAAAACACAATAAAAACCAGGTAAAACGCAGGTAAGAATCATAAGCCTTCAAAAACCTGCCTAAATAAATGTCTTACACGCTCTGCGAAAGCTGTACAAATTTCACAGAGCTCGTGTCTCTATTGGCAGGGCATTCCACAATGTTGGAGTGATGATAGAAAAGGCTCTTCATCTGGTGGATGTCAAGTGGAAGGATTTTAAACTAGGAATGTTCAGCAGATTCATGTCTTCTGAGCGTAATGATCTCGGAGGGTTATATGGAATCAGGCGACCCTGTAGGTACACTGACTGCAGACCATATAAGGCCTTGAAAGTAAGAACTAACACCTTGAAAGTGATCCGGAATTCAATTGACAGCCAGTGCAGGTCTTGCAGGATCGGTTTTATACGGCAGGTCATGGGCTTCCCCGTAAGCAGCCGGGCTGCAGCATTCTGCACTAGCTTAAGTTTCTGGATCACGGTCAAGGGTAGGCCAATGTAAAGAGCATTACAGTAGTCAAGTCTTGAGATGACTGTGACTTGGAGTATCGTGGCTAGGTCGTTCCGGGACAGATAGGGGGCCAAACGCTTCGCCTGTCGCAGATGGAAGAACACAATTCTACTGACAGTGGAGATTTGAGTCTCCATTGACAGCAGAGGGTCCAAATGGACACTGAGGCTTTTTACTGATGATGACGGGTGTAATGCCTCGCCATCCAGGGTCGGCAGTTGTATTTCCCTATCGGCAGGATGACCCAGCCAGAGGATCTCTGTCTTCGCCGGATTCACCTTCAACCTACTGGCTCGCAGCCATCCAGTAACGGCTTCAAGGCACAGATGGAAATTATTGGGTACGTAGTCCAGCCGGCCCTCCATCCTCAGAATGAGCTGAGTGTCATCAGCGTACTGATGACACTCGAGCCCAAAGCTACGTACCAGCTGAGTGAGTGGTCGCATGTAGATGTTAAATAACAAGGGGGAGAGGATAGCCCCCTGGGGGACCCCACAAAGTAAGGGTGATCCCCCGGAGGCCAACCCTCCCCTCTGCACTCGTTGCTTCCGATTGTGGAGGAAGGAGGACAGCCAATTTAAAGCTGTCCCCCTCACTCCAGCCACGGCAAGACGGTGTGTCAAAAGATAATAATCGATTGTATCAAATGCTGCTGTGAAGTCCAATATCACAAGCAGTTCTGATCTGCCTTGGTCAAGCTGGCAGTGCAACTGGTCTGTGATGGAGACCAAAACCGCCTCCGTTCCATGCCCCATATGGAAGCCGGACTGGAAGGGATCTAATCCGGCTGTACAAAGACAATTGTATTGATTGTAAAAGTAGAATCCCCTGCCCAATCCCTAATAATGTCTATTAAGTACAGAATTTTCTTTCCAACAGAGGGAAAATGCTATCATAGAATCATAAAGTTGGAAGAGACCTCATGGGCCATCCAATCCAACCTCCTGCCAAGAAGCTGAAAATCGCATTCAAAGCACCCCTGACAGATGGCCATTAAGCCTCTGCATTATGTTACTTTGGGGATTGACTAGATAACCTTGGAGGCTGGGCCCTTTATGGTTCTCTGTACCTGTGTTTTTAATTGATGTACCTGTGTTTTTTAAATGATGTAAGTCGCCCGGAGCACCAACGGTGGAGGGCGACTCACAAGAAATAAAGTTATTATTATTATTATTATTATTATTACTTTCAGAACTATTCCTCCAATTCAACACCTGATCAAAAAGCCATAAATGCTTGCTCTTGAGAAATTTTTTTCTTTCACTGAGCACCTTGGTGCCGGAAAAAAATTACTACTCTCAGCTTTGCATCAAAATACTGAACTGATTGGAAGTCCCTTTCTGCAGATGACTTATTGAGAGTTTTCAAAATTGCTGACCTTGTGATTCTGAGTCCAAAATTCAAATAGGATGCTGAGTTTGATTAAAAACAACTTTCTGGCTTAGAAGTTAAGCCAATATCCTGGTGGGATCTTATGCCATCACTCTCAGCAGTTTGCAGTTTTAGAAGAGGTGGAGCAAGAGTCATTATATACATTAGAAGTGGCAAATTTACAATTAGATTGTATCGTTTTTTGCTCTGCTCTGTAGAGTACTTTCCTAGGCAATTTTTGGTAAACGCAACCCTGGTCATGCAGTGAGCCAGGGGAAAGAGTGAGTGAGTAAGATAAGAGTATGGAAAACAGCAGGAAACTGGAAGAAGGGAAAGGAAAATTGCAAAAGAATGTAAACATGATATATGAAGAGAAAGAAAATAACATTTTAGGATAAGGAGAGTAAACAAATAGTGGGGAGGGGGAAACATGAAGAAAGTCAGCCAAAAAAGCAGGCTGCGTGAGAATGACCAGAAAGTCAACAGAAAAAGTATTGCTACTACAATTTATGCATATGTATAGCTTGTGTATCCCTTGTCTGGAATGTCAAAATTCAAGATACTGTACTCTAAAATTGGTCACATGTGTTGCTGATATAGTGACATCTTTGCTTTCTGACGGTTCAATGTACACAAATTAGGTTTCATGCAGAACATTAGAAATAATACTATGTGAATAAGGTGTATATGAAACATACATGCATTTTGTGTATCCAAGATATCTCATTATGTATATGGAAGTATTCCAGCCCTCCTAACAACCCAAAATTCAGAACACTTCTGGTCCTATGCATTTAGCATAAGGGATACACAATCTATATCAGTGGGACCTGCAACCAAATGTCCCCATATCAAGTGCTCCTGACCACTATTTTAGTTTGACAGTTATGCCTTTGATTAGTACCTCGTTCCATCTCGTTCCAAAATCTTTTCTTCTCTGTTCCTAACGATCAATAAATGTATTGTCAAAGGCTTTCATGGTCGCAATCATTGGGTTGTTGTGAGTTTTTCAGGCTGTATGGCCATTTCCAGAAGCATTCTCTCCTGAAGTTTCAGCTGCACCTATGGCAAACATCCTCAGAGGTTGTGAGACCTCACAAACATTGAGGATGCCTGCCATAGATGCAGGTGAAACATCAGGAGAGAATGCTTCTGGAATAAGGCCATACAGCCTGAAAAACTCACAACAGCCCAGATCAATAAATGTTTTACGACAAATAAGCATACAAATGCAAAGGGGTGGGGGTGGGGGTGTACATGTGACATTTTGGTGACTTGACATGGACTTTGTTTTACAGGTTTCATTTTATAGTGAACTTGGCTCACTCTTCCATTACCACTTTAGTGTGGAGCCTAATTTTATAATCTACACAAACCTTTCCCCCACACCATCTCAAAGCAGGATGTAACTTTTATTACTTAAACGTGGTCATTTCCCACTCCCTTGTGCTTTGTCTAATTTATGCCTGATGAAGAATCCTGTAAAATTTGAAAACAAGCAAAATGCATTTAGTGTCTTTTTGGCACCACAATGTGTACTTCAGAATTTGTTTTACAGTCAACACAGTTATCCATGTTTCTAGGGTGGCCAGGTCAAGCACATCTGAAGCTATGGGTTTCAAACCTGCAATCTTGGACATAGAAAAAGGTCCTGATGATATGGCAGGGGACAGGCCCTGATGATGTGATTATATCCGATACATTAACCCTGGATTACAGCATGCCATTCATTAAAAAAAAGAAAAAGATCAAGGTGTAATAAAGAAAAAAATGCCTTCGTTGGAATGCTTTGAACAAAATGTAAGCCAAATCTTCCATGTTCTGCTTTTAACACTGTTACAAGCAATAATCAGAACACATGGGGACTGTCATCCAACCAAAAACACTTTTTAGGGTAAAAGACATTTTCCCAAACTCTGTTTTTAATGGGGTTAATGGAAGTTTCTACTTTAAAAGAATTGAACATATCACAGTAATGGTTTCAAGGTTTTTTTTTAAAGTGGGGGGGGGGATAGGGAGGGTAGCAAGAAGAAGAAGAAAAATGATGAAAATAGCCAGAAGAAGTAGAAATAAACAGGCGATGAATCCCACAATTATTAGCAGCCTACTGGCTGTTAGGAGTTATGAGAGTTGAAGTTCATAACACCTGGAGAGCCAAAGTTTGCCTATGCCTGCTCTAGTACCATATTCAGTGACTATTAAGATAGCAAATACTTAGGCAGTTCAATATTTCCTTCTGATAATGGCTCTCTTGCACTGAGCCCTTCTGTGAGACAGAGTTTGATAGGTTTTGAGAGGAGAGATGTGCCGTGGCGCCCGGGCTATATGGCTTCAAAAGGGACAAGGAGGTGATCTCTCTCTTCCCGGGGCATTGCTTCTTGCCTTCCTTTAGAGGCTTTGGGGCTCCCAAGGACCAAACTGGACACTCTGCTTAACTCAAAGGGTTTATTCTTAAATACATGAGTTGTAAGCACTCAGGTTCTTCTCTTAGTTCCCCAAAAACAACACAGAAAAGCTTTTACTTTACAGTTTTGTGCAGATGTGGTCCTTGAAGCTTCAGCCGGTTGGCTCTCCAAATTCTCTCTCTCTTTCTCTGTGACCTCAAGGCAATGGACTCTTGAAGTCCCAGTCAGATAGCCTATATGAAGGCAGAGAACCTTCCTCTTGGCTGCCAAATGACTGTTTTGAAGGCGCTTGAGATTCCTCAGCGTCACCCAGCCTTCCAATATATTGGGTATACTGCATGAATCTCAAGATGTGAAGAAGTAGTACTGGAAGATGGCTTGAGTAAGGCCTGGCTAGCAAACCTTCCAACACGTCCACTCTGTAGAAGCTCTGGTGGTCTAATAAAAGAAAAATGGCACCCTTCTCCAAATCCCTGGGAAAGGGGCGGAGCAAGCTTGATTGGGTTCTGTAAACAATGATTGGCAGATGCCAAGGATCAATGAATGCAGCCAAACCTCAAGTAAGCTGCAAACACGTTAAAACAAAGCAGAACCCCTTGCAAACCATGCAAACTTTTACATTCCATCAGTGCAAACCTTTAAACTCAAAGTCTTAAGTGTAGGTGGCGCTCACCGCGCCGTCACAAGAGATGAGGGAGAACGAACAGGTCTGTAACACTTCCTCTGAAGCAGGCTGCAAAAGAGATGATCAGCAGCACACAATTCAAATAAAGGAGTCTTTCTTTTCTTTTCAAGGCAGTATTCTCACTCTGAAATTCCTTCTTTCCTCCTGAGATGGAGAAGAGATTATAGGCCTTGAGGTTTAGCAACACTCCCTGCATCAAGTGAGCATACTGACCCAAACAGATTCTTACCAAGTTTGTCTGCATATTTCCCTAGGAATAACTATGTTGCAATAGGGAATAGGATGGAGGTAAGAGCCAATGCTAGGTCACTTCTATATTAAATATGACCCATTGCACGAAATTGTTTGACAGCTTGTAGACTGATTATTTTGAGAATGAAAAAGAGTGAGAGAGAAAGAGAGAGGGCAAACATCAGTGCACACCTAGACTTGAAAAATACATTTCAGCACAGCAGGAATCCTACCATCCTATCTTTCCGTGTATCCTTGTCAGATTTCTTATGCCTTCCTCTTAATTTTCTCCCTCTAGGCTCCTTCCATATGCAAGCCCTTGTTCTCACTGAAGAAAGAGGATGAGAGCGTGACTGCCAGGAGGCTCAAGACAGATAGGATCACAGAGGGGGGCTCTCTAGTTGCTTCTTGCTGGCCTGTGTGTAGTTCCACTGCACTCACTTACTAATCTGTTCTGGCGGGTGAAGGCAAAGGTATAAATCCTGCCATGTCATGTTGTCACGCAGTTGAGTAGGGCCAGCCAATAAGTAAAGAGAAAGAAACCAGTAACCTCTGTGATAACTGGAGGTTGCTAGAACTAGCAATTGTTACTACCCCCAAGCTGATTGGGGGCCAAGATTCTAATCCACGTAGGGTTGTGCATCTGCTATATATACTACTAGCTGAACCCGGCACGCGTTGCTGTGCCATCCCTCTCCCTCTCTCTCTCTCTCTCTCTCTCTCTCTCTCTCTCTCTCTCTCTCTCTCTGTGTCTCTCTCTCTAAGTCTCTCTTTCTCTCTCCCTATCTATCTATCTATCTCTCTATATAACTTCCTGTGTCTGTCTATCTATCTATCCCTATCTTTATCATTGTCTCTCTCTCTGTATATTATTCTCCATCACACTGTCTCTCTATCACTCGCTCTCTCTGTGTCTCTCTATCTCTCTGTACTCACTCTGTGTGTATCACCCAATCTCTCTCTATCTACCACTCTCTATCCCTATGTATCACTCCCTCCCTCTCTCTCTCACTCCCCCCTCTTTCTCTCTCCCTTTCTCTCTATCACTCCCCCTCTCTCTTTCTCACTCTCTCTCTATCACTCACCCTCACTCTCTCACTCTCTGCCCCCCTCTCTCACTCTGTCACTCCCCTGTCTCTTTCTCACTCTCTCTCTATCACTCACCCTCACTCTCTCACTCCCTGCCCCCCTCTCTCTCTCACTCTGTCACTCCCCCTCTCTCTTTCTCACTCTATCACTCACCCTCACTCTCACTCCCTGCCCCCTCTCTCTCACTCTGTCACTCCCTCCTCTCTCTTTCTCACTCTCTCTCTATCACTCACCCTCACTCTCTCACTCCCTGCCCCCCTCTCTCTCTCACTCTGTCACTCCCTCCTCTCTCTTTCTCACTCTCTCTCTATCATTCACCCTCACTCTCTCACTCCCTGCCCCCCCTCTCTCTCACTCTGTCACTCCCCCTCTCTTTCTCACTCTCTCTCTATCACTCACCCTCACTCTCTCACTTGCTGCCCCCCTCTCTGTCACTCCCCCTCTCTCTTTCTCACTCTCTCTCTATCATTCACCCTCACTCTCTCACTCCCTGCCCCCTCTCTCTCTCTCACTCTGTCACTCCCTCCTCTCTTTCTCACTCTCTCTCTATCACTCACCCTCACTCTCTCACTCGCTGCCCCCCCTCTCTGTCACCCCTCCTCTCTCTTTCTCACACTCTCTCTATCACTCACCCTCACTCTCTCACCCCTGCCCCCTCTCTCTCACTCTGTCACTCCCTCCTCCTCTCTTCTCTCACTCTCTCTCTATCACTCACCCTCACTCTCTCACTCCCTGCCCCCCTCTCTCTCACTCTGTCACTCCCACCTCTCTCTTTCTCACTCTCTCTCTATCATTCACCCTCACTCTCTCACTCCCTGCCCTCCTCTCTCTCTCTCTCTGTCACCCCCCCCTCACTCTTTGCTGTGGCTCCACGCCGCCTCCGTTGCCAGGGCCCGATCCCGGTGGAGGTGGCAGGAAAGCTGCCCTGTTTCCGTGCCCCGCCCTCCTCCCTTGAGTGAAGGAAGGAGGGCGGGGATAGGATCGGGAGCTGTGTCCCCTCCTATCCCCGCCCTCCTTCCTTCACTCAAGGGAGGAGGGCGGGGCGTGCAGGAGAGAGAGGTGCCCGGGATCGGGCCCTGGCGGCAACGGAGGCGGCGTGGAGGAGTAGGCAGAGGAGGAGGAAAGGGTAAGGGGGGGGATCGTAGGCTCTGTGCATGGCTGCGATCCTGCTGTTTCGCTGCTCTTTCCTCCTCAGGGAGGTGGGCAGGAGGGAAGCAAAGCCGGCGAAGAGGAGGAGAAGCCTGAGGAGGAGGAAAGAGCAGCGAAAACAGCAGGATCGCAGCCATGCAGAGCCTACGATCCTCACCCCCCCCCCCGCGACCCTTTCCTCCTCCTCTGCCTCCTCCTCCACGCCTCCTCCGTTGCCGCCAGGGCCCGATCCCGGGAAGCCGGAGGAGGAGGAAAGAGCAGCGAGGAGCAGGATCGCAGCCACCGAGGCTATGATTCAGTCCCCCTCGCGGCCCTTTCCTCCTTTGCCTCCCCCCTCCACACCGCCTTGGGAGTTTGCGGAGGAGCGTTTTGTTTGGTGAGAAAGGGGCGAGGGTGTTTTTTTGAGGCTTTGGGTTGGCGGGAAAGGGGTGAGTGTGTGTGTGTGTGTGTGTGTGTGAGGTTTTTTTGGGGTTGTTGTGGCACGCGCGTGTGTGAAGGTTGGGGGTGTTTGAAGCCCAGCCGCGTGTGTGCATAGGAGCGGTTTTTTGGGCGCCATGTGCAGTGAATCGGTTGTTCTGGATCGGTTGTTCTGCCGCCATGTGCGTGGGGGTGTTCCTGCAAGTATTTTTGTGACTGTTGTCAAGTATTAATTGTGTTTCTGAGAATGTTTCTTTGTCTATGAGCGTCAAAAACGGATGCTCTCTTTTTATATATATAGATGACTCAGATGACCTGTATTTCCGATGGATAATGGACATCCAGATAGTTTCCTATCTGTTTTGTATCTAAATTTCTGCAAAATGACACAACAAGAACAAGAACACGAAGAGTTGTGTTACAAGGACACTTAACTAAAGAAGACTGTCCTTACTGGAAAGTATGAGGGCAACTGATGAACAAGAAAGCCAACTGCTAAAAGTGCATAAAAGACCAAAACCTGGTACAGGCCAAGTGCTTAATAAAGCACCCTTTCCTGAATGTTTAACATGTAGCATGCAATCTTCTAGATCACAATTTTTCACAGCCTTCATATCTATAAGTTGTGAGGGGAGGAGGGGCTACAAATGCACCACTTTCTGCAACTTCTTTTCTCTTAATGCTGAGGCAAGGAAATTTGTGCAGTGGCACAACATCTCCCCAAACTTATTAGTTTCAGACCAGTACACATATACTAGTAAGTATGATTGCTGTATATCTAGACTCTCTATAACAGCCTTTCTCAACCTGTTTACCCTAGATAAAAATATTATAACACTACTGCTCAAAAATGTTTTTTCCCAATCACAATATCTCATGGAATCTCTAGGGAACTCTTGTGGAAGCCTACGAGATAGTGTTAACTACTTCTATAATCTTTCCTGTCATTTGCAACATCAACTCAAAGTAACCCTGGGATAATATAATTCTTCTGACTTCGCAAGACTTCCAGAATGAATTTCTCCATGGAAGTCTTGTGATGGTGTTCCATACAACGCTTACTATTACAGTTTCTGTAACCTCTTATTGTTCATGATACATCCTCTGTGGCGAACACTAGATAAGGCAGCTCTGTTTTTCCAGTGACTTATGAATTAGTTCCTTACCAACTAAAAGGTATATTTTAATATACTTTGGCCACTCTTGGGCATATTCTTTATGAATCACTTTTTAAAAGCTTCCTTAGGCTGCTTAAGATGTCTATGGATCAGTACAGTATGATTTGCTGAGCTTGGAATAGTGTTACGTCCCATTGAGTTATACAGATGTGTAGTGAAATTTATTCCTGCTGAACTTCCAACTTGTGGGTTCTTTTTGGTACTTCCACCCCCACATAACTAAGCATATTCAGGTGTTGGGCAGATCTACTGGTGAAAGTTGTGTTGTATAATAGAACTTTTGACTCCCTTAAGCATTTTTGAAGGGCCTGAATTAATGAAAACTATTGGATCTTGGAGAATACTTCATTGCATTTGGCTCTCCTTTGGATATTGAAAGTATTGAAGAGTACATCCAACATCCATATTTGTGCATCCATATTTCTGCATTTGTATGCACATATGTACATGTGTACAGCACTTCAAACTGTGATGCTCGCTGTCATGTGAACTTGAGAGAGCTTGTCTATCAAAATAATGTATATACTGGGTTGTTGTAGATTTTTCGGGCTATGTGGTCATGTTCTAGAGGTATTCTCTCCTGATGTTTTGCCTGCATCTATGGCAAGCATCCTCAGAGGTTGTGCCCTACAACAACCCAGTGATTCCAGCCATGTAAGCCTTCGGCAATACAGTGTATATACTTGTGGGTAAGTCTAGAAATTTCAGTCAAATAACCTCCCCCCCAAAACCTGAGTTGACCTGTCCATGGTAAGAACTCTATCTCACCACAATAGCAAAACCATCCTTTTTGAGTAGAGTGGCCAAAGATAGAACTGTTAAGAATTGTGGGAGTTGAAGTCCCAAAGGGACCAAAGGTTGAGAACCACTACTCTACACCTTAAAGCACCGGTGAACAGTTCTTCTTGTCAATATGTTTATGCACAATCTCTTTTCCTATAGTTCGAATCTATTGTTCTGTGTCCAAGTTTTTATAGCAGCAGGAAATAAGCTGGCACCATCTTCAATATGACATCATTTTAAACATTTAAACACAGCTATCATGTTACCTGTTAATCTTCTCTTCTCCAGGCTCAACATAGCTTAATGAGCCACTTCAAGAACTTTTATCATTTTCTCACCCTCTTCTGAACATGCTCCAGCTTGTCAATATCCTTCTTGAATTGCTGTGCCCATAAACTGGACACAGTATTGCAGATGAGGCCTGACCAAAGCAGAATAGAGTGGGACTATAGCCCCTTCTAAACTGTCCTATATCCTCATAACTGATCCCAGATTATCTGCTTTAAATTGGATTATATGAGTCTACACTGTCAAATAATCCAAGAGAAGAAGATAATCTGGGATCAGATCCTGGGATATAGGAGTAGTGTGGAAGGGGCCTATGACTTCCCTTGATCTATAACAGGCCTAGCCAACCTGTGGAACTCCAGGTGTTTTGGACTTCCACAATTTCTAACAGCTGGTAAACTAGCTGGGATTTCTGGGAGTTGAAGGCCCAAACACCTGAAGTGCCACAGGTTGGCCAGGCCTGATCTAGACACAATGCTCCTATTGATGCAACTTAGAATTGTATTGCCTTTTAAGCTACTACATCACACAGTTGACTTGTGGTCTAGTAAGAGTCATAAATCCCTTTCATCCATCCCATAACCCTTCCTTTTTACTTCCTTTCTGTCTTTTTGTCAAAGTGTAATCATATACATTTATTTCCATCAAAATTCATTTTTTAAGTTTTGATCCATCTCTCCATGCTGTTAAAACAATTTTCAATTCTGACTCTGTCTTCGTGGGTATTAGCTCCCCCTCCTAATTTGTGTCATCTGCAAATTTAAAAAGCATGCCCTTTATTTCATCATTTTAGGACTTAATCTGGAGGATTCTAGTTCCATTTTATGCACCTTGGAAACTGAGCCCCACAGAGGCCAGCACATGACGTATGGCCACTTTTGGTGGGACTTTGTGGAGCTCAGTTTCTGCAGTGCATGGAAGTGCTGCAGAAACTTCAAGCGTTGGGTGTTACCCAACTCCAAACTTGAGAAAATTGTGGGGGGGTAAAAGACTGGGAAAGGACATGGGATGGATGGCCATTACAGAAGATGGGGAAATATGCTAAGGAATGGGGTAAGACAGTTCCCTCTGCTTTCTCCCTGCCCATCTGATGAAGTCCCTAGGCAGTGATAGATGCTGAATAGAATTGGGCCCAGGAGAGAACCCTGTATCACTCCACTAGTTACTTTAGTCTAAAATGAGGAGGAGCCATTGGTGAGAAGCCTTTTGGCTGGTTAACCAATTACAAATTCCCCTAATAGTAGCATTGTCTAGCCCACTTTTTACTACGTTGTTTGCAATAATATCATAAGGAACTTGTCAAAGGCCTTACTAAAATCACGGTATGCTACATTCACAGCATTCTCTTCACCTACCAAACATGAACTCTATTGAAAAAAAGATATAACAGTAGTACAATATAATATTTAGTTCTGCCATAAAGATATGCCCAAATGGCTGAATGGAAAGTAGATATTAGTACAGCAGGACCCAGTTTTCCAAAACTGGAGATCTGGGTCTCACCAATTGGAAAACTTGCTACATTATAACATTGACTCTATAAAACTTCACATGGTTTTTGGTGGAAAAAATCACAGCATTGTGCATGACTCTGCAGTTAGGTTTCCTGCCATCAATACAGGGTTCTTCTTGAGGATAAACAAAGGGCCCAACTTTTCCTATGACATTACCCATTGTGCTTTAGGAGGAAATGTGTTGCTATGTTTAGACAACTTCTGGAACTTCTCCTAGATTTAGCATCAGATTCTTCATGGCGCACTTTGCTCTTCTCAAAAAGGAAAATGGCCCAGGGCATTTCCTTTGCTTCTGCAAAAGCACTGATCACAGACCTGTATATTACACAACTCTCTAGGTCCCTTCAGAAGGAAAAAGCAATTAAACAGTATCACACATATACTTTCAACATCAAAAAACAAGCCTTCTGACACACACACACAGAGGCCACAGCTGCTTTAGTCCTAGAGGCCAGACTGTGTATATCAAAGGTAATTTTAAACTTTATTCACAAGAATTTAAAATAAACCTTTGTTACTCCGTGGCTTTTATACTTAGAAATGAAGTGCTGTACACCAAGGCTAAGCTGTATTTTATGGGTTTCTGCCATGCACATTTTCTGACATGCACACAATTTAAAGGTATTTTCCTGCTCATAATTTATTTCTTTAAATTAATTCTTATTTTGGCCTCATGTTTACCCTCTTTCTACTCTTGCATATGCAGGCATGGCCCCATATGGTACCTAGCTCGTGTTTCTTGCTAGGCACTTTAGTGTGGGGCCAACTTCAGATATTCAAGATTTATACTGTGTTTTATTATTCAGAATTATATGAGAGCTACAATTTGCAGCGAGGCTGAGATAATTTAAACAGACCTTTTTAGGGCTGAGTTGACTTGCAAGTATGAGTACCTCACTCCCAGGCTTTTGAACAGGGAGCTGCCTTTTTTATTAGGCACTCACCACCATACCCATGGCCAGTATTTTTGCTTCTAAATAGGGCTTGTTGAATCAGCTCTCTGTCTTTCCAGTTCACTCTGTCAGAGTTGCCATAATCCCATGAAGTCTTTTGTTAGGGCTGAGAGCTTGAAGCCAATCACGCACACTTCCTCATGAGGAGTTGGCCTCTAAATGCTGTAGCAAAAAGTCACTGAGAAGGCTAAGCGTAAACAGAATTTCAAGCCAAAAGGGCAGTAGCCAAGGCAATAGCTTGACTAAAAGGTAGCAATGAAGTAGTACCACTGGATCCTCAACAATTGATAAGATTGTCTATCTCCCCTGAGCCTGCTCAGGGAAATAGGGTGGAATACAAATAAATTTGTTGTTGTTGTTGTTGTTGTTATAACAGATAAAGTACAGTTGCTGGGATCCCAGGGTGAGCTGGTACCATCTACCCAGGGTAGCTCCCCTTCTTTTGATTGAAAATGAGCCAAGCAAGCTGAGAAGATAAACAAGGCCATGATCTTCTCTGAACCAGATTTCAGAAGAATGGGCAGAGCAGGGAAGATAGGAGCTTAATCTCTGGTATGTCCCGAGGTGAGGAGGCTTCCTCTGTGGGTGGTTACTAGAGAGTGACAGCACATGTCGTGGTTTACCTTGAATATTCCTAAAGAGGAACCCAAAGGGAGAACCATTAGGCTCAGGTGTGCAAGATAACAACTTGGCTGCTGTTCCAATATATTTAAATTTTAACAACAAAGAATATCCACCTTGGGTTCATCTACCCAATAAAATTAGGAAGAGTCCTGGTTATGTTGTGTTATTTCCACTTTTGGACTCTGTGAAAGAGGGAGGCCAGGAGTTGTCCTATATAAAAATGGACAGGAGAAGACAATAAGGTAGGGATGGAGAGGTCATTGAACCATTGCTTGGTTGGACATGTAGACTTTATGGGTGTACTTCAATCTGCATACCTTGACTAAAAATGCCACCTCTGCAATTATTTCAGGAATGCCTCCGGATACACACATTGCCTGGAGATACAGCAGCTATTGGCTTTGCACAAAAAGCTTCCCATAGTGAGCACACCAGATAGGACCTCCCCAGTGACAAGATTTGGCTTGCCACAGTTTTCTACCACATAAAAGGAAAAGGTGAGATTTCAAGGCTTCAGAAATAGTGTTTGTGCGTTGGGAATATAACCAAGGGAACTGTTAGTGGCCTAATTTTAAGTTCAAGCCCATTTGTAACAATTGTTTGGGCTGCATCCCTGGCTATCTTGCCCCTGACCCATGAGAGGCCGGCAGTCATGTCAAGGAGGACAATCCACTTCCAGTGTTAGCACCTGTAAGGAGAAGCAAACAGGCTTCTACCAGTGGCTCTGAGGAATAAATGCTCCTACTAAGAGGCTTACATATAGGTGCTTTAATTCCTGCATTAGCCTGATATACTGATAGAGTGCATGAATTTTGAATTTCTCTCCTTGTACTACTAGGAGAGGTTCACAACGGGTTCCACAGCATTTGGTTACTTAAGCAGTTACTACTATCTGCCTAAAGGTAGGTCCAGTCCTAATACTGCTGTTGAAGTTGTCCTAAAATCTGATTTAACACTGTTTAGTGAGTGCACAGAGAAACAACATGGTGCAGTGGTTTGCGTGTTGGATTAGGACTCTGGGAGAAGAGGGTTCAAGGAGCCATGTAAACCCAGTGGCTGACCTTGGTCAAGTCACATTCTCTCAGCCTCAGATGAAGGCAATGGCAAACCTCCTCTGAACAAAATTTGTGAAGAAAACTCTCTTGAAGGATTGCTTTAGTGTTTCCATAAGTCAGAAATTGCTTTTAGGCATTCAACAACAACAGTGAGAGTGCTGGTGTACCGCAATGCTATGTAGGAGCCATGTGGAAATATTTATATTGTAAATTATTTGACACATTTTAAAATTGTGCATATTATATCACCACCATAATGGCTTAGTTAATATTTTAGGGACAGCAAGGGAAGTGGCAAGAGAAGATTGCTGATGCCTGCACATGCATGCACATGCACACACACATTTTGTGCTTTTTCAAAATCAAAGCCACTCTGCAAAGTTTGCTAAAATACATAATCACTAAAGAGGTGGGTCTTTCTGCTTGAAGAGAATAAAAGACATAATAGATACGCTGAACAAAGACAAATACGAGAATACAATTGTCATGCTAATTTCGGACAAGTCACCTATTGAGCTTTATACTCTTGGTAAATGCATTACAAGCTAATGTCTTATATCAGATTTGAGGATGTGAAGAGGGGAAATCCAACCATGATTCTCCCCCCACCCTTCCCTCTTGCTTTGAGCCAGGTCAATTTCTATACATGGAAGCAATAGTATAAACAGCACCCTCTTATATGGTTTTGTTCAGGCTGTAATTTTCTTTTTCTCTCCCTCAACCCCCCTTCGTTTTTTCTATGCATGATGACAGCTGTTATATTTAAGGTCTCCATTGTTCAGCATCTTTAATAGCGAGTCACTATTTCAAAAGGATTTCACTATTTCTTTTCTCTAGTTGAAGAAATGTTTTTAATTTAAGATCTCTTTTCTCACTCACACAGTTTGTATCATTATTTCCTCTTTCTTGCTACTAGGCAGAAGGCAGAACCATTAGGCCAACATAACATTATTATTGTTAATGAGTAACACATTTTTCATTAAACATTTAAAAATAGAGCACGCTTGCTTAATCTGATCAGGGATGTGTGTGTGAGTGTGTTAAGTGGTAGTGATGGGATGCCAGATTTAGGCAGACTCATTTGTTTGTTTCCAATTGTCTAATTCACCATTTATGCAGTGATGGCAAAGCGGGAGTGAATGGGGGTGGGGGGAGAAACATACTCCAACTGGAGCTGTGTGCTGTCAACACCATTGCTAAAAAAGGCACGACTGGAGAGACTTGTCAGCAAGTGCCAGTCCCACTTCACTAAATTCGAGAAACAAATGGATGTGTAAAAAGAAAGAAAAAACCCCAATGAAATGTGTTCACAGAAGATAAATTATTTATCTTGGATTTATGGTTTCGATGTCAGTCTAACTCTCATATACATTGGCATACTTTATATACTGACAGAATGTTTCAAATTGAAGAGCCTGGCTTTCCTTCTCACCAATCCTGTCCCCATCCCTTTCATAAACATTTACATTAACTGAATGGCATGACGTGGATAGAATAGCAGGAGAAATTAATTCTATCAGTGAAGCAAAACATTCTAGAGATGTAGCATTTCTTGACAAGGAAGGTTCTTTGGTGGTGAACTTTGATTGCTATTAGCTATGGTAAGGCACCTGCTGGGTTGGTCCAGGTCTATGTCATTTTGAACAGCATCTACTTTATGGAACTACAGCTTCTGTAATCCCATAGCCAGCATTGTCAGTAGTCACCCTCAGCAAGTTATTGGTGACAGTTCATAAACCTGGTATTCTTAAAAGTACTGCAAAACAAATTTCTGTTTGCAATATCAGTCACATCTAGGTTGCTTTAGGCCAATTCTTAGACTCCTATCCTATTACAGTAAGTCGTAGCAGGACTAAGTGTGTGTGTGTGTTGAAGAAAAACCTTATGATGTTAATTATCATGTGCAGCTGGTAATGTAGGTGAGACAGCATGTTTGGGCCACACCCAGTCTGGCATAACTGTATGGGTTTTAGAATACAGTTCAGCTTTTGCTCTGAGGAGCTCTGTGCTCAAAGGCTAAGGTTTGGAGAAGCTACTCTGAAGGAGGCTATGGTGGAATAGCTATTTACTCAAAGTTTATTTTTTTTGCTCTCTCATGTGATTTAAGATGAAGATACCTTATTCTATGTTTCTTACAAGGACTATGTAAGTTTGTTGCACTGTTTGATTTTTGTATGCAACACTGCGCGTTTATGTTTCACCTCTGCTAATAAGAGTAAAGATTTTTCCATTAATTTTTCCTCTTGCTGTGTGTCTTTTACATGGGACGTTGGATAGAATCCGCTTGCTGCACAACATATCCTGCAAATGTGATTTGGGCCAACCATCACCACCCAAGTGGCCCTGTCTACACTGACATATAAAATCCAGATTATCTGCTTTGAACTAGATTATATGGCAGTGTAGAATGATATAATTCAGTTCAAAGCAGATAATGTGGATTATCTGCTTTGATAATCTGGATTATATGGCAGAGTAGAAGGGGCCTAAGGACCTCCGCACATTGGGGTTTAAATGGCCCCTTTTGCCTCTTTTGGACGAGGCCTGATGAGCAAAATCAGATGATGCTGGCCTGGTCCTGCCCTCATTCCTCCTGAAATGGAGGGGAAGTGTCACTAGATGCTGCCTCTGCCACCACAGAAAGGAAAGTATATTTGGGTAGCTCCAGTGGATCTACCCGCATTTTGTTGCCCTTTCCTCCATCTGATTGGTGAAAGGGCAACTCAGGCCACCCTTTCATCCATATGATAGAGACAGGGTGCCAACGCATCTTGTTACACTCCCAACTTGTGATAGGGGAGGAGGGAGGGCACGCAGGGCACCACGAGCGCCTTGCACATTTGCCCTTTCGCCAGCGACTACTGCCAGAATGGCATGACCCCAGGGCCATGTGAAGAAGTCCTAAGTCAAAGATTTAGTTTATATTGAAATGCTTGCATGTCATTTTTGACTTGGAAGATCCCACAAGAAGCAGAAATAATAATTTTTACTGACATTGCCCTGTTTTGTTTTGGGTTTTTTCCCACAAGGTTGAGACATACCCTAGAGTTTGCTGGAAACTCAGGCCACTTGTACACTGACATATGATCCAGATTAAGAAAGCAGATAACCCAGATTGTCTGCTTTGAACTGGATTATGTGAGTCTACACTGCCATACAATCTACTTCAAAGCAGATAATCTGGATTTTATATGGCAGTGTAGATGGGCCCCCAGAATTACCTTAAGGCTTTGGAACAGAGTGAATAGTGAAATCAGGCCCAATTAGCTGTCCAGGCCCTTTCCTTGTATTCATCAGTGCAATGAACAGGGATGGATCAGACTAAACTGTCTGAAGCCGCTTCTACGCCAACAGATTATCTGCTTTGAACTTGATTATATGGCAGTGTAGACTCTGGATTTTATACGGCAGCAGGGGCAGATTTCCCATTAGGCAAAGTAAGCACCCGCTTAGGGTGCCACGTACTCAGGGGCGCATCTGGCCACCAGGATCCACGCATGTGCCATTGCTGCAAAGGGACTCCAGCTGGACTAAGACGCCAATCGCCCAAAATGCCCTGGCTCCGTCCTGGCTGCAAAAAGTTCCTCCTTTTCGGCCTCACTTAGGGCGATTGGTATCTTGGTCCATCTGGAGTCCCTCCGCAGCAATGGCGCATGCGCAGAATTAGCTGGCCCAGCGCATGCGCGCCCGGCATGCATGTGCATGCTCCACGAGGCTGGAGAGCGAGGGAGCGCCAAAATAATGTTCGCTTACCATTTTAAATTACCTTAGTACGGCCCTGCTTATACCTGTTGTTATCAAGCGATTTGGGGGCGCCAAGATTATGTTTGCTTACCATTTAAAATTGCCTTCGGCCGCCCCTGTACGGCAGTGTAGATGGGGCCTGAGTGTAGAATTGCTCTTGTTGAAGTTAAAAAACAATTATAGTAAGCCATTCATTGAGCCCATGAAAGAACTCGACCTCGTGTTTATAACCACATCAGAAGAAGCTGCTCCACTGAAAGCTACTGCCTTATTTGATATTAAAAACCTTGACATTCAAACACCATGACCTTGCATATGTTTCTTGTCTTTGAGCAGATATCGCTTTATTTTGTGTAACAACTAGCACAATTTAAGCAAGCCAAGCAACATCTACTTTTATATGACTACAAAGAAAAGCCTTCTTTTAATTCCTGATCAGTCAAGAGCATGGCTCATTCTTCTTCATATTGGTGTCTATAGATAAAGTAAAAGCTGGCATTTATGGGGAAAGTAAAGTGATGTCTAGTTGGGAGGGTTTCAGAATGGTGGGTTACAGTGGGTTCTGATGCCCTATTCTGAAATGAGTGATATAACCATCAAACCAAAATCTGAGGATTAGTAGTCTACACAATTTGCTAGGTTTCTAGTCCAGTCATCTATGCACTTGTGAGCAAAGTAAAAAGACCTGTGTGCTCAAAAAAGTAAGTAAAAGCAAACCAACAGGACAATAGAATGAGTAAGCCTCTGCCTGGATGCAGCCCAGAGACCTTCTGCGAAGTCACGGTGCTATTTGTATACCTCCATCATCAACACTGAAAAAAGCAGCTTTTAAAATTTAATTTCAGGCAATCTTTTTGTTTCATTTTGGCAACTATCACCTGCCTCTTTGTTTTCTAATTTCAGTGAACACCCAAACATAAGAAATGTAGTCAAACAAAATGCTGCACATATAATTTCCACTGGCATAGGTGGGTACTTTTTGTTCAAGTGATAGATGGGGATAATTTCTGTGAGATGGGTGCCTTCCCAAACACAGCTGAACTCCTACACACGGTCTTAAATCAGAGAGGTGTTGATAAAAAAAACCTCTCTTTAAGAGACTCTCTAGAGGTTCGTTCCTTAAAGTTAAACCCTTCAAGTGCTTTTGATACAATTCCCATAATTCCTGACCACTGCACATGTTGTCTGAAACTGATGGCAGCTGAAATTAAGAACATTTGGAGGGTTCCTTTCAAGCTAAGGAAGGGTATTCTAATGAATATTAATTAATTAATTACATTTATTCCTCCAGCTTTCTGCTAAAGGAATCCCTCAAGGAGATGAACAACCTTAAAATACAACCCTGAAAACAAAATCTTGATTAAAGCATAACATAAAAGCCAACCAATTAAGAACATCACTAAAAGTGCAACAATAAATGGGAAAACTACCATCCAAGTGTTAAGCTCCCTTCAGCAACAGACCAATTTACATAGCAGAGATCTAGTTGAATGAAGTGACCTTTACCTGCCAGAAAAGGACAACAGGAAGGGAGCAAACTTACGGCCCTTCCATACAGCCATATAACCCAGAATATCAAGGCAGGAAACCCCACAATATCTGTTTTGAATTGGGTTACCTGAGTCCACACTGCCATATATTCCAGTTCAAAGCAGATAATGTTGACGAACTAAATTTGTTATGGCTCTGCCCAATTTAGAACAGAGCCCCGGGCCCCCAAAAAGGTTGGGTCCACTTACTTTGGCGAGCACAGAGAAGCGCAAATCCCCCCAGATCCCTATTCCCAAATGAATGTCTCACCAAAGTCCGAAGATGATGCTGCCAAAATTTATTTCTGCTCAGCTGAGTAGAATGACAACTGCAATTCCTTGAAACTGCAAAGCTGACATAAGGTTTCAGGGTAATACATGCTATTTTTAAAGAGTTATAGAGCTATCAAATTCAAATCTCCCGCCTGCCCCATCCTGGCAGGCTCGATGCTGATTGGCTGGAATTTCGTGCCCAGCTGGGAGGTGGGAGAAACCGGCCTTTCGCAGCCAATCTTGGGCTTCTGCCACTTTGGAGCTGGCCATTCAATAGAGTCTTTGCTTCCAAGTTTGGTCCAATGGAAGAGGGTAGAAGGCGGATGATGAAAAACAATAGGCGAGACTGTAACTTTGAAAGGATTTTTAGAAATGTAAATGTCCAGAGTTTGACCAAGTAATAGTCACAACTCCCAATCCGGATTTTCCTTTTGTTCAGAAGTTCAAATGGGCAAATATCCAAATAGTCAGTTGTGTGGAAGGGGCCACAGACTCCCTTGGTTCAAAGAAAGTGTTTTCTCCATCAGATAAACCCATGAAGGTGGTCAGTCTGAGAGTGTTCCTAAAAATGACCAGATTCATATGAGAAAATGTGGTGTTACAAATGGCCAGATCCCTGGCTGTAGTCTGCCTGAAAGCAGACTGACAGCCAGTAAAACTATTGTAACAGTGACCCTGTATAAAAAATAACAGCATTTTGGTCCAACTAAAGTTTCTAGTGACCTATGGAAAGGCAGCCACATGTTACCATACTGTAGTCAAAGTGGAATGTAATTGAACTTATCATGTTAGGCCAGACCTCAGATTACATAATGGTTAGATGTTGCATTCTGTTTGGTTAGTAACATAGTTAGAACTAGTGTTATTTGAGAATGCAGCCATGCCTCCCATGTTTAATCAAATGCAATGTCTGCTACAAAAATATCATTGTGTCCGTGAAATATTCATGTCTCTGTGAAAACTCCATGGCAACCCCGGTCTTCCTGACCTTAGTAACCAGACTGCATTATGATTCAGGAACTTGGAAGAAGCTACATAAGTACAGTATTTCCTTAATTTACATGGTTATGTAGTTCAGTCAATTATGATTAACTCAAAGGTTAGATTCAAGTAGCCTCTTCCAAGAGCCTACTCATAACAAAGGGAATGGAGTCTAGATGTGGCCTGTGCTTCAGTTTCATTTCGTGGTAGAAGAAGCGAATGGTACATAAGATGACCAGATATCTTCTTCTATCATGAAACCAAAGGTAGACTGTGTCTCAAAAAACATTTGGTGTCATACTCATCTGCTAAATAGCTATGATTACTGAAGGAACAGTATACAGTAAGTATGCTGATAAAGTCAGACTACTGTGGCAGTCATGGCCATATTCAGGCAGCTGCAATAGCTGGGTTTGCTGTTGGTTGCTGCAGCTGCACACACTGGCATTGGGAACCTGACAAAGACGAGTGGAAGAGAAGAAAGCAATATGAATGAGAGCTCTTGAAAAGCAGCAAGCCCTTTCCTCCAGGTAGGGACCACATAATTATAACATGGAATTCAGTTAAAGCTATTGCTACTACTTCTTTACAAATAAGTTACTCCCAGACACAATCAGCCCTTCCTTTTTCTATTTCCATTTTGTGTTTTTTAAAAGAAAATCCAGATGCATCTTGTGCTGATGATAAGGCCTATGTGATTGTTCGAAAAATAGTGTACTCTAATTAGTTAGACTTTGGGGGCAGTCCTGGGAGACTAAGAAGCCTAATAACTATTTGATTAGATTGCACACCAAGCATCGTAGCTGCCTGCACTTTTGTTATTTCTTTCTAGAAGGGGTTCATGCCTGCGCTCTCATGTGGGAGCCATCAAAGATCATTCCCTTCCTCTCTGCCAAATACTGAGTTGCAATAGGGCTCATCTGCATGGCCAAGAGATGTACACACATAGAACTATAGCAAAATCGAAGCTAGCAAACAGGTCACCTACGTTTTCACTATTATGGCAAACTGTATTTCTGCTTAAATGTCAATAATTATGAAGAATTTTTTTACTATTTGGACAATTTACTGCACATATATTCCATACAAATCATTATCATCTTCTGTCAAAAATGTAAATCTTATACTATTAAACCTCACTCCCAGCTTGCACTAACCCTTTTTTCTCACACCTGAACTAGACCTCTGTCTCCCCAAAACATTCCTGCACACAGGATTTGAAATTACAGATCCTGGCCTAGATTCCCCTTTGGTGTGGTAGTTTTCTATACATAAGGAAAATGGTTTTGAAAGGCAAGTATTTCTCCGCCTCTATTTTGGAAATCAGTATAACCCAATCAGTACAATATGAGCCTAAAAATGTCATTATTTTGGGGGGCAAATGGGGCTGTTCTACATCCCTCCCATCCCTGTGCACTATGTATATCACCAACCAATCTTCTTTATATTTAAAATATTTAAAAGAAATGTGTTTTGAATAATTCTGTTTGTAGCTTGCTGTCACAAATCTCAAAAGCTTTTCAAATTCTTTTCAAGACAAAAAAGGAAGGCAAGAAATAAGTCAAATAAAACTATATACAGAAAGGGTTAACCTGCTGCCAAGTTTTTGTGAAATATGCTTTATATAGAAATATCTCAGAACTTTTACAAATCTCAATCAACTGTCACATTTTAAAGCCATTATCACTGACTGCCAAGATAATTGTGCATTAATATGGCTTTTGTCCTTGACTTGAGAAAACCAGGATACCTTCCTTTTAGCATCTCACAGAAGTCTGCTGCTGGAACACTTTCTCAGCAACAGAAAGAAAGAGGGGAGGGAGGGAGGGGAAGCAGCCCTGGTCTTTGTTTGCATGGGAATGCCAATTACAATATCAAATTGGTCATATTTATGTTTGCATATTGCCCAATATGGAGGGTGAGCCAGGGAGCCAAAACTAGCCAAAACATGAAACTCTTCTCAGAATGATCTAAAACTAGTCAAGTGAAAAATTTACATGCACAAGATTGGAAGCAGCATCTTCTAATCTTCCTTCCTGACATTACTCCACATTCATATCCCACTTTTTGATTTCTGATACATTTTTAATGTAGCTTTGGTGTACAGGCGCAAAAAGAGGCCTGAAAGCTAAGCAGCCCAGTTTCTAACACACAGGTATGGGTAAAACCTTATCCACCAGATACAGGTGAACCTCTTTAGCTATTTTTTTTCAGTAGGAGTGGGGCAAGAATCTGATAGTCTGTGGAAAGTAATCATGGGGGCTATAGGATACAATTGATTCCCCTCCATGTTGAAGGACAGGGAAGAACACAGAGGGGAGAATCCCAACTTGGACTTGATCCAGACTGTGTCTTAAAGGTTGGAAACCACTATGACAGTGTTTCTCAACCTTCCTAATGCTGCGACCCCTTAATACAGTTCGTTATGTTGTGGTGACCCCTAACCATAACATTATTTTCATTGCTACTTCATCACTGTATTTTTGTGGGGGGCGGTTGATTTTGCCATTTGGAAGTTGTAGTTGCTGGGATTTATAGTTCACCTACAATCAAAGAGCATTCTGAACTCACCAACAATGGAATTGAACCAAATTTGGAACACAAAACTCCCATGACCAACAGCAAATACTGGAAGGGTTTGGTGGGAACTGACCTTGAGTTTGGGAGTTGTAGTTCACCTACATCCAGAGAGCACTATAGACTCAACAATGATGGATCTGGACCACACTTGACACGAATCCTCAATATACCCAAATGTGAACACTGGTGGAGTTTCAGGAAAATAGATCTTGACATTTGGGAGTTGTAGTTGCTGGGATTTATAGTTCATCTACAATCAAAGAGCCCCTTGCACCATACCAATGATAGAATTGGGTCAAACTTCCTACACAGAACCCTCATGTCTTGAAGGAACTAGCTGGCGCGAGCCTCCATCCCACCTCACACACTCTCCCTCACCCACACATGCGCATCATGCTCCTATGCGCCAAGCACACCTGCTCTCCCATCCCTGCTTGGAGTCTCAGAATCAGCCCTCCCCTTGGCTGGGAGGCCTGCCAATCACAGCAGAGGAGAGCTTTAGGTGGGAGAATTCGCAGTCTGTTTCCAAAAAGGAAGAGAAGGAAAAGCGGAGAGATCTTCAACCTTCTCTGCCAAAGGTCTTCGTAAGACCATCAGAAATGCATGTTTTCTGATGGTCTTTGGCGACCCCTCTGAAACCCTCTCGCGACCCCCCTGGGGGTCCTGACCCCCAGGTTGAGAAACACTGCACTATGAGGACCTACTCAAGAAGGTCACAACTCTAGCCTCTAGTGGGCAAAAGTACCTCAGGGGTGAGCCAGGGTAGGGAAGAAGAAGAATAGAATCATAGATACATAGAGTTGGAAGAGACCTCATGGGCCATCCAGTTCAACCCCCTGCCAAGAAGCAGGAAAATTTCATTCAAAGCACTCCTGACAGATGGCCATCCAGCCTCTGTTTAAAAGCCTTTAAAGATGGAGCCTCCACCACACTCAGGGGCAGAGAGTTCCATGTTCAGATAGAATCTTCTTTGTTGTAGCTTGAAGCCATTGTTCCACGTCCTAGTCTCCAGGGCAGCAGAAAACAAGCTTGCTCCCTTCTCCCTATGACTTCTTCTCTTTCACATATTTATACATGGCTATCATGTCTCCACTCAACCTTCTCTTCTTCAGGCTAAACATGCCCAGCTCTTTAAGTCGCTCCTCATAGGGATTGTTCTCCACATCCTTGATCATTTTAGTCACCCTCCTCTGGACACATTCCAACTTGTCACTATCTCTCTTTAATTGTGGTGCCCAGAGTTGGACACAGTATTCCAGGTATGGTCTAACTAAGGCAAAATAGATGGGTAGTATAATTTCTCTGGATCTAGACACTATATTCCTATTGATGCAGGCCAAAATCCCATTGCCTTTTTTGCTGCCACATCACATTGTTGGCTCATGTATAACTTGTTCTCCACAAGAACTCCAAGATCTTTTTCACATGTACTGCTCTTGAGCCATGTGGCCTCCATTCTGTATCTTTGCATTTCATTTTTTTCTGCCTAAGGAGTATCTTCCATTTGTCACTGCTGAATTTCATTTTGTTAGTTTTGGCTCATCTCTCTAGTCTGTTATGATTGTTTTGAATTCTACTACTGTCTTCTGACTATCCTTCCCAATTTGGTGTTTTTTTGTAAACTTGATGATCATGCCTTCTGACCCTTCATCTAAGTAATTAATAAAGATGTTGAATGAGACCAGGCCCAGGACGGAACCCTGCTCGTCACTTCTTTCCAGGATGAAGAGGAAGCATTGCTGAGCACCCTTTGGATTCATTCATTTAACCAATTACAGATCTACCTAACCGTAGTTTGGCCTAGCCCACATTTGACTAGTTTGTTTGCCAGAAAGTCATGGGGGACCTTGTCGAAGACCTTACTGAAATCCAGGTACGCTA
Source organism: Anolis apletophallus (assembly GCA_030556195.1). Taxonomy (NCBI): domain Eukaryota; kingdom Metazoa; phylum Chordata; class Lepidosauria; order Squamata; family Anolidae; genus Anolis; species Anolis apletophallus. Next base: position 8,458,264 of record JARBWK010000004.1, on the reverse strand, counting down.
CATCCACAGCATTCCCCACATCTACCCAGCCTGCAACTCTATCAAAAAAAGAGATCAGATTAGTCTGGAATGACTTGTTTTTTGATAAATTTGTGTTGACTATTAGTGATGACCACATTTGTTTCTAAGTGTTTGCAGACCACTTCCTTAACAATCTTTTCCAGAATCTTGCCTGGTATTGACGTAAGGCTGACTGGATGGTAATTGTTTGGGTCATCCTTTTTTCCCTTCCTGAAGATTGGGACCCCATTGGCCCTCCTCCAATCTGCTGGGACTTCTCCCATTCTCCAAGAACTCTCAAAGATTATTGCCAATGGTTCTGAGATGACTTCCGCTAGTTCCTTCAATACACTTGGGTATCCTTTATCTGGCTCTAGGGACTTGAACACGTTTAGAGCGGCCAAGTATTCCTGGATGACTTGTTTTCCAATTTGGGGTTGGATGTCCTCTAATCCCTCATCCACTCCATCTTGCTGAGGTTGAAGAAAACTTTCTTTTTGTGAGAAGACTGAGGCAAAGAAGGCATTAAGTAGTTCTGCCTTTTCCCTATCCCCTGTTGATCCCAAGGACTAACAGCCTTCCCAGCTGGCAATCTGTGCTTGGCAGGAAGCAAATGTTACGGTGTGTTCTAGAGCTGGCATAGCTTATTTTCTCCTCCTTGCTCAATTTTTTTTCAGTGTCCTCAAAAGATAGGGGACATCCCAATTCTAACATCCACCATGCTGACAACAGCTTGCAAAAGCTTTGTGTAGATCTAAGCTTTTGGTTAGTTTTCAGTCATTGCATCTCTAAACCTACATCATCTAAACAAGCATCATCTAAACAAACAAGTAGATAAACCTTGGGAAAAGGGAACCTTTGTTTTTGTTTTTCTTTAATAGCTCTGGCACTTCAATTAGTCTATCTTACAAAGCAGTTACATGCTGCTGATACACCAGTATGTTTCTTACTTTGGAATTGCCAGAACTCAACCAGACTCATTTTGGGAAGGCCACTAGAGATCATGTGCCAGCGAATATTAGGATGAGTAGATCTGGATTGCCGGTCAGTGATTACATCTAACAGATAAATTAAGCTGCATATTACATTTGCATATTGTCTCATCTAGATTTCAGGGGTCTGAAATAAAGAAACAATAGTGCCTCATCATTCTTTATGATTAAATAATGAATGTTTATCTTTCTCTCACTCTGTTCCTTTTGATTGTTGTTTATGTTGTGCTGATTTGTTAACTACAATAGTTAGTCAGCTGGTGTGGCTAGTTTATATGTCAAATTGTGGTCAAAATATGAAATGCAAAACACGAAACAGCCCAAGCAATTGATTTGATTGTTCCTGGGTTTCTCTCTGGCTTAAGAGGTTAGAGAATGTAGTGGAGTTGGAGAGCGTTCTGATCATATCTCAGGTTCAGCAGCTGAGTGTAATAAAGAAAGATGGGGGAAGGTTTGATGGAAGGTGGAAGAAAGCCTGTGGTGACTTCAGCCATGGTGAAGGAAATGAAAAAATGTTGCTCCTTAACTGCTATGGTACTTTCTTCAGTCTGTCCTTTTAAAGGTAGCTTCAGACCTCTTAAATGCTGACTATCAGATGCCCAGTGTGACATGTTTGTGAGACATTCTCAGGATTAAATTCTTCTCATCCATTGGGACTTCTAGACTCCAAGCTTATAATAGGTAAACCAGGCAATGTATCCTTAGAACCGTGTGATTACTGGATACATTGATTTGATTAACAGTGTTGTCGAAGGCTTTCCTGGTTGGATCACGGGGTTGCTGTGAGTTTTTCGGGCTGTATGGCCATGGTCCAGAAGCATTCTCTCCTGATGTTTCACCCACATCTATGGCAGGCATTCTCAGAGGTTGTTAGGTCTGTTGGAAACTAGGCAAGTGAGGTTTATATATCTGTAGAAAGTCCAGGGTGGGAGAAAGGACTCTTGTCTGCCTGAGGCAAGTCTGAATGTTTCAATTGGCTACCTTGACTAGCATTTAATGGCCTTGTAGCTGGCTGATCGCTGCCTGGGGATCCTTTGTTGAGAGGTGTTAGCTGGCCCTGATTATTTGATTAGATTTACTCGGTACACCTAAAGATCACTGATAGAATATTGCAGTGTTTCCCAACCTTTTTTGAGCCGCGGCACACTTTTTACATTTACAAAATCCTGGGGCACACCACCAACCAAAGTGACACAAAATGACACTCTAACACAGTAATACATATAGTTAATATGTTTTAAAATTTATTTGTACACTCAGTGTGAAACCTGGGCCTGTTTCGATGAACACAACATAGATATCCTGGCAGGAATGGCAGAAAGACACACACGAAGGTCTTGCTCAACAGCTGTCAGTCTCTCTCTGTGTTTAGAAAAATGTGTCCATATAGCTTCAAAGCAGTCCACTAGTACTGTTCTTATGCATGGAACAATAATGAGGCTTCCACCTTCAATATATATGCTCCTGTATCATTCCAGGTGGGCATTAGACGAGTCCCTCGTGTATAACTGGTGAACCGGAGAGTTGTTACACAGTCACTAGAAAGGCTATCACGTCCAGCCCATGCCAAATGTAGTAATAGTTGGTACACATAAACACGAAAATGGCCAAAGGAGGCAGCGCCCCAGCCCCTTCTTCTTAGCTGCCACCTGGCCCTTCCTCCTCCTCCCCCTGCAAGCAGCAGCAGCAGGAGTTTGGCAGGAGGGGAAAGAAAGGGGGGAAGAGAGGTTTTCCCGCGGCACACCAGGTGATCGCTCACGGCACACTAGTGTGCCACGGCACAGTGGTTGGGAAACACGGGGATATTGTACAGATTTTCTTGATAGGTGGCTAGAAAACCAAATGAAACTCAGGTCCATTCTACACTGCCCTATATCCCAGGAACTGATCTAGATTATGTGCTTTAAACTGGATTGTATGAGTCTCCATTGGCAGATAAACTGGGATTAGATACTGGGGTTTAGGGGCAGGCTGGAAGGGGCTCATAATTACAATGCCTGTCTCACTATGTACCTGCCTATATCTGTGGCTCAACACCTGATGATTTCCTCTGAGAGCAGTTCAGAAAGCAGTTACAAGGGAAGAGATTTCTCTGGCCAGCGGCTTCCTAATTATGAAACATCCTCCCCAGAAAGTTCAGCAGGGAACTTACGTTGTTGTAGTTAAATAGATTAAGGTTTTTTTTATTCCAGACATTTGGTGATATACGACAGCTGTTGCATCAGCTAAATTGCATAGTTTATTTGTCTATAGTTGTCAGCAGTGGTTTAGTTACTTTATGGGAACTATTACGTGATGCAATTGACATATTTTAGTTTATAATGACTTAAATCTTTTATATTGTCTTGCGTCTTTTCGAAAGAGGCAACTAAAATATAAATGATAATAACAATAGTAATGACTGAATGCATCACTGGATCTTTATTGAAAGCACTGTGGCCTTCCTATTATCATAATATTTAGCAGACAGTGGAAAGAACTTGCACCAAAGTACAGCAAACTGAAAACGACCGTCAGTAACAAGACAAATCTGAGAAAAATGCAAAAATACTGGTGTTGATGAAAACGCTTTCTAGAGAGTTGATCTACATACAAATGATCTTTTTAATAGTTTTGGGAAAGATTACAAGAATCTATTATACCTCTTAGTTTATATTACATTGAGAAGCAAGATTTCAATAATCTAACCAATTTCGCTTCACAAACAGGAGTTTCTACAGTACTCAGTAGAAATGTGTTCTACAGCACATGTATTTTATTGAATCAACAGCTCTTCTCTCAGATCAATGTTCTATATGCATTGCTGCATATAGAACATATTTTAGGGCCATTCATTACCCACACTGTGGTCAGAAAATTCCCAAGTGCTCTATCTTGGTTTTTTTTTTCTTCTAGAGTAAATTGAAACAGAAAATGTGAGTGTGTGTTTTAGGATCATCTTACAAAAAATTGTCTTGCTTTCAACCTGATGGACTTACTTCGATTGCCTACTTCACTGATGTAGAAAGGTGATTTCAAGTATTGACCCAATTGGTAATGACAGCAGGAAAAAAGAAAATATGTCAAAAAGTATCTCATTAACCAGCTATTGTGGGCGTTCAGAATTACTGTTGTGGTTTTAGCATGCTGATGGCACTTTCTCTCACCTCTTCTACTTTGATAGAATTAGCTGGGTTTGTCCCTCAAACATACAGTCTGTAACTGAATGGTGCTTTGATTGTAGTTTCATTCACTTGCAAGTGTATTTTTGTGAAGATACATATGATATTCGGGTATTAGGGGTATAATTGACCAAAGGTTTGCTGGCATTCATCATTCTATTATTTTCATTAGGACTTGTTGGAAGATTAATGTAAGAAACAACCAATGCCAGAAATGACAATGGTCAGATAGTCAACAGTATATACAGTACAGCTCCTGTATCCACAGGAAATAAATTCCAAGATGCTCCATGGACACCAGAAATCATGAGTAGTGCAGGCAGTCCCCGAGTTACAAACATCCAGCTTACAAATTATTCATAGTTATGAATGAGGATGAGACAACAAGAGGCAAAAGAAATCTCCCTCTAGGAACTCTAGGAAGGGAAATTCCCTTGTGAATTATGGGGGAAAGGTGTCTCAAATGAAGCCAGTTTTTTGAAAATCCAATTATCACAAGGCTGGTGTGTTGTGGTGGATCCACTTTTCATCCACGGTTACAAAATGGCACAAAAACTCGTCCATATTGCAGTTGAACAACGGCAAACACTCCTGTGGAATTGTTACACAATTGCGTTTGTGGTCGATTGTGAGCAAACGCGGCACCCATTTTGAGGAAAGCTTTCTTATACCCAAGTGATCATTTAAAATTGAAACCACTGAGCCATGTGAGATGCCTATGGCTTCCACAATCTCTCACACTTTCAATCTCAGCCAATACCATATCGTGAATTTTTTCAGTTGTTTCAGGTGTAGAGACCTCAACTGGGCGCCCAGAGCATTCGGCATCTTCCGTGCTTGTACAGCCACAACGAAATTCAGTAAACTACTTTTCTACCATTGAAATTGATGGTGCAGACTCCCCATAGTATTTATCAAGCTTAGCCTTGGTTTGATTGATGGCTTTTTTCCACACACAAAAAATGCTTAATGAGCACACGAAATTCACTTTTCTTCCATTTTCTCCTCGAATCACACAGTAGTCTGCTATCAATGACTGTCAAACACAAACTAAATGACGCAGCTTGTTCACATTTTGACAAGAGTCAACTGACAGGTGCCTGTTGACAGGAGCAGTGTTGCTCTTTCAATTAAGAGGCGGGAAATTCAAAAAGTCACTGACTTATTGACCCGCCCTCGTATATCCCACATTTCTGTACCCCGAGGGGGACAAAAGGCAGTTTACAATTGCACCTCCATGGTGTCTTAAAACATACAATTATAATAGGCTCTTCAGTTAGGGTACTTAATTCTCATGCATGGCCATCACTAACTGAAGGAGCAACACTGGACTTTTTAAATAACTGGCTAAGGTTAAATGATCTGAAATGATTTTGGGAGTTTTTGTAATCTGGCTACTTTCACAAATTATGAAGTTGTATATTAATTATTTTTAAAGAATAATTAATATAACATGCTGACTTTTGTGATCAGGGTTGTAGACATGCACACCTATTATCTAATTAATTTCTAATCATTTGGCTATCTGCATTCTTATCTATATCTATACCCATATATTATCTGTATCTGCACACACATTACTAAGGATCTTTCGTTTTGAACCTTTAGCTTTGTACATTTATGTTTTACTTCTTGTCCATCATCGCCAGCAATAAACACTGTGCTGCCTAGACATTGTCATTTCTATTGATGATGTGCAAGGCAGACAAGAACTGCTCTGACACTCCCACAATTCTACTGATATTCTGGGGCCAGCCAAGGTAATAGTCTACTGGAGCTGTTAAAATGACTCATCCAGAGAGAATGATTTTATCTACAGGCATCTGATGAACCCAAAGACATTTATCTCTGCATTGAGGATTTATGTTTCTCCAGTCTAGCAACCTCCTCTAACTTTCACTGCCTACTTGTTGGTCTTTATTTCCCCTGAATATTCCTTTGCATTCCAATTCAGTGCCCTTTAGTAAACTGACTTTTTCAATGCATTCCAACTATTAGAAAGCCTCAGGAAGCCCTTAGTTTGGGTTAGGTAGGCATGGAAATCTTTTTTATATCCTTCTTACATAAAAAATGAATGATTTTAAATATGGTTACTTTTTGCATGACATATACTATTTTTGTGAAAAGAAATGCCACTGGAAAAACAATCCCCAAAGGAACAGTTACCATTGGTTTTGTTCAATCTCAAAGTACAGAATATGGCCACCAGGGATATGGAACCCTTTCCCATCAAGGAATGGGTCCCAAAGTTACAGAGCTATGCTCTGTCCTCTATTTTGCAGTGTCACTGCTATATCATGGGACATGTTGCAGAAAGAACAGAGATGTAAACAATATCCAGCAAAATTTGAAAAATAGTCATGAGTGTTGGTACAACTTGATGAAGAAAATCCTGGGCAGCTGCTAACCTTCACAGGTGAGTATCCGTTCTGTATAAAATGTGCATATGGTTTGTATTGTGCTGGTAACAGCATTTTCTGAGCAGAACATTTCTGTGCAGAAATATTATTTTCTACACAGGAAATGCAGTGAAAAAATGTTTCCGTTCAGAGTAAATCCTTGACTAAAGCATTTTCTACATATTAACTGTGGATAAATACTATTGTGTGTGTAGAAAATTGTGTTTTGTGTGCAAAAACAATCCAGTTTTTGCACAGAATAAGTCTAAAATAACAGTCTTGAAAACTGGACAATTTAGGAAGGCTTTCCCATAGTTAAATTACTCATTACTACCTCTGAGAGCAAACTTAGTGAAGAATTATATCCCCTAAGAAAGAATGGAAAAATGCCTCTGACTATGCACTGAGAAATTTCTTCTGCAGACTTCTCATTCATTAGAGAGTTGATATTTCCAGAAAGACTTCCAGCTAAAACTTTTTATAGAAATTATGTGCCTGCTTTAGGCTAACAAAGCTTCAAGCATGGCTGGATAATACTTCATGCATAAAGACATATATAGCCATCCTAAAGTTGTAATTAGCTGAGAGGATATTTGTTGCATACTTGTGAAGCTGTGGGGTCATCCCTGGAAGGATGGCATCAAATGCTGCCCAAAACAAAGTCAAATCAAGACCTAGTGGCCACATGCAATCCCAAGGATGGATGTTGTCTATTTCTTGGGAAAAAACCAGTCAGATTTTGTTTGTTTCTTGGGGCAAGTAGTTTATGAAGCACATATTGGAATTCAGGTAAAAGACAACCTCGTTTATCCAAATGCACTTTAGGTACTTTCTTTTTACATGTGAGAAGAGTGGAACAGGGATAGAAGCAGTACACACTGCGACTTAGTAACTCTGAATAACAAAGAGAGTCACAGTTTTGAAAATGACACTTTACCTGAATGCATGTACACACTTTAGATCCCTGGCTCATTGCCTAAGGCATTTGCTACGGTCTACCGAACTCATTGCAAGCAAACATTAGAGTGTGACAGGAATATGGGAGAAAAGGAAAACGCAGAGTCAGATTGGTTGGCAAAGAGGCAGAAAGGAAGATGGAAGAAACAAGGAGAAGAAAGAAAGCGGGTATAAAGAGGGAGAGTTTAGAATAATAAACTGAAGCATAATATAATGCCGAAGAGAGATAAGATATGTGGTAAAACAGATCTATATAATGCAGAAAGAGGGCGCTCGTCACTCACATGAAAAACAGTGACACAGAATGACATCCATCTCTGCATCCCTTCTTTGCTAGAGAGCTGATAAAAAACCCTGCCTCCCCAGCATCGGAGTTGGATTACTCTCCAGCATCAGGACTGGGGCTCTTGCCACATTTCCAAATTTGGCTGTCACCCAGGTTGGCAGAGTAATATCTTCCTGCACCCCCTTTCCCTTGTAGAGACTGCTGAGAATTGGAAGGGAGGTAGGAAGAGCGGGGAGTGCTGGGCTGGAAAGCAAACAAGTTTCAAATGGCAAATGCTGTTTGTTTCAAGCACCCCAGGAGGCAAGAGAACAATCAGCTCCAAAGGAGAAGGCGGCTTGTTTTGTTTCTATTCTTTAATTGGATGCTACAAGGCAATAATGGGCTGCTGTACAGTACGGCACAAGAGTCTCCTGTTAATAGGAAGTCCCCGTCACATTGGAGGTTAACAACTATATCTCGGTCATGAGGAGCATGCCTGACAAGGACAAAGCTTTACTGTGGAGGCCGCTAGTATGCTGCAGTTGCTGTGCTGGCTGAATCTTTACTCCTAAAGGACCCACTCAGAGTAAGGTTTGAAGGTATTGGCCCATAAAAACCAATTATGCGATTCTAGCAGACACTACAGCAAACACATAGCAGGCAGTTTTATAGATAGAGTGTACAAAAGTATGTTTTTACTATGCCCAGCCTGGACTGCCACTTCTATAGGATTCTGGGAGCTAAACTCAAAAAGGTACCTTCCCAGGATGAATCTACACCGCCCTATATTCAGAACCTGCACCCAGATTATCTGCTTATTTTACTTACTCACTTTACTTACTTTATTTATATTCTGCTCTTCTCACCCCGAAGGGGACTCAGAGTGGATTACAGGTACACATACTTAGCAGACAATCCCTGCCGTTTCCACATTCACACATATAGACGAACAGAGGCATACTCTGGCCACCAGGGGGAGTTGATGCACTCCTCATCTCTCAGCGTCCCCAGCGTCCCTGTTCATTCCGCATTCCTCAGCGTTCCTGGAGTTCATTAATGGCCTCGTAATTCAGTCAAAATTTGCCTCCCCACTTAATGTGGTACCTTTATCTCCTACTTGACAGATGCAACTGTCTTTCGGGCTGCAAACGTCGACAGCAGGCTACACTTAGGGTCGAGCACCCACCTCGACCCGGGCAGGCCTCAAACTCATGACCAGAGAAATGGTCAGAGAAATCTTATGCAGCTGACACTTAGCCAGCTGCGCCACATTCCCGGTGTGGCGCAGATTTTATCCCAGATTTTATGGCAGCGTAGACTCATAGAATCTAGTTGGCTTATACCAAATCAGATTTTTCATCGATATAGACCCATATCATTCCCTTCAGTTTTTGGGGAGTTTCTTTTCAAAAGTATTTCATATAACTGCTCTTCTTAGTTACATTAAAAGTGACCCATTCTTGTTATTCAGTACACTGATGAAAAAAGTCAACAAGTTGCATTACTTACAATACGTAACAAGCACTTTTGCATTATTTTTTGTATTCCTCTTGCAAAGGGAACATTGACACTGCTAAGAAAATTGAATTAAACACGACAACTTCTGTCAACATGTCTCTTAAAATAGTACGTACTAGAAACTTTTGGATCCATTACACCAGCAAAGTAAATCTGCTCTTACTAAACACAGTGCCCAAACATGAATCAAGGAACATAAAAGGCACTGCAGAGTACTTCAACCAGAGAAGGCAGCCATAGCAGAGCACCTGATGAGCCAACCTGTACATAGTATATTATCTGAGAACACAGAAATGCTGGACCACTCTAACAACTACCATGTCAGGTTACACAGAGAAGTCATTGAAATCTACAAGCACGTGGACAATTTCAACAAAAACCATGAAAATGAACAAAATCTGGCTACCAGCATTAAAGAACTCTAAAATTATAACAGTAAATAAAGAACAACACTCAAATACAGGGGAAATTCAGACAAGAAACAATCGGGGACAGTTAATCACCTCTCAACAAAGGATTCCCCCAGGCAGTAACAAGCCTCACTGTCAGGCCACCAAATGCTAATCAAGGTGGCCAATTGAAACATTCAACCTAGCTCCAACAGACAAGAGTTCTTTCTCCCACCCTGGACTTTCCACAGATATATAAACCCAATTTTCCTAGTTTCCCACAGACTTCACAGCCTCTGTGGATGCCTGCCATAGATGCAGGCAAAATGTCAGGAGGGAATGTTTCTAGAACATGGCCATACAGCGTGATAAACCTACAATAACCCTTTGCTCTTCCTTGTTGAGTTGCTTTTAAAATGTTACCATTGCTACCTAACTGCTCGATGGCTGCATAGAAACCCCAACACCTCTATGGTCTGTAACCTATCACAATGCTCCCAATACCTCTGCCTTGATCAGTATCCTTCTGAAAACTGTCAACTGAAAGTGATGCCCCACACTTTCTGACACCGTTTTGAGAATCATTCAGGTTGAAATAAGAAATATTTGACATTTTAGTTATGTTGTGCAAGGCTGAGAATATTTTTCCTAAAATACATATAATTTTTGCATATCTGGGGTCTTTTCTGTTTGGTTGGGAAAATACCTAGAATCATGCTAATTTTATAATGGGAGTGGGGGCTGTCAAGGATTGGCAGGGGAGTTCAGAGGCTGCAAAACTGGCATTAAGGGGCACCAGTTGTCCATAGGTCAGTTTTCCCATTCAAATTTGAAAAGTTACTAGGTACAGGTATCAATGTTATATATAAACAATTACTTATAAGATCCATTTTTCTTCAACTGACAGCATCTCTTTACTTTTTAGCAGCAGTGTGTCCCAGTCATACTTGGTGATGTCGGGGGCAAATTATCATCATTCCTCTGCAAAGTGTGACTGGAATTCTGTTGGAAGTCCCAAGAAGAGTAATTACATTAACTTAATGGAATTTACTTTCAAAATGACCCACCATTCAATATTTGATGAAATGTGTCTACTCAAATTGGGAGTACCCTATAGGACTCAGGTCCATGTGTTGTTTCTCTGGAATCTAGGAAGATTTCTATATGTTCCAAGCCTTTATAACATTGTGTGTGTGTGTGTGTGTGTGTGTGTGTGTGTGTGTGTATACACCAGTTTTCCAGTTTTGAAGGAATAATGACATTTTAGCTTTAAGTGCTGAAACTAAGGTACAGAAAGGTTTCTCATTGGCAATGATCTTTTAAAAACTTCATTGTATGCTATTAATCTAAAATTTCAAAACCCCGCCTGCAAAATTAATGTATTTCATAAGATCCTTCTTTTATTTTATGCATGTCCCACTCCTCTTTACTTGAAAAAAAGAACATGGACACCTGTAGAAAAGGTGAGACTGTGGGCTGAACAGCTCCAGTTATTTCAGTAGATACTGAACTACCATTCCTTAGAAATGCTATAACTTGAAGGGTTTTGTATTGAATGGGAATGCACTAGTTGACCTCCAGAGTCTCTTTCAACTCTCATGAATCCAGAGCCAAGTGAATGCCTTATGGTGTATTGAACTTATTTCCCTTTGAAATCAATGGTTTTGAACCTATAAGTTAGTGAAAAATTTTTGCATGAGAGAAAGTCCTATCTTCAGGCTATAGCCATTTGTAGTTCCCAAAACGTGTCTCTGAAGTGGAAACTGATCAGGAGCATTTAGAAGGTTCTTTAAAACACTGTGTAATGTAATTTGTTTCTTTGTTTGTATGATGGTATGTTTGTCTCATTAATTAAAAATTCACACACATAACACCACTGTGTAATAGTGAGCAGGGCACTGCTGTGGGGAAGAAAGGGTAAATATTTGCATCTCTTTCTATGATTGTCCTTAAGCTCAATTATCTCAACACTGACATCCAGTTTGGATCAAGTACTGTCTTTCCCATTATCCCTATGGTCCTATCCCCATACATGTCAGGAGGTCCTAAATGTATATGTCATAAATTACAGTTTCTATCTATCACATATCTTTATTATCCCTTATTTGTTATTACATCTCATTTAGATTGTAAGCCTGAGGGCAAATTAACATCCTGTAAGCTTTTCTGGGAGTCTTTGGGGCTGAAGAGCAGGGTATAAATACTCTAAATGAAATTAAAATTATCTAGATTCCTAAATTGTTCAGAAAAGGACATGTACACAAAATGAGGTGTCACATTTGCCTACTATCTGATTGATCCCTGGCAAGCCTCTGCCTTGCAAATACTTCTTTCTATTCTCCTCTTTTAGACACAACAGGAAGATTAATTTTTGCATTTAAATAGAATATATAATCATGCATTCTATCTGAAAAAAGAGAGCCATGGTTTATTTTAGCAGAGACAGAGAGATATACTGGATAAGATTCATTTGTCCCTATGGGAAACTATTCATGCAACTCAGCATGATTACAACATTACATCGGTCATAAAATTATAGGACTGGATTCAGAGCAAGCTCACTGAATTTAGGCCTCACTGAGATTAAATTAAATGACCAAATTCCTTGCTACTCTCAAAATCCTCCATTTTGAAAATAGACAAATTTTTGGCATTTTTTGAAAGTCCATGTTTTCCTAAGCTTTGGGTCCTTTAAGGTTGCACGAACCATCAAAATGGGGGGGGGGGGGGGGAGTTTTAATGCCAACCATTAACTGCCAACAGAAGCAAGCAAGCAAGCAAACCAACCAACAGACCTTTTCAGGACCAACCATGACAATAATCACAATCAACATTGAAGGCATGTCAGCTGCCAAAGAACAACTGCTCTATGAACTGTGCCAAGATAAGAAATGTGATGTGCTGTGTGTCCAAGAAACACACAGGGATAAACAACAGAAACAAGCAAAAGTTCCAGGAATTATCTTAGTAGTGGAAAGACCACGTGCGTAATATGTAAGCGCTGTCTTTGTAAAACCAGACCTCCAAGTCAGCAGTACCCACAACACTGAAGAAAACAATATAGAGGTTATAACACTAGAGCTTAATAACATCACAATCACCTCTTTGTACAAGCCCCCAAATGAAGAGTTTTGTTTCTCCTCCCCTGAGAACTTTGATAGGCACCAAAGGGCGGTAGTAATTAGTGACTTTAACAGCCATAGACATGTATGGGTTATGGTCAAGAGGATAAAAATGGAGAGGCTGTCATCTCCTGGTATGAACTGCACGAACTATCACTCATTCATGATAGTAAGCTCCCACTATCCTACAACAGTGGGAGATGGCACCGAGGATATAACCCAGACCTCTTATTTGTGAGCGGCAGCATTGTGCAGCAATGCACTAAATCAGTGGGACCACCAATTCCAAACATACAGCACCGACAATAGTATGCCAACTGTTCCCAACTATAAGGCTCCAGGAAGTTTGATTTAAATGAAGATTCAACTTCAGAAAGGCAGATTGGACTAAATTCTCAGACATGTTAGATGACATGATCATATCGGTCGTGCCAATCCCTGAGGATAACGAGCACTTTATCAAAATAGTGAAAACCTGCTCATGAGCCTCTATACCGAGAGGCTGCAGAACCCACTACCTTCAGGGTATTACTCCTGAAACAGCTGCCTTGTTGGAAAACTATTAAAGTCTCCACAACAAAGACCTATTTAGTGAGCAAACTCTTAAGGTAGCGCAGAACATTTTGTTCTCCATCTCTGAAGCCAAGAAAGAACAGTGGATAAAGCTGTTAACCGAAGTCGACATGGGCAGGAGCAGCCAGACGGCATGGAGGCTGCTAGGATGGCTGAGCAATGATCTCTCACAAACTAATACCCATGCCAACATAAAGGCAGATCACATAGCACACCAACTCTTGAAGAATGGGAAACCCAACCTTGCCACCAAAGTAGGAAAGGAACCAATAGTCAGACAACCAGATAATGAGAACAACAACCTTCATTAACCTTTTACATTTACTGAATTGGACATGGCTCTCAATAAATGTAAAAATGGCAAAGCAGTTGGCCTGGATGATCTACGGATGGAACAAATCAAGAACTTTGGTCTAAAAACAAGGTGCTGGCTGCTGGAGCTGATGAACAAATGCACTCCATCCTGTCAGATCCCCAAAATCTGGAGAAAAGCAAGAGTCATAGCCATCTTGAAACCAGGCAAAAACCGTAATGATCCAAAAAGCTATAGAGCAATCTCCTTGTTGTGCCATCTTTACAAAATTCTGGAGAGACTTATTTTGCATAGAATTATGGAAAGAATAAACCCATTTCTGATTCCACAGCAAGCTGGCTTCAGGAAGGGCAAAAGCTGCACATTGCAAGTGCTGAACCTGACTCAGCACATAGATGGTGGCTTTGAAAGGCAGCATATCACAGGAGCTGTCTTCATAGACCTGTCAGTGGCTAATGATACTGTAAACCACCTCCTCTTCCTGAGAAAAATGTATAATATCACAAAGGATTACCACCTCACCCGCCTCATAGGAAATCTGCTACAAAACAGGAGCTTTTTTGTTGAGTTCCAGGGCCAAAGAAGCAGATAGCAAAAACAGAATAACAGCCTGCCTCAGGGAAGTGTGCTTGCTCCATCAATGTTCAACCTTTACACAAATGACCAGCCATTGCCAGAAGGGACAGAAAGTTTCATCTATGCTGACAATCGTGTCATCACCACTCAAGCAGGGAGCTTTGAGATGGTTGAACAGAAGCTCTCCGAAGCTCTAGGTCAGGGGTGCTCACACTTTTTCAGCATGCGAGCTACTCTTAAAGCAGCCAAGTCCAAAAGATCTACCTGCCCCTTCCGCCGTGCGCTCCCACGCACTCCTGTCGCCATGTGCTCTTGCCACCGTGCGTGCTTCTGCTGCTGTTTTCTGCCCGTGCCGCATTTCTTCTGCCTGCAGGGCATTGCAGGAAGGAGAAAGCATGAGGCGGGGCATCCAGAGGGAGCGCTCCGCCCTGCCTGTCTCGCCGGCAACGGAGGCTGCACAGCTGCTTCTGGACGAGAGAGAGGCAGGGCACGCCCTCCAGAGGCCCCGCCCCGTGCTTCCTTCTTCCTGCAATGCCCCTCAGGCAAAAGAAGCACCGCGAGAGCAGAAGGCAGCAGCAGGAGCGTGCGTGCGCGCAGGGTGTTCACGCGCATGGCAGGAGTGCCCCATCCGGCTGGTGAGGCCCAAAGATCACCTGGAAGAGGGCCAAAGATCTACTAGTAGCTCCCGAGCTACCTAATGAGTACCCCTGCTCTAGGTGATCTTACTGCCTATTACAGGGAAAACCAGCTGATCCCTAACCCATCTAAAACACATACATGTGCTTTTCACCTTAAGAACAGACAAGCATCCCGAACTCTGAGGATTACCTGATAAGGAATCCCACTGGAGCATTGCAACACACCCAAATACCTGGGAGTTATCCTGGACCGTGCTCTGTCCTACAAGAAGCACTACCTGAATATCAAGCAAAAAGTGGGTGCTAGAAACAATATCATACGAAAGCTGACTGGCACCACCTGGGGATCACAACCAGATACAGTGAAGACATCTGCCCTTGCGCTATGCTACTCTGCTGCTGAGTATGCATGCCCAGTGTGAAACACATCTCACCATGCTAAAACAGTGGATGTGGCTCTTAATGAGACATACCGCATTATCACGGGGTGCCTTCTGCGCCCTACACCCCTGGAGAAATTTCACTGTTTAGCTGTCATTGCACCACCTGACATCCACTGGGAAGTAGCAACCAATAGTGAAAGGACCAAGAAGTGACATCTCTGGCCCACCCCGTTTGGGTATCAGCCAGCATGCCAATTACTTAAATCAAGAAATAGTTTTCTAAGATCTACAGAGACACTCGCTGGAACACCTCAGCAAATGAGAGTCCAAAAGTCGCAGGCTAAAACCCAGAACCTCAATCAATGGCTGATGCCAAGTGAGAGACTCCCTCCTGGGCACACAGAAAACTGGGCGACTTGGAAGGTGCTGAACATACTGCGCGCTGGCACCATGAGATGCAGAGCCAACCTTAAGAAATGGGGCTACAAGGTGGAATCCACAAGATGCAAGCATGGAGAAGAACAAACCACAGACCACCTACTGCAATGCAACCTCAGCTCTGCTACATGCACAATGGAGGACTTTCTTATAGCAACACCAGAGGCACTCCAAGTGGCCAGCTACTGGTCAAAGGACATTTAATCAACTACCAAGCCTGCAAACTTTGTGTTTTGTTTGTTTGTTTTTAATGCAATGCAACTGTTTGGTTCGGTCCTGACACAATAAGTAAAATACTGATAACATTTTAGATACAACAAACCCCTGTGATTCTAACATCCATCAGCATTTTTCTCTTGTATGATTTTTAACATCTTTCCTTGATGTAAAAACAGGGAAGCTTCAAAAGCTTTTCCTTTGGAGTTGGCCCATTAAAGATATAGTTGTACAGCCAACATGTCTTCCCAGATTATATAAATAAGTCAAGTATAAAGGTGCTTTACATCTTTTTATATTGTTTTAAACTGGAAAGCAGAGTAACAAGCCTCTCTTTTTTGAACATTGCCTTCAAAGTGTCTTTTTAATGTTAGACATTTTAAATGTGTTAAATTTCTCAAATTTAACACATTTTAGCAATCTATTATCTAGTCACTATGAACCTAGTAATACCCAGCTAACAGGGGTTAATTTGGCACTTAGGATGGCAGAGTACTCTGTAAGATCACCAGAGACATGCACTGCCAATCAAGCTTCCTGTGGGTTTAGAGGTGCTAACAACTAGAACCTTCAGAGGTCAGAGTATAAACTGCCTTTTTTTCTTGTCCTTCTTGATCTGCTTTTCCAAGCTCTCCTATTAGGATGCTGACCATTGGCATGAGGAAGGCTGGTTGAAGCTGATCTCAAAAGGATCAGACTCCTGATTCTTTATGTGGATAGTGGATACCTAAGAACAGAATATCTACTTTTGTGTAAGTGGCAAGGGGCCATTTTAGTTGGAGGGCATCCAGAAGTCTGTTCCCCTAGTTAGTTTAGTTTACAAGTTATTTTTTTGAAGGTAATCCGTTTCTGTAACTTTGCAATTTTCTAAACTATGCCTGGAGAAGGATGCTCCAAGAGATGATACCCAGAAACCTGATGTAATCCGTCTTATTTAGAAAATAACTCTGATAATCCTCAGAGTGCTTTTGGCTACTCCACACACACACACACACACACACACACACACACACACACACACAGGTTTCTTTTCTCAGGGAGCGGATGGAAAACAGCTTTTATTTGGGATTCCTCATATCTATCTCTGCCTTCTATTGGGTTCAGTGGAGAAGAAGGCACTGGGGAACATATGTGGAGGAGTGGGATGCTCCTATATGGTTGACTCTTTTTGTGTGTGCAATGACAGAGGAAACACCATGCCACAAGCCTAAGGGTTTTCTTTTTAAAGAAAATAATCTGAAACACAATTATTTATTATTTATTTACTGCATTTTATCCCGTCCTTCTCAATCCTCGAAGGGGGACTCAGGGCGGCTTTCACTTGAGCCCCATCAAGAGGATACTTCAACAGTTACAATAAAATCACAACAAATAGACAATCCAATAAAACATCATAATTAAAATCAAATACAATCATCAGTTAAAAACATAAACCAGCCTCCTCCATTTTAACATCAATCCAGATTTATCCCTTTAGGGTGCTGCTACTTCTAATGCCCAAACGCCTGGTCCCAGAGCCAAGACTTCACTTTCTTGTGGAAAGTTAGGAGAGAAGAGATCGCTCTTATGTCTGTTGGGAGTGTGTTCCATAGGCGGGGAGCCACCGCTGAGAAGGCCCTGTCCTTCATCCCCACCAGGTGTATTTCAACTGTTAGCAAGAGCGAGAGCAGGGCCTCCCCGGATGATCTTAAATTTCGAGGTGGGACGTAGGGGTGGATGTGTTCGGACAAGTAAGCTGGGCCAGAACCGTTTAGAGCTTTAAAGGTCAAAACCAGCACAAGAAGTACCACTGGGTACTTTTATAAATCCTCAGTGAACAGCAACGTTGCAATGAACGGCAACCACTGATAACTTTTTAAAGCTCTATTTGGAGGAACAAAAATGAATTAAAGGACCTTCCAAGCTCTCATTATAGCACAACTTATCCATATAAATGTATTGGGGAAGCATTTTCCCATTATATCTGAAGCAGTCCAGAGAGCGATTTCTTTCTGAGACTTTGTGGTAGTTGCTGCACCAACAGAGAACGTGTCGATCAAGTGTGGTGTAGAGAGCGGGTTGGGGATTATTGTGAAACCATTCTTAGCTTCTGATTAGTTCCTTGGTGGGGAAGTAGGCTCAAGAAAAGTACATGCTTTCCCATTTCTCCTGACAGTCATAGTGTGTATGTACAACTTTCAGCATCTACAGGCGAACCTTTCAGGCAACTCTGCTTTGAATGTTGGCAGCTCATTAAAATTCCTCGAGATGGTCTTGAGTGTGAGCAGCAGTTTCAAGCCAGCTGAAAAATTTGCCCACTGAACTGGTAGTCTTCTTGCAGGCCTGTATCACCTGGAGTATTGATCATGAATTTCACAATGAGTAAATTGCAGGTGAACTAACAAGTCTTGCAATGCAGAGCTTTTTTGAAAAAAATAATCATCCTGTAACAAAGGATCGTGGAGACAGCAGGATACAAAGGATGAAAGCTGAGTCACCTGTTGCTTTTCCCTCCCTCCCCTCCAGAGCTGGGAGACTTGCTGCATTGAAACATGCGGGGCTTTGACTGAAATAAAAATTGAGGACACAGCAGGGGGCTGACAGGCAGGTGGAGGGGAAAAAACAGATGTGAAGGCAATGGGGTGTGAGGGCAGCATTTGACCTGCAATATATCTAACAACAAAATCAATCTACTGACTGTAGCAATCTATTCTGTCATTCCCACACTTGCCACCTATGGTCTGTTTCACTACAGTGCTAGCCTGTTAGTGCCACTACTCCTCTTATCTGCCTCTCCATCCTTTCTCTCTGGGTTTGTCCTGCTTTATCTGTTCCTCCACCCCTCTTCAGTATCTTTCTTTCCATCTTTCAATTGTACCTGCCTCCCTCTCATATTGATCCGTTCCTCCATCTCTTGCATTGATCTGTTCACCCTTCCTTCTGTTGTAATGGTTAGCTGCCCATGCAATCTTTCTGCTTTCTCTTGAGTAGCTAGCTTCTCTGCCCACCAGTGCCCACTGCTCTTCGATCCTACCTTCATCAGTATGTGCAATAATGTGCTGGCTGCCCTATTTGTGGCCTTGTGAATGAGCAAGCTGCCCTATGTCTGCCTGGGAAGTTTACTTGTTTCCTCATCCTACCAGCTGGGGCCTCATTTACTTGAGAATGCAGCTGCCTTTAGGATATGATATTAAGATGGTCCAGACACCGATCATCCTGTATTACAAACACAAGGGCTCTCTGCTAATGATTACCTATCAGTTACCCATGGATGGCAGTCAGGAAGTGGGTTTATGATTGCCTCCCATGGCCCTGAATGTCTTATATGAGGATTTTTTAAATGCTTCTGTTTATCGACTTTTACAAGAGAATAAAACATTGAGCCAATGGGTCAAATAAGACATTACCACAGCCTATATGAAACTGAAATTCATCAACATCCACCACAAAACCTTAGGCTCAACCACTCTACCTGATTGCTTAATACTATCATATTTTGTTCTTGCTTTGTTGCTAGGGGGCACCTATGCATTGAATGTCACGCTGGGACTGCATCTGGAATGGCTATGGGTGGGTTATAAATATAATCTCTCTTATCTGCCATGTATCATTCTACAATGGCCCAGTGCATCTAACTGCAATGGAAAGGGAGGCATTGCAGCCTCATGTAGTTTTGGTGTACAATTTGCCATGCTGGCAATGCTTTCCATGTCTCACTCTTCCGGCTGTTATGCATGCTGTTGCACCCTATTGCTATCAACTCGAGAATTATAACAGAAATGACAGATATAGATTGCCATGTTATCCTCTGGTGCATGCAATCTATGCTCATGTTAGTCTTAAGAGCCTTTTCTTGCTTTGGTTCCAGGAGCTTAACATGGCTAGGCTTCTATAAGATGTATGCTGGTGTCCAGTTTCTTATACATGCCAGTATACCTTGGGGAGAGACCCATGCTCATTGTCCCTACTTGCATGGCAATAATATTCTGTGTCTATAGAAATACAAATCTTGTCCTTTCTCTTCTGCATACAAGTCCTGCCAGCACAAAATCGCACTCAAGAAAAATGGCTTTCATTCATAGAATCATAGAGTTGGAAAAGACCTTGTGGGCCATCTAGTCCAATCCCTGCTAAGAAGCAGGAAAATTGCATTCAAAGCACCCTGGCAGATGGCCATCCAATCTCTGTTTAAAAGCCTTCAGCACATCCTGGGGCAGAGAGTCCCACTGTTGAACATCCCCCCCCTTCTTTCCTTGTTTATGTATGTACATAGGATCTCCATTTCATTTGTACAGACAATATGATTTGCCTTTGATTTGCCATCGGGCATGTGCACATAACAAGTCTGTTACAAAATGGTTATATGTACTATTCACCTAAAGTCTCTCTCAATATAAGCTATATCTTAATACCAGTGTTATCATAAATATCCCTTTCCATTGGCGCCCCCTTGTCGTGGGGGAGAGGCTTGTGTACCCTAATGAGATAGTGAGCTATGCTGGCGGTGGCATATTAGCCACCACTAAGGCCTCCCATGCCCAACAGGTCACAACCGAAGGGTCTGACAAAGAGTGTCAACAGGTAGGATGGGCCCTCTAGCCTTTTAGCAACCATCCTAGGAGAAGGAAAATTCTGATTTCAAACCCGGGCAGATGTTGCTCGTCTAACCCTGTAAGGTCAACCATCTAGAGAAGGAAACTATAATCAAACCTTCGACCTGAAGACCTTGCTGCCACCGTCCTAAGCTTGCTAGGCCTTGGCAGTTGAACATTTGGTTTAAAGGGTGAGGCCAGTTTTGTGCACATCCAACCTCCTTAGTCACCAACACACTTGTAGAAAGCGTGGGATGAGTCCTTCCTAAGAATCTTCGTTCGCAAAGTGATGCCAGAGATCATAAATATCCATCAATCTACCAATATTTGTACTTCCTGAATATTAAGATACAGTTCTTGGCTCATAAGATTATCAAATATATAATTTATTTTAAAAGACATATTTTGAAAGAAAGATAATTTAAAATTCATATTTAAATGTGAAATTTCATGATCTTCCTTCTTTCTACAATTCACAGAAAACATAAAAACATACAAAACTATCAAGGATGAGAAACAGACAGATTGTCCTGCCTTTATTTTGGCAGTCGTCTCTGCGGCCAATTCCACAAACAAATGTTTGTAATATCAGAATAGTGCCAATAGGAAACCATTCCCCACCACCAGCATCTCAGATTTTCATTCTGCACCACCAGCTTGCAGCATCTTGTCCTTTGTTGTGATGATGATCTGCATTCTTATGGGAGCTTAAGGGGTTAATGTTTTAATATGGCAGGGCAAATGCTTAAAGGTAAGGGTTTTCAAAATGGCTTTGAATTCTCCTGTTAAATTTTGCCTAAACTATCATGACAAGCTTTATTTATCTTATTAAGTACACTACATTAACCTGGCAAATATGCTAATATGACAAAAGTGCTTTCTCAACACATTTCCAGAATAGGAAATTAACTGTCTTCATTAAAGTATTTTTTAAAACATTATTAGTGATCTTTAGAAACACTCTGAAATGTACAATAGATCTTCACCTGGGGGGAGGAGGATATAACACACTGGCCCTGCCCACCAGCCAACAGAAATGCTGATTTTACGTGCCCCCCCCCCCAGCCAAAAAATCCCAAGGAATAATCTCCATCCAATGTATTGTTGAAGGCTTTCATGGCCAGAATCACTGGATTGTTGGAGGTTTTTTGACCTCACAACCTCTGAGGATGCCTGCCATAGATGCAGGTGAAACCTACAACAACCCAATCTCCATCCAGATGGTACATTTATCTTGAATGAGAAGGCCATACAATTGCTACAGGACAAACTGTTATTGCTGTATTCCTTAAACTGTAAAGTATATACTTTTAATATGGTCCTTAATTTAATTCAGTTTTAAGATTGGGTTTTATATGTTTTTAATTGTAATCAGTATGCAAGCTGCTTTCAGCTCCAGTCTTGAGGGAAAGGTGGGATATAAATATATCTTATTTGTAAAACTACGAAGGAACAATACAATATTTATTTATTTATTTAAAGTATTAATATCCTAACCTTTTCAATCCCGAAAGGGACTCAGAGTGGTCTTACAAAAGCAACAATTCAATGCCATATACAACAGATATAAAATAAACATATACATTAAAACATGGATTTGGGTCCCATTAGGGAGAAAAGCGGGATTATGCCGTCGCACCAGGTGCCTTTGAAAATAAACTGTGATGTGCTTCCTATAAGCCTGGTGGACTGCAGGATGCCTACTTGAGAAGCTCAGGGGTCCAGCAGCCCAAAAAAACCACTCCAGGTTGAAGTTGAAGAACAAATAGTTTATTCAGCTACAAAGTCTTTGAAGGACTTGGCATAGAGCTTAACGGTTGCAAAATATAAAACGAGGGTAAGATTAAAATTCCCTGGGTTGCTGACTAAGACTGCAAAGTCTCCCTTTGCTTCCTCCGAATGGCAAAGAAACACGAAGATATTCCTCACCCTGACCCTAGGTTACTAAATAGAAGGAACTACGCCTTCCCTATCTATGCCTAGGGCCAGTTCGAAGGCGAACTGATGCTTAAATGGCAGATAGCTACAATATACAACAAGCAGTGCTAATCACAGCAGGGTATCATTAGCCTATCTAGCTCCAGCAGTCAAGCAATTGGTCATTCAAGCAATTCAGTAAGTCAGTACTTACGGTGGCCTATACACAGCTAACCTGACTGGCCAAGCACATCTGAGCTCTTCTCCTGCCTGAGAAGGACTGAAGAGAGCTCAAAATGGAGAACACATCCCCAGGGGGGAAAGGGGCAGGCCCCAAACCAAAGGGATACATTTTGCAAGGCTCAAGCAGCAAACTTTGCAAAACTGGCTGCAAACCTGTAAATGATTAACTAACAGGGTGCCAGTGGGTCTATGGCAACCCTAAAGGAAAATGCAAAAGGAAGCTGCCATTCAGAACTGGGAGCAACACAAAACAAGTGTCTGGAAGATGGAACAGGGATATAAATAAAGATTATTATTATTATTATTAAAATCATATAAAGATTAAAACACACTATGAAAACCACACATTTAAAATGGGGAAAATTTTTAACCAACATAAACATACCACTATTTCAAAGGGAAGTGTGGTCCTGCTTTTGGCTGGTGAGATAGTCAAGTTAATGAGGATTGTTGTTGTGTGCCTTCAAGGTGTTCCAGACTTAGGGTTAAGTTTAGGGCATGGGTCAGGACCTTGGAGGGCCATTGATATAGGCAAGGTACACATTATTCCAAACATACCTGTGCCAGTGAAACAAGTTGCACTTCATTATGTTTTAGGGGTATAGCATATATTTATCTATATGTGTTAGCTTTTAGCAAAGATGTTTTCACTCTTATGTCTACACACACGTGTACAAACAGAGTTTGGAAACACTTGTCACCCCACATCTCCTAGCAAACATAATGGTTTACCTTTTGAGATTAAGGCTGAGTTAACTGCAATTTTGGAAATTGGAAATAGTACATCACTGTATGCCTCCTGGAAAAAGGCCACCTGCCATCCACTTTGGGAGACACAAATCAATGACAAAAGATTTGCAATCTGGTTTGTTTATTATCTTGCCTTTCTCCTGACATGGAATCCAATGTGGCATTTAACAAAATAAAGCTAAGAAGTTGATATAAACAATTGAAATAAAATTAAACAAGTTATCATATTTAAATGTTGTTAATTTAACAAAGCTGAAAATAATTTAAGCCCATAAGCGTAAAGATAAAAATACACCTTACATGTTACATAAAAACACTCCTTGCATCCAATTTAACATCCAATGCATATTGAAAGAAAGAAAAAAAATTCCTGAGTCCAAAAGGAGAGCAAAGAGGAGGCCAGACAAGTCTCCCAAAGGATTTTATTTATTTATTTATGATATTCCTATCTTGCCTTTCTCAGCCCAAAAGCAACTCAAGACGGCTTACAAATTGGCAGCAATTCGATGCTATAATATTTCATAAAATACAATTAAAAACATTTAAAACAACATTATTAAAATCCATACAAAACCATTAAAAACATATAATCACCCATGTCTTCTTGTTAATCTCATTTTCCAGTAGCATTGTCTAAGCCATTCCATGTTTCACTCTTTCATGTTTATCTGTTACAGTGCATTTCCAAAGGCTTGTTCAAAGAGCCAGGTTTTTACTTTTATTCAGAAAGTTAGGACAGAGGGGGCCAATCTAGTGTCCCTAGGAGGGAGTTCCACAGCCACCACTGAGAAGGCCCTGTCTCTCGTCCCCGCCAGACGCACCTGCGAAGAAGGCGGGATAGAAAGCAGGGCCTCCCCAGATAATCTTAAATTCCTAGATGGTTCATAAGGAGAGATACATTCAAACAGGTAAGCTGGGCCGTAACCGTTTAGGACTTCATAGACTAAAGCCAGCACTTTGAATTGTGCCTGGTAGCAAACCGGCACCCAGTGGAGCTGGCGCAACAGGGGAATTGTGTGCTCCCTGAATGCTGCTCCCATTAGCAACCTGGCTGCGACCGGCTGGACCATTTGGAGCTTCCGAACAGTTTTCAAAGGCAACCCCACCTAGTGCGCTTTTCAGTTGTCTATACGGGATGTAACCAAAGCGTAGACTACCATGGCCACAGTGTGGACTATCATGTTGTTGACGATGGAAGCCCAAATTGCCTCCACTAGTAAAAGGGCCTTCTTTCATCTACGCCAAGCGAGGCAGTTGGTGCCTTATTTACCAACAGAGGCGCTGGCTACGGTAATCCATGCCACAGTTACGTTGAGGCTGGATTACTGCAATGCTTTGTATGTGGGCTTACCTTGATCAGCAATTCGCAAGATCCAAATTGTGCAAAATGCAGCTGCTAGACTCCTCACAAAACATCAATGAGGTGCCATATAACGCCGTCTCTGCAGCGCTTACATTGGCTGCCAGTTGAACACAGAGTCCACTACACGACCCTGGTTCTAGCATTCAAGGTCCCCCATATCTAAGAGACTGTTTAACGCCACTCCACCACCAGAGACTGCCACGGTCAGCTCATGAGAATCTCCTCTATGTCCCTGGCCCTAGAGAGGTTCGTATGGAGTCCACAAGACAGAGATCCTTCTCCATTGTAGCCCCAATCTTGTGGAACTCCTACCGCCCGACCAAAGAGCCACTCCTGATCTACATACATTTTAGGGGCACTTAAGACATGGCTCTTCAGAAGAGCCTATGATTGAGTAACAAGCAGTGACTATGTAATCTGTTTATTTTAACTGTGTAAGTCGTCCAGAGCACCTTTCGTGGAGGGCGACTCATAAGAAATAAAGTTAGTTAGTTAGTTATTCCATAATATGAGATCCTCACTATGAAGGTTGTTTACTGTGTCTGCCCCAGTCAGGAATGTGATGGTGGTAGTGTTTTGAGCTATACTTGATAACTATGACTTGCTAGCAGGCTTTTAGTATGGGAGATGATTCCTTCCAAAGTTTGAACAAGAGAACAAGTAAGGAGAGATGTCTTGGATACTTGCCCTTCTTAGAGGTCAAGCTTCATTTAAATAGTACAAAATGGAATTTTCCTTTGAAACTCCCTCCCTCCTGCTGACAATGAAATGATCTCATTGTTGTATTCAAGAAAGCAATTAGTGCTTAACTATTTCATTTACTCCTAATGAATGGGATATATTTCCAAACTAGCTGAGAATGATACGCCTTATATTTGATTGGCTTTGTATTGGTATTTCCTTGTTAGTCTTAGAGGACCATCTAAGAGGCTGAGGAAGGTCATATATGTCTTTTGAACATACTGTAGACCCTTTTTTCTGCAAACATTACTTTAGGCACAAAGAGCATTTCTTTTGAATTCTCCATAAAATAACATTAAGGTTCTGTTTTGCCCCACCCAGAGGTGTTTTATTCACTGCGGGAGCCATCCCTCCATTTAGTAAAAGGTTATTTTATTTATTTTATTTCATATCAAAAGCATTAAATAAAAGTATAAAACTGATAAAAATAGAAGGTGCACAGGTGGCTAAATATCTTTTGACCAAAAACGGGCAACAGCAATGGCATTGTCTGTAGCCTCCAACAATTCCTCCTCTGTACATGAGGCAGGGCACAGTGGACAAGCATACAGATGTGGAGTTGTCTGTTCTGCTCCACAGTCACACAAAGTATGGGATTCTTTTAGGTACAGTGTTCCCTCACTTATTGCGGGGGTTACATTCCAGGACCTCCCGCAATAAGTGAAAAACCGCAATGTAGGAGCGCTATATTTATTTTAATATTTATACATTACTTTAGTAGTTATACACTATTTTAAGTCTTTATAAACTTAAAATAAAGTGAAGGAAAGGAAGGAAAGGCCTTTCAAGGCTGGAGGGAGGCAGGGAGGACTGAGGAGGGAAAGCACCTCAGAGAGCGGCGGCGGCAAAAACCCACAACACGGGAAAAATACCACGATATATATTTTAAATCAATATTTGGTAAACTATACAGAATAATTTCCCAAAACGGTCAGAAACCCAGAGATTATATGAAAAAATGGGCTAGAAATATAGGACTTAATGTTGATTGGAAAACGTGGAAAAATTTGGGGGGGAAATGTGAATTTGTCGCTATGTTATAAATATAAAGAAAATTGGGTAAAACTTCTGTATAGGTGGTATCTGGCCCCAGCTAAACTAGCCAGGATCTATAAGAATACCAGGACAGAATGCTGGAACTGTGGGACCAAGAATTGAACCTTTTTCCACCTATGGTGGCTGTGCAATAAGGCAAAAAAGTTTTGGAAAATGATAAAGAATTAGAGATGTTCTTTTTTAAAAAAAACATTGAGGGGAAACCAGAAGCACTCCTGTTAAGGTTAATAGATCCAAACCTAGATGCCAACGAAAAAAAGGTATATTTAGTTTTAACAACGGCAGCAAAATTGGTTTATGCCAGATATTGGAAATCAGCAGAGGAACCATCAAAAGAAGAATGGCTCCAAAAAAGTATGGAAACCATACAGATGAAGTGGCTATCAAGGGCAATGAAATCGTCAGATGAAAAATCACTAGGGAAGACGGACTGGTCAATGGTACAAGAATATTGTAGTAAAGAAGACAACATAGAACTTAAGTTAAACTGGAATTAATAGTATGAATAAGAGGCAATTATAACTAAATCAATGGGTAATAAATATATGCAATAGATATTTAAGTTTACAATAGATATTTAAGTGTGTAGCATTTGCATGTTATGTTTATATTTCCATTATTATAGATAACTAATGAAGTGGAGGAAGATCTTGATTAACACACAAGTGGTTTTAAGCCTGCAAGAATATTCTGTCTCTTCTCCTCAGACTATCTTCTTTTTTATGCACCCCCTGTCCAATCCCCTTCCCTTACCTCCCTACTTTGCCCCTTCCTTTTCCCCTTCCCTAGAACTTTCCCTTGAATCTCTGTGTTTATGTGTGCTATGTCTTTGACTATGTTTTATCTTTGAAAAATTGCAATAATTTTTTTAAAATTTTTTTTTGAATACTGCAAAACAACAAGTCCACTAAAAGCGCGAAGTAGCGAGGGAACACTGTAGTGCCATTTTGCCAGGTTGTCTTTTGATCTGCCCGCTCCGCTTCTGAGTCTATTCAGGGACTTCCAAGTTGCCCATTCTTGGTTTGTCCCTGGAGGAAGACCCTCACAGGGGGGCATCCAGTTGGAATTTCCTGGATTAGCTGCCCAGAGGGATACCCTTGCTGTTGCTGGGGGGACGCCAAGAGGAGTGGTAGTTCTCATAAAGCAAAGGGTTGAATATAGGCAGAGGGGCAAAGCAAAAGCAGAGAGGTTTTAGAGATTTCTACAGAAGCAACACAAAACGAAGACGAGAAGAAAATAAAGATTCCTTAAGCAAGAGCAGCAGAAATCTCCAAAGTACCTTTCATTCAGAACCTGCTTTTCTGCCTTGTTTGGACTTAGACAGCGAGAAAATCCATGTGTGTGTTATTACTCTGAATCCCCTTTAAGCTTAGTTGCACAACTCATAGTCTCCTTAGGTTGCCCAGAACTTATCACTTGTCATTTCCCTTTGAGAAACAGCTCATACTAAATACAGACTATTCTATTGTCTTCTTAATAAAGAAATAATTAGTTTTGCTTTGAAATAGCCTTGTCTTTGTCCTAACTCCTTTTTCTTTTTGAGTAACATTGGGTTAATTCACTCTTTAATAAACCTTTAGCCTGAAGAATCCTGCTGAGAGTTCATGTCTGGGGAGGTTTTCCCCAAACCAGAAAACCCAGGCACTGCTCTTATCAGCAGTTCTCAAACAAAGCCCTCCCCTAGGATACTGAAAAGTTAGGTAAGTTCAAATGTGCAAATATGGTATTTCTGTCTAGAGATAAGCTATATAAGAGTGTATAGGTCATAACCAGCACTCTGAATTCTACCCAGAAATGAACAACTAGCCAGTGCTGCTGTTTCATTAAGGGAGTTATGTACAAGGGACTTGAAAGGAATCCAACTTGGTAATGTTTTGCAGCGAAGAGGAAACAATACTTTCTTTAATGGCAGGTCTCAAAAGGCATCAAGACCCTTTACAGCATTGGTAGATTTTTCAGAGGGAAATTTTAACTCATTGCCCAATTTCCTTTTGACCCTATACTTGACAAGATTATCTCAGTCAAGCAGTAAAAAAAATCTTATCACAAGCTACAGCAGAGGGAACATCAAAAGGTGGAGAAGCTGAATAAGATCAAATGATGAAAGATTTATGCATACAGAGAAATGTCTGTGTTACTATGCAGTGTGACATGTTCTTTGACAAATTCAAATAAGATTCCATGGCATATTAGGGCATGGTAGCAATTCAGAATTCAGTCTATAGAGGTCTAAAACAGTGACCTGGAGAAGATTCTTGAGAGTTGTGTGCAAGTATGCAAGTGTGCATGATTACAATGTGTAACGGAATTCCATCCTTGTCGTTGTTTTTTAATCCTTCTAAGCATGTGCCAAATTGGGAAATCATCATGGAATATGAATTAATATCCATCATTCACCTAAATATACACATGGATGCAAACAAGGATATATGGAAAGTTAGCCACTGTGGTTGTAGTGCATAGCATTACTTGCAAACGAAAGAGAAGTGACATCACGATGAGAGAAGTCCTGACAGAAAGCAATTACAAACAAATGTAGGTGTCTTAGATGAAACAGAATCACTGGTTTCGCACAGTGATTGTAACCACAGCTGTGCTGGCAAGCTGAAGGTTGCATGTTTGAATCTCGGGCTGGTTTGGAAAGAGCTGTGAGCTCTGTCCACTGTTTACCCAATAGTTCGAAAACAGCTCAGCTGTGATTAGATAAAACTGGGAACCGCCAAGCGGGGAAGGATTTTTTCAAGGACTTACAATGCCTAAATAAAGTAAGATCGGCTGCTGAAGGTGAAATGCGGAAAACAGGCTGTTCGTCAAGAGGATGAAGCAACAGCATCCCCTTGTGACGTAATGACGCAATCACACCCTGTGACGCAATCACACCGTGACGCACCCTGTGATGCAGCCTGAAGAAAATCCTTCTAAAATTGTACTTGCCATATGTTGTATGTTGTATGTAATTGTATGTGGAACCGGCAGGGACTGTCTGCCGTATGTGTGATGTAATCCGCTCTGAGTCCCCTTTGGGGTGAGAAGAGCGGAATATAAATAAAGTGTATTATTATTATTGTTATTATTACTCCAGTGGTTCTAACCTGTGGGTCCCCAGGTGTTTTGGCCCACAACTCCTAGAAATCCCAGCCAGTTTACCAGCTGTTAGAGTTTCTGGGAGTTGAAGGCCAAAACATGTGGAGACCCACAGGCTGAGAACCACTGATCTACTTCAATTGGTAGTGGCATCTCAGAGTTCCTACTAGGAAAGTTTTTCCAGGCCTGTTTTTCAACAGGAAAACTGGATCCATTTCACAGTATGAGGATGGGGAAAAGGATAATAAAGTAACAGGAAATTGCTAAGGGTCAAGACCAACATGGACTATGGGTCCTTTTCATTTCAAATATAGAAAACACAGAAAGAGATGTAATGATTGCATAATTGCCCTAGAGAACATTAACCATGCTGAGGTTTTTTGAAGCCTAAAAGAATATCTCACTTTGGTGAATATGTGTTTGCCCTACTACTATGGTGCCAGTACTGGAAGAATGATAGATTTCTTTGGATCGACTATAAAGCAACTGATGGTGAGAACTTCAGAGGTTCATGGTGCAGAGGTTGCCTGTAAAGAGGAAACATTAAACAGTTCCTCTTTTAAAAGATTGCGAGTAAAAATGTCAGAATCCAAACTCGACATATATCTTTTCACTGTGACTTTTATACCATTGAACTATGTATCACTGTACAAAATCCTTCCATTGTGGCATGTCACAAAGAAAGACACTGCCTCAGTATGGCATGCACTGTAAATGATTCGAAATGGCAGAAACCTGAAGTCTCATGACAAATCTCTTTGCTCAAACGACTGGAAAATTGTGGTTTAAATGCTTATTATAATTTTATTGCATTCTATTTTAGCTGAAAAGCAGATTATTAATTTTTAAATAACTAAATGACTGCACTAATGACTAGAATAATAGACACTGCCAATGTTGCAATTATTTGTTAAGAGAGGAAGAAGATATGTGATTGGGTGTTTGCAACTGCTGGGCTGCATGCACCTCTTGCATGCTCCCTATGCCTTTCCTGATGCCAGTGGTACCCACCACACTCTCCTTGAAACAACTGAAGTTGAGCTTTTAGAAAGAAAAACATAGTACCCCAGTTTCTGAAAGTAATGTTTATCTACTGATGGTAGTATCAGATGGGGAGAGGGGAGAATTAAACAACTGCAATGCATTCATTTGAATTTGTAGCCAGTGCAAAATGTAGCAGCTGGATCGCTTAGTGGAACATCTTATAGGATCACTTATTTTAATTGATGTCTACTGGTTGCCAGAGCATTTCTGGGCCGAGTTCAAATTGTTTGGGATGATATATACAATCCTAAATGGCTTAGTGCCCTGAAAAGAGTGTTTCTCCCTACATACTCCTTTTTGAGGAATCAAGTCTAATGGAGGGACTCTCCTTTATCTCCTAGAAGTAGGAGCAATACAGTGTAAGGACACATAGAAGATTTTTGTTTGCTTTTAGAATGTCCTCCTGTTTGGAGGCCCATCTGGTGTTGTTCTAGTGCCAAGTTAGGCTCTTGGTATCTAATGCTGTAAATTTACATGTAGTTATGTTTATTTATTTATTATCCGGCCTCTCTCCCAATATGATTCAAGTACATATTTTCAAAAATTCTTTAAATTTGTTATGCTGTTTAATAACCTTTTCAATTTTTTACATTTTTATTTCTTTAAAATACTTTCATTATTCTAAATAGTGCATTGTATACTACCACATGATCTTATGATAAAGACTCTATATTTTAGAGCAAGGTGTGTTTATGAGAGCCAGCATGGAGTAGTGGTTTGAGTGTTGCACTACAACTCTGGAAGACCAGGGTTCATATTCCTGCTTGAACATGGAAGCACACAGATCTTGGGCAATACATATTTTCTCAGCCTTAAAGAAAGGAAGAGGCAAAACACTTCTGAACAAATTTTGCCAAGAAAAAGCTATAATAAATCTTAGCCTTAGAGTCACCATAATTCAGATATTACTTAAAGGCACACAACTTCAACAACCAGCTTTAAAATAAATTAGTACATTAGATATTCTCACGACTCAACAGAAAAATACTGTAAGACACAAACATTGAAATGGATATTTGCATACCCAATGTCAAATACTGTCACTATTAAATTGATGTTATGGTAGAATAAGATCTTATTCTAAGTCTATGTCCAGCCCAACTGCTTTTTCTAGAATACATCCTTAGATTATACCCAAATATGCAATATTGTATTTAGGTATGAGTGTTCATTTTTAAGTCTGCTTTTTGGTATGCTCTGTAAAACTAATTTTAACAACATTAGCTGACAAAATAGAGCGTATTAACTTTATAAATGTAAAAAATACCATTGGCAAATTTACAGAACAAAAGCAAGCTTTCAATCAGATATGCCTAGCTTCTAATTTGAGATTCTTGAAAAAATAACTTAATTCCTGTATGAATTAGCCTGATCTCCTAAATCAAGTTATTTACATGTTTGGAATTTCACTTACATTTGCATTTCCTGTATGTTCCAACATAGGACCTCTTCACATGGGGCACAATAGCTCAATTTTGCTGCTTTCAGCTGGTGCTTGGACGGGACCTACCAAGCACGATCAGACGATGCATGGCAGACCCTGCCCACATTCCTCTCGATGTGGAGGGCAAGCCTCAAAAGGCACTCCCTCTTCCACCACAGGGTGGAACGTGTTTTTAGGTAGCTCCCATGAAGCTACCCACACTTTCCTCCCCCTTTCCCCATATGATGGGAGAAAAGGCAGCAGGCCAATGCCCTTTGCTGCCCTTTCTCCCATCTGATGGGGACAGGGTGGCAAGGTGCCCTGTCCCATCTTCACCATGTGATAGGGGAAGGAGGGAGGGCACCTTCCCTTTCACCAGCGAATGCTAGCGCAACGGCATAACCCCCATGGGCCGTGTAAAGAGGCCCCTTGTGTATGACTCAAAAAAACATTGGAGGAAGGGGAAACTGTTCTCAAAAATGGCAACAATGAACAATGATTGCAACCTAACTCATTTTAAAAATGAGGGATCTATTTTTAGGAGCAGCCATGTGAAATACGTTTTTGAGTATACATTTCGTAGTATTAATAAACTTGCTTTGCCATCTTCTTGGGTTCCTTTTGTATTCTGTTTGTTCAAAATTAAAAACCTGGTAAGAAATGCATAATTTGAACTCAATATATGGTTGAAAGACATATTTAGAGAAGCACTTTGAAAGAATTGCCATGCAGAGTTTTTTGGGGGAAAAGAAGAAAGGTATTTCTTTGTATTGGAATGGAGCAGACATATGGGAGATAATGGATCTATAGGAGAATGTATATGAATTGTATATAGATGAAAAAGACTGATCTTCCCACCTATAATTATGATGGGAAGGTAGTCCATAACAGGTGTGAATGACATATTGTCAAAGCAATGGTTCTGTTTAGTTTTAGAATAATTGTAGTGAAAGTAGCATTTTTAGATTAACCCTGTAATCTTATTACTCTGCCTGTATTTTATATTGTTTGTAAACCACTCTGAGCTTCTAGAAGGAGCGGTCTAGAAGCCGAAATAATAAATAAATAAAATTACTATAAGACAGTCCCACTTCCAATGATGGTGGCAGTAAAAGTGATCCAAATTATCTGACCACAGTTACCTTCTGATGTTAGTAGAATACGGAATATTGCTCTGAAATATTCTCTCTTAATACATCATATCTTTATCAACTCTGTCATATTAAACCAGGAAGAAAGTAGAATGTTTCTACTGCTTGTATGTGATGTCATGTATATCTGATTTACATGGACAATAATGGCAGATGTGCTTAAGCATTCCATATAATTTGGTTCTCAGCAGAAGATCAGAGTGACTTTGGTATGCTCTCCCTCACTCAGAAGTTCTTAAAGAAAGGCTGGATAGCCATTTTTCAAGGGTGCTCTGGTTCAAGGGTGAAAATGTAGCCCTTCAGGTGTTGATGAATTGCATCTTCCAGCAGTGCAATGCTGGAAGTTGAATACCCAAAGGACCTCATGGTTCCTACCTCTGCTTTAGCTGCATCCTGAATTTGTAATAATACATTGAGAGAGCAATTGGATTTCCTTAGGCCAATACTGGCTCTTCTGTGCCTTTTTAAAGCCTTGAAATGAAGCTAAATGAATGATACTATGTGAATGAATAGCTCAAATGTCTTTATTTCATCATAGCCTTTTCAAAAGCATCCCTGTTCGTTTTGATAGCTAAGCATCCATTTATGTGCCTCCAAATGCAGCAGCAATAGCGTTGCTGTTGCTGAGTGAGCGAATAAAAAATTCAAAGAGCTTATATATCTTCATAATGTTTCTAATTCCATATGGGAATGGATTTGCATATGGCCCGCCCAACCAAAGGAAGGCGGTGCTGTAGAAATCAGCGGAGATTAGAAAACAGTCCGCCAGGAGTGAATGATTCAATGGTTCCATTTAAAAGGGGGGAGGCCAGAAGGCATCTTAAAGGAAAGCTGCATAATACAGTCATCATTACTGAGAACAAGGGGAAAGAAGCATGACAGGAGCTGTAGTGTGATCTTGGGGGAGGGGGAAATGAAAGGAAAAGGAAGAAGGAGAAGAATTTTATGAATAAAATATTAGATCATCCATTTTTTATGCCAAAGCATGGAACACTCTGGCCTGCTGTTTCTTTTTGGTTTAACATCTCAACTGGTATGCTTCCCTTGTGAGATCCCCACTGCTTGCAATAATTGTGCCAGGTACTTGATTGCATGCAGGAGGTTGTTGGCAAAGTAAGGTGAACAGAGAGGAGAGGGCAAAGAGAAGAAAAGGCCCAACAGCCCTCAAAGGCAGAGTTGTCAGCTAGAGACTTAGAAAAACTTAAAGACAAAACAGACAGTGAAGGTGACTCCCAAGTAAGAGGATTCAACAGCAGCTGGGAAGGGATTACAGGGCACCAAGGCACTCAGGGGAGGGCAGGCTTGTGTGTTGCCTGGAATAATAAGGCACCTCACACATACACACATAGATAAGTAGAAATTAGCCACAGACCCATATTTGGAAAGTTTACTTTTTGGATTATAACAGCCAGAATCAATTAGGCTAGTCTGACTGGAGGATTCTGAGTGT
Organism: Anolis apletophallus; assembly: GCA_030556195.1. Lineage (NCBI taxonomy): Eukaryota > Metazoa > Chordata > Lepidosauria > Squamata > Anolidae > Anolis > Anolis apletophallus. The sequence goes on along the minus strand of JARBWK010000004.1, from coordinate 8,423,531 downwards.
TGTAGTCCAAAAGTAACTTTTCAAGCATTGCCACAGCAAGTTTTAATATTGGCTATATATTCCCACTACAGGCAGTCCTTGAGTAATAAACACCTGATTTACAAATGACTCAGAGTTAAGAACGGGGGTGAAACAACAGGAAGTGAGAGAAACTAACCCCTAGGTAAAGGAATTCACTCCTGGAAGAGTTATGGGGAAAAGGGGTCTCCACTGAAGCTTTCCTACCAATTCACAACAAGCCATATTTTTCAAAATGCAATTATCACAGGAATAGAAAGTTTGATTGATTGATTTATTTTATTATTTATGAGTCGCCCTCCACGTCAGTGCTCCGGGCGACTTACACATAAAACACATAAAAGAGTTCAATAGTTAAAAGCTAAAAGAATAGGAAAATTAATTAAAATAGTTCCAGTAACTCAGGCTAAGTCTGGAGGGTGTCCTTAGCCGTAAGCCTTTCGGAAGAGCCAGGTCTTCAATGCGGTCAGGAACGTGGGCATGTCCAGGATAGCTCTCTGATCCGCCGGCATCAAGTTCCAAAGAACAGGGGCCGCGATGGAAAAGGCTCTCCGTCTCGTGGTGTCGAGGCGGGCTTCACTCACACCTGGGATGCGGAGAAGGTCCCTGTTTCCTGAACACGGCGACCTTAAATGAGCTGGTTCGGACAAGCGGTCTTTTAAATAAGCTGGGCCGGCGCCATGGAGGGCCTTGAAGGTAAGCGACAAGATCTTGTGGATGGCTCTGAGCTCGACTGGCAGCCAGTGCAGGCGCTGTAGAGATGGCGCGATATGGCATCTCAGTGGTGTCCCGGTGAGGAGTCTGGCGGCTGCATTCTGCACTAGCTGGATTTTATGAGTGGTTGACTGCGGCAACCCCACGTACAAGGCATTACAGTAGTCCAGCCGTGATGTCACTGTGGCATGGACCACCGTAGCCAGCGCATCTGATGGAAGGTAAGGTGCCTGGCGTAGGTGGAAGAAAGCTCCCTTACTTGTCGCAGCAACCTGGGCCTCCAGCGAGAGTCTCGAGTCTAGTATCACACCGAGACTCTTCACCGACGGGGCCGGGATCAGCGGCTCTCCCTCAAAGAGAGGCAGCAGAATGGGTGGCTCTGGGCGTCCCGGCCATAGAATCTCAGTCTTTGATGGATTGATCTTGAGTTTGTATGAGCGGAGCCATCTGGTCACTGCCTCTAGTCCTTGTCTGAAATTCTCAGGCACCGATGTTACGCCTGGCTCAAGCTTCAGCAGAAGCTGGGTGTCATCTGCATATTGGTAGCACCCAAATCCAAAACTTCTGGCTATGCTTGCCAAGGGTTGGACGTAGATGTTAAAAAAAGCGTTGGTGACAAAATGGCGCCTTGGGGGACTCCACAGTCCAGGGTGGATTTCTTGGACACTTGGCCTCGCCACTCAACACGCTGCGAGCGGCCCCGCAGGAAGGAATCGAACCAGGCCAAAGCTGTGCCTTGAATCCCAATGGCTGATAGTCGCCACAACAGCAAGTCATGGTCCACCGTGTCGAACGTGAGGTCAAGCAGCACCAGGATAGCTGAACCTCCCTTCTCCAATTGGCGGCGGATGCCGTCCGTAATGGCCACCAGAACGGTCTCGGTCCCGTGTCCAGCGCGGAAACCCGATTGGCAGGGGTCCAGGCTTCCTGAGGTTTCCAGGAATTCCTGTAATTGGATCGCTGCTGCCCGTTCAATCAGTTTCCCGAGGAAGGGTAGATTTGAGACCGGACGGTAGTTCGCCGGCGCCGCTGGATCCAGATTCACCTTCTTCAGCAGCGGGCGGACTCTAGCCTCCTTCAGCGCATCGGGAAAAACTCCCAGCTCCAATGAGTGATTTATCAACCCTGTCAGAGTGGCCGAGAGGCTCCCCGCTGGGACTTAATCAGATGGGACGGGCACGGGTCTGTAGAGCAGGTGGTTGCCCTTGCTGGGGCCAGGATTTGATTAATCTCCTCTGAATTCAGGGCCTTGAACTGGTCGAGTTTCAGGCTAGGCGATGGAGCTGGGTTCTTACCCATCCTGCTCCTCTCCTCAGGTATAGAGGGTAAATCACGCCTAAGGGCAATTATTTTCTCAGTGAAGAAAACTTGAAATTCTTCCGCTGAGATAGCTGAGTTTTCATTGTCTCTCGGCAGTGAGTTGGGCATAGCTAGGTCTCGAACGATCTTAAAGATCTGTGCTGGGCGCGATCTTGCCGCCGCTATTAAGGAGGAGTTATAGGTCTTCTTGGCCTCTTTGACCGCCCGTTCATATGACCTGCGCATGTCTCTGAAGGCTGATCTCGACGTCTGAGTTGGTTTCCGACGCCACGCGCTCTCCAGCTGCTTCCGCCTTCGCTTCAGCAGTCGCTGAAATCTTCCAAACAGGGACACAGACAACAAAACAAACATTACAGGGGTGTTAACCTTTCTCTATGCTTTCCAAAGCTAATATATTTGGCTGGAGTTACATGTAAAAATGTACCTGTTCCGATTTACATACAAATTCAACTTAAGAACAAACCTAAAGAACCTATCTTGTTTGCAACTTGGGAACTGCTAGTATATGCAATATGCAAGAAACAATGCCTGTTTTCCTACTAAATCACAGTGATTATTTCACCCATATCTTGTCCTCTATTGGTGCAAATGGCAGAAATTGACACTCCTTTCAGTTAAGCTCCTTTCCTAGGAAGGCAACAACACAATCCTATTCACGATTAAATCCTTGTGAGAAACGTCAATACTGTGTTTGCCCTGACTGTAGCAGCTGCCACCACCATCTCTTTTCATGCTCCAAGATCAGACCATCTTCTTCTCAAATATGAGGAATATTACAAGTTATGAGTTTATTTGTGCTCTAGAGAACATCATTTTCCTAATGTGTATTAGACTCAGGTCAGCGCAAGAGAGGCGCCCCAAAAAAAGAGATATAAAGACTCCCTGAAACAACATCTCGGGCTCGGTCAGGTTGATCACCAACAATGGTCCACCCTGGCCTCACATCGGGAGGCATGGAGATGCACTATCCATAATGCTGCGGTCTCTTTCGAGAAGACACGCCAAACAAGACTCGAAGAGAAACAACAACACAGAAAGAACCGCAACTTGGAAACAACATCACCCAAGGAGACTTTCTGCTGTGCTTTCTGCAACCGGACTTGTCTATCTCGGATTGGCCTTTTTAGTCATCAACGTGCTTTTAGAAAGAGTGGGATGAGTCCTTCCTAATAATCTTCGTTCGCGAAGTAATGCCAGAGATTAGACTCAGGACTCTCATGCCACAGCACCTATAGAATTACAGTAAAAACCGTGAGGACCTAATTTATTCTTTGTATGTTTTTTAAAAGGTTGTTTTTCGGTATGTAAATCTTTTTATCTGTGGAACATTATGGAACATGATTTGTATAGTCCATGGGAAGGGAGTAAGTACTATGTCAGTCAGTAATGTATTCTGAACCTCAAAGTTGTCTACGTCTTCTGTGATTTACCTCCTTCAGATCTTTGCGACAGCTCTTTAAAAATGATTTCACATTTCCTTTTCTTTGTGGCCCCATCTACACTGCCATATAAAATCCAGATTATCTGCTTTAAACTAGATTATATGGCAGTGTAGACTCATATAATCCAGTTCAAATAGGATAATGTGGATTATTTGATTTGATAATCTGGATTATAAAACAGTGTAGATCCAGCCTGTGGGCCATGTCTATTTAAGATTGAAAGCCTGAATGTAGGCAATTGTAAAATTAACAATTTGTAAGATGCTTTGACAGCCTTTGTGGCTAAAGAGAAGAGTATAAATACTCTATTCAAACAAAGAAATAACTACCCGTTCCTCTACTTTTGACTCTGAGAGGACTTTTATTAGATCTTTCATTGGCTCCTACATTGACCTTCCTCGAGTGTCTGCAAGTGAGGCTTAAGCCAGCACATGATAGTCCACATCATGTTTTTGCTCTGCATTAATGCGCTAATTCAGGGGTGCTCATTACTTCGATCGCGATCTACTGGTCGATCGTGGAGGCAGTACTGGTTGATCGCAGCAGAAGAGATTTCAAGATTTCAAGTCACGGAAGCAACTCTCGCAAGATTTCTCGTGTGTTTACTTGCATTCTGGGAACTGTAGTCCTGCAGAGCTGCGCTCCCCGATCATTATTTATTATGTGTGTTGTGCAATATTGGCTTATTCAGTTATGCAAGGTACATCAACATACATTGTACATACAAAGAATCCTTAATAAATTTGAAAATAGTTATATGTTTTACATTTTTGTAGTGGGTAGGTAGATCATTTTTTTAAAAAATATATTTATTAGGGTTTTTCCATAAACAGTAAAAGTGGAGGAACAATTTCAGGTAAAGGACAGTAGGAAAGATAGAGAAAGGAGGGGCTGCGATGTGGTGGATGGGGGCGGGTAGAGTGGTGATGGGGGAGGGGGGTAGAGGGGGGGCCGTCGGGGGTGGGGAGGGGGGTGGTATCAGGGATCCTGTGGGGAAAACACTAGGCAAGGGTAGTGAGATAGGATAGGAAGAAAAAAAGGGGGTCTTGTTGACTTCCATCTTCTTGAATCGCTGGTCTTATTCTTATGTATCTGACACAGTTCTCTTTATTCTTTAAATTGCCACTTCTTTCTTTCTGTTCGTCTTCTTTAGTTGCATATCCATATCGGATCTTCTTATATCTCTTGAAGCTATTATCTTTCTATTATTATTATGTTCCCTCCTAAGTTCTTAAAACCCTTCAACCAAATAATTAGAGTGTCCATGTCCATTAGCCATTACTTGTCGGTTAGGTAACTAGTTCTGTTTGTTTCTTTTTCCCTGAGGTCTTATCTAACCATTTTCTTTGAGGGATTCTACTTCTTCTTCATCCACCTCTGGAGGATCACGTTTCCAAAGTCCATAGTTTGTAGTCATCACTGTAGGGAGAAGACATACTTTCTTTAAGTTATCTTTCTCTCTTCGTCGCACTTTTTCCCTTTGGCTTTTCTTTTTGTGGTAGGTAGATCATTTTGACTTGGATGTTTTATAAGTAGCTCGCATGTTGAAAAAGTGTGAGCACCCCTGCTCTAATTAGACGACTCCTGAGTGACACTGAAACTAGGCCAATATAAAAATTACATACGTAAGACTGCAAAGAGAAAAATCAAAATCAAAGAAACCTGTGGTCAGGGGAAAAATAATGCAAAGATGTTCACTTCCCCTTGCCTGAGTGGCCAGGCTTGCTAATGATGAACTCCAGTTATGACCTATAACTTAATGATATGACAGGTCAGAGTTTTCCATTCATATCCCATGTTGCAATGGTGTCTCATCATGTTGGCAAACGAGTTCTTCAAGATTGCTAAGGATCACATTCTCAGCAGTACATTCAATTGGTACGGCAATAAAATGGATTAAGAATAGAATCTAGTTTATCACCCGAGGCTGTTCCACCGTACAGAAATTTGCTGATTCATTTCTTCCATTTTGGAAATAGTCCACTGATCATTAAACTGGATATGCCTTTGTGTTCAGCTATGCTAATAACACATTTTTATTTTATCTGTAGGTTGGCCAATACAATTCTAACCCATGGTATTTTACCAAAAAGACAAATGCAGGCTACAGTGCATATAATCAGTGATCACATCGACTATAGAATTCACCCCTACTCTTTATAATCCCAGGAAGTTTGGTCCAAACATTTTTTTAACCTTACAAGTTTTTTATTTTTCATTTTTGCAGTTTTATAACATAAAGGAAAGAGGAAAAAAGAAAAATAAAGCACGAGACATAAAGAAAAGTATAATATGTGGGTTACGGAGTTTGTTAGTAAATTAAATTACACAAGAGTCTTGTATTGCCAGGGATGTGGACGGGGAGGGTATGGTTATACACATTCTAGCATATAAGGAAATTCCATCTACTAAAGTAGAATTGTTGATTTTGCAGAAGAAACGCCAGGAGAAAGTGTTACATAGCATAGACTCAGAATAGTGGAGGTATCTTGCCAGCAGCAAGCACGAGAATTAGCCACTGTGATTGGTCTAAAAAGGTACAGCTACCATTGGCTCAGAAAAGCCTAGCTGTGATTGGCTTAGAGAATCGCCATGTGTGTTTGTTTACAAGTTAGTGATTGGCTTAGGAAACGTCACATGGCCCAACTAATGAATTTCCCATTTTGGCAAGCTCCTGATGAGAACGCTGTAGAAATGTAGCGCTTTTCGGGACAGCCTGTGCAGGAAGAGATAGCACTAACAATGAATGGAAATTGGAACTGCGCAATGTTTGTCAGCCAGTAAAAGAGAGGTGACACAATGTTTTAATTGATTGGTTAATGTCAGATCAGTCTACAGATGTCAAGCCAGTAGAAATGCATGAGGGAGGTGGGACTAAGAATGGCCTCCATTGCTGTATAAAATCTGTTGACCGGAAGAATGAGTGTGCTGTTCTCGCAACTGGTTTTGCTAAGGAACAGACCCCTCAGCTGTTGTAAATTGAATAAACTGATTTCCTGAATCGCAGCCAAGTTGTCGCGTCGTCTCCGTCCCTGCGCTCACACGTAACGCAGCCTGGCTTATAAGGTATTGCCTGGGAGTTTTGGGGCTCCAGATTCTGCTACACTACAATACCATCTATTCCAAGAACATCTTGTCATCTGGCAATCTTTAAATTAAAGATTATAGTGCCACAACTGGCAAAAAGATGCCATAGTTTGTGGACAAGAGCTGAAGTTATTAATAAGAAACAATGCACACAACTACTATTTTATGTAGAAAAAACCCCCTGTAATTTATGTGCTGAATTTAGGAAAATCTGTGTTATCTATGAAAGCCTACCTTTTACCAGAGAGGCCTTCTGCACTATTTTATAAAATCTAGATTATACTGCAGTGTATAACTGTAGTGTAAACTCATATAATCCAGTTCAAAGCAGATAATGTGGATTATCTGTTTGGATAATCTGGATTATATGACAATGTAGAAGGGGCCTGAGTTACCCATGGGCCTCCTCATACAATATATAGCTGCAGGTGGGGCTGATGGATCCTTGTTAAAATCACAGCTTTCTCTCAGATCTATAGTCAGTGCCTAGTCAGGTGCCTGTATCACATTTTGTAAATTGTTTGGGCAATGGCAAGCCTAGCATGGCATTTGGCAAATGGTTTGGGGAAACCACTCCTCTCATATCTCTGGGACTCTGCTTGTATCTCTGCAATACTTTGGTATGTGCTTGGAAATGGCCAAGGTTGAATATAGGTCAATTCCTGGGCACTTGACTTAGTGGAAGCTAATGATGTTGGTAGCTTCAGAATCAGCAGAAGCCTCCATGATAAGTCACTGCTACATGACTGAAATACGCCAGTATTGAAGCTTTGATTTTTCGTCTTTTAAAAATCTGAACACCAGTGTCTCTGCTCATATCAGAAGTCAACATGTGGTTTAACATAATAATAATTATATCGTTACCTTTAATGACTTTTAATAAGCTTTTTGTATGCCATGGACTTAGCAATATTAAGTGTATTTGCAAGCTGTATGGCTGCATGGCTCTCAAGCACATGAATAATAATTAAAAAAGGAAAGATTATCTCACAAGAAGAGGTCACCACAGAGCAGCACAAGGTTTCCATAAGGAATGACTAATTGTCTCAAGTGGTGTCACACATTATTCTTTTCATGTTGCAATGCAAGCAGGCCTGTTCAGTTTACAAACAGTATTTGATGGTTCCAAAAGGACAACAGACCAAATGTTACTAAAAACATTTCACTTTCAAATAAATCTCAGGCCTGCTGTCTAGATGCCAGTTGATGAATGCATTGGGAAAATATAAGTATAATACAACAGATAAAGACAAATTGAGTGCTGAAAATGAATGGAAAACACAGCAACCTAAACAAGTTAGAAGAATACAGACAGGATCATTGACTATTTTTCCCAGTTGAGATTTTTTTGATGTTAAGGAAGAAAATTCTCAAATGTGTTGACACAATAGGAAATTTTAAACAAATGGAACAAAATAATGTAATAAAGAAATGGAGGAATTTACAAATGAAAAAAGGAAGGGCGGGATTTTCAGATTACTATTGACTGGAAAACAGTCATGTTCTGGATGGTTTATACAAAGTAAGGAGAACACCTGAGGTCTTAGAAAGCTCTCCGGCAACCCTAAACCAAGCAGGAGCCATTGCATGGGTTTCCATGCTTGGACACCATGAATATTCAGTTCTGTTCAACCATAAATACACATGGAACTTTTCTTTACCAGTTAATAAAGTTGCTCCACCCATAGCCAGTAGACAAATCCTAAGGTCCTGGGGGAGGGGGTTTTGAATTCCCCTGTGAAAGAGACCAGAGTTGGTTGGGACCATCTGGCTTTACTAGTCCCAGTGATATGATTTGATAATCTTGGTTATATGGCAGTGCAAAAGGGGCCTAAGACTATGTTTCTCAACCTGTGTGTCCCCAGATGTTTTGGCCTTCAACTCAGCTGGTAAACTGGCTAGTATTTCTGGGAGTTGTAGGCCAAAACACCTGGGGACCCACAGGTTGAGAAACACTGGCCTAAGAGGAACAGGTCAATCATCTGAATGTAAAATCTTTAAGAAGAGGTTATGCCTTTGTTGTAAAACTCGGAATGCTATCATCTACACAGATGGAACTATAATAATAAAATAATAAAAAAATATGTCTCAATATAGCCATTTGAAAACAAGACTTCTTTGCTAAGGTGGTGTTAGATTTGCATGAACCTGGCTCCTCATTTAATAACTGGCCAGACATGGGTCTCTCAAGAATCCTTCGCCATGTACATTCTGGTCACACACAAAACACCATATAACCAAAAGTGTCAGGATACATCCAGAAAGGACCCTGTAGACCAGCGACTCGTTTATGGCTCTCTCAGGGCCCTTCCACACAGCCATATAACCCAGATTATCAAGGCAGAAAATCCCACAATATCTGCTTTTAATTGGGTTATCTGAGCTCACAGTGCCATATATCCCAGTTCAAAGCAAGAAATGTGGGATTTTATTCAGCTGTGTAGAAGGGGCCCTAGTCTTGAAGCTCCTGGATAACAAAAGGCTTAAGTCACCCTTCCAAGAGAGTCAATTCTCTTTTTGAGTAGGTTTCAAAGATCCTTGGAAATGTGATCCATCTATCCAAACTTCAATAACCTGCCATAATCCCTCCTCATGAGCACTGAGGATTCTTCCCGAAATGCACAATGTATTTGCAGGGATTATATTCATGAATTTTAGCAGGATAGACAAAGCTATGGAAAAAAGTGAACCCACTCCTGATATTTTATCAGAAGTGGTTTAACTTTTTTCCATGGCTTTGTCTATTTTATCCGAAGTGGATAAACTGTTGATATCGATCCCATGGATATGGGGCTATTAGAAGACTATGGTACAATGAAGTGTTGACATTGCCTTTGTCCCACTACAGGTCTTTTACAAGTCCTATTTTCTTTGAGAACTTGCAGGATAAGTTTTTTGGGAAATGCCATATTATCTGTGTGTTCACCGAGTCAAGAAATGCAACTAACTGGAGTTCAGGCCCGTAGCCAGGATTTTGATTGGGGGGGGGGGGGGAGTTAGATTCGGGGGGGGGAGAGGGGCTGAGTCTGAGTGAGAGAGGGTCTACCCTAGCAAAAGTTTTGTATCATTATCCCAATACCCCCATGCATATGGGATATATTGAGCATGGTGATAAGATCATGATATGAATAAACATAACAGTTTAAATAATGTACCAATAAGGCATTCTCGTGGACCACCTTGAGAATTTCAGGGGGGGGGGGTGGGTTAAGCCCCTCAAGCCCCCCCCCCCTTTCAGGCTACATGCCTGCATGGAATGCATCTGACAACATATACTAATTGTGCATCTACATTGTAAAATTAATGCAATTGGAAACTACTTTACATTGTTCAATGTTATGGGATCATGAGAGTTGTGGTTTTACAAGGCGTTTAACCTTCTCTGCCAAAGAGTGCAGGTATCTCACCAAGATGCTATGGAATCCTAAGATTCCATAGCATTGAGCCATGGCAGATAAAGTGCTCTCAAACTGCATTAATTCTGCAGATGCACCCTTAGTCTATAATAGCTTATAGCAATGTTTCTCAACCTGGGGGTCGGGACCCCCAGAGGGGTCGCGAAGGGGTGTCAGAGGGGTCGCCAAAGACCATCAGAAAACACAGCATTTTATGCTGGTCGTGGGGGGTTCTGTGTGGGAAGTTTGGCCCAATTCTAATTTTGGTGGGTTTCAGAATGCTCTTTGACTACAACTTCCAAATGTCAAGGTCTATTTTCCCCAAACTCCACCAGAGTTCGTGTTTGAGCATGTTGAATTTCATGCCAAGTTTAGTCCAGATCCATTGTTTTGAGGCCACAGTGCTCTCTGGATATAGATGAACTACAACTCCAAAACTCAAGGTCAATGCCCGCCAAACCCTTCCAGTATTTTCTGTTAGTCATGGGAGTTCTTGTGTGCCAAGTGTGGTTCGATTTCATCATTGGTGGAGTCCAGAATGCTATTCGAGTGTGGATGAACTTCAAATCCCAGTAACTACAACTTCCCCCTCAATCCCACCATTATTCAAAATTGGGTGTATCGGGTATTTGTATGTATGTAATTTGTATGTATGTAATTTGGTGTTTAAGTTTTTAATAATGTTGTAACAGGTTTTAATTTGTATAGCATTGAATTTTTGCTGTAAGCCGGTCTGAGTCCCTCTATAGAAGTGAGGTTGGGGTACAAAAATTTTAAATAATTTAAATAATCAGCATTTAAGTTGCCAGTTCATGTCACATTTTGAGATCATATATGTAAGGAAACCCTGCCTTTTTGGCTGGTAGGTGGCCAGACACCTACCCATGACAATCCATTGTTGGCATGGATGGGCAGAGACATCAGTTCTCTTCCATCCTTGTTCCCAATTTAACCCTCAAATGTCACAAAACAACCTCCTTACTGGTTTGCCTTATCTCCTTGGCACTGATGAATGATGGCAGGGAGCTCTTCTGAGGGAATTTCCTCCTCCGCTCTCCAAAACTCTGTAGCATAATTCCCCAGTGGTACAGAGCTGAGGTAAGCCTTGAGCCTTGTTAAGGAGGTTGTGTCTTGTACTTTAGGTGAAGCAGGGAGGGTAGGGTGGCACTGCCTCCCACTTCCCAAGACTTCCTGAGCCCGAGGAGCATGGGATTGTTGTGGGTCTGTCTCCTGGGATTACAGGTGGCAATCCCAGGAGGTAGTCATCATAGCTGGCAGGCCTGCAATCGTATGGATGTATTTGGAAGATCTGAATGTTTGCAGGTATTTCTTTTAACCTGGAATAAATCTGGATGAACAGGTTTATTCCAGGTTACAACTCATTAGGCTGGTGTGTCATTTGAACAAACCAGGCTAATACATTTCCTAGGCAACATTGTATGGCAGTGTAAATGGGCCCTCAGTTACTCTCTAAGTATTGGGCTTGTGGCTTCTTTGGCTACCAGGATTGTGGGATCTAAATTGGCAACCAGGATTGTGGGATCTGAAGTGCAAGCAGATACAAGGGATGGGAATTTGCAAGGGCTGCATTTCCCAGGAAATTAGCCTGTTTGAAGCAGAGGAGTGTGAGATAACACCTGGGTTGAAACAGCTAACAGAGAAGGAATTTTAATTAGCAACTCCAAGGTCCTTGCTTTCGGGCGGTGGAGGAAAATGCCAATTAGGGGATATCGAAAGAGGTTTAGTTTTTTGGGTATTTAGTTCAGCTTGCTTTGGGAAGAATCAGATTTCTGGCAACGTCGGCTTTGGAAGGTCCTTGCAATTTGGTTTGCATTCATGTTCATAGACTTAAGATTCTGCCTTGCTTTTGGGAAATTCTAGCTTGAGTTTTTGGGGCTTTGATTCTCTTGGATTCAATTGGATTTTTTAATCATCTGTGCTGTTTTTGGCTCCTGGAACATTCCTGCTTGGATTATAGATTTGTTTTTCCTTTTACCCTTTTATTCTTTATTGCATTACTGGATATTGCCTGCTTTTAATAAATGACTATATTTCTAGTGCTGGTTTTTTGTGATTACATCTAGAAGGTCCATGTTTCCCTGGAGTGTGACACTAAGGTGCAACAAGATTCCTTTGCAAATTCATCTGAATTAACCTAATTCACTTTGCTATTTTGAAGTTCAGGGTATCAGCCTTACCCTGATTTGGCTTTTTACTTCTTATTGATGTCTGACTACTGGGCAACTCTTTAAATGGTTTTGTCTATCCCAAAGTAAAAGACAAGACAAGGTTTGACAAAGATAGTATTTCATTGCCATGAAGTTAGTATAGTTCCCATAGATGACAGACAGTGTGGTGTAATGGTTTGAATGTTGAACTCGGATTCTGGGAGACAGGGTTTCAATCGCCACACAGTCATGGAAATCCACTGGTTGATTCTGGGCAAGTCAATACACTTTCAGCCTTAGACAAAGCAACTGGAGAGCCTCTGAATAAAACTTGCCATATGTCAAAGGTGATTTAATGGCAACAAGAACAAAACAAAGATGTAGCAAAGTGGCTCAAAGTCTGGTTTACATATCGGGATGTCCCTATTATCTATTTCCTTTGTGCTATGAATTCATTGGGGCTTTGGCAGGCTGTTTTCTCTCTGTCTCTCTCCTATTTCATCTTCTATGTGATAATGATAGTAACTTACCTCACAGGGCTGTTGTAATAATCACAAAGAGATAATGTAAAGAAGCCATTTTAAAACTATATAAATGCTAAGTGTAATTTTTATAAGACTAAATTTCAGGTGATAGATCCATTGAAGGCAGGAAGAGTGCATTCTCCAGTATATGCTGGGACAATCTGACAACAAAGGCACACAAAGTATTCTTGCCAGCTCAAAAATGAAAGTGAGAAGAGAGAATGGAAAGGTGAAAGAAACTAAAGGGAGAGGGAGGAAGAGAAAATAGCTCTGCAAACAATGTTTACTTTCTCTTTTTCTTTATCATGCGCGCTGCTCTCTCTGTCTCTGTCTCTCTTTTACTTTCTTTCTCCCTTATTAAGCTGTTGTTACTGCTGCTCAGCTTCAAGTGAATTGCTTTTATCTTGTCTCTCCTATAAAAGAACCTGCCCCCTCCCCCAGTGAACATGCAGATGATAATATGGCATTGTCCAAGACCATTATGCTGTCAGCTCTCAAAGAAAATAGGGCTTGTAAAAATCCTGCAGTCAGACAAAGGCAGCACCAGCACTTCAAGACCGTTTGTACCACAGCCCGCTAATAACCTTTTCCTGAACAATGGCAAACATGGAATTCTCCACAGCAGAACACAAAAATCCTCTGCAAACTTCATTTCCACTTAGTCATAACTCTCATTCCAACTTTAGTCTTCACAAAATGTAACACCAAATTATTAATCTAACTTCCTATGCATTTAAATTAATGCATGCAAATTTGCTCCAACAGGGTATGCCTTGGGCTGGCCAAAGAGCATCCATTCTAATATTCTTTGGATTTTATCACGCAAAAGGTGGCAAAAGGTCACTTACGATGACGTTTCCTATAGCATGGCACTGCGTTCAATCCATTGCTGTCTGCCACCTCCCTATTACAAATTCATCCCCTGCTATTGATGGGAAAAACCTGACAAAAGCCCCTGATAATGTCACAGTGCCACAACTTAGCTGTTGCGATGATCTCCAGAAGTTATGCATTAGGAAAGCAGAGGTATAAAGACAACTGACTGCTGAGAATGAATGGGAAATATACACAACAACTTAAACAAGTTTGTGTAATACAAAGTCAGGGTGTAGGATTGTCCTCCTCACTTGAGATGGAGGTAAACTGAGGGCTTCTCCTGAAGATCTCGCGGCCTGGGCAGCTTCATACAAGAGGAAGCATTTGGCCAAATAGCCTTGACCTGAACCATCTAGGCTTTAAAGGTCATACCCAGCACTTTGAATTGTGCCCGGTAACAGACCTGCAGCCAGTGGAGCTGCTTCAACAGGGAGGTTGTCCACTTCTTGTAGCCAGCCCGAGTTATAACCCTGGCTGCAGCTCTATGGACCAGGTAAAGTTTCTGAGCACTTTTCAGAGGCAGCCCCATCTAGAATGCATTACAGTAATCCAGATGGGATGCAACTAAGGCATGTACCACTATGGCCAGATCTGGCTTTTAAAGGAACAGGTGCAATTGGCCCACAAGTTTTAACTGTGCAAAGGCCCTCCTGGCCACCGCCGATACCTGGGCCTCGAGGTTCAATGTTGAATCCAGGAGGACTCTCAAACTGTGGACTCTTGTCTTCAGGGGGAGTGTAACCCCATTTAGCACAGCCTTAATCCCTATTCCCTGGTCTGCCTTCTGATTGACCAGGAGGACCTCTGTCTTGTCTGGATTAAGTTTCAATTTGTTTGACCTCATCCAGTCAATTACTGATGGCAGGCACTGGTTTAGGGTCAGGACAACTTCCTTGGCTTTAGGTGGAAAGGAGTAGTAGTGTTGGGTGTCATATGCATATAGGTGGCACTCCAAAACTCTGGATGACCTCTCCCAGCAGTTTCATGTATACGTTAAACAGTGTGGGGGACAAAATGGAACCCTGAGGAACCCCACATGTCAACAGCCAGGGGTTCAAAAAGGAGTACCCCAGCACCACCTTCTGGGTACGACCCTCCATGAAGGACCAGAGCCACTGTAAGACAGTGCATCCCAGTCCCATCCCAGCGAGATAATCCAGAAGGATACCATGGTCAATTGTATTGAAAGCCACTGAGAGATCCAGGAGAACCAACAGGGACACACTCCCCTTGTCTAGCTCTTTGTGTAGGCCATCTACCAAAGTGACCAAAGATGTCTCTGTTTCATAGCCAGGCCTGAGACCAGATGGAAATGGATCTGGATAATCCATTTCATTCAGAAATCCCTGAAGTTGAGAGGCCACCACACACTCCAAGACCTTACTCTGAAAGAGCAGGTTGGACACTGGCCAATAATTATCCATTATAGAGGGATTCCAGGATGGTTTTTTAAATATAGTCCTCACAACTGTCTTCTTTAAGCAAGTTAGAACTTTGCCTTGTAGCAGGGATGTACTGACCAACCTCTTCATCCATTCTGCCAGTCCCCCTCTGGCCTGTTTAATCAGCCAGGAAGGGCAAGGATCTAAAATACATGTGGTAGCTCTCACATCTCTGCGAATTCTGTCCACATCCTCGGGCTGCACAAATTGAAAGGCATCCATCAACACTGGACAAGCAGGAAGCAAAGTTACATTCATTGGAATTGTATCAAATACAGCATCCAAGTCAGAATGGATTTGAACAATTTTATCTGCAAAATGCTGTACAAATTCCTCACAGCAGGCTGCCAAATGGTAATGGATTTCTCCTTGACAACCAGTATAACCACTCAAAACAACAGTGCTGGATGGTTTCTTGCAGATGCAATGGTGGCAGCAAGGAATGATTTCTCTGCTGCCTCCATTGCCGCAGAGTAGGTTTTTAAATATACTCTAGCCCATATTTAGTCAGATTCGCTTCGAGTTCTCTGCCAACATCACTCTAGTCTCTGTCTCACTTGCTTCATCACTGCCAACTCCTTGGAAAACCAAGGGGTCGGTTTGGCTCTGCTCCATGAGAGAGGATGTCTAGGAGTTATTGTGTCCACCATCCTGGCCATTTCCCCATTCTAGTGGTCAGCCAGAGCTTTGACAAAATCGCCTGCCAAAGTGACACAAAATCACTAAGAGCTGTAAGGAATCCATCTGGATCCATAAGCTTCCTAGCATGGACCATCTTAAATCTGTCCCACACCCCTGCAGAGGCTTGAAGTCCCAGCAAGTCTAAACCTGACCAGGTAGTAATTGGTCCATGACTACAGAACTGTGACCAATTCCTTCAAACCACCATCACCATCATCCCATCCTGCACTGAAAACAAGATCCAAAGTGTGTCCAGCAGCATAGGTAGGGCAAAGTACCACTTGGAACAGACCCATGGTTGTTATGGAGTTCATGAAGTCCTGAGCCACTCCCAACAGAACAGCCTCAGCATGGATGTTGAAGTCTCCCAGCATGATTAGTCCAAACCAACCCTGAGACCACCCTGGCAAGCTCAGGAAGGGGGACTGTTGAGCAGTGGGGTGGGCAGTACACCAACAGAATCCCTATTTTGTCCTGGTCAGAATTTAGGTAAATACACTCAGATGCTGTTGAGGATGGGATGGGGATCCTGGTCAGGGGCATGAAATCATGATAGGCAACCCCATCTCCCCACCCCCAGGCCTTGCCTGCTGCTGCACAGACAATCCTAGTGGGCAGAGCTTAGAGAGATTAACCCCACAGCCTCATCCATCTTGGTCTCTGTGATACAGACCAGATCAGCATGCTCATCCACAGTTAAGTCCTGGATGGCAGTTGTTTTTCCATTTACTGACCTGGCATTCAACAGCAGCATTTTTAACCTAGGGGGACTGTCACCCTGGTTATCCAGGCTATAAGATATAGGAGACTGTTTTGGGGCAATGAGAACTCTATATCTCTACCCATTTTGTTGGTAGTGAAACTGTCTCCCCCTGCCAAATCCCCTCCTGCCCTATATGATTCCAATCCGGGGATGCCCTCCCTACTTAGAAAAACACATCCAATATGGGCAAGGTAAAAAATGACCCCCCCAAAAAACAAAAACAAAACCCTTATACAAAACAGATCATTAAATGTTAAAAGCAAGGTTAAACACAAGATGTTAAAAACCAGGCAGAGCCACAGGCCCTTGCCTTCATGCCACCCCTTTCGATGGTGACCCAGGCATGATCCTTTCATGCCGGGGCTTTGGAGGCAAGCAAGGAGTAATATCCTTAACTTCTTTTTTAAAAAATCCAGATTGATAGTAATTCTAACGTCTTGTGGGAAGACTCGAGTTCAGCTGTGCGGTGCATGAAACATACCCATTGTATGTTCTGAATCTTCTACCACTGAGTTTCATTGGATTACATTGCATTATGAATGTGAATGGGGAAGAAAAGTATCTCCCTATCCACTTCTTTCACACAACACATAATTTTATGCATCACTTTTTATAGCAGATTTGCTCCAGTCTCCTGAATATTAGGGTTGCCCTCTTCTGCCCCCTTTCCAGTTCCAGAATATTCCCTTTGAAGAGCATTGAATAGCAGTGTGCATATTATGCCAAGTAATCATGGGAGTTTTATCTTCATTCACTTTCTGAACCATTCTTAACACAAAAGTCATCTTTCTTACCGCAGGTTCACTCTCAACCAACATGTTAATTGAGCTATCAACCACAATGCCAATAGCTCTTTTCAGGCCATTTACTGTCCATAAAGACCCCATCAACATGTTCCCAAAGTTTTGATTTCTCTTGACTCTTTACTTACATCAAGCCATATTTTCTATACCAGGGCTGTCCAACTTCTACCGGACCTTGGGCCGGAATTCTGATCACTGATCACCTGGGGGGCCAAGCTGCCTGGGGGAAGCTCTCCTCCTGGCTCCCTCGTCCGCCCAATTTGGGAAGGGTGCAGGGGACAGGCGGAGAAGCCTCCTGCAGGCCTCGATGGCTCACGGGGGAAGCTTTTCGCCCGGCTCTTGTGTCCTTCCGACTTTAGAAGGGCGCGGGGGCCAGGTGGAAAAGCCTCCCCCAGCCCAGCGCCCTCCCTCTCCTCCAACCCTCTCCTCTCTCTCTCTCTCTCTCTCTCTCACACACACACACACAGGCCTCAGAGCCCGCCTCACCCGCTAGGCCCGGATTCGCCTCTGTCCGCTTGGCCTCTTCCACCGGTTGAGAAAGACTGGCTTAGAGGAAGGTAAGCTCCCGGTGCGGCCACTGCAGCAGCCAGCAACATGCCACCTGCGCTCCCCCCCCCCGTGCATGCGGCCGCCGCCCCGAGCGCCCCGATTTTTCAAAAAAATATTCTTTTTCTATTTTTTTAAAAAATTCCAGGAGGGTAGGTGGGCCACGTCCAAGGGGCTGGCGGGCCGAGTACGTCCCATGGGGTGCCTGTTGGACAGGCCTGTTCTATACTAATGTTAATTCCTCCACTTTGTATAGATTCTTTTCATTGCTGTATGATGCTGCTTTTTTCCTTTAGTGTTTTTTGGTTTTGCTATAGCTAATTTCTGTGTTACCAGCTAACTTTGCTATCATTCCTAATTCCAGTTAATAAACACTAGTTTCAATGTAGAACTCTGTGAGGTGGGAATTAGCCCTCAGTTGTATTAACTTACCATCTATTACTACTATCTGCATCTTGTTCTTTAACCAGGTTTAACTATCCATAAAATGACATATATTTTATCACAAATATAATGCTTTGTTTGCTTGGGAGCCATGGGTAGGCAATTCTGTTGAAGTTCAGTTATACAGTACAGCTTTCAAATGCTTTTTCACAGGCCTTTAAAATTATATATTTAGAGAAATTATAGCAACCCTGCAGCAAGTGCCTAAATTTGAACCATGTGTTATAGTGGATAGATTATTGCTCAGAAATGTGTGAGGTTCGGGTTTTAGTCCCCACTAAGCCAAGAACCCACTGGGTAATTTTAAGCAACTCACTATCTCTTAACATGGCTTTACTCACAGGGTTAATAGGATCATAGAGTTGGAAGAAACCCCAAAGGCCACCCAGTCTAAGCCCATATAATGCAGGAAAAACACAAACAATATTTCTGATAGATGGCCATCCAGCCTCTGCTTTAAAACCTCAAGAGAAGCGGAATCCACCACACTCTGAGACAGCATATTCCACTGCCAATCTGCTCTTATCATCAGGAAGTTCTCCCTAATGTTTAGGTGGAAACTGTTTTCTTGCGATTTGAATCCACTGCACCGTGTCCTAGTCTCCAGAGTAGCAGAAAACAAGCTTGTCTCCTCCTCAAAGTGACATCCTTTAAAATACTTAACTATGTACCTTCTCAGCCTTCTTTTCATCAAGCTAGACATACCCAACTCTCTCAACAGTTCCTTATAGGGCTTGGTTTATAAAGGAAGAGAATCATGCATGCTGCTTTGAGTTATTGAAGAAAAGATTGAATTTAATTGTAAATTACTACTTCAGGAAATTATTCTCCACAGTGGAGGAAATTGGTATGCATGTGTGTTACATCTATGACCTACTATTTTCCTGTTACTAGATAATCTTTTCATTTTGATTGATTATTTCCTAACTTCCAAAATAAGTCACGGTTGAAAAATTATATGAAAATACATTTCAATGAAACTATAGTGTGATAGGGAACATAGGATTATATATATTGATTAAAATGAAATCACTAATCTGTTTATTAATACATAATGCTGTATCAGTATACAAAAGTTCCAAAACTATGAGTATCAAGTTGCAAGGTGATTGAATTGACACAACATTTTTTTTGTAGCAGGAACTATCTAACACAGCATATAGAGGAAAGCTTTTGCTGGCATGCCTAAGCATGAAATCGATGGTTTCTACAGAAATAATGCTCTTTTTTCTATGAATGTCTACAACACATAAATCATAATAAATACAGAGGAGTTGTGACAACTGATGGATAAACTTGTATGTTGAAGATCTGTCTGTATTCTTCTTGGGCAGTTTCTAAGATTTCTTTCTTTTCACATACAAATAGTAGATATAAGCATGCTTGGAATTTCATTCACTGTCTCAAAGAAGAGATACTTTCTTGACTAGCTGAGCAGAAAGAGTGTGACATAAGAATCAAAATTAAGATTTTTAATGTCATGCTATATATATTAATTAGTTTGCCCAATGTCAGGATGATTGTGCTCCTGAAAGGCCACCATTAATAAAATTATACTTTCTGCATTTTATTTTCCTTTCACCACACTGTCATTTTGTCCACCTCAATTAGTACATATATGTTTATCCCTAGATTGAAATAATGCGCCACACATGAGATGATGACTCTACTCTACACAAGCGTATACATTTTTTTAATCTTTAAGATGCCATAAGACTTGTTTACTTTGGGGCAAAAAAAGAATCAGCATTTCTGTCACTTGCATATGTTTAGTTCATTTATGACCTACAAGTTATATGGTTAAAATACACACCAAATGACAATATTAATGTACTTGTTTGATAATAGGTTTGCATTCAGCATAAACAGACAGAAAGCAAGTCATTGGTGACAGAGAAATAATGCTTCCCATCAGACTTATCTTGAAGCAAACTGCCTCCTCTCACAATGATTTTTAAAAAAATTTCCTATACGTTTACCCCACCCTTCTCACCCCTAAGGGGGGGGGGGGGACTCAGGGTGGCCAAAAACTCTTCTGTTTGTGACTAACTCATACTGAAGAAGAATATTGCCTCTTTGAAGGCAATATGTAGTACTTACGAATATATGAGTCATAATTCTGCACCAATATGTATTGCAGTGCAACTTCAATAAAAGCTACCACAGCTCAGAAAATAATTTAGATACAACATGTTCACCCTTGGGCATCAAGCTGTATTCCTATTCACTTAAACTACTCATTTTCCAATAGCTCTTGATATTTTTCACTCTGCTGTAATTCACAGACAACATCAGAGACACAGGCATCAAGTGTTCAGGGAACTTGCATCATATCACATATATGTAAGCTGGAGCCTCACATATTCTGTTACCCATCCCTCCAACTGGAAATGGGAATGTAATTATATGTATTGGCTGAAGGATAGAATAGAAATGAAATGGCTATAAGAATGAAAACATATACAAAAATGTGTCAGTTTGCTTCAGAATAAATATAAAAGGAAGCTTGTGACACATTTAAGGCTCAATCATTCATTTTAATTTTAGCCTTTGTGTATAGCATTTACCAGTTCAAATGCACTTCTTCTTTGTTATTAAAGAAATGGGTTGAAACTTGTGCAAACCTACGCTTTAATAAATTGATTGATATAAAAGGTATTACAAGACTTCTTTTTCTATTGAATATTACTGTAAATGCTCGTGTGTAAATCAACCTCATGTATAGGTCAAGGGCAGATGGTTTTGGGACCAAAATTATGGATTTTGATATGACTCATGGAAAAATTAAAGGTCATTCTATGTAGAAGGGAAAGTGACACACTTCAGGGGCCAACCACACTGGCAGCTGCTGTCACCATTTTCCAACCCAGATATTCAAAATGGTCAGAAGTTGTGCTGTGTTGGTGAGGGTCAGTGCTTCTTTTAGGTTCTCACAGAATGGATAAAGCTATCACCTTTTTCCACATTGGTGCAAGATGGCTCATTTTTTAATGAAAGTTAAGGTGTGGTACTTACACTGACCCATGGATAAGTCAACCCAGGTTTTTGAGCTGATTTCTCACTACTGAATTAGAGACCTCCAAGTTACCATATCAATAATAGCCTCTTCTGGTTTTATAGATTCCAGATTGCGGCTTTCTTGATTAAGTCCATCCATGTATAATGCAGGCTTCCTCTTTTTCTACTGTCCTATATCTTGGCCGTCTCCATCTAATCATCCTGACTTCTAAAGGACAATAATACGCATTTATTTAATTTTAACCGTCAACAATATCTGTAGAACTCTTCACCAGCATCACATTTCAAATGGATTGATTTTCTTCCTATAAGCTTTCTTCACTCTTCAGCTTTCACAACCATATATAGAAATGGGAAATACAATGGCATAGACAATCCTAACTTTAGTATTCAATTAAATATCTGTATACTTCTAGAACTGTTACCTATGAATATGTCTGACAGAGAGACTATTCAGAATAAATATGGCAAAGATGAGACTATGT
This sequence comes from Anolis apletophallus, assembly GCA_030556195.1. Classification (NCBI taxonomy): domain Eukaryota; kingdom Metazoa; phylum Chordata; class Lepidosauria; order Squamata; family Anolidae; genus Anolis; species Anolis apletophallus. Next base: position 8,401,805 of record JARBWK010000004.1, on the reverse strand, counting down.
GGTGCCACAAGACTCTTTTATCTGTTTATTTTACAGGATCAGACTGAACATTGCTATAATGCCAGGATTTAACAAAACATTTTAAATTCAAGGACAAAAATACTTTAACAATAAAATAAAGAGTAAGAACATTTTAGTTCCTACAACTACAGATCTGCATTTAATTAATTAATTAATTAATTAATATCCCACTTTCTTCCAGTACAGGATTCAAGGTGATAAAATGCTGCAACCATAAGGATGGGTTCACCTAATGTTTAACTAAACGAGTAAGGAAAAGGAGGTGTTAGAATGACAGGAGTAAAGATTCGATCAAAATACAGAACAAGTAAACAGAGAATAATAAAATGAAATAATGGATGGCCCTTCTCTCCCAGGATACACATTCTCACAGCAAAGCCACCACCTGTTTCAAAATTTTGACCTTTCACTAAAAGCATACAGTTTGAACAGAAACCCTTCAGCAATGCTGCTGTACTGATCCAGGTTACTGTGCTGGGCATGTCTTGAGTGTAAGTATGTCTTGGGTAGTGGTGCTGGAAAATAGCATGAATAGTATGAATTTTCATCTGGCTCATAATAAAAAGGATTAGCAAGGTATATTTTGGGGCCAGTGTGTTTGCTCACTTTAGATTTCTCCCTACTGATTATACGTCTGGGCAAGGAAGCCAGGAATATATTTGCTAGGAGTCTTGGGAACTTGATCAGGAGAGTTTAAATAGAGTTATGCAAGGGAAGGGGACACCAATTAATAGGGACAATATCATCAATGATACTAGAAAACTAAAATGATAACACAAGTATTGATGTCTTTATACACAGAGCAAGGAAAATAAACCAGCAAAAAAAAGTTAAAAAAACTGAATTCAGGAAGTGAATTCAGAAAATAAACCAGTAAAAAAAACTGAATTTAGGAAGCAAATGTGATATAGTCTTTATCACTGAAATGCGAAACAGGCCAAATAAGAAATGTGGAGGAGGAAGAGGAGCATTTTATATCAATTCTATATATATACTTGTCATTATGAGGCTCTATTATTGACTTCCAAGCTAGGTTCAAAACTTGGATGATAACTTTCCTAGAACAAAGGACCAAGCATTCAAAAATTGTTGGTACAGTAGTAATGAGAGACAACAGCTACCATGATATTTTTTTTGGGCATGAAAACTCTTACAAAAGTTCAAGGTCCAAAAAAATCTTCACTTGTATTGCTGACAACTTCATTATTCAGAATGTGGAAGAAGTAAGAAATCAATCAACTGATGTGACCATAACCAAGAGGAATGTACTTGGATCATGTTATTTTGGGACCAGGTCTATAGAGGACATGAAGTCATATTTGAACTCAAGTTCTGTACTTTAAGAAGGCTGAATTCTGTGAACTTAGAAGAACATGTACAAGAAAGACATGGACAATTTTAGAAGTGAATACACAAGAAAGGAGGTAAGGCGGGAATCACAAAAGAGGCGTATAAATAATAATAGCCAGTAGATATAGGAAATAATCAAGAAGAGCAAAAGCTCGGAATTTGCTGGTGAGACTATAAATAAGGAAAAAGTGGGTTAGGGCTGTGTTTGTAGCAAAAGAAACAAGAAAAAAGATTGAGCAATAGCATTGGGAAGATGATAAAATGGTAATGAAGAATGGAGACAGGTATGAGCTGCTCAATAGCTACTTTTCCTGTGTTCTCCCAAAAGGAAAACGGTGCTGTACTTAGTGAAAATAGAACAAAGAATGAGGTAAGGGAGCTACAGCCCAGAATAGGTGAAAATGCAGCAAAGGAATACCACGCGACTCTAAATTAATTCAATTAATTCTCCATGGACAAATGGAATGTATCTACAAGTACAGCAGAAACTTGAAGACATAATCTCAGAGACTTCATTAATAAACTTGGAGAATTCTTGTAAAATAGTAATGGTCTCACTAGACTTTTAAAAAGGCAAAATTTGTTCTCATCTTTAAAAGAGGGAGGAGGAAGAGGACCAGAGCAGCTACTGACCAGTCAGCATCAGTACAGGAAATATTCTAGAACAGATCATTAAACCATCAGTTTGGGAGCACATAGAAACTAAAAGTTCTGATCTCTAAAAGCCAGCACAGATTTCTCAAAAACAACTAGATTAATCTTATCTTCTTCTTCTTTGGATAAAGTTACAAAATTGGTAGATCAGTAGTAGTATGTAGTATACAGTATCTTGATTTCAATGTTTATGTGGATTTTTAACAGTTCAATGGACTAAACACAAAGAATGGTCCCTCTTCATCCTTGAGGAAAGGTACTAGTAGTTCTGTCCTAGGATTGGTATTGTTAAACATCTTTATTAAAAAATGGATGAAGCGGTGAGAAAGATGGACTAGAATAATAAAGCAACTTCAAAATAACGCACCTACATGCGAGTCAGTCCAGTCAAAGTTATATACGTTTACTCTACAGCAGTCTTTTTCAACCAGTGTGCCTAGGCACACTCCTGTGCCTTTGCAGAGCTCCAGCTGTGCCTCCAGAAAAACTTTTTGCCCCCCTTCCTTTCCCCCTCCTTTTGCCGCCGCTATTATTTTGTCCTCCTCCGTGGGAGAAAAAAATCTTCCCTTACCACATTGGTATTAGGCTCTGTCCGCAGACGCCTCCTGCTGCGAGGGGAAAGCGTTACGCCGCATGCAAAGGAGGAGAGGAGCCCAATGGGCAGCTCCAAAATGGCGCCTCGTCATTTTGGAACCACCCACTGGGCTCCTCTCCCTAAACAAACAGCAGCATGCAAAGGAGCAGAGGAGCCCAATGGGTGGCTCCAAAATGACGCTGCATCATTTTGGAGCCGCCCACTTGTTGTTGATAACTTTTGGAACCGCCCACTTGCACTCCTCTCCTCCTTCGCATGCTGCCTTCTGTTTGTGGATAACTCCTATATATTGAACTTCTATATATTGCAGATTATCCAGTACAGAGCCTAATCCAAGGTGGTAAGGGAAGATTTTTCCTTTTTCTCCCATGGAGGTGCCAACATCATATAGGTGCCAAACTGTACTCCGTTTTTCAAATTCACTATATTGATACATTAACTTTATAAAACTTTTGTAATCATGCATATTGCTAGTTTCACTATATTATTATTATTATTTTGCCTACTCTTTGTCCCCTGCATATGCAGCCTGTTGTGAAAAAGAGGTGCCGAAACGCCATAAAACATTTTGTGTCATTTTGGTTGGTGGTGTGCCCCAGGATTTTGTAAATGTAAAAAATGTGCCTCGGCTCGAAAAAGGTTGGGAAACACTGCTCTACAGAGTTCTTATGAGTTGAAGAGAGGCACAGAGTGATGTAATTTTTTATTAATTCACCTCACAGAGAAAACAAGTATACTAATTGTTTTCTTGCTGTGAGATCTTTGAAAACTACATAATTTGAAATATTCTGTGGAAAATTCACATATGGGATTTCTCACACAAAATGTATATTTCTGATACAGGAAGTGCAGTTTTCTAGACAGAACAATCATGTATGGGTTTTGCATATAATAAGTTCCAAATTATGAAGGTTCTTGACAAAGTTTATTCTTTTTGGAATTTCTCAACATTTGAGAAACATATTTTCAAACCATTTTCCAACTTTTTTCGAAATATACTTCCCATACTTAGATTAGTTAGACAAACTTTTAGTTATAGACACCATCTTTTTCTTTAATCTTTGCTTATTGTGACATGATTGATTTTGGAATGGTTGCAACATTGCGTAATAACTAGTGATGGCAGCTTGTTTCCACCAGCTGATACAGCCTGCTTGTATGTATATGCTTCACATTCTGCCCTAAGCCCCTGATCCTTCCTGATTACTCTCTTATTCAGTGCAGCACGCTATATACTATAATATCATATACTTAAGATCCAAATTTAGCATGCTATTAAATGTATAGGAAAAAGGATTGGTATTAAGTGCCAGTCTGAGTCCCTCTACGGAGGTTGAGAAAATTGGGATACAAAATGTTTAAATAAATAAATAAAATAATTAAATAATATTTTACAACATTGTTTTCATAACCCTATATTAATCCAGGCTGGCAATCTCATGATGTGTCTATGTGTGCATGCATACATGCACATGTGCGCACTGCCCCTTTTAAACTTTGGCATTCACACCATTCATTAATTCACTGAAATGTAGAGGCAACGTTGGTGCAAGAGGATGACAATGGCTTACTGCAACATGGATACAGGTTCTTGTTAGACCTCAGGGTAAAACATCTATTCAAATTGCAATGTAAAAGAAAATGAAAGAAGGGCATTCTACTGCTATTTTGGTGATAGTGATAGTGATTGATTTTGTAGCAACCAGGATCCTGGAAGACAGAGGTGTCAAATGTGTGGTTCTCCAGATGTTTGGATCTCCAGATGATGTCGTTTCTAAATGTTGGTTTGCGTTCTTTTGGGCACTCCTCTCCTGTGTTTATTCTAACCAGATTGCTGTAAACATTTTTTTAAAAAATAAATCAACTAGTCCAGTGTTAAGATAGTGCTATTAAAATGTTTAAGATTACCTCTTTGCATGTTTAGCCAATTCACTACCTTCCTTCAGATATTAGTGGAACAATTCCCCTCTGAGTTCTTTATGTAAATTGCCCCCTATAAGCTTATTTTCTTCCCCCTCATTAGTTTATTTCTTTTCCCAAACAGTTAATAAGAAGTTGTGTTTTGCCATTTTAAAGAGGCAAGTGGTGATGTTTTTATTGTAAAAATGAAGCATATCCAATTGAGAGTATATTCTTAGGATACTCTTCCTTTGCTCCATCATGTGGGCAAGGAAGTCTTTGCAACTGTATTATTTTTCAAGTGGCAATGGCCATTGCCAGGATCAGTCAGAATGGCTAAATTCCTGGCCAGAAAAACCCAAATCTAGCCAGGGTTGACTTTAAGGGCAGCTTTACATGTAGAAATAAACACATGAGTCTTTCAATTGAACCACAGCGATAATTAGGATTACTTTACACATGCTTACACATCAGGAGAAGTGGCTAGTTGAAAATATGGCAACAGTTGGATCCTGCTCTTGTTATTTTTCCATAGATATTTCAGGGTGATGCAGTGATTTAGTAATGAAAGTAGTGGACTGAAAAACTGACAAAAGTTTTCTAGCTGTATTGTGATTTATCTTGGAAGATAACAGTACTGAAAATGCATGAGTCTAACTGTATTTACCCACACTTGTATAAATTATTTCTTATCTACTGAGCACCAGCTCTGCAATTTAAACAAAGCAAAAGGCAGTATAAGAAATGGAATTGTAGGGCTAGACTATAAAATTGAACAAGGTGCTCAGTCATTGCTTTGCCTGAGGGAACCCTTGGGATTCCTGGGCTATAAGAATGCTTAATAGTTTCTGAATAAGAATTCCATTCTTTGGAGAAACTATGATAATGCTATGCAATTTAAAAGAGCTTTGTTTATGGGGCCAATGTAGTTAGAAAAAAACTTTAGTGTGCACGTGAAATCCCTGTGACAAAATCTTGCTGGATGCATATGGACACACGAACAATTAACTGTCCATACAGCCAAATGCTGCCAGAAATCTTGGCAATCTTGTTGTAGCAGCACATGAGGCCACTATAGCACAAATATTACTGTAACACACACTATATCAGACCTGGGCATTTCACGGCCCGCGGGCCGCATGTGGCCTGCCCGCCGGTTCTGACTAACCCGCATAAGGGCCCCGACAGGCAGGCTGGCAAGCAGAGTGGCCAACGGAGGGGAAGGGAGGGGGAGAAGAGGAGGAGGCCAGAAGCAAGCGCCGCCGCAGAGCACGCCTTCGCTCTCATCGTCCCTTCCTTTCCGCCTCGCCCGCTCCCCCATACCTTGTGCTTTCTCCCCCTCTCTTCTGCCTCACACTCTTTCCCCCCTCCCTTCTGTGGATGTAGTCTACTAAGGGTCTGCAGGAGGAGGTATTGCAGCCATCTCACCCTTATGTTGTTGCTGTTGTTGTTGTTGTTGTTGTTGTTGTTGTAAATTTCCAAATCCCAGAACTAAAATAAAAACCCAGAAGAACAAAACCTTGGGAAACTACACCTCCCAGGTTTTCCTGGGATATGTTTATAGGGATTTTATCTGATTTTAAAAAATACCAATGATATTTAATTCAGCTTTAATGTCTGTATCTTTTTTTAAAAAAATACTATGGAAATGCAATACAATCCTAGAGTTTTGAGAGATCCCTCCAAAGGACATCTAGTCCAACCCCAATCTGCCTTCATTGCAGGAAGAGCACAATCAAAGCTCTTGGAGATAGAGCCCAAGAGGAATGATAATAATATAAACTATAATTATGATGATGATGTCAGGGCATATAAACTATAATGATGATGATGCTAATCTGGGAGATAGGGCCCAAGAGGAATATTATTAATAGTAATCTATAATCTATAATAACCTATACTCTTATCAGTCTTATTAATATATCAAAAATGCAATTTAGTGCCTTTTTATCATTATTAAAGAAATTCATTTGATATTATGTAGATATTAGAATGCAGTTCAGCCTTTAGGTGTGGCCCTCCATAATATTTTTTTGGTTCTTGTGTGGCCCCATGGGAAAAATAATTGCCCACCCCTGCTCTATATGGAGCTGCCTTGGGAAACTGTTTGGAAACTACAGCAGGTCCAGAGTGCTGCAGCCAGAATATTGACTGGGGCCAGTTACATGGAGAATATAACTTCCTTGTTTACACAGTTTCACTTGCTACCAGTTTGTTTCCAGGGACAATTCAATGTGATGGTCATGACCTATAAAGCAGATTATAGTTTAGATCCAGACTAATAGAAAGGCCGTATTCCCCTATATCAGTGATTCTTAATCTGTGGGTCCCCAGGTGTTTTGGCCTACAACTCCCAGAAATGCTAGCCAGTTTACCAGCTGTTAGGATTTATGGAAGTTGTAGGCCAAAACACCTGAGGACCCACAGAACCTACGATCTTCAGGGGAAGTGGCTCCCTTGGTCCCACACCATCATAAGCTCCCTTGGCAAGGAAAGAAGAAATATCCTTCTCTGTGGGTGCTCTCAGTCTCTGGAATTCCCTTCCATGGAATAATAGGATGACCCTTCCCAGTTTTCCCTTTATTGGCAGATGAAGACATTTCTATCCAAGCAGGTGATATGGTATCCAAGATAATATGCATCAAAACAATATTCATCACGAGGGAAGAACCCAATCTTAAAAGGTTGTTTTCATGAAATATTTCACTGTATAAAACATGCAAAATTATTATATTTTAACCTGTGTTGCAAAATGTTAGAACCACAAAATTTCACATGGAATTATAACTAATGATGAAAAAAATGCATAGTTACTTGGCATGATTGTCATTTTATTAAGAAGAAACTGCCATCAAAATAGTAAATAGAGATTCTGTTATAAAAGAAGTGTTAATTCCTCATGCCAGTAACTATAATCAGATTCTGACTCTTTAAGTTTCCCAAGAGATTTCAGTTGCCAAAGAGGTCTGCTTCATAGGTTTAGTATCCTCATTTTTACTGGCTAGAGCTAGCCAGATGTCAGATTAGCCTAAAGGCAGAATGAACAACACCAATTTACATCAGTTGAGTATCTGGTGCAATTTACTCTGCTTTCTTTGAAATCTCAAAGGGCTTATCCACATTCTTCTTTGTCTGCATGCAAACACACATTTATATGTATGAATACACACAGACTGCATGGACATATGGTTTATGGAAACATTATGGAATAGAGAATCTGTGATAATGGGAGGAAAAGAGATCCATTATCTGGTTAGCAGATTATATACTGCTCCAAGACAAGTAGCTGCAAAAGGACTGAAACATACAGTCTCTAGAAAAAAAGAAACTGAGAGAGGAAATTCACTTGGCAATACCTTTGCTTGAGAATTCAAGAACAATCTAGTCCAGGGGTGCCCACACTTTTTCATCATGTGAGCTACTATATGAACAATCAAGTTGAAAAGATCACCTGTTGTGCATGTGAGTGTACGCACGCGCATGCTCCTACTGCAGCCTTCCGTCCACGCGGGGCTTCTTTCTTGCCTGCCCACGAACTCACTGCCGCGCGCACCTGGGAAGGGGATCCTCCTTGCTTGCGCGCTCTCTCTCTCTTAATGTCTTTGTTGCCTTCCTCCTTCCTGCTGCGTGCTTTCGCGAAACAAAAGTCCCCATCCCGTCCTGCTTCTTACATGCACAGCAGGCCCCTCCCACGCATGCAGCAGGAGGGTATTTATAGGCGCACCCGCCGGCGCTCCAGCCAGATATGGCTTTGGCGGCGGCTCGGAAGGTGCAGGGCTGGGAAGAGGGGCCGCCTGGCTGCTGCCTGAGCCGGGAAACTCAACTGAGAGAGGGACCCACGTGAGGCTGGAGCCTCCCCACGGCAGCCTCCCCCCTCCTCCCTTGAGGCTTCCTTACCTGGGAAGGAGAAGGAAGAGTGGAAGAGGTGCTTCCCCAAAGTGACAGATGCAGCGGGGGGCGCCCTTCCTTCCTTCCTTTCGAGGGTGTCACTCAGAAAGGTCACCCAAGTGGACGGCTGGCAGGAAAGAGGACCCCTCCCACTGGTGGCAGTCCATGGGGGGGAGAGAGAGAGAGAGAGAGGGTGGCTCTTCCTAGCCACCCCCCTCTCTCTCCCGTGGGCCCTCACCGCCTTTCTCCTTCAAGGGCGAGGGAGGGCGAGGCGGAGAAAGGCGGCGAGGGCACAAGCAGCAGGAGCAGCAAGTGGAGTCTCCATCCCCGCAGCCCCCTCCTCCTCGGGTTCAGCTCCAGGAACACAGCGGAGCCCTCCCTCTTCACCCCCAACCAAGGAAAGTAAGCAGCCCCACCCAGCTCGCGCGCCCAGGGCGCGGCGTGGAATGGGAGTCCCGAGGGCCGCAGCAGGGTTTGCGGCGGGCTGCTTGGCTTTGCCCCACTTTGCCCAGCCTCCTTCGCCTCTTTCTCTCTCTCTCTCTCCCTCTCTCCTTCCAGCACCCGCTTGCCAAAGGGATCCGAAAAAGTTCTCCGGATTTCTTTCTTCTCGCCTTGGCTCTCACACATTCCCTCCATCCCTCCCACAGCCTCGCATCCGATCCATGCACGTGCCTTCACCTTGCTCCCGCCCCCTCAGTAGCAACCAAATGGGCGGTCATGTCACCACACTGCACATGGCAAGACGAGCGCCAGGGCCCACCCACTAAAGCCTCATTTTGGCAAAAGAAGCCCTCAAAGGCGGCGGCAGGAGCGCGCGTGCACGCGCATGACAGGAGCACGCCATCCGGCTGGTGAGGCCCAAAGATCACCTAGAAGAGGGCTGAAGATCACCTAGGTGCTCCCGATCACCATAATGAGCACCCCTGATCTAGTCCATCCTATTGGATCAGTTTATATCTAACCAATTGCTCAAGAGAAATTCAGAATCTATGTATATTTATAAATACTCTGTTTTGAGTGACATCATAACTCAAAATCCGTTGGACAGATTGCTGCCAATTTGGCCACAAGACACCTACTAATCCAAGGAGAGACCATCACTCAAAAAATGATTTTGTCATTTGAGAGTTGTAGTTTCTGGGATTTATAGTTAACCTACAATAAAATAACTTTCTGAATTCCACCAATGATGGGATTGGACCAAACTTGGCACACAGAACTCCCATGACCAACAGAAAACACTAGAAGGGTTTGGTGGGCATTGACCTTGAGTTTTGGAGTTGTAGTTCACCTACATCCAGAGAGCACTGTAGACTCAAACAATGAAGGATCTAGACCAAACTTGGCACAAATAATCCATATGCCCAAATATGAACACAGCTTGAGTTTGGGGAAAATAGACCTTGACATTTGAGAGCTGTAGTACTGGGATTTATAGTTCACCTACAATGAAAGAGCATTCTGAACCCCCTCAACGATAGAATTGGGCCAAACTTTCCACATAGAACCCCTGTGGTGCAGGGAAAATAATCTGGTTCTTAACATCAATAAGTCCAAGGAGCTCATAGTAGACTATAGAAAGAACATGCCTTGAAATTCAGCACTTGGTCATAAATAGAGATCAAGTGGAGCAGGTGGCTAGTTTTAAGTTCCTGGGTATCACTGTGAAGGAGGATCTGACCTGAGGCATCCATATGCCAGCACTGGTTAAGAGGCCCCAGCAGAGACTGTACTACCTGAGGCTTCTAAGGAACCAAAATAGAATGGAAAAACTGCAGGTGACTTTCTACCACTATGCTGTAGTGTCCTAACCTACTGCATTTGGTAACTGCACAGTGACAGATAGGAAGGTGCTCCAAAGGGTCTTCACTTCTGCACAGAAAGTCATTTGTTGTTCTCTCTCCTCTTTGGAACTTTTAAAGTCCCGTAGCCTAAGAAATTCTTAGAGCATTCTTGGGGATTTATCTTACCGGGCATATTCATTTTTTGAATTGCTGCCATCTGGCAAACAGTACAGGGTGACAAAGACAAGGATAAACAGGCTGAGAGAAAGCTTTTATCCTAGACCTGTGGCTATGTTGGACTCCATGGTTTCACATTGATGTGGCATTAGGGCCTGTGTAATGGTGGTTGGAGTGTGGAGGGATGGGTGTTTTGTGGTGTATGCTGAGGAAGGCATATAATTTCTCTGTGCAATAGCACAATGACAATAAAGCTATTTCATTATATTCTTACTCTACTCCACTCTAGAACTCATAAAAAGGAAAGTGTGGCCCGGCAGAGATCTCTCAGGATGGAAGGCCGTGGACATGGATATAAAGAAGGGAAATGTGATGTCTTTTCCACAACTGATCTCTAGGATTTGTCTCAAGTGATTTCTGTTGAACATTAGTGTGTTCCTCAGGACCAATCCTGGGACTCATCTGAAATGCTCCATCATCAAATGCTGGCTAGATCTACTGGAAGTCCAACAACATCTGGAGGATTATCTGCTCTAGAGACATACAGTACATATCTACACAAAAGCTAATACATTTGAACCTATTCTGCCTTTATATTATTGCATTAATATTCCTTGACAAGAATTTAAAGACATATAGGTCAAGGTTTTTCTCAAGCATTGAGCTTTGCTTTCCAAATATCAGCAGATAGAAGAAAAATAAAGACATTGTTCCAGCAGCACTTCTAACATCTACTTAAGGGGGCCCTTCCTCTTTCACTGCATCCAAATTAATTGTTGCCAAAGAAGAGTGTGCCATTATTTGCAAGTACTAGTGTCCTTTATTGAATTAATGGTATCATATGGGAGCTGATTATCCATGAAGAGCTTTCCTAGGCATCTGCATCATAATAATAACTTAATTGGCCCACTTAGCTCAGTATTATCTGCAGAGACTGGCAGTAATTCTTCAGGCTTTGGTTTTTCCCAGTTTTACCTGTAGAAGCAAGGATGTGTTCTAACACTGGGAGAATGTTTATATATCTGAACTCTCAGTATTACCACACATTAGAGGAAAAAATCACTTAAAATCCGGTTTCTGCCTCCTGCAGAATTCTAAGGTTTGTAGTTTAGGAAGGAGCCTTTAACAGCCTCACTAAACTACAAACCCCATAATTCCGCAGGAGGCAGAAATTAGATTTTAAGTGGATTTTTCTCTCTAGTGTGATGGATTAATAAGTATATCTGGGTCAGTTATTTATTTTTAAGTCACAAGATTGATGTGTTGCTAAATGAACAATGAACTATACCAGATGAAACAGAACTATTTCTCCCCCTGCTGTTTCTTACTTTGCATTGGAAACTGGACAGGGGGTTATGCCATTTAATAGAGGGCAAATATTTTCTTATCTTCACTTTGCAAAAAAATTATCTCTAGCATTTAATGTATTGGCACAGTGCAAAGTTAATAACGGCTAAGATTGTGTATGGGAACTCATGATGGTCTTTTCCCCTTTGTGAGTGCAATTTAAGAGCACAATGCAAAGTTTGACCTCTTTCAAAACTTCATTGCCCATCTGGGCTTGGAGAGTTCTCTCTCAGTTTCATGTCTTAGCTCTATGAACTCAAAACAATGGGGACATATGGTGGCTCAGCAGGTGTGCAGGAAAAAGGTAACAACTGGGGCACCAGTTTGCAGAGACCCTCATAATTGCTCATTGTAAACTTGGAATTATAATATGTGTCATGAAAACAGTACTGCAGTACTGATAGAATGCCATTGTACTGGTGGAAACACTACATTCCTGGTATCCAACATCTAAAACCGAGTCTACATCCTTGCTTAAACCTGCGCTCAGTAACCTGAAGCCAGATTTATCTACCCATACAATCAGAATGACAGTAGCTAATGACTCTGCATTGCTGCAACAACACATTAATAATCTTGGTGACAACTATGAGTAGTATGCATTCTAAAATTCTCCTTGGATTTCCCTCTTGGAATTCCAGCCATGATAGCATATCTCTGAAATGCTGTTTCTCTTGCTTTGTTTCCTGATAAGAGTTATCTTCCTGACTTCCAAGTGTAATTATAGAACTAATGGTATAAGCTTGAATTTTTATTTATATAGGTTGGCTGGGGGAATAAATACTTATTCTTAAAATATTCTCTCTCTCTCTCTCTCTCTCTCTCTCTCTCTCTTACACACACACACAGCAAACACAGACACACATATAAAGCAGGCCTCTAGATCTGCCTGAATATAAAAGACTTCCCCCTCTACAATTTGGCCAAATTGAGATGATCTTAATACTTATAGTGGATTTTATAGATAAACAGAGCAATTCACGCAAGAACCTTTTCATGAATCAGTTGGTAAAGTACCATATGCAAATATTTACACATGGCTTGTTGTTTTGTTTCAATTACCTTTTGATGTACGATTCAAATACATGGCCACATTTGTTTGGATCAGTATGCGAACGGATCTTGCAGCACCTTTGAGACTGAGAGAAAGAAGTTGGTAGCATAAACTTTCATAGACTTAGGTCTACTTAGATAAAGTAGACCTAAGTCTACAAAATCTTATGTTATCAACTTCTTTCTCAAAGGTGCAGATAGTTGTAAGTTATTTTCAGAAATTGAAAATAACTTACATCTATCTTAACACTTTTCCCATAAATAGACAATCTTTTGAAATAATTGTGCATGGAAAATGACTTCAAAATGTTCCCAAGAGTGATTGGTTGCTACAACATTATTTGTTGATTGCCTTTGCACCATTTCTGACTATTGTGACCCTAAGACAAACCTAACATGAGATTTCTTTGGTAGGATTTGTTCAAAGTAGGTTTGCATTTTCCTTTTTCTGAGGATGACATGGTATGATTTTTCCAAGGAAGTTCAGTTAGTTTTCATGGCTGACTGGGGATTCAAATCCCGATCTCCATAGTCATAATCCAACACTCAACCCACTACACCATGCTGGCTCTCTGATCCTGTATATCAAACTAATTTTATGATTACCATCTAGATTCATCTACAATAATCTATTATAAAGATTAAAATTTATGGTGTGTTTATCTATGACTGACTGTGTTACTCTATAGCTTTGTGCTATCTTTCCCCTTTTGTACTAGCTGCAGCAAGTAACTTATCGACGGCTGCTGCGTCCAGCAGTTGGAAATGGGTGAAGGTGGGCCCGCCGAGTGGCGGCGGAGTCTCGAGTTCGCTAACTGTGGCAAAAGTAGCGGGATATCCCGCGGAGCAACGAAATCTTGTCGGTCAAGTAGTTCTGGAAAGCCTCGCTGTCGGAGCCAAACCCCTATCATTTGGGACAGTAGGGATCGCTGTCAGAGACCGAATTATCTTGAAAAGTTGAGCCGGGCGTGAATCCAGCCGACTCTATCAAGGAAGAATAATATGACTTTTTTGCTTCCTTGATAGCAAGCTCATAAGCCTTTTAAACAGCTTATAAGCTGATTTGAAGCTTCATCACGGAGTCTCCGCCACACGTCCTCTAGCTGTCTCTTCCTCCGTTTTCATCGCCCGCAGGTCCTCAGAGAACCAAGGCGAGCGATTAGTCCGAGGATGAGAGAGCGCCTGGGGCGATTTCATCAAGGGCGGCGGAAAGACTGGCAGACCAGAATACCACCCGCCCAGCGACGGAATCGCAGGGGGGCTCCCATTCCCATAGAGCATTCAGGAACCGAGTGGGTTCCATAAGTCTCCTCGGGCGAACCATAATAGGTTCGGCACCCTTACCGAGAGGTGAAGCCAGCTCCAGACGGACTTCTAGGACCTTGTGATCCGACCATGGAACCTCTATAACAGAGGCTGGGGTCACTCCAATTCCGGCAGCGAAATCAAATCCAAGGTGTGCCCAGCCTGGTGAGTGGGACCGGTCTTACACAGTGAGAGACCTAGTGCCTCCATGGTAGACACCAGATCCAAGGCTACTGTGAGAGGCGTGTCGGCGTGACATTGAAGTCCCCCAGAACCATAAGCCTGGGGGAACCGCAATGCCCACTCCGCCACCACCTCCAGCAGCCTGGGTAGACTCCCCGCCGCGGTGCGTGGGTGCACGGCACACCAGCAGGAAGGCCACACTCTCACCAAGGTCCCACACCAGGCCAGAGCACTCCATGCCTGGAATGTTCGCTACCGGAATCGTCCTAGAATTAAAATTGTCTCGACTGAGGATGGCAACACCTCCCCCCCGCCTCTCTGTCCTCATCTGATAGCTAGCCATAAACCCAGGGGATGCCAACTCGTGCAGGATGACCCCGTCTCCCTCCTGGAGCCATGTTTCTGTGAGGCAGGCCAGGTCGGCCTTCCTCTCCAATAGAAAATCCCTGATAGTGGCGGATTTATTACGCACGGATCTGGTATTGGCTAGTATCAGAGTTGGAGGAGAGGTAGATGGGAGCTCTCCATCTGCGTGTCTTGGAATAGCACGTAGGTCAGAGGGTGGGCGAGCCCTTACACGGTTCGGTCCGTCCTCTCTCATAAGACCTACGGCTACCGTCCCACTGCTCCCTGCCCGAGATCACCCGAATACAACTCCTCTCCAACCCCCCCAGAGTTTTGCTCAGGTCGGGCTAAAGGAAGTCCAGAGGTCAAATTTGGCGAGCTACTGTTACCAGGGCCCACCTTTGGGCCACAAGGTGGGGGAAGTGGGGCAGACTGGGCCCTTCGGCTCCAATGTTGGAATTCTGCTCCCCAAAAAGTCCTGGATCTAAAATTCCCTCTCTCTCGCCTCGTTGGAGAGTTAGGTGGGCTGCGCTAGGGGCTGCCTCTCCCACCCTCGGTTTAGATGGGCATCGCTCTTGAGGTAAAAGCTGATGGGGCTGTCCCTATGGATAGTCTCCTGGCTGGGAGCGGCAGTTTGGAGTGTCATCATGGTTGGAGCCTCTCGGTCAGTCGTTGCTGCTTGAGGCTCTCCACCCGCCCCTTGGAGTACCATTTGTTGCCTTCCTGGTAATGAGGGGCCTCCGTCCACCAGGTGGCGATGTTGTTGTTCCTCCCGGATGGGAGGGCCTCTCTCGGCCTCTCTCTCTTCGGCGTGCGTTCGCCTACGACACTTCCCGGGCGCCGCTTCCTGTCTTTTCCCCCCCCCCCCTGGGGGGGCAAGGCTGGGAGGACCTCCTGTGTCCCTCCTACCGCTGTATCTGGTGGGCTCATCACGACTGGCAGATCCTCCTGCCTCTCCTCCGTCGCCTCATCCGGTGCCCTCCATGACCTCAGGCAAGGGGCTGTCAGGAGAAAGTTTCTCTTCCGGCGCCGCCGCTGGTGTCTGGTGCGCCTGCGCTTTAGTTCCGCCCCCTTCATTCCTGAGGGTGGGGGAGGCATGCCTTCTCCCAGCGCGTCCTCAAGGTCGGGCGCCATTTTCAGCCTCTCTACCAACTCTCTTCTTATCGAGAGGGAGAGAGACGGGCGCCGGCCGAGGCCTGCGGGTCACTCCAGGACCGAGTCAATGTCAAAAGTCTCCATCTCTCCCACCTCCAGCTGACTGGCCGGGCGAGCTCCCTTCAGACCCCGGCAGGCGGACCAGGGACACTCACCCGGGTTGAGGCCTGCTTGTGCGATTGGGCAGTCCTCCCCAAAAACACAACCCAGCGATCGGGGATTAAGATCTTCCGTCGCCTCCTCATTTAGGGTGGCCTGCTGCTCGTCGGTCTGCAAGTCCCAGGAATGGTCCCACTGTAATTCTCCAGGGTCGGGACTAGAGGTCCGGGTGATCATGCCCTGGCCCATTCCTGCATTCGTCCCGTTCATCGGGCAAGCTGGTTCCTGGAGGCCTCCACTATCTGGGGTTGGGCCCGGCGCGGGGTCGCCATCCACCGCGTCTGCGGCACCCTCCAAGGTAAGTCTCAGCCTCTCTCCGAAGGTCGTGAACTGCGCCTCTAGTAAGCCAAATTCTGCCCAGAGCTGAGGGAGGGTCAGCGGACTCCTTCCCGTGGGCAAGGGGCAGGTAGTTATCTGGGGTCCCGTTGGTGGTCCCGTTGATGGTCGGGGAGCAAGGGGGGGAGGAGGCGGCGGTGGGGGAGGGAGAGTAGATCTCCCAGGGACCTCGGTCCCTTTTTTCGCCTTCAACTCAGCCTCCAAGCCCAGAAGGAAAAGATAAAAGGCCTCATCATCGTCCACAGGCCCCTCTAAGCCAATCACCTCATGCTGGGGACCCACACCGGCCCCTTCTAGGGTACGGGGGTCTACTCCAGCCGGTTGTTGGTCCATCTCGGTAAGAGGGATGGCCTCAGGTGGTCTAAGGACGGAATCTGGGATCTGCGAACAGGGAGCCCCTGTAGGAAGCTCCTGTCCCGGCGCCATCTTGCTATGGTCTAATTCATCTACAATAATCTATTATAAAGATTAAAAATCATAAAAAGAGAAATTATATTATTATTATTTACTTTATTTATACCCCGCCTTTCTCCCTGAGGGGACTCAAGGTGGCTTTGAGGATAACCATCAAAAATCAGATCAACAGCAGGGAGAAAGTGATATTATACTTGAAGGACACATGTGTGAAAAGCAGCAGCATTAATAGGATCACCAATAGGAACAGATAGAATGAATGTATCATCTAGTCTATAATACTGTTATGTGTGAGAAAAATATTTCATATGTTCATCCTACCTTCTTCCTAACAATAATTTAGATATTGGCACATTAAAGTCATGTTCCTGCGGTGGTACCATAAACAATAATTGGGTTTCTGGCAGTGAACACAAAGACACACTATACAGTGTTAATTCATCTTATAAAATTGTTTGCTTGACATGAATGGCACCTTTATTTCCAGATAGTTATCATTAAGGCATGGATACTTTCCTTGCACTGGAGTGTAAAGAATGGTGCAGTGTATCTGACTTCTAAAGTATTTAAATTAGTCTAGATCTGATTTCTTTTTAAGAATCTCTCCACACAAGGATCAGGGGTGCTGAGATGTTTTCATTTTCAAAGCCAATAGCAGACTCCACTGTATTTTTCAAAACTTCATAGAAGCAATTTCCTTGTGGATATTACTGTGCAGTCCATATGTGACTTTTAAATATATCAATTAAATAAGTACTTTATTTATTGTGTCAGGAGTGAAACAAACAGTTGTATTGCATTAAAAACAAACAAACAAACAAAAAATAAAGTTTGCAGACTTGATATTCTATTAAATGTCCTTTGACCAGCAGCTGGCCACTTGGAGTGCCTCTGGTGTTGCCATAAGAAGGTCCTCCATTGTGCATGTAACAGGGCTCAGGTTGCACTGCAGTAGGTGGTCTGTGGTTTGCTCTTCTCCACACTCGCATGTTGTGGATTCCACCTTGAAGCCCCATTTCTTAAGGTTGGCTCTGCATCCTGAGGTGCCAGAGTGCAATCTGTTCAGTGCCTTCAAAGTCGCACAGTTTTCTGTGTGCCCAGGAGGGAGTCTCTCATCTGATATCAGCCACTAATTGAGGTTCTGGGTTTTAGCCTGCCACTTTTGGACTCTCGCTTGCTGAGGTGTTCCAGCGAGTGTCTCTGTAGATCTTAGAAAACTATTTCTTGATTTAAGTCATAGGTATGCTGGCTGATACCCAAACAGGGAATGGGCTGGAGATTTCACTGCCTTGGTCCTTTCACTATTGGTTGCTATTTCCCGGTGGATGTCAGGTAGTGCAATACCCGCTAAACAGTGAAATTATTCCAGTGGTGTAGGGTGCAGACACCCCATGATAATGTGGCATGTCTCATTAGGTGCCATAGCCACTTTTTTTTAGTGTGGTGAGATGTGTTCCACACTGGGCATGCATACTCAGCAGCAGAGTAGCATAGCGCAAGGGTAGATGTCGTCACTGTATCTGGTTGTGATCCCCAGGTGGTGCCAGTCAGCTTTCGTATGATATTGTTTCTAGCACCCACTTTTTGCTTGATATTCAGGCAGTGCTTTTTGTAGGTCAGAGCACGGTCCAGGGTAACTCCCAGGTATTTGGGTGTGCTGCAATGCTCCAGTGGGATTCCTTCCCAGGTAATCCTCAGAGCTTGGGGTGCTTGTCTGTTCTTAAGATGAAAAGCACATGTCTGTGTTTTAGATGGGTTAGGAATCAGCTGGTTTTCCCTGTAATAGGCAGCAAGATCACCTAGAGCTTCAGAGAGCTTCTGTTCAACCATCTCAAAGCTCCCTGCTTGAGCGGTAATGGCACGATCGTCAGCATAGATGAAACCCTCTGTCCTTTCTGGCAATGGCTGGTCATTTGTGCAAATGTTTAACATTGATGGAGCAAGCAAGCTCCCCTGAGGCAAGCTGTTCTTCTGTTTTCGCCATCTGCTTTGGCCCTGTAGCTCAACAAAAAAGCTTCTCTTTTATAGCAGATTTCCTATGAGGCGGGTGAGGTGGTAATCCTTTGTGATATTATACATTTTTCTCAGGAGGAGGAGGAGGTTTACAGTATCATAAGCCGCTGACAGGTCTATGAAGACAGCTCCTGTGATCTGCTGCATTTCAAAGCCATCTTCTATGTGCTGAGTCAGGTTCAGCACTTGCGATGTGCAGCTTTGCCTTTCCTGAAGCCAGCTTGCTGTGGAATCAGAAATCGGTCTATTTTTTCCATAATTCTATGCAAAATAAGTCTCTCCAGAACTTTGTAAAGATGGCACAACAAGGAGATTGGTCTATAGCTTTTTGGATCATTACGGTCTTTGCCTGGTTTCAAGATGGCTATGACTCTTGCTTTCCTCCAGATTTTGGGGATCTGACAGGATGGAGTGCAGTTGTTCATCAGCTCCAGCAGCCAGCACCTTGTTTTTGGACCAAAGTTCTTGATTTGTTCCATCCGTAGATCATCCAAGCCAACTGCTTTGCCATTTTTACATTTATTGAGAGCCATGTCCAATTCAGTAAATGTAAAAGGTTCATGAAGGTTGTTGTTCTCATTATCTGGTTGTCTGACTATTGGTTGGGTTTCCCATTCTTCAAGTTGTGCTATCTGATCTGCCTTTATGTTGTCATGGGTATTAATTTGTGTGGGATCATTGCTCAGCCGTCTTAGAAGCTGTTCCTGCCCATTTGGACTTCTGTGATCAGCTTTATCCATAACAGCTTCATCCACTGTTCTTTCTTGGCTTCAGAGATGGAGGACAAAAATGCTCTGTGCTACCTGAAGAGTTTGCTCACTAAATGAGTCTTCGTTGTGGAGCCTGTAATAGTTTCCCAAAAAAGGCAGCTGTTTCAAGAGTACTGCACATAAATGTCTTCCATGAGAAAGCATCATTGTCAATATATGAATTGTTTCTGAGGTCTTCCTCAATACTGGAATTACTTTTATGTCTATTGGGTTTTAATCACTTTGCTTCTAGCATAAAGGTCTCATATTTTTCATACTGCATCAATCATTACAAAAAGAACACACAGGGCAGCATTTTGTTAGTGCCATAACCAGGTGCAAGTTCACATTCTGTTTGAATTTGTAGTTTGTTGATTCTGATATTCTCTTTGTACAACAATAGAGGCTTCATATTGCACACAACACCTCCACCATATCATTGCAAGTGGAAGTCACAGGGAATCTTAGAAGTCAGATACATACCAATAACACCATCTGTTGAGAGTTCCTGAAGACTCTGGCAGATTTTGGCATAAGATGTCTTGGTCTGCTATAAGGACACAGTCAGATACTTTTCTGGCCTCTCCTTTCTATCAGCTTATCTGATACCCCCCCCCCCCCACACACACACACACACTCCTTCATGTATGTGTGGAAGCCTTGTTACTATGACAGTGAGTCCTTGGAGTGGTGATATAGTACAATTGTGCATATAGAACTTTTTCATTAGGCACAACTATGCAACATCTTAACCACAGAATCTTATATGGTTTGGACTGACGTTGAACACCATGGGAAAAAAAACTCTATTATTCTTCATCTATCAAATGTTGTGCCCATGAGTTGCATACTGAATTTTAAAATGTATTGACTTGGAAATGATGGTGTTTTTCTCCCTATTTCTACAAATATAGAGCTATAAAAACACAGAGGAACTCCTGCTGAAAAGGAAGGAGACATTTAGAAAAACAATGTTAATTAGGACCTTTGCGTACAGGGGAAAAGCTGAACAATTTTCTTTAAATCTGTATCCACCTTTAGAACCATTTAAACCATTTCTTTCTTCTTTTTTTCCCCAAGCCATCATCATTAAACTTGTCTATCCTCTTCTAAATCCATCTCAATCAGAGTCGGCAATTTCCTCTAAATTAATACACCAAACCAGCCCCCTGCTGAGGAAAACAGCTTTCCTCCACAGATAGGCTTCATTGCAGAATGCATAAAGGCAGCATTCGACTCACCCAGCCTTTATTGTGGGTCTGAGGGAGAACTGCATTAATCTGAACAAAAACAGTTCAAGATATTCCAGATGTACCAAATAACAAAAACAATACACCTCCCAATTCTATCCTTAGTTGTGGAACTAGTAAAAGAATAACTTATATCTAATACCCTCCTTTCACTTTTTGGTTTAAAAATAGGAAGATAAGTAAATTACATTAGAACCTATTAGTTGGTATGGAGAATGTGTTGGTAACCTTGCCAGCACTGAGGTTGTGGGGAGATAAAAAGAACAGAAATTACAGGGATTTCACTTTCTGGTCAAAGGTTGAAATTGATAGGCGATTTCTCAAAAACAACTAGGGATTGTTGGCTAGACAAGCTTGACCTATAGCTGTCTAAGTGTGTGCTTGACCTTCACAAGGAGATGCAGAGAGTTCTGCGATGGAGCTGGGCTTCTCTTTGGAACATACACATCCTACTTCTTCTTTGCTGCCTAACTTCTAGGTTCAGCTTCTGTCTGTGAGCACAATAGAGTTTTGTACTTCTTTTGTCAGATTGCATTACAAATGGTTCAAAGCTAGTCCTTAACCCTCTGGAGCCCTTCCTTCAAACTATATGAGACATATCAAATTGCAAGTTTCTCATATCTGCTTATTGATCCTTTCACATACAGAGGCTCCACTCACACTACCTTCCTGTTTATGCTAACCCTTTGTACCATCATTAAAAGTGTGCCTCATTATATCAAATGAATAAAACTGAGTGAACAGCAGAGAAAAGAGAAATGCAACAGGAACTAGGACATTATTTCTCTTCTTAAAATGCAGTTGTATTAACTCAACAAACTTTTTCAAAAGCAATTAAATTTAGGCAGTTGCATTATATGCAATTGGTTATGTTCTTTGGTAGTATAAGTAACATTAAGTTGGCTATGTTCTTTGGTAATAAAAGTAACATTAACACAGAGAAGCCACTGAAATGCACAAGCATGTGGACAATGTCAACACAAAGGAAGAAACCATGAGAATGAACAAAATCTGGCTACTAGTATTAAAAAAAACCTCTAAAATCATAACAGTAAATAAAGAACAACACTCAAAAATAGGGGAATTCCAGACAAAAAACAATCAGTGCCAACTAATCACTTCCCAACAAAGGATTCACCCAGGTAGTAAAAAGCCAGATCTTGAAACTGCTGGGCATTAAATGCTATTCAAGGTGGTCAATTGAAACATTCACACCTACCTTAAACAGACAAGAGTTCTTTCTCCACCCTGGACATTCCACAGATATACAAACCCCATTTTCCTAGTTTCTGACAAATCTCACAACCTCTGAGGATGCCTGCCATAGATGCAGGTGAAACGTCAGGAGAGAATGGTTCTGGAACATGGCCATACTGCCATGTTCAGGCACTGACATCAACGTATTGGTATATTGTCTACAAGCAAACAAAGGCTAAGAGCCTCAAAGGTACACAATAATATATTAGAACAGTACGCTGAAGTGGGAGGAGCCCCGCAATAGTCCGGAAATCTTACAAAGACTCAACATAGTATATGCTGGTATAATCCAAGTGGTAGCAAAATGTACATGCAGACTATAAAGTTCCAAATTTGAGTCCCAAAGGTGGAAGTACGGCTCCACTCGGTGTGAGGAGAGCATACCACCAAGGGAGCATGCCGGGGTGAGAGTCCTGTGGGTTGCGGCGGAGAGGCGTAAAGCAACTGGAGTAAAACTGTCGCGAAATCGCGGAAGTAAGGAAATAATACTATATTCGGATGTGGAGACCACGATGAGAGATCTCCAGTAGTAAATACACATTTAAAAAGCCACAGGACTCTTTATAGTCTGCATGTACGTTTTGCTATCACTTTGCTACCACTTGGATTATACCAGCATATACTTTGTTGAGTCTTTGTAAGACTTCCGGACTATTGCGAGACTCCTTCCACTTCAGCGGCATGATACTGGTATTGCTTTCCATTTCGGCATTTGTCTATATAATTGTGTACTGTTTTAATATATTATTGTGTACCTTTGAGGCTCTTAGTCTTTGTTTGCTTGTTACTTATACAGCCAGCTGTTTCTTTGTATATTGTCTACAAGCCAGAGTTTCCAGCATCTGTTCTAGGTTTATGAGGTACAGTAGTCTGAATAACCATAGGCTTGTTGAAAAGGTCACCTTTCTTACTAAGTCAGGAAAGAATTCAGAGAATAGCTACAAATGGACATCTAACAACATCTTTATTTTATACTACCAAAAAAATAAATATCCCTTCTGATATTCTAGGTATTTTTAAACACAAATGATTAATATAGGTCATACATCCACATACAGACACCCTTAATCTGCCCCCTTTTTGCTATTCTAAGAAATTATTCTTTTTCTTTCATTTTGAACATGTCCATTGCTCCTACATTTCATAAAAAGGGAACTGCCATTTATTGAAGGATGACATTCAGTAGCTATGATGGGAGCCTCCCATAAAGTATCATCTTTAGCAGGGAAGGTCTTCAATCCTTTGGGAATATTTCTTTACATATTTGATCCCACTCCACTTATCTCTCATATTTATAGTGGTGGATGCTCGGTCAAAGTTGGTGGAATGATAAAGTGTTAAGAAAGGAACTCTCTGTAGCATAGATGACAGCATGGGGAAGGATTCAGGGCGATTTTGTGATTGCTACATTTGATAATGGAATAGCTCTTTCAAATGACACCATGCTTTAAAAAAAATATCTTGAACATTTACACATTCCATTACGTTCTAACCCTACCTTTCCTCACAGCAACACATTTCCAATTACCAGATAGATCAGGCTGAGAAACACATATTGTCTCAGAATTACTTTGGAATTTCCCAGCTGGGCAAAAATTTGAACTTGAGGGTGCATCTACACTGCGGAATTAATGCAGTATGACATCACTTTAACTGCCATGGCTTAATATCCTGGAATTGAGGGAGTTGTAGGATTAACTTAATTTAACTTTATTTCTTATGAGTCACCCTAGGAGAAGCTGGGTGTCATCAGCGTATTGGAAACATTCTAATCCAAATCTCTGGACTAGTTGGTGAGAGGTAGAACATAGATGTTAAACAGCATTGTCAATAGAATAGCACCTTGGGGCATTCCACAGTCAAGAGGGGATTTCTCAGATACTTGGCCCAGCCAAGGATTGTGGGATCCACCCTGAGTACCCTTGGGGAGAGAGGGTGAAATATAAATGATGATGATTATTATTATTATTGTAGTTTTACAAGATATTTAGCTTGCTCTGTTGGCATACTAGTGCCTCACCAAGCTAGACATTTTGGATTCCAAAAGTGATGTCAAACTACATTAATTCTATGGTGTAGATGCACCCTCAGTCTCCTTGCTCTTCATTCAATTATGTGCTCACTACAGAGATGCTAAGAAATGGCAACCTTTATATATTAAAATATATTCCCCTCCAAATGGCTACACCCATAAATATTAATGCCCTTCTGCTGTCTAAAAGAATGGCCAAAAGCTGCTTTGCCAAATTTGTGCCAAACCCCTAGTGCCCTTTTGAAACTTGAGAATGATCCAAATATCTCTCATGTGATCCTTTTTCCTTAATGCAATGATTAACTAATTGGACAAGAATGAGCAAGGGAAGATTGAAGATGATGCAATTAGACTTTAGTATGAGATAGTCTGAAGACCAATTTTAAAAACATGCTTTGACTACTGATTGATGCTAAATCTAGGCATGACTAGATTAATGATGGTTGGCAGGCCCTATGGCCTTGAGGGAATAGTTTCATTAGTCATTGATGGCATTTGGTCATTTCACATTACTTAGCCTAGCTGTGTTTGGGGCATTTTTGGTGCATTGCTGAATTTACATGCAATTGCAAAGATTGCCTGCATTACTTTTTAACCTGGTATGAAAATTGACCTCTTTAATTAGATCAAGACCTGGCCATGTCACTCAGTCCACTATAACTTTAAAAATATGGGATGCATCCCTGAGGTTTCAGTAGACACAGAATGTGGTCATATACTTCTTGATGGCAATGTGTCACCGGCCATATATTGTACCAGTGCTCTAGGGTGCATAATATCTTTCTACTGCACAAGTTTCAAGAATTGGCATAGAGTTACAAAGCAGGTTAAGAAACAAACAGTGGTTTCGGCGGTGGCCGGGAGAGCTTTTGTACAGTTAAAGCTTGTGCGCTAACTGCGCCCATATCTTGGGAAGTCTGACTTGGCCATAGTGGTCCATGCTCTAATTACATCTCGAATAGACTACTGCAACACTCTCTATGTGGGGTTGCCTCTGAAGACTGCTTGGAAGCTGCAATTAGTCCAACGCTCGGCAGCCAGGTTACTAACAGGAGCGGGGTACAGGGAGCGCACAACTCCCTTGTTGCGCCAGCTCCACTGGCTGCCAATTAGTTTCCGGGCACAATTCAAAGTGCTGGTTTTAACCTACAAAACCCTATACGGTTCCGGTCCAGTTTACCTGTCTGAACAGATTCTCCCCTACAAAACCATCAAGGACATTAAGATCCTGCTCTCGGTCCTGCCATCTTCACAAGCACAACTGGTGGGTATGTGTGGTGTTCCAGCCTAGTGTATTAAAGAAAAGGACATGCAACCAAAAAACATTTGAAACTTAATAATTCATCATTCATTTAGAATTATCTCCAAGTAATTAATATAACAGTCAAGTACTATACAACCGTACTCACGAATAATACAGTATAACAGGATAGACGGACCAGGAGGGTCAAATAATAGTCCATACAAATCAAGGGGTTATATCCCAGTATAAGAATCCAGGTGGAGTCGTGGAGCCATAGAGTGCGTCGTAGGGGCCGGGTTGACGGAAGTCACCGGGTTCCCGCTCCGTTCGCGCCTACAGGCGCTTTTCAAAACCCAAAATTATAATAAGGCGTCAGGGGCATCCACTCATCTAAAATATCAATGAAAGTGTCCAGGTAATAGCAAGCTGGTCCAGACAGAGGTCAATTTTTAACAAGATTAATACAATAAAACAACGCAATGATACATACCGGTTAGGGCTCGTGTGAACAGGCACGGGCCAAACTCAGGGAGTAAGGCACAGAATAACTACAGAGCAATGTATTTAACATAATTCTAATGATAGATAATCTACTACACCAGAGTTAACTAATAATTAAGAGTTAATTGAGCAAAGCAGAAATTGATAAACCTTCATTCAATCCGAGTGGGTGTTCGGTGGAGAGGGCGGAGATAAGGCGTGTTTCTGCTCGTAAGAGTGCTAATTGCTGATCCGAGTGGGAGTAATAGATTACTTTTTCAATACAGGTGAATTTGAGATCTTCGGGACGATGTTTGAAATTAAAGCAATGGGAATATAAAACCGAATCTTGTTTACCAAGTCTCACATTAGATTTATGTTCAGAAATTCGTAATCTGAAGGCTCTCTTTGTCTGGCCTACGTAAACAAAGGGGCGGGGACAACTGCATCTGAGGGCATAGATCAGCCCGGAAGTATTGCAGGTCGCGAAACATCTGACATGGATCTCCGTGTTGGCATGTGCGTTCCTAATTATACGGTCCCGGCTGATGTTCTTGCATGCACTGCAATGGCCACAATCCTGCGAGCCAGGAGTAAGGGAGCTGGTTAAGGGCTGCAAGTTAAAAGTGGAATGGATAAGAATATCTTTGATATTGTGGGTCCGTTTAAAAGCAACTAAAGGTGTTCTTTCTAAGCCCAAAATGTCTCAGACCAAGTCCCAATGTTTCATGACAATGTGTTTAAGTTGTGCACTATGTGGGGTAAGGGTTAAGGGCCAAACCACCCGATCAGTGGTTGATTTTGATTGTGATGCAAGTAACGAAGTTCTGGGTATTTTGGAGGCCTTCTCCCGAGCTTTAAGGAGAGAACGTTTAGGGTAACCTCTGTGAGATAAATTCGTAATAAGAGAGTTGGCAGCCATCTCATAATCTCCTGGAAAGGAACAATTACGTTTTAACCGTAAAAGCTGGGAAAAGGGAGATTCTCCTTTAAAGAAAATGAATGAAAGCTGGAGTGGTGGAGAAACCCGGCCCCTACGACGCACTCTATGGCTCCACGACTCGACCTGGATTCTTATACTGGGATATAACCCCTTGATTTGTATGGACTATTATTTGACCCTCCTGGTCCGTCTATCCTGTTATACTGTATTATTCGTGAGTACGGTTGTATAGTACTTGACTGTTATATTAATTACTTGGAGATAATTCTAAATGAATGATGAATTATTAAGTTTCAAATGTTTTTTGGTTGCGTGTCCTTTTCTTTAATACTGTACGGGCATAGCAGCTAACCTTTGTTCCAGCCTAGTGGCCATAGACAGGCACCGGCGGTCCCAGCTGATCAGGGTCAGATAAGGGATGAGGGGTGGCCTGATGGATACAGGTCTGCAGAGGAAGACTTAGCCTGGGATGATGGATGGTTACATGGGTATGTGACTGCAGATGAGGATAATGATGATTCCATGGAATTTAGTTCTGAATTTGACAGTGAGAGGCCCAGCGACCTTGAGTCCCACAAGAACTTCTACACTCCCTTGCCAGGCGAGCATTCTGAGGTTAGGGAGGATCGAGTTTCCCAGCTTGATAGTGAAACATCTGGGGATGCTAATGAGCCGGAATTCAACAGGAGGGGCAGCATTAGATCCTCCCGGAGAGATTGGAGGAAGGGGGTGCGCTGGGCACCCAGGAGTTAGTTCCCTTTATTAGATTGTGTTCAAGCTTTTCTAGTCAGACCTGAAGCTACATTCAGCTTAGAGGGTTTTCATGCTCAAGATTCTAAGTACCTGTGACCGCCGGAGCGGTTTGCCTTGTTTACTCTCGCTTGCTTTCCATGGGACTTAAGCCAGTTCGGCTTGCCAGCTTGTGAACTCTTTGGACTATCCTTGGATTTACTTTGATTGCCTTTATATCTTTATACCTTTGGACTATTCTCTATTCTAAATAAAAGTACATTTATTGCATCTGCCTGGTGTGTGTGATCTAGGGGAGGCTGCTGCGATCTGAGGTGCAACAGTACGAGAGACAGGGCCTTCTCTGTGGTGGCCCCTCGGCTATGGAACTCTTTCCCAAGGGACATTAGATCGGCACCCTCTTGGTTGTCCTTTAGGAGGCTGGTGAAGACCTGGATGTGGAATGAAGCTTTCCCAGAATAGGCTGAGACTGGTTACAGTCTGAATGAATGACCACGTTTCAAACCGAGTGGAATGGTTTTAATGGCAATTTGGTTTTATGTCTTGGGCTTTTTATGTATTTTAATATGTTGTTGTAGATGTTTTAAATTGTATAGCATTGAATCTTGCTGTAAGCCAGTCTGAGTCCCTCTATGGAGGTGAGAAGGTCGGGGCACAAATGTTTTAAATAAATAAATAAATAAATATTGCTTTTAATTTACAGATTCAGTTAACTTAATCCCTATGTGGCACAATGTTGTAAAAAGATAAACGGATAAATTATGAACATTTCATCGCTGAGCAATAAGGGATCAAGAGAAAGCAAGTGACTTGTCAAAGGTCTCACAAAGGATTGGACAGATGAGGCAAAAGAATTTATGCTGCTTCCTTCTCCTGCTCCACTTCCAGTGCCCTAGTTACTGGGTTATATATCCTTTCAAGTTTCATTTGTAGTCCCTTTTCTACATATCTTGGCTTGAAACTGTAGCTATTTATTACATCCCAAATCAATAGTAGAAAACTCTTTTTTTCTGAAATAAAAGTTAAAACACAGCTCTCTTTTTTGGGGGGAGGGGAATAATACTACATTGAGGCATTGGCAATTTCGTGTTAGATCTGGAATGCTTTTTGTTTCTACAGCCTTCTACAAAGATAGTCACAAAACATATGCCAGATTTTCTTGCTTTTCCTTCTTTTTCTTCTCCAGAATTTAAAATGTATTGGAG
The DNA here is from genome assembly GCA_030556195.1 of Anolis apletophallus. NCBI lineage: Eukaryota > Metazoa > Chordata > Lepidosauria > Squamata > Anolidae > Anolis > Anolis apletophallus. Next base: position 8,373,218 of record JARBWK010000004.1, on the reverse strand, counting down.
TAAAGGTGCGATAAAAGTTTCATCTCTATCTTCATAAAAAAATATTCTTTACTATCTTCCATGACCTTATATAAATGGACATTTTTCCGATACCCCTTCCTACTTTTTTTTCACTGTCATGGCACAATTCCAACTTTTTTGAAACTATATTTGCTACCTTCTCATCTTCAATACTTGTCATTCATCACCTCCTTATCACTGCCAATCATTCTTTTAGGCATGTAGTTGCCAAGAACATCTAAGTGGGGTAAGAAAATAGAGAAGATTTTTTAAAATAAAAAAATAGATGCCTTAGCCAATCAAAATAAAATATGTCTTATATGTTGCTCCAGATTTTAAATGCTGCGAGGAAAAATTTATGTGCCAAAGTTATTGGTGACACCTGTCAGAGAAAGGTACAAACTGCATGCTGAATGCTGAACTATTGTTAGAACCTGTAGGCAAGGTGACCATTAAAAAGAATTGTTCCACTTTAAAGGTCTTCGGGAAGAATGCACTCTCTCTTGGTGTCCTATCTTTTCAGCAGTCTTCGATGTCATGGTGAGGCTTTGATTTAATACCCTCATAATTCTCACACTATGACTCATTCTACTTTGATAAAACTTTCAGTGTGCTCCCAAACCTTTTTCCTTGCAGCAAAGAATTTTATTTTTTTTTGAACAATGAAACTGGGTTCTAGTTGCATCTCTCCATAACCTCAAGACTGGAGGAAGCACTCCTTTTATGATAGCTTTCTAATATTGCTGTTATAAAATACTTATAAATTCATGTTTTGAATGTGTTTATATAAACATTTTGACTGGAATCTTTTGGGGAAATTTACTTTATAAACAAACTAATTTTTCCAGAGTTTAGAGTTATGGCAATGTGTCATTGTCCCAGGAAGTAAGCACTGTAATAACCATGTCAATGAAAACACTGGACAAGTAGAATCATAGAGTTGGAAAATACTTTGAGGGCCATCCAGTCCAATCCACTGCCAAGCACCGAGATTGTGGCGCAGCTGGCTGGGTGTCAGCTGCATAAGATCTCTACTGACCAGAAGGTCATGAGTTTGAGGCCTGCCCAGGTCGAGGTGGACTCTCGACCTATTGTGTAGCTTGTTGTTGACCTTTGCAACCCAAAAGACAGTTGCATCTGTCAAGTAGGAAATTTAAGGTACCACTTAAGTGGGGAGGCTAAATTTAACTGATTTACGAGGCCATAAAAGATCTCCAGGAAGCACGCTGAGGAATGAAGGATGCTGAGGAATGAAGGAGTGCACTGAGGAATGAAGGAGTACAACAGCTCCCCCTGGTGGCCAGATGTTAAAAAATTGCCTCTGTCTGTCTTGTGTTGTGTGTCAATATTGTATACTTCCCTGTATATGTTCATTGTGATCTGCCCTGAGTCCCCTGTGGGGTGAGAAGGGCGGAATATAAATGAAGTAAATAAATAAATAAAGAAGCAGGAAAATTGTATCCAAAACACCCCTTACAGATGGCCATAGAAAGCAGCTGGATGGTTTCACAATGGTCATTATGCACAATAGCACAGCATTTCATGGGGCAGGCTCTCGTTGAGCCAAGGAAGCACAAAAAAAATGTGGAGACTAGTTTCAACAAGCCACAGGTTTTGGATAATCCATGGTCCTGGAAAGTCATGTGTTTCAAGTGTCCAGCTGAAAATAATGTCCCTATTATTTTGCAGTGCCATGTTGTCTGGTGGGAGTCCCTGTTGTGCAATGGGACATCTTGCACAATGTCCTACTGAGCATTGTCATAGTTCTCTAGCATGGCTGCATATTGTGTCAATGGCGTAGCTCTGTCACTGGAAAGTTATGTTTTGTAATCCATGATAAAGAATCTCAGCCATCCAAATGTCATAACACATTCCAGCCATCTGAATGCTTTCAAGTGTCCTGCTCTTACAAGATGCTTATATCATTTTACTTGTGTAAGGATGTTAGAGCAGTGTTTACCAAACTAGTGTGCCATGAGGGATCATCAGGTGTACTGTGGGGAATTGGCACTCTTCCCCCTCCTAGCAGCTCTTTCTTCCTATATCCCTCCCCAAAGATCCTCCCCGAGGCAAAGGAAGGGCTCCCCCAAATGTCAGGACTGGGCCCGCCTTGAGGAAGCCTTCAGGAGCCTCGACTCAGCATGGCTCCAGCTCCTGCTCAGGGCTGCTTCAGCCTCCTGATATGTTCCATAGATCTGTGTGACCTCTTTCACTGCCTCCCTCCTCCCTCCGCAAAAGCAGAGCACTGGGCGGAAGTGATTGAGTCGGCGTTTTCGCGTTGGCTTGGATTTCTCGTGAGAACAAAGCCGGAAGCTCCACGTTGGTGAATTGGGCAGTGAGCAAACCTGGGAGCATCGGGAGGCTGAAGCATTCACAAGTTTCCAAGAAACAAATTGAGCCTCTCTGCTTGGATTTGGGGGGGGGGGGGTGTTACTATTTTACTGGATTTTTCGAGAGTTGCCTCCCCCCACCAAAGGAACTGTTTATAACAGCTTCATGACATCCATAGTTAACTAGAAGCAAGTTTCACTCTGGATGAAATTTCACAAGGATCTGGAGAACAAGCCCTATGAGGAGCAGTTTGAAGAGCTGGGCATGTGTAGCCTGAAGAAGAGAAGGCTGAGAGAAGACATGATAGCCATGCATAAGTGAGAGGAAGTCATATATATGTTGTGTTCATTGAAACAGGCCCAGGTTTCACACTGAGTGTATAAATACATTGAAAAACATATTAATTATATTTATTACTGTGTTAGAGTGTCATTTTGTGTCATTTTGGTTGGTGGTGTGCCTCAGGATTTTGTAAATGTAAAAAGTGTGCCGTGGCTCAAAAAAGGTTGAAAAACACTGTGTTAGAAGACTCAGTGTCCCCAGTCATTAATAAGTTCTAAGAAGAATAACTTAAAATAGTTGTATATATGAATATTAGAAAAGTCAAGTACTATTGCACTTTTCCCACGAAAACGTTATAGCAATGTACTGACACATCGTCACTTGTTAAAGCAAGTGCTGTGCTTCTTTGATCTGAATTTTTAATCTTTTTGAGTGAAGTTAATAAATTATGATACCAAAAGGTAACATCCTTCAGCTGAAAGGCTCCTGATGAGACACATGAGATGCTTAAGTTGGATGAATATCCCCTAAATTCTGAAGTCAGCTCAATGGATGAAGTCCCGACAATATTACATTGAGGTTTCTTTTAAGCCTCATTGCTGAAAATGAAAATCAGCTCCAAGAATAACGGGAATGCATAAAGTTTGACAAGGTAAACTTGAAAATTCCACAGTATTACTTGTGTCATGTATGTATTATGTACAGTTGATGAGCTCAAAGAGAATTGAACAAGTACAGAAATGGCTAAGCCACAAGTCAGCAAATTAATGTTATGACTTATATGCAAGATACGATGCTTCAGAATACCTTGGAGTATAATTTCTATTTTTACAGATAAATAAAAATGATGGTGTGTCAAAGACAAAGATGAGGATAAAACTCAGGCGTCATTACTCATAGACTGTGGTGATTTGACAAAGGCCACCTTGATAGCAAGTTCTAACAACGTAAACACATTTTCAAAAATAACGTTTTTTAAGATTCTCAGGTGAAAAGTGTAGTAAGCCTTGCTATTTTGTTCACCTATTCATGCATTGCTTACTTCTATAATATCTATAATATCTTTCTATTGTGATCAGATTTTAATAAACAATAACGAGAAGCCCAGAATCCTATAAAATCTAGCCTGTTTTTCATTTAAAGGCCAGCTATATCAACTTCTACATATGAAGATTAACTGTATCATCAGGCTGGGATGAGACATGCTGCATTAGCACAGGATTCCCAACACCGCTGGAGAAATTATATAGTTTTGCGGGTATTGCACCACCTGACATCCACCAGGAAGTGGCAGCCAGCACTGAAAGGACCAAGGCAGTGACATCTCTGGCCCATCCTCTGTTCGGATATCAGTCAGCATGCCAATGACTTAAATCAAGAAATAGATTCCTAAGATCTGAAGTGATACTCGCAGAAACACCTCAGCAAGCAAGAGTCCCAAAGTGGCAGGCTAAAACCCGGAACCTCAATCAGTGACTGATGCCGGATAAACTCCCTCCTGGAAACATAGGACTGAGTCACCTGGAAGGCACTGAATACCATGAGATGCAGAGTTAATCTTAAGAAATGGGGGTACAAAGTGGAATCCACAACATGTGAATGTGAAGAAGTGCAAACCACAGACCACTTACTACAATGCAGTCTGAGCCCTACCACTTGCATAATGGACGACCTTCTTACAGCGACACCTGAGGCATTCGAAGTGGCCAGCTTCTGGTCAAAGTAAATCTAGTATAATGCTGTTTTAAGACTTTGTTTGTGGTTTCTTATACACTATAACTATATTCTCATTTTGCTTCTGATGCGATAAATAAAAAATTCAAATATGATAGGATATATGGATCCATCCTAAGATCAGAGATGTTCTCCCACCAGAAAGCCATTCCTTCCATTCCTAAATAATATATTACTTTGCTCATACAAACAGCCTGTGTGTACATTGAAAAAAGAAAGGAAAAATAATTAAGGCCCAACTACAAGAAGGCTGTAATACTATAACACTTAACTGAAAGTAAATTTCATTGATTATATCAAAAACTTACTTCTGATAATATGAATAGGATAGTATTCCTACGTCTTCAAATGGTCCTGATAAAAAACAAGTTTTAAAAACTTATTCTGACTCCAGTCAAACCTATGAATTTATATAATTTGAGTAGAACTTTCCCAAATTGGGACAGCTAAATGGTAACTCGGTGAAAAAAAAACTTTTATGACAAAAGTGATGGTATTGAATCCAATTTTCTCTGCAGCATATCATTGCTCTTGTTTTTTCCCCTTTTATTTGATCTTTATTTTAGAAAGACTATCAGCAGTGTCCTGAATTCTATGTGCTGCAAGAGTTTTTGGATAATAGTTCATTTCATGTACTGAGAGGAATTATTTCGCCTAAGCTTGATCATAATCTTCCTCAGTACATTAATGTCTTTGACAGGTGCAAAAATTCCAAACATATTTACAATCCTCACCCCTCATATTCACAGATTCTGCATCTGTGGATTTCACCATCCATGTTTTGAAAATATTAAAATAAAAGTTCAAAAGGAAGACCTTGATTACACCATTTAAAATAATGGACACCATTAATCTATGCCATTATATAATAATAATAATAATAACTGTTTATTTATATTCCCCTCTTCTCACCCCGAAGGGGACTCAGTGTGGATTACATTACACATTCGACAGACAGTCCCTGTTGGAAGACATACAAATGACAGTACAAAGTATGTCATTGTTGTTATGTCATTGCGTTATTACGTCACAAGGGGGTGCTGTTGTTTCATCCTCATGACGGGAGCTTCTGTTCCGCATTCCACCTTCCAGACAACCAAATTTCAGGCGTTGTAAAGTCCCTCTGTAAAAATCCTTCCCCGCTTTGCGGTTCCCAGTTTTATCTACTCACAGCTGGGCTGCTTTCGAACTGCTGGGTGAGCAGAAGGTTGTCCAAGCCAGCTCGGGGAATAGCTGGTTGTCCAAGCCAGCTCGGAGAATCAAACTAGCAACCTTCAGGTTGCAAGCACAGCTATGCTACCACTGTGCTATCTCCCCGGCCCTATTATATACAGATTTTGGTATCCATGAAGGTCTTGGAACCAAATCCTAGCAGATAACAAGAACTCACTGATTTATTTGCTTTACATCCTATCTTTCTCCCAAAATGGCACCTGAAATAGCTCGTAATATAAATGTAAGCAAAATACAGGAGAGGTCAAACTTGGCCTCCAAAGCAGTTCCACAGCCTTGAAGCAGGTGCCATGAAAGCTTTCACCTCATCAAGAATGTCTGTGTTGGTGATGGAACCAAGAAGTCTTAAAACTCAGGCAAACTCACATTGGGAGATATGGCCTTTCAGATTGTTTACGTTGCTTTTAATTCAAATAATATTTCATGATTGGGCTCAGGTAAATTGGTAATGTAAAACTGAGTCTGATTTGCTGCATGCTTTGAAAATCATCAATGACTCAAAAGTTTCAAAACACAAAAGGGAGTCTAAAAGGGAAAATCCCCCCCCCCTCACTCTCACACACACCAATCCTTCTGGAACATTTTCTCTTTTAAATGTTTTTGTTGCCTTAATATCCATATCTTAAACTGTCATTTTCTTAGTTGGAGAATTCTCTACTTGAATCCATGACTCTAAACACATTTATATGGAATGGAGCCCTGGTGATTTAAATGGGGCCTTCTTATGAACAGCTGTGTGCTTGAGATGACAGGGTGTTTAAGTATTCATATATATGGCAAAGAATCTTAAAGAAGGATTGCGACTGTGAATTCTCTACTGGAACTCTACTCATTCATGATTGAAATGAACACTTTTCAGGCAGAGTTAACCAGCAGCTTTGCTGATACAGGTTTCCTCTTGGAATGAATAAGAGGGGAATCCAGATTCATTATATAGACTGAGCATAAAAGTAACAGTGTTGAGGTGGTTCTGTTTTTGTTTTCCTGGAAGTCCTCAAACAGAGGTGATCGGGCACCTATGCTTCACTCCATGGCCACAGACTTTCAGAGTACTACAAAGTTACATTTTCCTTCCATACCTTTGACCAATTACTAGGATCACTGAGTGAAGTCATTGAAATATTTGGTTTGAGGTGCCATCAACACAATGTGTTGGCATTTAGCTCCAGTCTTATTTCCATCTAAGGATCCTAATGAGGCTAGTGAATTTCTGAAGGAGGCTGAAGTAATGTCCACTCCAGAAGTGATTTGGGATTGGGTTATGATAGACCATTTGAGGTTTGCTAACCCCTGACAGGTGCAGCACAGTGGAATTAGGTAGATTATGCCTTGGTTATTCGCCCACTGGTGACATCTAGGCTATTTTATTTAACATTCTTTCTTTCTTCCAGAGTGAAACCCAAGATGCCGCACAATCAAATACAATTAAAACCAGACAACACAATTTTAAAACAATTAAAACCTCTGCTTTTAAAGCAATATAGATTTCTTTTTAAAGCATTTTAAAAAGTATACACACCAATAAGAAAGCCTCCCTGCAAATTATTATATAGTAAACACCTACTTAAATCTAGAGATCTTTGTCTGCAAGCAAAAGGAAAGCAGGGAGGGGACCAGCTTAGCTTCCCAGAGAAGGGTAGGAGCAGCCATTGAGAAGGTTCCCTCTCAAGCTAACTTGAGATGGTGGTGGGACCAAGTAAAAGCCCTCCCCCATGGTCATAAGATTCTGATAGCTTCATATAGAAAGATACAGTCTTTCAAATAGTCTGGAGGTAAGCTGTATAGGTTATGGGCAGCAGTAGAAACAAACAAGTAGCGAGTGAAGCTGTTTTAATAAACTAATTATACGCTCTCTGAAATTTCCCCAATGGCTACAGCATTTTGGATCTGCTGAAGTTTTTCAACAGTTTCTAAAGGCAGACTCCTACTGAAACCTTGACATCTGGGCTCAGAGATAAGTCCAGGAAAACACACAAGCTATGACCCTGACATTTCAAGGGAGTGTTACCCCATTCAGCACAGGCCATATTTGCCAATGTGCCTTTCAACTGACCAGAAACACCTTTGTTTTGACTGGGTTAAGGTTCAGTTTGCTTTCTCTCATGCGGTCCGTTACAGAGAACAGATATTGGTTCAATACAGATACAATGTCATTAGAGTCAAATGGAAAGAAGAGATAGAGTTAGGTGTCATCAGCATATTGAAATGGATCAGAACAGTCTGTCTCACCTAGAAACCCACTGAGTGTGGAGGCCAACACATATTCCACAACCTTGCCTCAAAATGGAATATTGGGAGATTGTTGATAATAATTTTAGGTGGGAAGGGAACTCCTCTTGTGTTCAGCTTATTCACTCAGCCAGTACCCCTCTCCAACTGCTTTTTGGAGACGGGGGCCAAGTACACATGATACGGTACCACAGCCCCATCCAATCCTAGCCTGATACTCCTTAATGTTTTATTTTCAGCTTTCCCAAACATTCCCAGTCTTGCATTTGTAGGTTTCACTGATGTTTTAAATTATGTTGCAGTTTTTAGCAAGCTCTTCACTATGACCCTCAAGCTCTCTTTTCTTGCTGTGCTCAAATTTTCCTCCCTGTCGAGCTGAGTATGGCCGACTGGACTCCAGATTCTGAATTGCTTTGCTCATCCAGGGAATCTATCGCCCTTTCCTGGCAATACTTTTGCAGGAAAGGCTGTCTCCCTTTCCTTCTGCGAGAGATGCTTTATTTAGGTTACAGAAGGGCCTGATTTGACTAAAATTGGGAGGAATCAGAATGGCTTGATTAGAGCCCCTTTCATAATTTGAACACTGTATAATTGATAAATTCCCTCCACTATCACATCAATCTTCTCTTTTAAGGGCAAGAAGTAACTACTTTCAATTTTGATGTAGCATTTTTGTTGTAAAGTACAATAGCTGCACAGAGAAATTTGGTCAGAATTTGAATTATCCTGCTTCAGAAAGAACTGCTTTTGCTTAAGCTTACAGCAGTAAGTAGACTGAAATGTGTATGTGAGATTGTGTGTGAATGACATGCATGGAAGGATATAGTATGTGATTTGTATTGTTGGCTGCTTTCCCTCTGACACTGAAATTCAATAATCTTAGTAAATCTATCTTTATGGATGGTACTAGCCCTATTGACCCTGTAGCTTTATAGATTCTACACCTGATCTGTTATCTTATAATCATATTACACACCTGGATGCTATCTTTCATCTGTTCCATGACACTGATTGGTAGCTACTCACATAAGATGAATACTGATTTGCTGGCATCTACATGTGATGAATTCCCATTGGCTGTTTGCTCAAGAGCATGAAGGTCACTCACTGAATTGTTTTGTGTTTAGTCAATATTGTCCCATGTGTTTCTGCTTCCATGTTTTGGTGAGATTTATCTCATTGAAAACCAAATCCTTGCATCAGAATGCCAGCCATGAACCATGCTAACAATAACAAGAAATATTGGTTTTCTTGGCTTGGAACTTATATTATCATCCTCCTGCCACAACCTTTTTAAAACCCATAAGATCTTATTAAGTAGACACTGGGAATATAAAAATAATATGACTGAACAATGAGCATCATTATGGTGGACACTGGGCAGTTACTACAAAGCAATGTCTGTTTTGAGCAAACATGGTTGCTGTTTGGTTTCTTTTCTCACCTATTGCCATCAAATTCCCTGGATGTTTCTTAGCCAGGAATATTCCCTGGAGCTGTTTTTTTTAAACAAAAAACAAAAAAACAAACAAACAAACAAACAAACAAAAACAAGTGTCACAGTAATTTGTTATTGATTTTATACAAAATGCATTTATGTGTTTCCCTCTAATATGGAAAACACTATACTTCCATAAAGCAGGAACTCGGAAACAGTGACCATCTGACCTACAGTATACTGACCCAAAGTCGATAAGTGACTAATACACAATGAGTGGCTCTGCTCCTTCCTGAAGGATCGTACCCAGATGCTAGGGGACAACTGCTTGGACCCCTGGCCATTGGCCTGTTGGGTCCTGCAAGGTTCCATTATATTCCCAATGCTTTTCAATACCTACATGAAACTGCTGGGTGAAGTCATCCAGAGTTTTGGAGTTTAGTGTCATCTGTACGCAGATGATACACAACTCTATTACTCATTTACACCTCAATCCAAGGAAGCTCTCTGAATCCTGAACCAGTGCCTGACAGCTGTGATGAGATGGATGAGGGCTAACAAGCTGAAACTAAACCCAGGCAAGACAGAGGTCCTCCTGGTCAGTCACAAGGCTAATCAGGGTATAGGGTAGCAACCCGTGCTAAATGTGGTTACACTCCCCCTGAGGGTGCAGGTTCGCAGTCTGGGGGTCCTCCTGGATGGCAGGGTCTTCACATAGTTAAAACGTGTGCACCAGCTGCCACTGCACCTCAAAAAGTCAGATTCAGCCATGATGGTCCATACCTTAGTTATATCTAGAATGGATTAATGCAATGCAGCTTTTGAAGATGGCCCTGAAATTACTAGTACAAAGATCGGCAGCCAGGCTACTGACTGGGGCTAGCTATAAGGAGCACACCATATCCCTACTAAAGAAGTTCCGCCAGCTGCCGATAAGTTTCTGGTCCCAATTCAAAGTGCAGGTTATCATCTACAAAGCCCTTTATGGTTTGGGTCCAGTCAATTTATGTGACTGAATTCCTCCTTATGAACCTGCACAGGCTCTAAGATCTGCCGGGGAGGCCCTCCTCTCGGTCCCACCTCTGTCTCAAGGCACAGTTGGTGGGAATGAGAGAGAGGACCTTCTTGGTTGTGGTCCCTGGTTTTGGAATACCCACCCCAGGGAAATCAGGCTGGCCTTCACGATTCAATTCTTTTGGAGGGAGCTGAAGGCGTGGCTAGTCAAACAGGCCTTCAATAATGGCTAGGCATTCATCTAAATTGGATGACCTAAATTGAACCAAGTTATACCCCTGTCATTTTAATGTTGATTTTAAACTGATTTGTGACTGGGACATTATTGGTCTCTATAGCTCATTTTTAACTTCAATAATTTATTGTTGTTTTGTCACCAATTTAATTCATTTGAATTTGAGTTGTATTCTGTTAATTATTGTAAGTTAATACTTTGTTATTTGATGTTGCTCATTCATTGGGCAAACCTTTGTGTACATTATATGTTTTGTATTGCACTTTTGTTGCCATGTAAGCCGCCCTGAGTCCCTTTTTGAGAGATGGTGGTGGGATATAAAGAAATTTATTATTATTATTAATTAAAGTCTCAACCAGATTAGTCTTCAGTCACTATAATCCCTTAAGGTCATGCCCCTTCTTGCACTTTCCAGGCACAATGTTTTGTTTCATTAAATGCTACATATTCATTGGAAAACCTTTCAATAGTATTATCCTGACAGAGAGATGGGAAAGTTGAAGACAGCAGAGTTGAACAACTTGGTCAAAATAAAAGTTTGAGAACATGCCACACAAATTTATTATTATTATTATTATTATTATTATTTCAACTTCTATACCGTCACTCCCCGGAGGCTCGGAGGGGTTTACAAGCATAACATATAAAAACAGAGAACATACAATACTAATACAGGAGACAAATTAAACAATATAAACAATTAAACAATTTGAGAACTTAATCCACCACATAGAGATCTAGTGGGAGAGATCCGATGGCCTATAGTTCTCAGAAAGGCCGCTTACACTCCTGCCGTGTGGCCGGAGTGTAACTTAAGTCCCTTGCTGGTATCCATATACTACCCTTAGGGGGAGAGGACCTGAAAAGCCACACCTTTATCAACAGATATCCCATTATTTATAGCATATGAAAAAAAGAATCCAGATTAGTCACAAGCTGTTAAATCTCACACTATGAATACAAAACTGGTGCTAGGTGCTCCAAGCTTCAGGATCTTAAGAAGTATTCCAAATGGTTGGTGAATGCCAAGGGGCAACCAACAATAGTCTTTCCATACAAGATCATGCTATTGTAATTAATATTGTCGTCATCTGCTCTTTCTTACTGGATACATCAGGGACTGAAATTAGACCTACTTCAAGTGCTCTTCCACCATCATGTTAATGTGATTTATGTCTCATAAATTTCATTGCTCAACTTTTTCAACTTTGGCTAAGAGAGGAACACATTTTAGAGATAAATGTAACACCCCCTTTCTTGGTTTAGCTCTGTGAAAAGGGTAAACATTGAAAGCAAAGTAAATAAATAAATAAATACATATCCAGACTATCTCATAATTGGTTATTGATGAGTGCCCAAGGCATCAGTGACTGTTTCTGCTGATAGAAAACTTTCTTATACCATGTGATATCAACATTTAACTACTTTACTTACATAGAGAAACATTATCTCATCCGGAGACCTAGGAAAACAGAGCTACTTATCCAGCAAGGAAATTACTCAATTATCTGTTTGAAAGAAGACCCCAACACTGTGATGCCTCCATTGCATATTAAGATCGGCTGAAATGTTAATGCTTGCCTTCAGTCATCTTTGTTTAGTAGACCATGTGACAATATCATGGAGTGCGAAGGTTTCACCTCAGGTTAAACATTTTGTTTGCAAGAAGAAAATGAAAACTGCAAACAAAACAAAATATATTCCATAGATGATGGGGGCTTCTGGAGTACTAGAAAGCCAGGAGCCATCAGGAACTCAATGTCTCAAAGCCTCTTTCTTCATGCTTCTCTGAAGAACTTAATGGAAGGCAGTGGCCTCTTTCTTCTTTCCTTCACATAGCATTTCATCTTGTCTATCTTCTATTTTTTTCCTTTGAGCACTTTCTTTCACACATACACATAATAAACTTTGTGTTTACATTTCTAACTCTTAAAACTCATTAAAATGGAGTGTATCCGGATCGATTAAAATGTCCAGAAAATCCCAAGTTTTGTTCCTATTATTTCTGGCTTTATATCAATACATGTTTTGTTTATTCTAAAATATTTTCATTCAGTTCTAAATGTAAAATGAGATATTTTTATACCAGCTATCCAGACCAGTTTATCTGAACCCAGTATAAAATGGAAAAGTGACAGGAACGAAATCTGGGACTTTTCAGTCAACCTAGATTTGCACATAGTTTCTTTGCTTAAACTTAAAATATAAACTATTTAATGTTGCAAATGGCAGGTATAAATGTTCCTTGCTCAGGCATCACAAGGATACACTTCCTAACATGTCAAGATTACCCTACCTTATATGAACAACTGGACAGCTTGCTACTTGCCACATAGCAACTAGAGATGTGCAAAACAGCTGAAATACAATTAGTAATTCCTTTTGGAGATTCAGATGGCCAATGCTTTGTTTGATAAAGTTTTGAGGGGGTCCTGTTCCGATTTGTAATCTGAATTTCCAAAGCTTTGCAATTACTTTTTTGATATTTGTTTTATTAGCTGCAATGGGGAAAATTTTGAGGGACTTTTCTCCAAAATTTATATGGCTATCAGGATGAAACTTAGCACACTGGTAGGTAACGTTTAAGCATGCCATGTTTTGGACATCTACTGATATAGGAAGAGGAGGCATCAAGGTACTTAGTTTGTCATTGTTTTGACTTCTGTACAAACACAGGATCATTACCTCATTTGACAATATTGGTGGCCTGACTCTAGAGACCTCATCACAGTGATGAAGTTGCGCAGGGGAATCATCCAGCCTCTGTGGCGAATCTGCGGGGCTGCAAGGCAATCCTAGTGCCCCGCCTTGCCCGCAGTGACACTTCACCACCACACGTGGGGAAGCATCACCACACAGCTCCCCCCACCCCTGGCACTGACTTGGTAATTCCCAATGGAACACGGGAAGTTTCCCTTGTTCTGGGCAAAGCATCATAGGATGTTTGTGCCACAGTTGATTGACAGAGTCCCGCTGGAAATTAGTGTGATGGGTGACATGGGGCTCTGTGGATCAACATGTATGATGAAGTCCTATATGCTCCAGCATGAATTAACATTAGTGGTGCAGATTATTGACAACTGGTAGAGCATCTGTACATAACCAATATACTGGTCTTATAGACTTACATATGCATGTAGGCTATAAAGAAAGAAAAGAGCCAAAAGTAGTTTTTTGGTTTTGTTCTTTTGTATGACTCAAGACTTCTCATTCTCATGGGTTCTACTTTTTCTCACTACTCCATTGTTTCTCAACTTGGGGGTCAGGACCCCTCCGGGGGTCGCAAGGTGGTGTCAAAGGGGTCACCAAAGACCATCAGAAAACACAGTATGTTCTGTTGGTCATGGGGGTTCTTTGTAGGAAGTTTGGCCTAATTCTATCATTAGTGTGGCTCAAGGAACTCTTTGATTGTAGGTGAACTATTAATCCCTGTAACTACCACTCCCAAATGTCAAGGTCTATTTTCCCCAAACTCCATCAGCATTTGCATTTGGGTATGTTGAGTATTCATGCCAGGTTTGGTCCATATGCATCATTGTTTGAGTCCACAGTGTTCTCTGGAGGTAGGTGAACTACAACTCCAAAACTCAAGCTCAATGCCCACCAAACCCTTCCAGTATTTTCTGTTGGCCATGGGAGTTCTGTGAGCCAAGTTTAGTTCAATTCCATTTGGTGGAGTTCAGAATGCTCTTTGATTGTAGGTGAATGAGAAATCCCAGCAACTACAACTCTCAAATTACAAAATCAATCCTCCCTAACCCCACCATTATTGAAATTTGGGTATATTGGGTATTTATGCTAAATTTGGTCCAGTGAATGAAAATACATCCTGCATATCAAATATTTACATTATGATTCATAACATTAATAAAATTACAGTTATGAATTAGCAACAAAAATAACTGTATGGTTGTGGGTCTCCACAACATGAGGAACTGTATAAAGGGGTCGCGGCATTAGGAAGGTTGAGAACCACTGCATACTCCATCCCTGCTCTTGTCTGCCATGATTTTATTGCTCTATATTATCTCTCTCCTTCTCTGCTGGTTTCCACATGACGCTCTAGTTAATGGATTAATCTTTATTACTTTTCTGCCTTTCCTTTTGTCCTCGCTTTTCTTCCTGTTTCACTTCGATGTGACTCAGCTTCATTGTTCCTTGTCTATTTTACTGATGCCATTGTTTCAATAAAATAAAATAAAATAAATCCCATTTCTGCTGTCACTTAATTCTCCTGTCTTTGTCTCCCACAGCCAGTTGCTCATTATCTCCTTTCACTGTCTCACCCCATCATTTTCAGTTGAGATTATTGTTGTTATTATCCACTCCAGGAAGAAATGGTCAACAATGAGTTTGGGATGAGAATAATAAAAATGGCAGTGATTCAGCAGCAAGAGGCAAATGGGGAGGAAACACTGACATCTCACTGCAGCACACGTCAGGATAAGGAAATAGGGAGATGTGCTGAAAGGGGAAAAAGAAAAAAAGGGGGGGGGGAATGACACCCTTGTTAAATTCCTCACAGGCACAGCATGAAACTTTCTTGGTGCCCCAGATGCTGCAGATCAAACCTAACTTTAGAAGAACATGCCTCCCTCAGTTTCCTGACATCTTTTGGTCTGGCAGAAATTCCTTTCAATTAATACACACACAGAAGAATCCAATTACAATGAAGAAAAAGCCTTGAATGCAGGAAGTGTTGGAATAGCAGCTTCCAGCGTGGAGACAGAAACTACAATGAGAGATACAAATGGAATGACAGCTTCAGAATGTGTCACTGTCTGAACATTTAAAAGATGATGATGTCACATTTTCCCAAATTGGTTTACAGGGGACCACAGTGGGGCTTCTTTAACAGTCCCCAACACTAGTTTCCAGGAACAGAAACCTCTCTTTGAAAGTAAAAGAAAAGCTGTTGCTTCAAGTAACAAAGGGGATTGCTATGGCATTCCCGTTGAGCAAGTGCCATCACTGGAAAGAGGTATGTGTGCCTTTTGATTCTGCTAGTAAGCTCCAATTAATGGTGTCACTGTTAGCAATCTGTAGAACAAAGCTCTATCTGCATGCCTGAGATATTCCCTTTTCCCTGCACTGTTCATGGGGATTGTTCACTGTTCCGGCTGGCTTTCCAGGTCTAGCTCAAAGAGCGGGACCCCTTGACAACGAACAAAGCTTGAACTATTTTAATTCTGTTTTAACGCTGTTTTACTGCATTTTTATCTTGTTTTATATTGCATTTTAGTATGTATGCTGATTGTACATTGTTTTGCCCTGCTGTGACTGTTCCTATGGGAGTGGGGATAAATAAATAAATAAATAAATAAATTACAGATTGCCCATCATAGGTATTAACACAGACCCCATTTTCACATTGTATCAGGTTTTATAGATGGGTCCACTGGTGTCTAGAATGCTTTGAAGACAGCAGTCACCTATATCAAACATGTCCATTTTAAAAATAAATAAATAAATAAATAAGCAGATTTCTTGTTTTTAGCATTCTTGATATTGCCCCCAAGAGAATACCAGCAGCAAAAATATTCTGAACCCATTAGAATTAACTTCATTATATTATGCCCGACCACCTGGAGAACCACTGCCAATCACAGTTGCCAAAGCTGAAAAAGATACTTTAAACCACAATTTCCAGTATTCACCAGCTTGGCATGGCAATTTTTCATCTTTCTAATATATAACCCACACATTTATGTATTTACTTAATTTTATCCCACCTTTCTCCCCATGAGCCCCCTGGTGGTGCAGCGGGTTGAATCGCTGAGCTGCTGAACTTCGCAACTGAAAGGTTGGTGGTTTGTATCCAGGGAGTGGGGTGAGGTCCCGCTGTTAGGCCCAGCTTCTGCCAACATAGCAGTTTGAAAACATGCAAATGTGAGTAGATCAATAGGTACCGCTTTGGCAGGAAGGTAATGGCGCTCCATGCAGTCATGCTGGCCACATAACCTTGGAGGTGTCTATGGACAATGCCAGTTCTTCAGCTTAGAAATGGAGATGAGCACCAACCATCAGTGTTGGGCATGATTAGATTTAATGTCAGGAGAAACCTTTATCTTTACTTCTCTCCATAGGGACTTAAGGTGGCTAACAATTGGTGACATTCTCTTATATAGGAAATTATCAATCCTGGCAAAACTTCATTGTTATTGACATGATTTATCAATCTTCTAGATCTAGTCAGACCAACTGGAAAAAATAAACAGAAATACAAATATTTCAGTCTAAAACAATACAACACCTTCAGCCCATTCTTTCAACACTTTCCACTTTAAACATTTGTTGGAATAAAAAGATCTTTGCTGATAGAAGAATAGTGAATCTTTCTGGGAAGGAGGTTCCAGAATTTAGGGTTAGCCACTGAGAAGGCCTTTGCATTCCCAACAACCATGACTAGGATAGTGGTGGGACAGAAAGATGAGCCTCCTCTTATGATCTCAGAATCTGTCCAGGGAGACAGTCTGTCAGTTAGCAACCTGTAAAGCAGTGGTTCCCAAGCTTTGGGCCTCCAGGTGTTTTGGACTCCAACTCCCAGAAATCCTAGTCAGCTCACCAGCAGTTGGGAACTGTGGCAGTTGAAGTCCAAAACACCTGGAGATCCAAAAGTTGGGAAACACTGCTGTAAAGGAAGAATGTGCTTTATGTATGTCCACACTTGCTTCAATGGTATAGAGCAGGGGTGCTCAGAATGGTGATCGTGATCACCAAGGTGATCTTCGGGCCACATCCTGGTGATCTTCAGGCCCCTGACCAGGTTTTTTTGCTGTTGGTCCCCTGCACGCTGCAAAGAAGTCCTCTGTCATTGCTCCTCCCCGCTCCCTGCTCGCGCACCGCCTCCAAAAGCTCCAGAGTCCAAGAGGCAGAATGGGCCCCCTCTTTTGGATTCCTCTCCTCCCTCCGTCCTTCTCCAGCCACTCAGAGTCGTAGGAGACCAATGGGGGCGGGCCTGGATGACGCGATGCATGGCTGGCCCCGCGCGCATGCGCAGAAGCGCCCATTCTACCTCTCTGACTTTTCGTGAGCTCTTGGAGGCGGCACGCATGCGGCGTGGAAATAGGAGCAACGACGGAGGAGAAGAAGGACGCTTTGGGGTCATTTCCTTACCGCATCTCAAAGGTCGGTCTTTTTACTTTGGGGTGGGTGCTTGATTGTTCTGTGGCATGTCTCTTTGTTTATTTTTAATGTTTAAAAATGGCCTTTTAGCTCCAAAGCCTCTCTGCTTGCTTTGTTCCTGAGAAATATATGTTGGGGAATATGAAAATGTGGGAGAAATTGGGTGGGTGCTTGATTGTACTTTGGCATGTCTCTTTGTTTCCTTTTTATTTTTAAAAATGGCCTTTTAGGCCCAAAGCCTCTCTGCTTCCTTTGTTCCTTGAGAAATATATGCTGGGGAATATGGAAATGTGGGAGAAATGGGGTGGTTGGATGTATTTATGCATGCCCCTTTGTTTACCTTGCTGAGTATTAAATGGCCTTGCAGTTCAAAAGCCTCTCTTCTTACTTTCTGGCTGATAATATGTGTGGTAATATGGCAGTGTGGGAGAAATGGGGTGGTTGGATGTATTTTTATGCTCTGTTTTATATTGTTATTAAATTGAAATGTTGATGTTTTATAACTTCATTTTTTGTAAACTGAAGCCTGCTGGAAGGAGCGGTACATAAAAATGAATAATAAATATAAATAAATAAATAAGAAAATAGTTATACGTTTTACATTTCTGGGTAGGTGATCTTTGGGACTTGGTTTTTGAATCAGTAGCTCCCATGCTGAAAAAGTGTGAGCACCCCTGGTATAGAGATATGGCATTCTGGATAACCATATTAGAAGTTCCAGAAAAGTAAATGTACAGAAACAAAACTACAGGTCTACTGTTCATAGAAAGATGATTTGTGTTGTGAATGAACTCATTTTCTTCCTTTCCCCAAACCTCCTGTTATGATCAATGTGCTAAACAATTTTCTGATTCTTCGACATCTGAAAAATTCGACTTCTGCTTTTTGGAACTGCTCTGTCTTCCTTTTTGAGACAGAAAGGAGCCGAGAGATGAAATGTGCTTGCACTCAAGCCATATTTTTCATAATTATGCATCTTCAGGGTTTCATAACGACCAATTTAATCACGTTTGCTGTTTAGAGGGCCATAACAGCCAATCATGATAATGGGTTTGGTATTTGGTAGGAACCATTTAACGCCCAAGAGCTCTTGTTCTGAGCCACTTGATGCCACTTAAGTTTGATAGGCAGCCTCTCATTTGCACAAGTTGCAAAACCTCATGCACAAAGCTAATTCCTTTAAAACAAACTTCATTCCTTGATCCCAGAGATCTCCAAGGAAATCATAACCTCACTTTGCTGTGAGTGCGCATGTCATCAGTTGGGTTTGATTGCCATTGACATTCTATGGATTCTTTAATACTCTCATATCACACTTTACTTCCTGTTTAGACAACTGTCTAGCATGCAGAAGAATCTTCCTTCTCAATTCACTAGCTTCTAACTCCAGGAATCGTATTTATATGACAGTCTAAGACATCCTGGTTAACTATGCTCTGATATTCGGCATTTACATTTTTCCCCTCATTGGTTAAGCACACATTACTTAGTCCAAAAACCACACTCTTGGCAATAAAATGAGTTTTAATGAGAGAAATCATAACATTTCTGGATTTGATTAATACAGTCTTTCCAGGAATCTCTAAGTCAGGATGTTGACCTTAGAGATGAACTCGAGCAGTGCTTCCCAACCGCTGTTCCATGGCACACTGGTGTTCCGTGAGCGATCACCTGGTGTGCTGCGGGAAAACCTCTCTTCCCCACTTTCTTCCCCCTCCTGCCGAACTCCTGCTGCTGCTGCTTGGGGAAGAAGGAGGAAGGGCTGGGCCGGCGACAGGGCACAGTGGAGATGCTTCTTATCCAGCAGTGAGGACAAGGCAGGCGGCTTTAAGGGCTTTAGGGGCTCGCCGAAGCTCTCCATGGGAGGAGGAGGAGCAGCACTTGAGGCTCGCCTCAAACACAAGAGCTGTGCTCTTCCTCCTTTCCTTCCTCCTCCTCCTCGCCGAGCCCTGAGGCGAAGGCGTCCTCCTCTCCTTCGCCTCTCCTTGGCTCTCTCATTCCTCTGCTCCTGCCCTCACTTTCCCCTCCATTGCCCTGAAAGAAAGCCTGGTCCCTTTCCCCCTTTTCGGCTCCTCTCCAGGCTCAGGCTCCTCTGCTTCCCCTCACAGGTGCATTCCCTTCTCTTGAGGCTCAACTTCGCCTCTCCTGCTCTTCCTTTTCTCTTCGCCTCACGCAGCCAAAGCTTTTTCATCTCCCCCCTTCACGACGGCCTCTTTCACCTTCCTTCTTTCTTCCTTTCCTCCCTCCTCACGACCCTCATCCATTCATTCCCACCTTGCTCCAGGCTCCTTCCTCTTCTCCTCTTGAGCTCCTGAAAGAGAGACCTGCAGGCGCCGGGCAGCTGTAGCTGCGGCTGTTTTCTGGGAAAACTACCATATAAAATGCCATGAGTCTGGAAAACTGGGCATCAGTTGGGAATGGATTAAGATAATGTTGCTCCCCAGATATTTTTGGACTGCCCTACCAGGCAGCATAAGCAATAGCAAGGGATGTTGGGAATTGCAGTCCAACATCTAGTAGGCATTTGCTGTGGAGAAGACAATATGCAGAAAACAACCAACCTTGTTTCGAATCCAGAGTGCCAACTATGTCTGAATACTCAGTAGGTTATTGCTGTAACTGGGATGCCAAATAACTTGGCCTTTGACCAGATCCAGCAGGCCAGTTTTTTGTGCTCTTCTGCCTCAATGCTTTTTAATTTGTACTGAGCAATTTGTTTTATGGTGTGCCTTAAAGACACTTCTGGCTTATGACTACTCTCAAGTGAACAGAGTTTTCATGACTAGATGTTCAGAGTGGGTTTGCTTTGCAATTGCCTTCCTCCAAGGTTAAGGGAATTCGATTTGCCCAAGGCCATTTATCATATGACCATAGTTAAGTGGGGATTTGAACCCTCATCTCCAACACACCAAACCCTGCTGGCTTACGCAATGGCTAGCCACAAGTAAACAAAGTATGAACTATGTGGCAAGGCAGTACAAAAATAGTTTGGATATATTGACTATTGTTTCTTCCTTTAATTTCCTTGATCTTGAAAAATATAGCCATAAACATTTCCCTAGAATCTCTGATGAAAATGCCAGGATGTCCAAAGAAAGTTATATTTCTCATACTGGAGGGGAATTACACTTCTATAAACTGGAATACTTTGAGGCAATATGTATTGTAATTTACCAACAGCCCTGGTATGATCTGTGTCTCTCACTTAGAGAAGAACGTTGATTTCCTATGAGGGAAGAGAGGGAGATGATTAACACAGAGACTAGGGACTAAAAGAAAGCTCAAAACTGGGGTTTGTTAAGTAAATCCAGTAGGCAACTCAGGAATGAAACAGGATAATCCTTATTAGCAGTCAGGAGATAAAGGTTATTCTGGGTTTTGCTCTACAAGTTGAGCCTATGGGAAAGCCCTTGAAAAAGAAGGTCTAACCTATTGGTGAACTAATCCAATTTTGATTCAGGAAGCTGCAACCTTCCCTGTTTATTGAGCCCACCAAATGACTTAATTGTTAGTGATATGTCAGCATGATTGCTAAAACTCATCCCGTACCAAAGGGTTGCTATAATAAATACAATAAATATTATGAAATTGTTATGGTAAGGTAGTATTATTCATACTCACATGGCTTCCTAGCACTGGTTAGTGGCAGGGAAATGTAAACCTGGGGAGAACATCCAGATTTTTTTTGAACCGATGCCCATTTTGTTTTAGTTATGCTCTTGAGTGGATTGAGGTCTTTTTTTTGCACTGGTACATGCGGCACTGTTTTCATATTCCACAGACAGAATCCCAGCAGGTAAAGTTCTATCTTTGCACATCTGTGATGGCATCAACCTTGGCTTCCAATTTTCTGAATTTCTAGACCCTGAGCCAGCATGGGACAGCCTCAACTCTGTTCTTAAACCAGCAGGGTTTTGATCATTGAATCCATTGCCACATCTCACTCTTAAATAACATCAGAGAGAGAATTTGATAACTTCAGACATGTGCTTGGTGCTATTAGCTTTTAGTTATTTTTTCCACATCAGAAAATGGAAGAATATTCTTTTGCTCTTATTCTTCATTCTCCCGATAAGTTGGCACACATGGAGAGAGAGAGAGAAAATCCCACTCCTTTGGCTGATAATTAAGCAACTCCCTTGATATTGGCTGCTCAGTAATTCCTCTTCCTTCCCTTAATTACATTTGCCTTCCTGAGCTGTCTTTTACTCAGGTTATTTGGATCTTCCAGTTCATTTCAGACATCTTTGCTCAATATTTGTGACTCATCCACTGTCCTTTCTGAAAAAGCACAGCTTGGGAAAGCTCCTTTATTTGGACTGCAACTTCTAGCCATTATGACAAAACAGTTGGTTGAAATGAGCTTTGGAGATGGGAGCACCCTCAAGCACCAGAACAGATGAGTAATGTGGATAACAATGACATCTGTAGGCTATGTCAAAATTAGAATTGAGAAAAATTCTTTCTACCACTTCCCCAAAAAATTGAGATTGTTTTGCAAAATTCTCTTCAAATGCTCTCCAGTACCAGAATCTCCTGGAATGATGTTATGTGTGACACACAATGGTAGTGAGGATGCCAGTAAAGCTGTTGTATGCAGTGACAGAGGGAGGCAGCTTGAGAAAGGAAAAGAAATGGTCTGTGCTACTGTCACTGCTGGAAGCAAGCTCTACTCATAGAAACTGCTAGACAATGTATCATTCTTCTGGGGGGAAATTTTGAAATCCCCACTATTAATTATTTGTCCACAAATAAATTAGATTCAAGAGTACATTTGGGCATACTTAGTTTTTAATACCTAAAATAAAATGTTATATGACTTAACCCCAATTATATTCAAAGATGCATGCACCCAAGTCCAGGCATCCATTGGCTTCTCTCCCACTTGCTCCTGAAGTTTTTTTGCATATTAACACTGTGAAAGCCCAGCATACATAAAACACTTTTGCATTCAACAAGTGAGAATGGTTGGCTTTTGAATGTGGGTACATGCAGCCTGGGCTTTAAAGCAACTATACACATTGATGCCATCCTTTATCCACTTTCAGCACTGCTTGCCCTAGATTAGTCTCAGATTCCTGAAATTTCAGTGGGTGCCCTGACAATTATAGGCTACTGCAGGCAAGACACACAAACACCACTGATAGTAAGAAGCAACCTCACCTTCTGGTCATAAGAACCTAAGCTCGTGGTTGCTTAAACTTCAATCTTCCTCACTGGTATTTTTTATTTTTGGACCTGGAACTCATTTTCTGCTACTGCTGCTCTTTGTTTCCATGTATCTATCATTTGATGGATTTATTATAAGAATACAAGAACCACTATGCTAGTATGGATCAAAGGTCATTACAATCTAGTATTCTTCAACGCAGTGCCCAAGTGTTGGCTATAGGAAGCCCATGATTGAACACATGAACGATAACATGCAATATCATGCTTTCACTTATGCTCCTCAAGAGATGATATACAGGTGCTCCTAGTTCTGTATTTTCTGCTTGAATTGCTATGGCCACCTGCTTCCTCTTTCTGTCATATTGCGGTTGATTCCTTTGGCTTCCAGGATGTTTGTGCCTTTGTTAGGCTCCCTACCATTCCAAAGGCTTCTAAAAATGATACTAAAAAACCTCCAGATCTCTATAGGAATGTGGTAAGAACAAGAGTATATATTGTGATACATTACATGCATGCACAAGCAAGTACTTTGATGAAGTACTCTTGCCACCTA
Source organism: Anolis apletophallus (assembly GCA_030556195.1). NCBI lineage: Eukaryota > Metazoa > Chordata > Lepidosauria > Squamata > Anolidae > Anolis > Anolis apletophallus. The sequence continues at coordinate 8,349,872 of JARBWK010000004.1, read as the reverse complement.
ATTAATCACCTTGTTTTCTCTAGTTTCTTGTTTAAACTTACCTGCCTCTCCTTGGCTTGTATCCGAAGAAGAAAACTCAGGACATGTAATTGATTTTGTGAAAGGCCCAGAAAAACAAGCACAGGGAAGAGGGAAGTCTTGCCTCCAGGACCCGTTTGCCTTTGCCAACTACTCTCCCATGAGTCTGGTCAATAGGAGAATAATTGAACTCACTCATGATCAATAGATTAGTTCTCCCAAGGTCTCCATTACCAGCATTAACAACAGCTCTTGCGCGCTTTGCTTCCTAGCCCTGCAATGAAAGCTTCCTTTTACTACTCCTGTGGTTTTGCTCTAGTTCTAAGAACATAAGATGTCGTATCACATCAGATCAAAGGCCTATTTATTTGAGCACTCTCTTCCCAGGGTGGCTAACAAAACACATATGGAAAACCCAAAACCAAAACACAAAGGCATTGACATCTTATTTTCATATTTATTCTAGCAACTAATTTTCAGAGGGACGTTGTTTCCAATGCTGAAAATACTACATAGTAATTATAAGTAGCTGACATAAATAACCTTATACTTAGTTAATTCTGATTCCTTTTTACGTACTGAAGTGGTAATTCTGGGTCTGGCTATTACAACTGTGAATCAGAGAACTAAAGAAATGGCAACACTCATGTGGGAATAATTACTATTTTTCTCTAGACTTGAGATCTCGAGAGACCTCCGATTGAAAGCAAAAGCGCCATTAGGAAGATACAGGTGTTTTTCTCTTTTTGAGAAAGGATAAAACAATGAAATAACATAAAATGTGGATACAAACAACAAACTAAACAAATTTCATGAGCTACAAAGACTGAAAAATGTAAATACAAATCTATCAGGGTAAATTATTTATTTATTCAGTTTTGTATGATGTCCTTCCCCGGGGCTCAGGACGGCTCACAGAGAGTATAAAAACACACTTGGAAAAACAATCCCAAAAAAATTAAACTCTTAGCTAAACACTATAAAACTATTTACAGCTGGTTTAACCAATCAGACCCCAAAAGCCTGCTGGAATAAAAATGTCTTCAACGAACGAAAGAATGAAGTTGGGAGAGAATCCTAAACAAATCCAGGCTATTCTGTTGGAAACTTCACTTCAGATCAGACGAATAGTTGAACTGTTTTATACTGAGTCAGACCACAGGCGCACCTAGTTCCATGTTATCTTCAATGAAAACAGGAGATATCCAGGGTTTTAGACATGCAGAAAGGTTTTCAGTCCTATCCAGAGATGCTCGAGATTGAACCCTGAGACCTATGTGGAGAACTGTTGCTGCTTTTTGCATACAAGAGATGTGCTATGCCACTAAATTACTACATCTCTTATGAATTATTGGTTTGGCCCAGTGGATGGAGAAATCCTAAAGGCAGGGCAGCCCTTTCTAGATCTAGAAAGAGAGGGAGAACTGGAGAGGAGAGGAGATGTAGTTGCCAGAGAAAATAATTAGGTCATTTTAACTAGGATTTTCCATTATATATTTAGTAAGGGAAATTTTATATTTAAACTTACCTGCCTCTCCTTGTCTTGTACTTGCTATATATATTTTATAGGGTTTTATGGTTTGCATTCAGTAATGAATAAAATAGTACTGAGCAACATAAATAGAAGTATCCTACCATCAAGTATCTCAGTGGCATCTCATGGAATTTTTGAGATAATTCATTTGTGTTCATTTTAGCATATATTTAATTGTATTGTTAAAAAATTGACTTACGTATACCACCGATTACTCAACTGTATGTGCACCTGCAGCAGATTCAGAATCAAAAGATCTGAATTGTCTTTACTTTTTCTCCTTTCTTAACCCTTCCTATTTTATAAGGACTCAATTTTTCTTTTTCCCCCTCTGGGTTGCATCCCAGAATCCATGACACACTATGTGTTTTATGTATACTTTGTGTATTGTTTTGTTCTCTTTTTAAGAGTACTGAAATTTCAATAGAAGTCTATTTGACTTAAATTGTGGTTGTGTTGCAATGTTTTTGATTTTCCCCACAGATTTTGTATATGGTTTGTATATAACAGGGCTGCTCATTAGGTCGATCGCGATCGACTAGTAGCTCACAAGCAGGATGGGGCGCTGCACACGTGCACCCCACTCATGCGCATTCACCGCCGCATGTGCGCTTTTGCTGCCGCCTTCCGCCCGCCCCTCTCTCGCCTGGCTTCATCTGGGTGAGAGAGAGGTGGGAGGAGCACCTTGCGGGCCTGCGGAGACCCATCCTTCCTCTCTGCCTGCGGGACTCTGGTCTCGCCCGGCTCTATGGCGGAACTGGGCGAGAGAGAGGTGGGAGGAGCACCTTGCCTCCCCTGCAAGCCTCTCCATCGCCGCTGGAGCCCCGCCCAGATCGGCGCTGCGGGACTCCGGTGACGATGGAGAGGTCTACGGTGGGGGGGGGGGCAGGCCTGGAACCGGGTGAGAGAGGGGTGGGCGGAGAGGAAGGCTGGGCCTGCGGAGGAAGGTGTGTGTGTGCGCTCAATGGTATTCGGCGTGGTTTCACATGGTACATAATTTGTTTTTTTGGTATATCATTTTGTACGAAATTTCATATATGATTTCTTATGTAATGTTTTTATATTGCTAAAATTGAACTCAAATTGCAAATGTGCTGCAATATTCATTTATAATAGGCCCTATAGAACTCATAAAAAATTGCCTGCAAGCCTTCTACAAATCCTGCATTTTACAGGAGAGTCTGTATAATGTGAAGTAATAGTAAAAGGTAATATAGGAAAGTCTATACGTGGGGACTGAATAAAGAATGCAGTAAATGTTTTTCACTTCCATTCAGTGTGCAGTTTGATTTGGTTACTTGAACCATCTGAGACAAAATTGTTCCATACCTTTTGCCTGATCCATTAGCAACCCACTGCATGTACCCACTGAGGTCTGGATTGTGATCTTAATACATTATTACTTCATGCTTGTCATGCCACTACCAGTTGCTTCTGATTAATAAGCATTACATCACAGAATTACATCTATATACAGTATACACGTACATATCTGAATGTACAGTATGTGTTTCTGTTTTATAAAAATAATCACTTTAATTGTTTATTGTGTATTTGGAATAGCTATATTACACTTATTTCTTCCTCTAGCCTGCCCTCAGTATGCCACAGCCCTTGAAACAGCTGGCTAGCTCATATGGATTTCATCCCATGAAACATGGTTGTACTGATGTGCTTCATATCGGGCGGGCATTGAAGTATTTTTCTGATCAAGGTCTCAGCAACAAAAACGAAAGTGCAGTTCATCTCTCTGGGCTCCTCCAAGCTGCCCTATGTGACAAATAAAGTTCTATTTCTCATTAGTTTCCTATAACAGACTGAAGCATCCTGAAATGAGGGCATATTTAAGAGCTCAGTTTAGAGTGGGATTGGGAAGCCGGTGGGTCATAAATCAGAATGCAGCCTTAGTTCTCCAATAGGAGGGGAATTAATCTTTCTGTCTTTCTTCTCTCTCTCTACCTTGGAGACTTCAGAGTCCAGCTCAATTATTTCTGAATCCTGCATGTGTTCACCATCAACAACAAAAGAATTGCCTGCCAGCATGTTTTCTAGCCAACACAGCCCAGCAGGCAAATGCCATGGAGCTTCAGAACCTTGGGTACTAAGGGTGGTAATGGAGGGCGGGGAATTGCATGAAAGAAGCACACAGCTGCCAGCTTTTAGGGCTACTTATGAACTTCTCTGGGTAACTTGAGGAAGTCATACATACTGGCACTTACTGCGACAAAGCTGGCACTGCTTTCTATGTTTCCTGGGAAAAAGGAGAGAAAGGCAAAGAAAGACCTTATCCTGTTTTGATACATGGAGAACTGATACAAAGGAAAATGAAATATGCCCAGAGTTTCTATTCTTAACATTTCCTTCCTATTGTAACTAAGGCTCATCTTCTCCTTCCTGCTGTGAAAAGAAGGCCTGCTAAGTTCAAGCAAAAGAGGATACATTTAAGGATATGGGATGGGTAGTGGGGGGAATACAGTCTCACCGTTTAATTTTATTAGAGCCAATGGAAATGTGTTTAAATTGAAGGTGTTAAATACAGAGGTGTCTTCTGCTTTCTTAATTCGATCCCTAGAGCTTTATGTAGCAAGTGATTTAAAAAATGAATGCATTTTATGTTCTAAGTAACAAATCCTAGATATAACAGAGCAAGTTTGTGTAACAGAGCAAGTTTGTACATGTAAACGGTTCTGGCCCAGTTTACCTGTCTGAACGCATCTCTCCTTATGAACCATCTAGGACTCTAAGATCTTCTGGGGAGGTCCTGCTCTCGAACCTGCCTCCTTCACAGGTGGCGTTCGGGAACGAGAGACAGGGCCTTCTCAGCAGTGGCCCCTCAGCTCTGAAACGCCCTTCCCACGGATATAAGATCAGCCCCCTCCCTTCTGACATTCTGTAAAAAGGTTAAAACCTGGCTCTTCCAGCAAGCTTTCACTACTGCAACTTAATCAGGTAAAGATGAAATCACGGAAGGACTTGACGATGCAATTGGATAACAATTTTAGTCAGAAGACGCTGATGATTATGTTTTTATGGCTTTGCATGGTTTTATATTATATGCTAAAAGTTTTAATTGTATTTTATAATTGTGGAGGCATTGAATTGTTGCCGACTGTAACCTCCCCGAGTTGCCTCCGGGCTGAGAAAGTCGGTATGTAAATGTGGTAAATAAATAAATAAATTGTGTCCCCTAAATAAAGAAATAAATAAACATTGCCAAGAAACAAATTGCGTAAACTGGAGAAGTAGAAACAGTCTACAATCTTTATCTCCATTCAATGTGTACAGGGTGGCCTAATCTACAGTATAGTCCAAAGTGGAGTGGAACCATTGAATCAACTGAGAAGTTACTGTTTATGAACATCTGTGAATTGGCCCACCGCCTCTATGTGGAGAAAAACATCTAGCCCTCAGCCTCCATTTAGTTATTCAAGAGATACAACCCAGAATTATACCAATAAATGGACCTATTGACACCAAATCTTTATATATCAGAAAACCCCTTTCTTCCATCCCTCATTATGCCACAAAGACAGAACAAGAATGTCCAAGCTATGTCTCTAGGGCCGTAGACCAGAAAAGCTCTCTTTTCACCTTAGAATCAATTGTTTTGAGGTTAAATCGCTTTAAAATCGCTTTAAAAGTGGCCTTCTTTCCATTGAGATGGTGGCAGGATATAAATAAATTTGTATTATTATTATTATTATTATTATTATTATTATTATGGTCAGGTCTATGGAAGTCAGGAAGTTCAGAAAGGTTCAGACTCTCATGATCCCTCACCACTGGAGGTGCTTTTACTTAATCACTTTGGACCTGTTTTGAAGTGTTAAAAATGGCTTATCTTGGAACTTAACTCCTCGGAAGACGCTCTTGCAGAGCCCCACCTCGGTTTCCTCATCTTCTCACTAAAGTATTTTTCACACTTCCATATAACAAAGAATATGAAGGCAGATAATCTACAATATCAGCTTTTAACTGGATTATCTGAGTCTACACTGTCATATAATCTAGTTCAATGTGGATTTTATACAGCTGTGTGGAAGTGGCAAGCCTTTCACTCTTTGGAAAGTAGTTGGCATTTCTTGTATATTTTCTTTTGCCTCAGTCTGTGACAAATTTTTCCATTGGAAACAAGACTGCCTCTCTTTTTCAGCATCTCCACAAAAGACTTGTACAGCTGTGTGCTATCTTATCGTCAATAGTCAACCAAGTAGCTGGTAGAATCCCCAATCTTTGAGAAGCTTTAGAGGATAAGGCTTCCAGTGTGGAGGTCCCTGACAGCATCATCAATGCAATGAATTGATCATAGTTGGGAGTAGCATCTTTTCTGCTGCGAAAAATTTTCTGTGTCAGGATCTCTAAGGGAGGAACTGAAGACTTTCCACTCTTTCCCATTGAGGGCAGCCTCTGCATCTAGTGGGTGAAACTGGTCGAAGGTGGGCCCAGCGAGTGGCCACGGAGTCTCAAGTTCGCTCACTGTATCAATTGTGGCTGGGAGGTCCCGGCGGAGGGTCAAGATCTTGTCTGCAAAAAAGCTCTGAAAAGCCTCGGCAGTGAGGGCCCGATCATCATTATTTTGGATGGTAGGGACCATCGTCAATGTTCGAATAACCTTAAACAATTGTGCCGGGCGTGAGCTTGCAGACGCTATCATGGTTGCATAGTACAATTTTTCGCCTCCTTGATAGCATGCTCATAAGCATCCATAAACTGCTTATAAGCTGATCTTGATTCTTCATCACTGAGTCCCCGCCACACGCTCTCTAGCCATCTCTTCTTTCGCTTCATCGATCGGAGCTCCTCAGTAAAACAAGGTGATCGATTTCTGTGAGGTCGGAGAGGGCGTCTAGAGGCAATCCCGTCGAGTGCACTGGACAACTTGGTGTTCCATGTGTCCACTTGTTTCTCGACCGAGAAGCTGGCAGGCTCCAGATCCCTCAGAGCATTCAGGAACCTATTCGGTTCCATAAGTCTTTTCAGGCGTACCCAAATCTGTTCGGTGCCCTTGCAGAGTGGCGGAGCGAGCTCTATTCGGATTCTCAGGGCACAGTGGTCCGACCATGGCACCTCAATCACAGAGGTTAGGGTCACTTGAATTCCCGCACTGAAGACCAGGTCCAGTGTGTGCCCTGCCTGATGTGTGGGCCCGAAATCACAAAGTGAGAGGCCAAGTGCCGCCATGGTCGACACTAGGTCCATAGCTGCTGACGAAATAGAGTCTGTGTCAGCATGGACGTTGAAGTCCTCCAAGACAATGAGTCTTGGGAACCTCAAGGACCACTCCGACACAGTCTCTAGCAGCTGTGATAGACTTTCTGCTGGTGTGCTAGGCCTGCAAATCCCACACTAGATCAGCACTCTCAATCCCGGTGGATAACACATCACATCAGAAGAAAGAGCATATAAAAGCGATACATATTATATTATATCCATAAATACTTTAAAAACCATAATTTAAACATAATTTGGATGAAAGCATGCATGTGCATATGAGAATAGGTGGCCCTGCTCACTGTAGCTTGCAGAGTTCCCTGCTGTTTTCTAGAGGTTTTGTCCACATTCAGCAAATGACTTCCAAGAAGTTCCTGAAAAGACAATGTGGTCCTCTGGCAGAAAATAATTCTCTACCGGCAAGACAATGCTTTCCATTCCTTACCAATTTTGCCTCATTAGTTGAGACAGGAAAAGTCTACTTAAGCCAAATAGTTTGGTTTGCCCTGCATTTCTTTTTCTGGGCAATAAGGCCCATCCTGTGCCCTCTTGTCGATGAAAGGAACTGCTGTTAAGAACGGGAACTCATAATTCAACAGGGAAAAATGCAGCAGCTGGCCATTATATTATGGGCAAATAGAAAAAGAGGCTTTGAATCTCATTATCCAGTATATACAGCACACATGTGAACTTCTCACATTACTTCTCATGTTACTGAGGCTGAATGCTGTCTTGTGATAGATGGTAATCTGGCACTTATCTAGGCATTCAATAGATTTCTTCAAGCACACTCTCACATTACTTTAAATCTTAGTTGCACCTGATGACACTACAAAGCTACATAGGACCATTTTCACCACATCTTATTATTATTATCATGTAGAGATTGAGTATCCCTTTTATGAAATGTTTGACACCTGAAGAGTTTCTTGGTTTTTTTTTTGTATTTTGGAATACCAATATTTGCATATGTGCACATAATGAGATATCTTGATGATGGGACTCAAGTCTAAATCTACAATTCATTTATGTTTCATAGACAGCTTATACATATAGCCTGAAGGTAGTCTTATACACAATATTTTAATATTTTTCTGCATGAAATAAAGTTTGCATATTCTAAACTATCAGAAAGCAAAGATTTAAAATGCATTTAAAATTGTATTTATTGTATTTTAATCGTATTTTAACCTATCTCACACACTACTATTTAATTTTTTAAATTTTTGTGTTCACTTTGCTTTAAATTGAATCTAACATAGTATAAATAAGATGATGATGGTGATGATCAGTATCTTAGTCACCCATGTGGGCAATTTTAAAATATTTTGGATTTTATTATTTCATTCGGCTTAATATTTTGAATTCCAGATAAGGTATACTCAACTTGTAACTGGAAAAGTTGTCTGCATAAAAGAAAATATCACCCTCAAGAGGCAGATCCTAATATGTAAAAACGTTATACCAATGGAAGTACTAGTTTTAATCCTGAGAATGCCAGCAAATCCAGAGTTAACAGATTATCAGGCAAATGATGAGCATGCCTCAGCCTACTAACCTAAGAAACAACCCCACTTCAAAACCAAAATAGAACAAAGAGATAAAGAACTTGTAATGGAAGTATGATTTGCCACCAAATGAAGAGTAGATATACTCTGTATAACCATGTATTAGTCAACCTCATGTATAAGTTGAAGGTACTGTAGGTTTGGGGGCAAAACTATTAATTTTGATTTGACTTATGGATAAGTCAATTGTCATTTTATGGAGAGAGGAAAACACCATTGCCACCCCCAAATAGACAATCAAAAAGGTTAGAAGTGGCACCATGGCAGGGGAATAATGGGGCTTAGTGCTTATTTGAGTTTCTCCTGGGATGGACTAAGCTCTTGCCTTTCGCCATTCTGTTCAGATAAAAAGAAGTTTCCTTTTAAATAAGAATTAAGGTACTCACTTTGACCTGTGGATAAGTAGAACCAGTTTTGCGGTGGGGTGGGGTGTTTTTTTAAACTAAAATTTCTAGACTTATATATGAGTATATAGGGTAGATATACCAAGTAATAGTTATGGAAGTTTAGTTCATTAAATCAGATGTGTGAACCATAAATTCCCTGGTAATTCTGTGTAGACCAAGTGTTGCTAGGAACATGCACATTCCCACTGATTTCACTGGTTCCTGTTCTAAGGCATAGTTGAAGAAAACTGCAAATTGAAGGAAAGCCGCTGACTGAAAAGTTGGCAGTTTAAAGCCACAAGTCGGGGTGAGTTTTTGACTGTCAGCCCTAGCTCCTGCTAACCTAGCAGTTGGAAGGCATGTAATGGAGGTAGATCAATAGGTACTGCCTTGACGGGAAGGTAAAAAGACACCCCATGCAGACATGCTGGCAACACAATCGGAGATGTTCATTAACAACAAGCTCCTCAGCATGGAAAATGGAACAAGAGCACCTCCCCATGGCTGGAGTTGAGCATCGCCTCCAGACTCCCAAGATGGAAAAAAGAGGAAGCCCTTTACCTTTGTATGTGTCATTGTTCGCTGTGAGTGTAAAAAGGTATCAAATGTTTGCCTCATGTGTGTATTGTAATTTGCTGAGTTGCACCAGGGAGATGAACCAGAATATAAACAAAGCATATTATTATTATCATCATCATTATCATCATCATCTGTTGATTCAACTGGACACTTTTACTATAGGGGAGGAGGGAGGGAGGCAGAAAGAGAAATGAAGCACTCTGATCTCTTCATGCTGGGTAGGGAATTTGGAGAGCTGTGGTCTCAACAAACAACTTTTCCAAGCTCTAATCCCTACATGTTGCTATTTCATTTTGTAGAGGAATGACTTCTAATAAATGAGTTGCCATTTCTGAAACATAAACTAGAAGTTAGAAAAAGATGTTTGCTACCCATTTCTATGACAAAGATAGTTTTCAGGGGGGAAAGTATGATGTTTGAACTGAATACACACTTACAGCTTAAGTTTGGTTGTAACTGTGTTCTGTATATGTGGAGTTTGCTTCCAAAAAGTACAAAATCCAAAAAGAAAAATTAAAAAATAGTCATATATGGTAGCAGATTGTCTGCTTGGAGTAGAATATTATGCAGACCAAAACTATCAAAATGTATCGAATCAGTTTGGTACAGGGCTTGGAAAACTGTAGGTAAAGGTAAAGGTTTTCCCCTGACATTAGATCCAGTCGTGTCCGACTCTGGGGGTTGGTGGTCATCTCCATTTCTAAGCCGAAGAGCCAGCACTGTCTGTAGACACCTCCAAGATCATGTAGCCAACATGACTTCATGGAGTGCTGTCAAATTATATTTTATAGGAAAGGAATGCATATCCTCAGCACAGTGGTTTTTTATTCCTGTAAAATGTATTCAGATGGATTGGGTACCTTTTGGGGAAAAACCTACACATATGCATTCCCTGAACACGCTGCAATAGATGGTCATCATAGTTTAGCAGTTTACTACCTTGGATTTAAAAAAAGAGTCCTAAGACTGTACTGAAACAGTAAGGTTGTTTTTCTCTCTGCTGGCTCATCCCAAACCCATCTGTTAATGGTGCTATGGTGACAGAACATTCATGAAGAATGAATCAGGAGTTGATGTCATTCTAAGAAATGGCATTTCAGCTTTCATTACCAGAATACCTCCAAGAATTAAAGCTGATTTGCATTGATATTTGCCATCTGAATTATTAAAGGGTTTCTCTCCTCATACCTCAGCTCCCTTTCCCCAGGCTTCAGTGCTATAGTTGACAGCTACTGTGACAATTTAGCCATCTCACCAGGGAGGTAACGGGCTTGCTACAGGCAGCTCATGGGTTTGGGAACTTGTGGCTGATGTGAGAAAAATGCCTGATATTTCTGCATATCTGGCAGAACAGAAGGCAAGAGAAGAAAATGCAGGGTAGCTTTTGGATAGAAATGTGCCTTTACTTTCTTAAAGTGTAAGTATATGGAAGGAAATGACGGCAAAGCCCCCAAATAAGAATGCAGGATTCAGAAAAGTCTTACAGTTGTTGTTGCATTCCCTTGGTCACTTTTTAATGGCCACTTTCCTTTGCTGTCAAAACTGTACTTCTAAATGCTCAACTACCCCGTATTGTCCTGCGAGATCACAGAGATCCGAAGATAAAGATCTTCTACTTGTTCCGAGCGCCAAAGCCTACCGCCTCACATCAACGAGGAGAAGGGTATTTTCCATCATTGCCCCTATGCTTTGGAACTCCCTGCTGCAGGAGATCAGGTCACTCCGCAAAGCCTGTAAGACCTGGCTGTTCCAGCAGGCTTTCCGCAAAGCCTGTAAGACCTGGCTGTTCCAGCAGGCTTTCGCCAACTAAGTCAGTCCAAGGGCATGCTAATTGAGCAAATACTGTTGCTCAACGCAGTCTTTTACTGTTACTGCTGTTGATTTATTGTATTGTTCTTTTATTGTTTTATCATTTTATACTATTGTATTCTGTTATTTTAAACCTGTGAGCCGCCCCGAACCACTTGGGAGTGGCGGCTAAAAAATCTAATAAATAAATAAATAAACTGAGGTTTTGAATAATGGCAATGCTAGAAATTTGAGGAATTGATAAAAATTTTGGGGAGGGGACAGAATTCTTACTTGATGAGCAATGTCCTTTTCTCCTCCATAGCTGGATGGCTAAGCTTTCCACATATATGTCACAATTGATGACAGCGGGGGGGAAATCATTTTTCCTTTCAGTAGTAAAGCACTAGGGAAGTAACTTCATCCAGTACTGAACTGCTGTTCATAATTCTAAAAAGATGGACCAATTAAGTGTTGAGCACATAAACAAGAACCCCTTTTTCATGTTTGTACTAGGGTCTACATGTGGAAGAATATATGCAGGTGCTGATTTATTTTCAAGTGGCAAGATAAGTTAGAAAAGCTGCAGCCATTGTGAAAGAGCTGACTCTCAAAGCTTCATTTGCAAATCACTTCCAAGGACATAACTGCTAGCAGAGAAGAAGCAAATATTAGCAAATGAATTTTGCACATGACTTGAAAAGGATGGGAGGTGCCGTAGGAGTGGTTATCAAGAAACTAAGCCAGACTGGAAAAGGGTCACCTTGCAGAAAATGCATTATAACCAAACTGTACAAGCTTCATCATTAACTAAATAATAGCACTAAAACGTTCAATGGGATAGGAGCAAAATCTTGTATTCTCTCTTACATGAGGCTAGACTGTTGCCAGACTGAAAAAGAGGTCTGCAAACTAGGACATTTCTCTGTATCTGCATCTAGATATCTATCTATAGCTTATCTATGTGCCTGCAAGAGTTCTGCAGCTATGCATTCATCTCATAAGTTCCAGGACAAAATTCCCCCCATGCTGTAGAGCACGCAGTAGGGGGGAGGCAAAATGTGAACTCAGGGCGGGCCTTTTGTGGGCTTTCGCTCTTCCAGGACTGCCCCTCATTTTCTGCTCATAAAAGAAAATGAATTGCCTCCTGGAAGCCAGCAGGAGAGGAAATTCAGTTTTTATATAACTTGCAGTCCTCCAACCCACTAATATAAAAACTCTCACTTTTTCTTTTTTAAAAAAGGGAACAGATTTCTAGTTATATCTAGGCTTTGGGTTGGAGAGACATTTTTGGACTCCTAGGGTCCCATGGCAGAAAACCGCTCCCAAAGAGTCCTTACAGTTGTCCAACCATTCCGTAGTTTGTATGTTGACATATATCATGAACACCATTATTGCTCTGGGCCAGAACTGAGTTCCTGCCTGTTGTGCCTAAGACTTGGTTTGATACTGAGCATTGACATATATTCTTGATATAAGTTTTTTGTATTAACTGTTGTACTAGATGGTATACAATGGAGAAGCATTCCAGCTCTTTTACTGATGAAGTGCAACACTGCCTCACTGTCAAAGGAAGAATAGGACTCTAAATAAGGGATTCTACTCATACTATCAATTTCTGGTCATCCAATTCTCTGGCTGGCTAAATGGAGAGCCATTCAGCTGGAGTGGAAAATAGACTCCCACGTGTTATATAGAGCAGAACCAAACAAAGAAAATGAGAGTGTGCAAGCCTGATCTTTCTCTCTACCCCTACCCCATTATCTATGAGAACTGTGCAAGTAGGTTTGTGACAGAAGAAAAATGTACTCCTTCAGTCCATTTCTAGCCTTTATGTCTTTACCCAATTCAAACTTCAAAGCAAATACCAATAAAGTATCATATATGGTCACTAAGAGCCATATAAACAGAATGTCAAGGCAGAAAATCCCACAGTATCTGCTTCGGACTGAATTATCTGCGTCCACACTGTCATATATTCCAGTTCAATGCAGATAATGTGGGATTTTATTCAGCTGTGTAGAAGGGGCCTAACACAAATAACCCTTTTGATGCAACTAGTCAAATGTTAAAATTTAGCCATGACACAAAGAACTCCTTATCCTGTTTATCTTGTGAAAAGGCCCAGTTCAGTACAGCTATGAGAAGGAGAATTGCCCTCTAGAACATTAGAAGCATCTGCAGGAATAGCTAGAGTGGTTCAGATAAGACAGCACCCTTTTATCACCACTTCATATATGGGCTCTAAGTAGTTTTAGTATTAATATGGAACACTATGGGATGACCACCCCGATAATATTAGGAGAGTTAACTACATGCCAATGAAACTGAGATTCCAATAAGCAAGAAATTCAAACATTTGATAATTTGCTTTGTGATAAAATTACATTTTAGAAGTGAGCAGATTACAAGTATATGACTTAATTAAAGGGGTAAAATATAACACATTTCTTAACATATTTCCATGGCTGGCACATTTACACCTAGTACTGACAACAACAGAAGGGACTGGCTCGGCACTTCAAAAATCACTGGAGGAAACATTCCTGGCTCTGTTCACATTTATTTCATTGGCTTCCTTCCCACCTCCCACCTCTATTTCTTCTTGGCAGTATTTTACTTTCTTGCTTATAATAAAGCTCTTTTCACTGTGGTTGGGACCAAAACACAGCCTTTGCTCCACAACAAAGAATATTTCCTTTAAGGGGTAGGAGTTCAGCGCCTTTAACAGTTTCAGTATGAAGACATACAGTTTGTTGCTGTATGTCTTCAAGTCATTTATGAATTATGGTGATCATAAAGTGAATCTATCATAAACGTTTTGAATCCTGGTTTCCCAGTGCCCTAGTCCAACACTCAAGCCACTATGCATGGATACATTGCTCATTGCATGCAAACGCAATAAAAAGAAGACACTAAAAAGCTGTGCATTTTTGTATGCCAAGTTCAGACATTATAGAAACTTATCGTAGCTCTAGGGATAATCTGAATGGCTTGGCTCATATTTTGATAATTCTTCCTCTGATTTAAGGGTGACTGGGCTGAAGTTTTATCTCCGACTTTTTCATTCCACTCAGCTATTTCCGCTCTGTCCCCTTCAGTTCTGATCCATGCCTGCTGCTTAAATTCGCAGTATTTCTTGCTCTGGAAATTTCTCCTCTTGACAGCATTGAGCTCCTTTAACACCTCTGCTCATAAGTATATTGTCAAATGTCTTCTTGTTAAGAGGATGGAATCCCACCCGGAATGCACACACTGGACTTGATTCTGTGCTCCTCATTAAGTGGAATAAAACTGGAATCCATCTCTGATGGAAATGACATCTGAATCTATCTGAGATCATTGCTGATTTGAACTTGGACTGTCAAAACTGAAAATATCAGGGAGGATCCATCATCAGAAGTATTTTCAATTATATACTTTCAAAAATGTTACATACTCTTGTTATATCATAATATTTAGATGTGTATGAAACTTTATCTCTTGAAGACTGGGTAAAATTAGTGGTGCAGCTCAGGAAAAGCGTTGGAAAATCTGTTCTTTAAAATATGCTAACAAAACCTATACAGTAAAGCTGTTTGAGCCAAAAAAAAAGTTTCAAAATTCGTTTCGGATCTAGTCATAGATAGCGTTTCGGATTATTTAGACTTCCGAAAAAATTCTGTTAAATTTCGAAATTGATTTGGAAGTATTTCCAAAATTCGGAAGTCTTTGGAAGTCTTCAAAAATGGCTTCTGCTTTCAAAAATGGGCAAAAAACAAAAATCAGTAGAAGGGAGAGTCAGCTGTTAGCCATCAGCCAATGAGCAATCAGCAGGAAAATTAGGGAATGACATTCGAAATTTGGAATTCTGAAATTTGGAATTAGGATTTCAGAATTCCCTTTGGAAAAGCTGCTCTCGAAATTGCTAAAAAAAGTCAGAAGTATCTGAAAAACGTCAGAAATTTGGGAGTATCCAAATTTTTAAAATAGCTCTACTATACAGAAGCAGGCCACACTGATTTAAATCATGCTTACATGCTGGTACCCATACAGAAAAATGTAGCCTTGTTTACATGTGGAACTGTACTGTCCTAAAATTAGAACCTTTTAGAGGTAGTGATGATCAAAAGTATGACTATAGTGATCTGAGAATTTGGAAGTAAATTTGATAGGGAACTTTATTCCCAGATGCATTTTGAAAATAGCAATTACCATGGATAGCAGTGATGTAGTAGTTTGAGCATTGGACTACAACCTTGAAGGCCAGAGTTTGAATTCCCAGATGGTCAAAAACATTTACTTGTTGATTTTAAACAAGTCACACTTTCCCAGCCTCAATGGGAGGCAAAAATACTCCTGAACCAATCTTGCCAAGAAAATCCTGATAGTTGCTATTGGGGTTATTATAAGTCAGAAAATGACTTGAAGTATTCAAGATTAAGCATTGTCCTTTTATGGTAAGACTGTACTGTGCCAGATATGGCAATATTGCTACAAAAACATCTTTCGACCCGGCTATTTTGGAGACAATTGTTAAGCTGAATGAGCCTAGAGATGTAGTAATAAAATCAGATAAATTAAAATTATATACTACTCCTTTGCCACCTGGAACATAAACATGAAAGCGTTTTAAACAATGCAAATATAGAAATGGAAAGAGCTCTCAGATACATCCATCTGTCGAGCTTCCTCTGTCCTGTTCGTCATAAACGATGCTTTGGCTGTATCAGCAGGCTTTTACATCTGGTTTGAATGGGGGGGGGGGGGGGAAGGTTATTGCTCTGAGTATTTTTAAGAGTGAGCATGTCTGTGAGCTGATTATCCTGGTACAATGCTTTGAGTACCTTCATAAAATCATCATATTATTGTGTGGTATTTTTCTGTGTGACTCATTGTCCACACTATTTTATGCTGCTATTATTATTATTAATACACAAATATACAGCATGACACAGCAAATGACTATATATATATATATATATATATATATATATATATATATATGTTGGGTTTCGTATCACAAAAATCACAAGTCGAACACTTCCCAAGCTTTTAGGACTGTGTGATGTATTTCTGAATGGTGCACGCAGATCCAACTAAGGTGGCCTTTTCCAGTTGACAGATTATCATTATTATTATTAGTAATAATATCCCATTATTATTATTAATATCCCACCTTCTCTCTCCATATGGAGACTCAAAACGGCTCACACTTAAATGTATTACAATAAAACTTAAAATATACAATATACAAATATTAAAACAATATTAAACGTCATTAATATTAAAAATTAATAACTCAAGTTAAAACCATAAAAGCATATAAAACCACAGCACCCCCTGACTTAAACACCTTCATCTTTAAAAGTCTTCTTGAATAAAAAGGTTTTAGCCTATCACCAGAAGGATAGCAGGGAAGAGGCCATTCTGGTTTCCCTGGGCAGGGAGTTCCAGAGTCAAGGGGCAGCCACTAAGAAGGCCCACTCTCTTATTCACACTGACCGAGCTTGAGATGAAGGTGGGACTGAGAGAAGGGCCTCTTCTGAAGATCTCAGGAAAGTTTGTACAAAGGGATGAAATCAGCCAAACAGCTGAACCATCTAGAGCTTTAAAGGTCATAACCAGCACTTTTAATTGTGTCTGGAAACGGATTGGCAGTCAGTGGAGCTGCTGCAACAGGGGACTTATCCTATGCTGATTGAGTGTTACATTGAGGCATACTATTATTCAGAACCCCCCCCCCCCCATCAAATCGAGGTGAATGTTCCAAGGGATCTTCCCTCCATAAATTTAATCCAATGGCAAAAATCTATATACATTTAAGATAAAGGTAAAGGTTTCCCCTTGACATTAAGTCTAGTCATGTTCAATTCTGGGTGGTGATGCTCATCTCCATTTCTAAGCCAAAGTCCATAGACATCTCCAAGGTCATGTGACCAGCATGACTGCATGGAGCACTGTTATCTTCTCACTGGAGCGGTACCTATTGGTCTACTCACATTTTTATGCTTTCGAACTGCTAGGTTGGCAGAAGGTGGGGCTAACAGCGGGAGCTCACCCCGCTCCCCAGATTCGAACAGCCTATCTTTCGGTCAGCAAGTTCAGCAGGTCAACCCACTATGCCACCAGATTTACTTTAGAGTAAATACAATTGTATATATTGAACCTTAGTACTTTCTAAATATATATATGTAAATTGATAAAAGACAGATATTTACTAGCCTACCCCACAATATGCATAAGATTGAGCTATTATTCCTATACATTAAATATTGATAAATTGACTGCCTCACAAACAGAAATAAAACGTAACTAAATCCTAGACATGCACTTTTTTATTCATCTGATTCTTGTCCTTTGCATGTCTTCTTTGCCCTGAACTTTAGTTGATGTTGGTTTTTTGTTGTTATTGAATTGTGTTGCCTATATTGCATATTTTTCTATATGGTTTTCTAAGAGCATTTATTTATGAATATATATAATTTTAATAAGGGAGGCAAGGAAGGAGGGAAAGCCCTTGAATAAGTATGTTTTTCTATATAGATGGTCAAAATGAACACAAAGGTAGTGCAATCCTTCTGAAATAACACCATGCATTGTTAAGCCACTCCAGAAAGGCCATTTCAGATGTCTATTTAAGATTTCTTTTTGGAATTACAACTGTCAGAATGTAAAATATGGATATAACAAACATCTATTTGAATGAATCATACAGATAAATTCTAGGCATGGTTTAGAACCCAAAAATAGGAAATCGGAACTCTAATGGGGGATTTTTTAACTAGAAAGTCCCATTACATACGAATCACTTACGATTTCTTTTAATTTTCATAACCTTTTTCTCATGCCTAATACATTCATTAGAAATTAGTTGTGTGGCTTCCTCTTGAGAGTATTTTTCAAGACAAGCTTGATTTGGTCACTGGTTGATAAGAAAATAAATTCTAACAGGAATAAATGACCAGAGAGTTTCCTTCCATGTGACTCTGCAGGTCAGGCTAATAACAGTGCCCTTTACAAGGCAACCAAGCATTAAACTACTAAAGGTGCAATTAAATGGTCAGTGGGCCAAGCTGTTCACATTCATCGAGTTCTCATTAGCAGCAATCCCTTTTGCAGCCCAGCATCAGAGGGCAAAGACAACTCAACCTGCTCTCATATTTGGACTTTTTGTAAAAGTTATAGGTATGAAACATATTCAGATAAGAAGTGGCTCTTGGGCAATTTACAGTATGTAATTTTAAAATGAAATCTCTGAGCTTATTGTAGAAGAGCATTTTTGTATCATATCTTGGCATTAAAATACTGACTATTGGATAAAAATATGTAAGCCAAGAGTCTTGACAGTGAGACCATGCGACTCTCAGTATCCACTTCTGGTTTCCTGGATGGCACATCCACTGCTTGAAAATATCCCTCTCCCCTCAAAAAATCCAAAAAGTGAACCTTCATTTTTCCATTTTATATAAGGACACCATTTTGTCACCACTGTGTTTAATGGGACTTGAGCATCCAGTGATTTTGTTATTCATGGACTTTGGTATTCATGGACCAGGAACCAAACACGAACATATACCAAGGGCCCAATTCACAATACGTTCAGTATTTATTTTCTTCATTTATATCCTCTTTTTCTCCCATTCAAGGCAGCTAGCAACTACGATATTTAAAAACAATACAGAGTACACTTATACATAGTCATTGATAAAAGTATAAATATAACTAATTTATATAATAAATAGTTCATGAAGTTAAAACATTCAACATCAAACCCATTGGCGGAAAAGGCCTTGTACAAATAGTCATTGATAAAAGTATAAATATAACTAATTTATATAATAAATAGTTCATGAAGTTAAAACATTCAACATCAAACCCATTGAAAGGCCTTGTACAAACCTTTTAAAAAAAATAACACCATGCCGAATTAAAAGCCCACTCCACCCTGTTTTAAAAAGCCTGATGGCATTAAAATGTTGAAGGACAGCAATGATGGGTCCACCTTGGCCTTACTAGGGAGGGAGTTGTAAAGTCTGGGAGCAGCCTCTCAAGAAAGGTCTCTGCCTTGTTCACATCAAACAGGCCTGAGAATGTGGTAGGGTAGAGAAAAGGGTCTCTCCAGGTGGTTGTGGAGCTCTAAAGCACGCATAAAGAAAGTTTTGAGAACTTGGTTGATTTAATAAGCTCACCTGTTTTTACACTAAAACAGCTCTTTTGCTAGATAACAACAATATGAGGCACACAGATACAGGTCAACTTTCCTACCTGTAGGGGTGAGGTGTCGCCAAGTTATCACAGGTTCAGGGCGCCCATTTGCCATACACACCAAGGTCACATTGCTGCCTTCATTCACAGTGACATCTGAAGAGATGTTGGAGATCTTTGGTGGAACTGGAAACAAAAGAAGATTGCTAAGTTTTAGTTCTAGGGCGCCAGTTTTATCATGGTTAGAGGAACTCTATTCTGTTGTTGTCGCAATGATTGCCCTTCTTTATACCCCAGGCTAAGAGTTATTTTTAAAACATGTGGAAAAGTATAACTTCAGTTGTGAAAGTCATGGATATATATGCTGTAGTGCTTCCCAGCTGTCTGAATATTTATTTAGATGCAAATTCCACATTATATAGTCAAAAGTTGAGGAAGATGCCAGAGAGGCAGATAAGCAGAACACTCAACATTTAATAATAATAATAATCATCATCATCACCATCGTCATCATCTTTATTTATAGCCTGCCCTATCACCCCAAGGGTACTCGATGCAGTTTACAACAATATAAAACACAATGGCAAACATTAAATGCCAGTGAAACATATAACAAACAAAAACAGCTTAAATAAACATAACACAATACATTTAACACATTTAACATATTAAATCCACTAAAAACGTTTAAAATCTGACTAAAATAATAATAATAATAATAAACTTTAGGTGCTGAACATATCAATTAAAATTAGACTAACTTATATTTGTTGATGTTAAGCAAATATTGCATTCATGTGAATTGTCTCCTGAAGTCAAAACACAGAACAGGTCAACAATCCATATGAAAAGGTATGGATCACACCAAATAACTGTAAAGGACTGGGGTACTCTGTTTCACAGTCACAGCTGTAATTTGCAGAAGGGAGGAGGATGGACCCACAATTTACCTGCGGTTTCCCACATAGTTTTCATCCAGGGTGATTCTACACCGACCCGGCAATTCAGGACCGATTGGTCATCCTGGGGGCCAGCCTCACCCTGCATGGCCCCAATTGGGGCTCCCTGAACTGTCTTGGAGATAGCAGGGAGTCCGGACTACTCAGCTTCCAGGGCTCCACTTCCACCCCATGTCAGGGGGCAAAGCATTGTGTTACTAAGGAAGTGGAGAGGTGGTGAGAAAAAGACCCCGTCTCTCCCTCCCATCCTACCCAATGAGCCAGCCTTCTGATTGAGAGTGCTCACAAGGAGATAGGTAGGATATTGCAGCTGGTGATAGCCATGACACGGGGAGGGAATGACAGGATAGTGTCAGGCCATGTCCATGTGCAACCTGAGGTCAGCGAACATGGGATGGTAGTCAAGACAACCGCTGCCAGTTTTGGTTAGGAAATGACCCAGCACACTTGACTACCCTAATTTGAGGGCGAACCTGAATCCTTCTGCAGGATCCAGGTTTTCCCCCAATTAGCTAAACCCAGGGCAAGTCCACATTAAGTTGACATTTCCCTGGGTTAAGCTGGATCAGTCCTGTATGGCATTTAGCTACTGTGGGGGTGATCTGCGCACTAGCCTAAGTGGTCAGTGTAAATGTGCCCCCAGTCTCTTTAACTGGCTGAGAGAAAAGTGCATGGTGTGAAATACCAGTATGTAAGAAAGATAAAAAAACAGTTGAAAGGAGTAGAACTTTCCTGTTCTACTCCTGAAATCATCATCCTTAATCTTTTACTTCTTTATGCCAGAACCAGAGCAAGAAATTTTGCTGCCTCAAACAAAATAGTAAATATTGCTATCCACATTCCTACTCCAGGCTAAGACCCACTACAAAAACATAAAAGTACAAAAACAATAAATGAAAGAACTATTTGCTGTCCTTCCATCCATCCCAATCCATCTATCTAAGGCAACCCTTTCACTCCATCTAATGATCTGGCTGGCCCTGTATTTGACTTTAACGTTTAGTTTCCCCCTTTCCCCATTCAAAAAGCAAAGTGCTTGAACCATGAATGGGAGGGGCAGTTACTCCAAGGGTCTTAATAATCCCTCCCTTTACCACACAGCTTGCATTTGAAAATATACTTGTGATGTCCTTCTCAGCATGACAGGAAGCTGAATTTGCTGTGAAATTCCCCTTACGATGCATATTTTTGCTTGAGAATTTGAGCTTTCACTTCAAAGAGTCCTTGTGATTCTGTAAATAATCCTAGAAATGTGAACCATGTGCAAACCAATGCAGTGTATCGTGCCAGAACTATATTTAGCTGCAAAAGTACAGCTGAGTAAAGAAAATGTATATAATATTTGCTTGGTTTTTTCCCCCTTTTTGCAGATCCATGAGTCAGCTTCCAGAGCACTGGTTAGGAACTCAACTCAGGAGCACAGAAGAAATCAAATGGTTTTGATGCACCATGTAGCAAAAAATAGCCACATGGTGTTGAGTCATATTCAGCAGCAACAACTTAGATGAGCCTTATGCTCCAATCCATTTGGTACTTTGCTAGCTAAAAGAAATCTCCCAAATGCTATTTGTACCTATAGTAGGACTTGCTCAATTTCCCCAGAGTGAGCCAGTACTTGACTCATAAAAAGATATATGGGAGTGGCCTATAAAGCAAAGACCCAAGGAAATAGTAAGTAAGTATGGAAAGAGAAGTTATCAGACAAGGCAGAAACAAAGTAAATGACTGAAGGAAAAATGTTGAAGCACCAAGTTCAAGTTATTTTTGAAATCCAGATTGTAATATGTTTGTTAAGCCTACCAAAAGACACAAAAATCTCAGTGCAGCATCTCTTGCTGGAAATGCAAGTCTTTGGTAAACCCTTAAAGAATTTAGGGGAAACATAGGCAGTTCCTGCTCACATCTGCCACTGTGATGATTGGATTTTGGGGAAAAAAATTTGGCTTGCTACGGAAACAAAGATTAGTGATAAAGCTTCAATGGAGACACATTTTCCCCATCTCTTTCAAGAGTGAATTTCCCTTCCAAAGGGTAGATTTCTCTCATTTCCTGTTTTAAGTCAGATGTTTGTAATTCCGGGACTGCCTGTACTTATCATGATTACTATCTCTTCACCTCCTCAATCCCCAACTCTTTGGTATCATAGGTTAATTGTCTCTCCAGATGGCACTCTTACTCCTGGCGAACAGCCTAGAGGACTCTGCCTCTCTTGATGGACTTTTGTGAACAAAACTACATTGGAATATAGAAATCTCAGACATGTATGTTCAAAGTTCTGAGCAGAATTTTAGTAAAAAAAAACTGAAAAACAGTATTCTTCTAGGCATGGTTACTAGGCTTGTGCAATCTGTTTTGGTGTCCCGGATTTTGGTGGGGAGTCCCGCTCATCCTGAATTTGGGAGGATAGAAATCCATTTTTGAAGCCAAAAGATTCCTTTTCTATCTGGCCTATTAGCGGTAGTGGGAGGGACTTCCCAGGCTCCCCTTCTGGTCATTTTAAGCATCGCTTGTCCTTATATCCTTCATTAAGATCTGGATGAAATGCATCAGAGTTAAGATACCACTCTTTTGCAATCTATTCCCTTCTGTCTGTAGAAGAGACCTGGGTTTAATAAAGGGCTTAAGAAACCTTGCGTCCTGGGATCCTTTCCCTTCTGTCTTTAGAGGAAACCTGGGTTTAATAAAGGGCTCAAGAAACTTTGCTTCCTGGGATCCTATTGCTTCTGTCTTTAGAGCAGACATAGGTTTAAAGAAAGGGCCTAAGAAACCGCATTTCCTGTGATTCTTCTAGCACCTCCCTCCCTGCACTCAACGTGTAACCGAAACAAACAGAAAGCAGCTGGTTTTCCTGTTCTGTTGTGGCCAGTTAAAAAAAAGGAGCAGAGCTCATGCTATTACAGGCTTCTGAACCAGCCGAACCAGCCTAAGGCAAACTTTGAAAATGAATCTGTGCACAAGCCTAATGGTTACATAAAAGTCCAAAGCTTTTTGTGATGGCATGGTAAGTGCCCCCTACATAAAGGATCTTGAGTTTGTAAAGTTTTGCTTTGTTAAAATGTGTTTTGCGGCTTGCATAGTTTGTTAAAGGTGAGGTTGCATTGATTGGTCTCTAGTACCTGTCAATCATTGTTCACAGATCCCAGTTGAGTTTGTTCCACCCCCTTTCCCAGCGATCTGAAAAGAATGCCATTTTTATATTCATTAGACCACCAGGATTTCTCCAGAGAGGATGTGACTAAAGGTTTGCCAGACCAGGCCTTGGTCAAGCTATCTTCCAACATCAGACTGACTTTTCTTGGGACTCAAACAGAAAGCCCAGCATACCGGAAGGTTGGGTATCTCTGAGGAGCCTCAAGCACCTTCATACCAGTCAGTTGGCACCCAGAGGAAGGTTTCCTGCCTTCAATATAGGCCATCTGACTGGAGCTTTGAGTGTCCCTACCTCGAGGCCATAGAGAAGGAGAGGACTTGGAGAGCCATCTGGCTAAAGCTTCCTGGACTATAGCTGCAGAGAGACTGTAAAGTATGATCTTTCCTTTATCATTTCAGGGAACTAAATTGATTGATTGATTGATTGATTTTATTATTTTTTTATTAAATGAAGTGCCTGAGTGAAGTTAACTCATGCTATGAACAATAAAGCCTGTTTGAATTAACTAGAGTGTCCAGCTTGGTCCTTGGGAGCCCAAGCCTTTAAGCAGGGGTGGGCAATTACCGGCCCTCCAGGTGTTTTGGACTTCAACTCCCAGAAATCCTAGCCAGTTTACCAGCTGTTAGGATTTCTGGGAGTTGAAGTCCAAAACACCAGGAGGGCCGGCAATTGCCCACCCCTGCTTTAAAGGAAGGCAAGAAGCAATCCCCCGGCATAGAGAGGCCACATCCTTGCCCTGTGAGAACGCTTCAATTCTCCGTAAAGATCACGCTCAGGCAGGGCTCGATCCAACCAGATTTATTGCAGGTATAACACCTATAAAGCCAAAGCAGTGTCCCATCACCCAAACACACCTTATATACCCCGACCCCCTCCTTCCCTTCCCTTGCAACATTCTGGGAAGGTTGCATCATGTCCTGCTGACTCAGCAATCCCACTGTCCAATGGATATGACCTCATCCCCCTCTGAGTCAGCATATTCCCATTCAGTGTCCAATGTCCAGAGGAGGTTACATCACTTCCGTTCTGATCCAGCACTTTCCCCAGAGGATTGCATCATCCTGGGGATTCCCAATGTCCAGTGTCAAAGCAGGTCAAGGCAGACTGGGGCTCTGAGCCTCTTCCAGGCTAAGAGTTCCCAGCTCTGACAGAATGGCCTCCTCCACTCCGTCCTCCCCTGCAGGAATAAAACAGCATTCAATCCATAGGCGGGAGGGGACCAACGTACCGCTTTAACAAACTACAATGAAAGGTAGGGTGAATCTTGTTCATCCCTTTGGGTAAAACCAGCCTGTATGAAACCTTGTTCACTACCTGGCTTATACGAAATGGGCCAATATATTTCGGGCTTAACTTCCGGGAGGGCAATCCCAATTTAATGTTTTGAGTGGACAACCAGACCAGGTCCCCTCCTGGTACTCTTCCCCTTCCTGTCTCCGTCTGTCCCCATATTTCTTATAAGAGCCCTGGGCTTTCCTTAAAGCTTCTCGTGACTTCTCTCCATTCTTCCTGAGCTCGCACTGCCCAGTCCTCCCCTCATCGGTAAGGCCGAACAGCTGGGGCATAGGAGCCACTTCCTGCCCGTAGACTATAGCAAAGGGAGATTTCCCGGTTGATGAATGCACCGATCCATTATACACCATTTCAGCATATGGCAATAGGTCCGCCCAATTGTTCTGCTCTCTATTGCTAAAGATCCGTAGATAACTTCCCAAAGATTTCTGCGTACTTTCCACGCCCCCATTGCAGCAAGGATGATAAGCTGTAGTAAGCCGTCTCTCCGCCCCCAAACAGTCTAAAAACTTCTCCCAGAATCGTGCAGTGAACTGGACACCACGATCACTAAGGACTTGTTCAGGACAACCATGCAATCTATATACATGACGAACATATAACTCAGCCAACTTCTCGGCTGACGGCAACCTTCAGCGGAACAAAGTGAGCCTGTTTGGAGAACAGATCTAACACCGTCCAAATATACTTATATCCTCGACTAGACGGCAGTTCCCCCACAAAATCTGTACTCACATGGCTCCATGGTCGAACCGGCGTAGCCACCACTTGTATTAATCCTTGTGGCTTAACCATAGGAGCCTTTCCCCTAGCACACGCCTCACAACTACGGACATACTCCCGTACTTCCGCCCGTACGCCAGGCCACCAATAACGCCTCGTCACCGCTAGGAGGGTCTTGGTAAATCCCCAATGACCAGCAGTCTTATGGTCATGGCCCAATTCCAACACCTTCCTCCTCAACCCACGAGGAATATATACCTTGGTTCCTACAAACCACACACCATTCAACCACCGGCATTCTTTTTCATGACTTCCTAACCAATCATCCTCTTTGTAATGCCCTTGCAACTCGGAATACCATTCTTCTGCTTCTTCCTTTTCCTCCTTCTTAATCTCCTTAACCTGAGACCGGTGTACACCCCAGACCCCACTGATTCTTGGTAAACACACTCTCCAACTCCACATGAGGATTAGGGCTTCCTAAGGGATATCGAGACAGGGCATCCGCCACAACATTCTCCTTACCCTTAATATGCTGCAGAAATTAAATCGGGCAAAGTACTGAGCCCACCTCACTAACCAGGGGACAACTTCTGAGGGCTCTCAAGTATTGCAAGTTCCGGTGATCCATCAACACCACAAATGGGTGGACTGCCCCTCAAGAAATGTCGCCAGGTCTGTAATGCACACTTAACAGCGAAAGCCTCCTTTTCCCAGACCGCCATCCTCTCTCATGTTCTCCAAACTTCTTAGAGAAATATGCACAAGGTCTTAATCATCCCAATTCATCTTTCTGCAGCAGGGCCCTCCGTATGCCCACGCCGAAGCGTCACACTGTACTACGAATGGCTTATCAGTGTCGGATGTACCAACAAAGGGCCCCTAGTGAAAGCTTCTTTCAACCTCTCGAATGCCCCTGGCATTCTTCCGTCAAGCCAACTTGGCTCCCGGAGACTTAGCCTTCTTAGTCTCCCCCTTCCCTTTAGTCTTCAAAAGATCTGTCAGAGGAAGTGTGACGCTTGCAAAATCGGCAATGAAGGTATGATAAAAATTAGCTAATCCCAAAAATGCCTGCAGCTGACTCTGCGGAGCCTCCCAACTCAACACATCTTCGACCTTTGCAGGGTCCATGGCAACTCCTTGCTCACTAATGCGATAGCTAGAAAATCAATCTGATTCTTGCTAAACTCGCATTTACTTAGCTTCGCATACAGCTTTGCTTGCCTCAGCCTCTCCAGCACTTCCCGAACCAAACGATCATGCTCCTCCTTCGTCCGCGTCACCACTACTATATCATCCAGATACACAAATACCCCCTTATACAAAGGGGTGCAGCACCTCATTAATTAATTGCATGAATATGTCGGGGCTCGGCCAAGCCGAAAGGCATGACGGTCCATTTGTATAATCCGAGAGGACAGGAAAAAGCCGTCTTCCATTTGTCACTCGCCTTCACTCTAACCATATGAAAGGCGTCTATCAGGTCCAGCTTTGTGAAGTACCTACCTCCCCCCAACTGACCCAATAAATCCTTAATCAAAGGAAAAGGATAACAGTTCATGGTACTCACTGCATTTAATCCCCGGTAATCTATGCATAACCGCAGCTTCCCATCCTTTTTCTCTAAACAGCACAGGAGCAGCTACAGGGGACTCGGACCTCTCAATGAATCCTTTACTTAAATATTCATCAATCTGCTCACGCAGAACCTCCTTCTCTCGTACTGACATGGCATAAATCTTGGGTTTCGGCAATGAAGCCCCCTCTTTAATCTCAACCTTACATTGCACATTCCTAAGGGACGGAAGGCTCTTGGCCTGCACAGGATCAAACACATCAGCATAATCCCGATATTCTTCTGGTACTCCTTCTACCTTAACCTTACTTCCTTCTTCCCTCCTAGAGCTACACTGCAACGTCCCCAACTTCCAATTAACCTTGGGGTTGGCCTGTTCTAACCATGGCATTCCCAACACCACCTCAGGGCCTTTTATAGGGGCTATTACAAAATCAATCTCTCCCTCCCATGGCCCCACCCGGCCCTTTAAACCTTTGGTGCCCAAAGGGAATGGTCCTCCCTCAATAAATGACCCATCCATTTGCGCAAAATGTACAGGGGCAGGCATAATTTCAGTATTACATTCTAGTTTCTTAACCAAACTTGGTGACATAATGTTTTCAGAACACCCACAATCTACCAAGGCTTGATGACTTTCATAATTCCCCTTTTACACAATTCAAAGGGCACTGTACACACTGGGGATTCCCACTCACCCCAATGTCCTGCACCTTTTCCTTGGACCCCACAGCAGCTCTAGCGGCAGCCACTCTATTGGGGTTTGGCACATGCTTCTTTTGGCATTGTGCCGCTAAATGTCCGTTTGTGAACACACAAAACACAGGCCTCTTCCCAGCACCGGCTTCCGCACAACATTGGGTCTCCGTCACTGGCACCAACATGCCTAGGCTCTCCTCGGCCTGCACGCCCTTCTCCCGAGCCACGTCCTGGTCCACGAAATCTCCCGACTGGGACTTCCGTCGCTGCACCTGGGCCGGATCCCTCGACGTTACCGGCCAACTGGATCCACCCATCGACATCACCTGGATCACCACGATGAAGGCACCACTCCAAGATCTCTCTCCGCAAGCCGTCCTTAAACAACTCCAGCAACGTTGCAGGGGACCATTCAGCCACCTTCCCGCCAGGCTCATAAACTCATCTGCATACTCCGTCACCGATCGGGTGCCTTGGGTCAAACTCCGCAATGCCTCTTTGGCCTTCACTCTCTCAGAGGGTCTCGCGCGATTCCTCACTGCCAACAGGAATCCACCCAATGTCCTCAAGCACGGGTCTCTGTGATCGTGACATTGTACATACCACTCAGCCGCCTTTCCTTTAAAGACCGCACCAACGGCTCGCACCCGGCTGCCGTCACTCGGGTAGAGGTGACCATAATCCTCCATGTGATCGCTCACGGCCGCTACAAAGAAGGCTACTTCATTGGCCTCTCCTTCAAACTCCACGAAGAGGCTCCTTCCTGGGTCTCCCCTCAACATCGCGATAACGGGATTCTCTCCACTGTGGGGCTTCCTCGGGCCTCCGAATCCCTCTTCCTAACCCCGCTGGTTGCGGGCGCTCCGAAGATCGGCTCTTCTCTCGAACTGGAGGCCACCCAACCGTCTTTTTTACCTGGTGGCCCCCTTCGGTCCACACTCCCATGGGAGATCTAGGACGCGCTTCCGATCTTCCGCCATCCATCCAGGACTGCCATGTGAAGTCTCCACCTCCAGGTGCCACCCACATGGATTCCTCCTGCTCCCTCCGCGATATCCTTCGGAGGGTATGCTCCATCGCCTCCACACGGCATCTTATCACATCCATCTCCGTCAGGGACGCCAGTTCAGGGGTCTCGCTCCCACTCGCAGGCCCCTTACACTTCTCACTGGGTCCACCTGAGCTGGCATGCCACTCCATACTGCTTCTCTGGTCCCTCCGGTCTTCCGGAAATCCACCTGAATGGGAGCACGGACGGCCCGTACCCCCATTTCTCTGGATGCACCTTCAACTCCACCATAGCCCACCTGAGGAGGAAACATACGCTGTCTTCCTGCTTCTCTGGGCTGCTCGTCCACCTGAGCCAGGGCGCGCCACGACGCCCCCACTTCTCTGGACTCGTCCGGGAACCCCACATGGTCAATAGTGGTCCAATCCCACTCCATCGTTCGCCAGACCTCATCTGGAGCAAGGTTCCAAGTGTCCAAATAATCTTCTTCCTCCAACCTCTCCATACTGGGAAAGTTGGAATGGGCTTTGGCTTCTGTGAGAACGCTTCAATTCTCCGTAAAGATCACGCTCAGGCAGGGCTCGATCCAACCAGATTTATTGCAGGTATAACACCTATAAAGCCAAAGCAGTGTCCCATCACCCAAACACACCTTATATACCCCGACCCCCTCCTTCCCTTCCCTTGCAACATCCTGGGAAGGTTGCATCATGTCCTGCTGACTCAGCAATCCCACTGTCCAATGGATATGACCTCATCCCCCT
Organism: Anolis apletophallus; assembly: GCA_030556195.1. NCBI lineage: Eukaryota > Metazoa > Chordata > Lepidosauria > Squamata > Anolidae > Anolis > Anolis apletophallus. The sequence continues at coordinate 8,320,427 of JARBWK010000004.1, read as the reverse complement.
CTGAGTCAGCATATTCCCATTCAGTGTCCAATGTCAGAGGAGGTTACATCACTTCCGTTCTGATCCAGCACTTTCCCCAGAGGATTGCATCATCCTGGGGATTCCCCAATGTCCAGTGTCAAAACAGGTCAAGGCAGACTGGGGCTCTGAGCCTCTTCCAGGCTAAGAGTTCCCAGCTCTGACATGCCCTTTACTGGGTATTTACAGCCCGGGTGCAACAGAACACTTTTGTTTTCAAGGCACATCATGAGTAAGAAATCATACTTTTGGTTATTAAAAGCACCATGCTATTCATTTGCAACATTGTGTCATGGTGGTTGTTTCTCCTTTATATGCAGCTTTAAACATATGCTCCTTATTCAATTTTGGAAATACAGCAAACACAAGTATGGAAGAAATCACCTCTTTCCTAAACCCATTTCAAAGCAAAATACCTTCTCAGGTATTGTGAACTAGCAGCAGATACAGGACAAAGCCAAGAAATTGAAAATATTTGACAGTGCAACCAGGCCTGAAGAAATGATGGAATGACAATGTAGAGGAAGAGGAAGAATGAGAATGAAAGTGGGGGGAATCATACCATCGACCATTTCAAATAGAAATTGAAACACATATATGAGTTACCTATTCTTATGCCAAACGTTAAGGCATGAAGTTATGCCCTACTATGATCTTCGGTTGGCCATGTATCCTACTTTATAGAGGACAGTATTTGTAGGGCTTACCAACACCTGCTTGAAAGAGGTTTTTTTTTTACTGAATCCAAGTTCATTCAAAGTCAAAGGACAGTAACAAGGAAAAGCAAGGGGTCACCAAGTAGTTTTCATCTGGACGATAGACTGAGCAGCTGGCACACAGCAGCAGGGATATATGATCACAGTATTCTCTATTATGGTGAGATAGATTGTGTTTCTCTTCAGATTATAGATGTTATTACTAAATTTGCATTCATATCTCCATGTTATTTTATATACATTTATACAGATTTCTATCCTCTTTACCCTCTTTTTTGAAATGTTCATGTCAAAATTATATTCTATCACACATCTGTGGGTATTCAATTGCATGTTGCCAAATGCCCTTCTTCACCTACCATATGCTATATTAATTTAGCGTGGAACAGCTTGAATTGCACTGCTTTGAAAAATAAGATGTTTGTACTTTCAGTTAAAATATGTTGGAAGAATATGATTTGGTCGATAGTTTGTTGTCAGCAATTCAAAACTAGCCTTGTTTTGTGAGTGGTATAAGCAGTGTACTAAATGGCACTTCAAGGATCAAAAGACTGCATATGCATGGATGCAAATGAGTAAAAAGAGGCATCATTCATTCTTCCAAATGCAGAAACTTAATTTAGAAGTGGGATTATGGTTACATCCTGAAAAAGGGGCATATTTAGCCATTCATGCCAACAACAAATTAATAAGGCATCCTAAAAGGAGGAAAAAAATAGGGGTCATAATTCATCAGAGAGAAAACACAGATAACAAGTACTGTTTATGATAAATATGAGTAGTTATGTTAAAAATAATTACTAACGAAATTCGTTAGTAGTTCGTATGCCAGCGCATGCACATTCCAGATGGTTTTGGCCTACAACTCCCAGAAATCCTAACAGCTGGTAAATTGGCTGGGATTTCTGGGAGTTGTAGGTGAAAACTTGAATAAATCACACTGAATTCTAGATGGGACTCTCCAAATAGGAAGGAGGGAGGGAAGGAGGGAGGGAGGGGGTATTCTATTCTTGGAAGCAGCAAAAAAGGAGGAGGAGCCCCCCCTCACTGCCTCTCTCTCACCCCGATCCTGAGGGAGTGAGGGCCCAAGTTTGCCCAGGCTGAGAGGAAAAGGAAGAGGCCTGAGGCTGTGAGGAATGGTGTGAGTTGAAGTCCAAAACACCTGGAGGGCTGAAGTTGGCCCCTGCGGTGGGGCAAGACAGAGCAACAGGGAAGAGAGGGGGGTAGAAGCCACCAGGAAAGAGGAGGGGGCAGAGAAGCATGTGAGAGAGTGCAGAGAGAGAAAGGAGGAGAAGCGTGTGTGTGTGTGTGTGTGTGTGAAGTTGGCCCCTGCGGTGGGGCAAGACAGAGCAACAGGGAAGAGAAGGGAGGGGGGGAGAAGCCACCAGGAAGAGGAGGGGGCAGAGAAGCATGTGAGAGAGTGCAGAGAGAGAAAGGAGGAGAAGCGCGTGTGTGTGTGTGTGTGTGAAGTTGGCCCCTGCGGTGGGGCAAGACAGAGCAACAGGGAAGAGAGGGGGGGAGAAGCCACCAGGAAAGAGGAGGGGGCAGAGAAGCATCAGAGAGAGAAAGGAGGAGAAGTGTGTGTGTGTGAAGTTAATGGCCCCTGCGGTGGGGCAAGACAGAGCAACGGGGAAGAGAAGGGAGGGGGGAGAAGCCACCAGGAAAGAGGAGGGGGCAGAGAAGCATGTGAGAGAGTGCAGAGAGAGAAAGGAGGAGAAGTGTGTGTGTGTGTGTGTGTGTGTGTGTGAAGTTAATGGCCCCTGCGGTGGGGCAAGACAGAGCAACGGGAAGAGAAGGGAGGGGGAGAAGCCACCAGGAAAGAGGCGGGGCAGAGAAGCATGTGAGAGAGTGCAGAGAGAGAAAGGAGGAGAAGAGTGTGTGTGTGTGTGTGTGTGAAGTTGGCCCCTGCGGTGGGGCAAGACAGAGCAACGGGGAAGAGAAGGGAGGGGGGAGAAGCCACCAGGAAAGAGGAGGGGGCAGAGAAGCATGTGAGAGAGTGCAGAGAGAGAAAGGAGGAGAAGCGTGTGTGTGTGTGTTTGTGAAGTTGGCCCCTGCGGTGGGGCAAGACAGAGCAACAGGGAAGAGAAGGGAGGGGAGAGAAGCCACCAGGAAAGAGGAGGGGGCAGAGAAGCATGTGAGAGAGTGCAGAGAGAGAAAAGGAGGAGAAGTGTGTGTGTGTGTGTGTGAAGTTGGCCCCTGCGGTGGGGCAAGACAGAGCAACGGGGAAGAGAAGGGAGGGGAGAGAAGCCACCAGGAAAGAGGAGGGGCAGAGAAGCATGTGAGAGAGTGCAGAGAGAGAAAGGAGAAGTGTGTGTGTGTGTGTGTGTGTGTGTGAAGTTGGCCCCTGCGGTGGGGGCAAGACAGAGCAACAGGGAAGAGAAGGGAGGGGGGGGAGAAGCCACCAGGAAAGAGGATGGGCAGAGAAGCATGTGAGAGAGTGCAGAGAGAGAAAGGAGGAGAAGCGTGTGTGTGTGTGTGTGTGTGTGTGTGTGTGTGAAGTTGGCCCCTGCGGTGGGGCAAGACAGAGCAACAGGGAAGAGAGGGGGGGAGAAGCCACCAGGAAAGAGGAGGGGGCAGAGAAGCATCAGAGAGAGAAAGGAGGAGAAGTGTGTGTGTGTGTGTGAAGTTAATGGCCCCTCTGCGGTGGGGCAAGACAGAGCAATGGGGAAGAGAAGGGAGGGGTAGAAGCCACCAGGAAAGAGGAGGGGGCAGAGAAGCATGTGAGAGAGTGCAGAGAGAGAAAGGAGCAGAAGTGTGTGTGTGTGTGTGTGTGTGTGTGTGTGTGTGTGTGAAGTTAATGGCCCCTGCGGTGGGGCAAGACAGAGCAACGGGGAAGAGAAGGGAGGGGGGAGAAGCCACCAGGAAAGAGGAGGGGCAGAGAAGCATGTGAGAGAGTGCAGAGAGAGACAGGTGGAGAGAGTGTGTGTGTGTGTGTGTGTGAAGTTGGCCCCTGCGGTGGGGCAAGACAGAGCAACGGGGAAGAGAAGGGAAGGGGGGGAGAAGCCACCAGGAAAGAGGAGGAGGCAGAGAAGCATGTGAGAGAGTGCAGAGAGAGAAAGGAGGAGAAGCGTGTGTGTGTGTGTGTGAAGTTGGCCCCTGCGGTGGGGCAAGACAGAGCAACGGGGAAGAGAAGGGAGGGGGGGGAGCCACCAGGAAAGAGGAGGGGCAGAGAGCCAGAGAGAGAGGAGGAGAGCGTGTGTGTGTGTGTGTGTGTTGGCAAGACAGAAGAGAAGGGAGGGGGAAAGCCACCAGGAAAGAGGAGGCAGAGAAGCATGTGAGAGAGTGCAGGGAGAGAAAGGAGGAGAAGCGTGTGTGTGTGAAGTTGGCAAGACAGAGCAACGAAAGGAGGGGGAGAAGCCACCAGGAAAGAGAGGAGGCAGAGAAGCATGTGAGAGAGTGCAGAGAGAGAAAGGAGGAGAAGTGTGTGTGTGTGTGTGTGTGTGTGTGTGTTGGCCCCTGCGATGGGGCAAGGCAGAGCAACGGGGAAGAGAAGGGAGGGGGAAGCCACCAGGAAAGAGGAGGGGCAGAGAAGCATGTGAGAGTGCAGAGAGAGAAAGGAGGAGAAGCGTGTGTGTGTGTGTGTGTGTGTGAAGTTGGCCCCTGCGGTGGGGCAAGACAGAGCAACGGGGAAGAGAAGGGAGGGGGAAGCCACCAGGAAAGAGGAGGGGGCAGAGAAGCATGTGAGAGAGTGCAGGGAGAGAAAGGAGGAGAAGCGTGTGTGTGTGAAGTTGGCCCGTGCGGTGGGGCAAGACAGAGCAACGGGGAAGAGAAGGGAGGGGGGAGAAGCGTGGAGGACTACACTTTCCAGAATGCCTAGCAGCAGCGTCACTTCCAGTTCCCCATAGAAATGTGGGAAAAAGAAGAAGATGAATGAAGGCGGGAAGGAAATGAGGGGGGAAGACAGGAGAAGTAGTAGTACAATAATTAAGAATTAATTACGATCATAGCGCAAATTATTGGCCTCAAGGACCGTAAAGAAAGTCTACTTCCTGGTTAGCTGCCGTGATGCGTATAAACTAGAAAGTCCCATTACATACGAATCACTTACGATTTCTTTTAATTTTCATAACTTTTTTCTCATGCCTACTATTACGTGGACTGTTTGTAACCAAAGTCCTTTGCTGAATGGAACTACATAGATCTCCTTCAGTTTTTTGGAAATTCACTATGTATGGAATTAGTGGGTCTTGGCCCAGAAAAAAAATGCATACACTGAGTATGTTCTACTGATTTACTGGAATTTCCAATATGCAACTGCATTTTGTGCCCGAAAACCTCTATGAGATTATGAAATATTATGATATGATATGATATTATGATTTCATTGAGTTACCGCAGCTCTATGAAAAGAGCCATGGAGGTGCAATGGCTGAACTGCTGACTTGAAGATTGGTGGTTCAAATCCATGAGATGGGGTGAGCTCCTGTCAGCTCCAGCTTCCTATGCAGGGACATAAGAGAAACCTCCCACAGGATGGCAAAACATCTGGGAATCCCCTGAGCAACGTCCCTGTAGACAGCCAATTCTCTCACACCAGAAGCTACTTGCAGTTTCTCAAGTTGCTTCTGACACACACACACACACACACACACACACACATCATCAGTTTACATGCCAAGAGTTGTCGGTCAGACAAATGAACTCAGCGTTCTTTTTTCTTTCAACCTCTGAGTATTATAAAATAATAGACAAGATAGTTATCCAATCAGCTCATTTTCTATGAAGATGCACATCTCAGTCCTCACTGACCCTAGGATTTCTCCAGTTGACCCACATGTTTGCACAGTCTGTAGGCATTAGGGACTGCAAGCTAGGGACTGCAGAAGACAGGAAGCATTCTGCATATTTCAAAGTAACTGCTTTCATCTAGCTTTACACAGCTTCCATCTTTTCAGTGGCTCATCACCCTGAAAATTTAAATTGACCCATTTTTGGGTAAACGAAAGCTGTATCTGGCAGTGCTAATCCTCGGTTTTTTCACCTATCATCTTGAGGGTGAATCTACACCACCCTATATGCCAGGATCTGATACCAAATTATTTGCTTTAACCTGGATTATATGAGTCTACACTGCCAGATAATATGGAATCATCAGATAATCTGGGATCAGATCCTCGCGTATAGATTCAGCCTGAAGCACAAAGTGATTTTGTAGCTGGTTTGGTGTAAGGATGGGTGTCTGGGCTAGCAGGGTTCTTTTAGCCTTCTGGTTCTGCGAAGCCCCAGCAATTTTGACTGTATAAAAATGACACCTGCAGTACACACTGCACAACCACAGCTTCTTATATTAACTGGAGGTTCACAGCAGTGTCAACATGACTTCGGAAAAGAGGGCCTTTTTTTTGGAAAACATACTGTATGTGTGACAGGAATGGACAAAGAGAAGCCCTAGTGGCCCCATGTTACCCCAAGACTCCTTTTGCAGCCTCAAACTCTATAGATTCATCAGTTTGCTTCTGGCCCCTCGAATATCTCCTGGAAGCCATTAGAAATGGTAATTTGTTTTTAAACAGCTTGGGGAGTTTTCTGAATATTTCAACATTTGCAAATCTCTTGGATCTACCAGAGTGGTCTTCCCCAAATGTAGAATAATAATTTCATAACTTCAAGTCATGACACAAATAATACTGAAGGCACATCTCCATAGTGGTTTCTTGTGCAAGATTAAGGTTTTTAAGATCAATTATGTGGGTGCTGTGGGTCTTAACTTTGAATTTGTTTTAATGGTTTTTAACTGGGAAATTTAAATACTGTTTATATTTAATCCTGTTTTAATGTTTGCATATTTGTAGTTTTAAAAGGTTATGTTGATGTTTATATGTTTAGCTGCTTTGAGTCCCCTTTGGGGGATATAAAGCGAGACAATAGTAATAATAATAACAATAACAATAATAATAGGTTGAGTATTCTACATATGATAAGAAGATCAGGATTGTGAGGGAAGTTGAATCATGTGACAACAACTTTATGGGCATGGAACGGAGTACAGAATTGTAGTAAGAATAGTTAAAAGTCTGTTGATATGGCTTTACATAAACTTGCAGTCAATCTGTTCCTCATGCATCACATTTAGTCCTAGTGATTCTTCAAGCTCCCATTTTCATGACAGGGAAAATCTCATGTTGATGTAAATGATGAAAAGACTGAGACATGAAAACATATTAAATACCCTTGTGCAATCAGAATTGCTCTCAAGATGAAAGCAAGCGATTTGTTTCCACAAAACATTCACACACATCTTAAGCACCAACTGCACTTGCAACAAAGGGGTGGGAGAAAACATCTTCAAAAACACATACAGGCAGAACATCTGTTCTAAAACACATGTCCTTTCTCAACAAGGGCATTAACTTCTGAATGGCTCTTTGGAGATCCGTGCTACAAGATAAATTTGCTCCGAACATTGGTGCCAGTTCTAGGTAAAGTACTTTCCTCTTCCATTTCAAGCTCTGTGCTTCTTTCTTCTTATTCCTTCAAATTACCTGTCTCCTTCCTCTAGCCAGCCTCCCATACAAATCTGCTTTTGTTACTATCATCTTTCTTTTACGTTTGGGCAGTGGCAAAGAAAAAAAAGGTGGAAGTGAATGAAAGGGGGCAAAGGGCAGATTTACACTGACCAGATAGATTTCGATATGAGTCAGACAGTAACTCCCCCAGTTGTGGTGGAGGTGGGAGAAAGTCCTGACATCCAGTACCACTGAACTTAGCTCAGTGCAAGGGATAGCCACTTTTATCATCCCCTCCCATCCTCCATGTTGCAGAAGTCTCTGGCTATGGCACAAATCCTATCTATTGGCTGTCACCTGACATTGGCTGGGGCAACAGGGTAATGAGAGAGAGAGAGAGAGAGAGAGAGAGAGAGAGAGAAAAGGAATCCAACTCCTCTTCCCTTTTCTCCCTTCCCAGATTACTCAGTCACCCCATCTGACATTACTTCAGACGATAGCCAACAGGTAGATTCATGTTGTAGTCTGAGACCACAGCTACATGGAAGACGGGAGGGGACAGGAACTACCATCCGATGTCCCTGGGCCTCCTGATCCTGGAAAAAATGAGATGGCAGTGAGAACAGTTGTGAAAGGTTCTGAAATGAAACTGGCCCAGCTGTTCAGATGGGCTCAGAGCTGGAGGATGATTCAAATTTTGGGCCAGAATTATATTTCCCAACTTTGGTTAAAGTGGTTTAAGGCTATGTTACGGGTGGCATTGCTCCATGTTACCCTGGATCAGCTCCATGTTGTGTTTGGAAATCATGGTGCAGATTCGGGCCCATCTGATCTATGTGGTCAGATATGCCCAAAGAGAGCAAGGGATAACCCTTGTTTTTTCCCTGGCTTACATTCTGTGAACTGATAACACAGTTCCATTGACTGGACCTTTTACATCAGCATTACTCAACCTGTTTGAATCTACAGTGCTCTTTGGATGTAGGCGAACTACAACTCCTAAACTCAAGGCCAATGCCCACCAAACCCTTCAAGTCTTTTCTGTTGGTCATGGGAGTTCTGTGTGCCAAGTTTGGTTCAATTCCATCGTTGGTGGAGTTCAGAACGCTCATTGATTGTAGGTGCACTATAAATCCCAGTAATGACTACTCCCAAATGATAAAATCAATCCCACCTAACTCCACCAGTAATCAGATTTGGGAGTATTGGGTATTTGTGCCGAATTTGGTCCAGAGAATGAAATATACATCATGCCTATCAGAGTTTTACATTACAATTCAGACCAGCAGCAAAATTACAGTTATGAAATAGCAACAAAAATCATTTTATGGTTGTGGGTCACCTCAACATGAAGAACTGTATTAAGGGGTCATGGCATTAGGAAGCTTGAGAACCACTGCTTTACATACAACATATTGCAAGGTTTACTTTTTCCAGAGAAAGCGGGGCTGGTTCACACATGCATATTTATCAGAATTAATGGCAATAACTGCTTGTGGGAATGAGTCACTTTACATCAAAGCCTAATGGTTAGATATTTCATATCGGCTCCAGCACGCCGATTTTCAAATGAGTCATTGTACACCTCATTCATTTATGAGTCATTAAAGAATGCACAATTTGAAAATTAATTTCTTCCAAACCAAAACCTGCTGATTCACACTCTGTTCCTAACTAAACTACCAATTGGGATTTTGGTCATTTGCCATTATTTTTGAGGTTACAAACTGCCCAGTCCCTGAATAGGGAAAACCTGAAAGCAACTACTTTGTAGTCCTCAGTTCTAAGGGTGAAGAGTAAACCATTAAACCTCCATTTGCAAAGGGGGAAGTTTATAGCCATAAAAGGGCTCCACAGGAGCTTCCCAATTAAGCCCAGAGGCTGGTAATTTCCTTGTCCCTGGCTCCTAATTAATAACATTTTGCAACAAATACAAAGAAACTAATCAGCCCCCAGGTGAAGATTAAAAGGAGAGGACATTCTGGCCATCACATGCACACATACACCTTGAGCTTTCTGGAGCTGACACTTTGCCTGCTACAATTAGCAGTCATTTCCTAGGGCAACTAATTGGCAGCAAATTGGCCTCATTAGTCATTGTTAAGTTAAAGTGAATGAGAGGAGTGTGAAGACAGAGGAAAGGGGATTTAAGAGTGGGTTGAACTGGTAAATAGGACTGAGTGGCTAATTTCCTCTTCTCTACACTGCAGACTAATCACTGCTCTTTACACCTGTTACAAGAAACTGCATGATGCCATTTCCATCCACCTGGGTAACAATCGAAGGCAAACTCTCAAGCCCTTTAGGACAAGGCACCTTAATGTCCATGAATCACTTTGAAGATGCAAAGTGCTACATAAGCATTCACTTCAATTTGAGGAAGAATGGCTTCCTCTCTCTCTTTTTTTGTGGGGGTGGGGGGATGATGGCTAAAATCTGTTCACAAGGAACTGAGCAGCAACTATCTGAGTTAGTTCTCAGTGGTTTTATGGCACCATAATTAAAGTTGCACCTACCCAGTTTAAAATTCTATTTTAAAGCAGGGATAAGAATCATGCAGATGTCCAAAAGTGGTTGGACTGCAAGTTCTAGTAGCCCTAGCTGGAATAACCCATCGGGGGACTTACAGTCAAATGTATTTTATATTTTTATAGAAATACAAAATACAGATAAAAATCAAACATTTACTGATAACAAATCAGCATTTGGGAAGCTTACACCAGGCTGATTTTCCTTTTTATGAAATACAGATGAAGCATCTTCTACAGAGTCCACTGTAAACACTGCACAACAGATTCATGTAAAGTTTTTAAAACAGCAACTAGGTGACACTCAGAAAACTTAGTGTTGCCAATGCTGGGGAATCTGAGCTATTAGGCTTTAGGAGTAAACACAGAATATATAGCTTTCCGATGCAAAAGTTTCCATGCCCACCCCCCTGAGCCAGCTTCGTTGTGATTGGCTGTGATGTCAGCATGCCAGGAGGAGAGCCAATGAGGTTTCTGGCCCTGCTTTTGGCCACTCAGCGAATGAGATGGAAGGGAGGTGGGCAACAGGGAAGCAATGAAGAAATGTCTGGTATCTCTCCCTGGAGAAACTATCCAGAATTTACAAAAACACTGACCCAAAATGTTGGAAGTGTGGAAACAAAAATGGCACCTTCTTCCATCTTTGGTGGACATGCCCCAAGGTATCTAAATACTGGGTAATGATATATAGGGAACTCCAGAAAATGGTAACGTACAAACTGGAAAAAAGACCAGAGGCTTTCTTGTTGGGAGTACTAGAGGGAACAATCCCACCAGGGGAAAGGAAAATAATTCTAATAGGAATAACAGCAGCTAGAATTTTGTATGCAAAGTACTGGAAAACCTCGACTACCAAACAAAGAGGAGTGGTTTATTAAGTTCATCGAAACAATCCAGATGGACTGGCTGACTGAAAGATTGCGAAACAAGAATAAAACCGGACCGGAAAGAACGGAGTGGAGGGCAATACGAGTTTACTGTAGAATGGAATATAATGTAGACTTTATATTAGAATAAGTATAAAACATGATGCTCTTCTATCCCAACACAGGAAGCATAAAGGGGAACTTAACATCGATGAAAAGGAGGAACGAGAAACCATAAAGTAGTCTCTACTCTTCACTCAACATTGTCTTCACACTTTCTTACCCTTTGATCTTATGTAACCTTGGGAGCGATCTCCATGCTCCCATTATGTCTTTCTTTGTTTCTTTAAGTTAAGTGTTTATCTGTTTGTTCTTTGTTTTTATACTACTGGAAAATCAATAAAGACTGATTTTTTAAAAAAAGAAATGTCTAGGTGACTGGATTAAGAATGGCCGGTGTTTGCCAGCTGGACAAGCAATACATTTAGGCTCTCAAGCCTAGTCAGAGTAGTTGTACTGATCTTTTGATATCACATATTTGTCTAGAGGCCAGGTCCTTTGTCTTACTGTCCTGCAATATTGATTTCATTGATGAGGTTGAGATTGGTTCCGGAGATTGGGATGTGGCACAGCAGGAGAGGAGGTGATAAATCCTCGATTCCTTGCAGATGGGGAGCTATCCTTTGTGTTGGGTGATTTGGTGTGTCCATAGACTCCATTATCCTGGATGGTCTGGCCATCGGGCCCTCCAAGGTCCAGGAAAAAGGAGCCATTTATTTATTGTCCATGCAAATGGTTTTGGTTAAGTAATTTCTTTGGGAATTATTGGCTCAAGAAGTTTGGAAATTCCAAAAGCCATGAGTTGCTGGTTCATGAAAAGATCGCTTTTCTTCATATTTTTCATATAGACATACATATATGTAAGGGATAAGGAATGGGGCATGGCAGCATAAACACAGTTCACAGGGAAGGAAAGGGAAATCATGCAGGGTCAAAGGGGAACCCATGTCAGTCATCCCAAATTCCATTAAAGTTCATGAAAGTTGGCAAAGAGTCAATAAAGGTTACTAAAAGTTCTTTAAAAGTATATGAGAGTTCATAAAAGTTCATAAAAGCACTGAGTAGCTGAAGTCCAAACAGGAGGAGAGACAGGGGATTATGGGATCATTCCAGCCTGATGTCCTTGGCAAAACTATGAATTTCCTGAATTTGAACTATCTTTTACAGAGTCCGGGGGGGGGTTTTATGAGATGTATTTTATTGTTTACCTGTGCGGCATTGAATTTTTGCTGGATTTGTAAGCTGCCTTGAGTCCCCTCTCGGGTCGAGAAAGGCGGGGTACAAATAAAGTAAGTAAATAAGTCAGTAAGTAAATAAATAAAATCTTGTTAAATCTCATCTTCTAAAGAAGGTAAAGTCAATGCAGCTATATTTTGCCTTCAGAGAAAGAAATGCAGAAGTAACAATGGTGGAGACCGCATGGCCTTCCCAGGGCAGTTTAAACGTAAGAGGAAGTCCTCTCACAGAATTCCATTCATATGCCACCAAAAGGGGAGGAGACAGTGACTAGCAATAAAGACAAAATAAAAATACCTTTTGGAAAACATGCCTAGGAATCTGGGGAAAAGGAATCCCTGAACTTGGCCCTGCCTCTAGGCTAGCTACTCATTGAGAACTAGAAACTTGATGACACAAAGACTTGTGCAGTTCAGGGATGAAACCCAACAGCCAAATTTTTCAACTAAGGGGACCCCATTTGGGATTGGGACACAGTTTAAAAAGCAGTGTGCTATATGATTCCAACCTTGCTATAAAGAAAATGAAATAATTTGGTAGGAGCAAACTGGGAGGAAAGCCACCATCACCAAGTTTGAGTGTTGAACTAGGGTTACGGGAGAAGAGGGTTTGAATCTCTACTCATGGGTTACCTTTCTCTCTTAGAGGAAGACAATGGCAAATCTGGCTGAACAAATCTTACTGAGAAAATCCCACAATAGGTTCACCTTAGGCTCACAGTAAGTCTGAAACAATTTGAAGGCCCGCAACAACCACTACTTCTAGACCAGTGCATTCTGTCCTAGCAACAAGTGGAAATATGAAAAAGACAGCGCAAAGCAACCTTGGGTTGGGAAAACAGCACCAATGCTCACGATGTTTTTATCTTGATTTGTTTCTGTAGCAGATGCTGCAATTCATCAGGGTGTTGCGTTATATCGTATTATTTATATTATATTATAAACTTGTAATGTTATATATTGCGTTCTCCTGAAGCACCCATGGTGATTTGCATTTTACAGCTTAACAGACATGAGACAAGATAGGAAATAAATGGGAAGGGAAGAGAAAATAGACACGGGGAACTACCAGCTGTTATATATTGTTACACAATGAAGCTGCGGAGTAACACAGTAGAATAGCCATAGATGGTTGTGTAGAAGCCAAATGACAACTGGTTCTAGCCAAGCTCATGGAGCTGTCATTGCTATCTCACATCTTCATCTGTTACAGCCAGGTGAAATGGCTGCTAACAAAAGGCAGTTCTGGGACAGGAAGAACCAAATCACAGATGGCCCATTTAGTCAATGAAGAGAGTGCAACTACCTCGCCTTTCCAAATGATACAAATATGTGAAATGGCTACTAATGGAGTTTTGGGGAATAGCTACTTGCCACCTGGGATCAAGTTCCTTATGCACCTGGAATAGGAAAATAGCCTGTCAAAGTAAAGGTTATCCTCAATCTATTCTTCTTGCTGGACCACGAAGGAGCTTTCCTCACTAAGGAGATTGTGTTCCTATGGTTCTTGGGTCCCAAGGCCTCTACCACCACTCGTGTCATGCCACTGGAGCAGGCCTGGGCAAACTTTGACCCTCCAGGTGTTTTGGACTCCAACTTGTACAATTCCTAACAGCCGGTAGGCTGTTAGGAATTGTGGGAGTTGGAGTCCAAAACACCTGGAGGGCCAAAGTTCGCCCAAGCCTGCACTTGAGCCAAAACTTAACAATAGCAACCTAGATTTCTTTGACATAGGAGGCTTTCTTCGTAGCCATTTATATGGAGCTGTGATTCATTAAAAACCTGAGGCATCATCTACAGTGCCATATACTGCAGTTTCCAAATGCAATTTAACTCATTGAACTGCATTATATGGCAGTGTAGACTCAATGCAGTTCAATGCAGTTAAATTGCATTCTGAAACTGCAGTATATGGCAGTGTAAAAAAGGCCTTGGTGAATTCCAGACTGTTGCTAAAGTAACAAGTAGCCCTTTTGGAAAATTGTTCAAAGTCTGCCCTTTGTCTGAATTCCAACTACTGCTGAAATTTGTCTTCTGTCTATGTTAACCAACTAGAAAATTCAAGTGTTATGTCTAGCTGAGCTGATGGGTGAGGCTTTATAGTCTGACCTTTCTGTTATATATAGTGCAATGCTTCCTAATCACTGGGCTAGCCCAACTCATATTGCTGCAGGAAAATCTTATTCTTCATGATACGCCCAAAGTCAAGGTGCACAGCCAAACAGTTTTGGCCCTTGAGGCTTAAAGTTTTTAAAGAACCTGTCTACATCCCTGTAAAATTCCAAAAACAGAAATAACAGAGTTCTTTTCATGACCGTCTGTTCCCAGGTGGTTTGCTTTTGAAGGGTATTGATAGTAAGGACAACACTGTGATCTGGAAGTGAGTAAAATATGAGAAGGAGGCCACATATAACCTCCAATACATATAATTTTTAAACGCACAATAAATCTGCTAGAAAGCAATAACCTTAAAAGAAGAATAAGCAGGCTTAATAAGAAAGAGTCCTTCTTGGACTTAATAGGACTTACCTCTGAATAAGAACACATAGGATTATAATGTCGGTACTTGAATATGCAATGTCCCCTCAGTACTTCGTGGTTTGCTTTTAGTGGACCCACTGTTTTGCGGTTTTCAAAAAATATTAATTTAAAATATATATATCGCAGTATTTTCACTGTTTTGTGGGTTTTTGTCGCCGCTGCTCTCCAAGGTGCTGCTTTCCTCCCTCCCTCCCTGAAGACTTGAAGGGCCTTTCCTTCCTCCTTCCACTTTATTTTAAGTTTATAAAGACTTAAAAATAGTGTATAACTACTAAAATAATGTAGTGTATAACTACTAAAATAATGTATAAATATTAAAATAAATATAGCATCCCTACATCATGGTTTTTCGCTTATTGCAGGAGGTCCTGGACGTAACCCCCGCAATAAGTGAGGGAACACTGTATGGTCAAAAGAGTAAAGGGAGAATGTCTTTCCTTCCCAGGAATCCTTCCATAAGATTACAGAAGTAACTGATGACACATTGACAAAAAAATCCTCTCTAATGCGCATATCTGCTTGTGTTTCTGTACACAATATAAACAGAGAAAGAAAAAGATTCCATTCTAGGAAAGAGCCTTGGCTCCTTTTAGTGGCTGTGTAACAGTTATGGATATTTGCCCCACTCCATTCCAGGCAATAAAAATAAAATAAAATTCTCCTAATGGCAGAATGGGTCACATACTCAACTGAAACCACAGGCTTAGATATTGCCAAAGCAATCTATGCATTTATGTGTTCTTGTATAGATGGAACTAGAAAAAATGAGAAACTGATTAGGAAGGTGAGAACATTCGGGTTGCTATTCCCTTTTGTGATGTCCTCTGCACTCAAACAGCAAAGGGGAAGAGTAGTTGGAAATATCAGTGGCTGAAACTGAGAGTAGGAGCTTCCAGCAGCCTTAGGAGGAAAGCACAGAGATACCAACCTTTTTGGAACGCAGGCAAGAAAAGAAGATCCTGAGCCTTTCTGACAAACACTTGGCAATCAAGGAACAGTGTAAGATAAGACTGGGCTATAAATCTAGCAGCTGTATTCCAACTCTCTGTTATTGACAACTGATCTGCATCTCTTTTGCTTTGTGTCTCTAGCAGCTAGCTTCTGTGATCCTTGTGATTTTGACCTTAGCTCTGATATCGCTACTAGGCATGAGAAAAATGAAACTGAAATTAAAAGAATTCGTAGGAGATTCGTATGTAATGGGACTTTTGAGGTTTTACGTATCGCTGCCGCAATCCCGGAAGTAGACTTCCTTTAACGGTCCTTGAGGCCAACAATTTGCGTTAGGATCGTAAGAAATTCTTAAGTATTAATTAATTAATTATTGTACTACTCACTTCTCCCTTTCTTCTCCCCCTCATTTCCTTCCCGCCTTCATTCAGCTTCTTCTTTTTCCCGCATTTCTATGAGGAACTGGAAGTGACGCTGCTGCTAGGTAGGCTAGGCAATGCATTCTGGAAAGTGTAGTCCTCCAGGCTTTCCCCCTCCTCCTCTTCCCCCGTTGCTCTGCTGCCATGCCCCATCGCAGGGGCCTGCTTCACACACACACACACACACACACACACACACACTTCTCCTCCTCTCTCTCCCTGCGCTCTCTCAGATGCTTCTCTTCCCCGTTGCTCTGCCATGCCCCATTGCAGGGGCCAGCTTCAGCCCTCCAGGTACGTGTTTTGGACTTCAACTCCCACCATTCCTCACAGCCTCAGGCCTCTTCCTTTTCCTCTCAGCCTGGGCAAACTTGGGCCCCTCGCTCCCTCAGGATCGGGGTGAGAGGGGGCAGCGAGGAGCGAGGGGCTCCTCCTCCTTTTCTTTTGCTGCTTCCAAGAATAGAATACCCCTCCCTCCCTTCCTCCTTCCCTCCCTCCTTCCTATTTGGAGAGTCCCATCTAGAATTCAGTGTGGTTTATTCAAGTTTTGGCCTACAACTCCCAGAAATCCCAGCCAATTTACCAGCTGTTAGGATTCCTGGGAGTTGTAGGCCAAAACCATCTGAATGCGCATGCTCTGGCATACAATTACTAACAATTTCGTTAGTACTTAAGTTACATTTCCGAAATTTTTGGGAAATTTTTTGTAAGTCTTTGATATACTAATAAACCCCCCATTTGATATAAGAACCGCCCTTTTAGGATTCTAAAACATGCCTAATCGCTACTCTTTTGGACTGCCCAGATGGAAGTCTTGATTTACCTCCTAGTTTGCATCATGGGCTGTTTGACTGTTTCAGCTTTCATGAGTAACTCTTTTGGGTTGGACGTCCAGAGAAATGCAAAGACTAATCTTCTGTTGCTATTTGCTGGTTATCTTTAGAAACAACCTTGAATTGCCTGTTGAGAACAAGTCACCCATTCCCATCCTTTTGTCAGCAGAGTTTCTGAACCATCTAGCTATGTAAGAAGAGATGAACCAGCACCACACCCTGAGAGAAAAACAATTTCCCACCATTACCATATCATCCCACATTGCTACATGCCCATACAAGAGCCATCCTTTATTTTCATAGCTATCACCACTTTCGTGTACCACATTATTTCCCTCCCTATTCCAGACAGGACAGCATGACACCCCCCCCCCATGCTTTATTGGCTGTCCTAGAGTTAGGGGATAGGCAGTGGCACAAGATAACTGCCTGCTGGAGAGAGAGAAAAAATTGTAAAGTCAAAGAAAGGCCTCCATACTTGCTGATCTTTAAGAGGCATAATGCTGTTGATGCTGTTTTATTGTTGATGCTGTTTAATGTGTTTGATGCTGTTTTAATGAGATGTTTTAACTGTTTTTATTGTGATTGGTGTGTGGCTGGGAGTGGCGGCGAACGAGTTCAAATAAATAAAATAATAAATAAAAATAAATAATACCAAAACAAACACAGCTGCAGCCAGTCAGGGAAAGGAGTAGCTGGCTAGTGAGCTTGAGGACACCAGTTGAGGACACGGCTCTTCTCTTTCTTAGATTGCCATTCCACTTTGTCTCATATAGGACAAGATCTGATTCTCAAATAGCCAGTACATTATAAAATTGTGTGTGAACATTCTAAAGTAGAGATAGAAACTGCATTATTATTTATTCCCAAGGTATCATAATCCATCTTGGTTCTCCCTCTGACATGGATCCTACATTGCTCCTTTTTTCCTTTAGGCAGCTTAACAGAGTGTTTCCCAACCAGTGTGCCGCGGCACACTAGTGTGCCATGAGTGATCATCAGGTGTGCCATGGGAAATTGGAACCTCCAATACTCTTTCTTCCCCCTCCTGCCAAACACTTTTTCTTTTCCACTCAGGCTCCCTTCTTCCCAGCCTTACTCTGCTCATTTTGCCTCGCTTTGCTCACGCTGCCGCCATTTTGATCCGAGGGGGCAGCATGAGCATGTTCGGGGGGAGGGGGAAAACATGGGGCGAGTCTGCGCAGTAGCGCCCACATGAGTCACGTCTTCCTCCCTCCCCCCTCTCCTCCTGAAGAAGGGAGCCCAAGTGGAGAAGAAAAAGTAAGTGTTCGGCAGGAGGGGGAAGAAAGGCCACAAAGGGGAAGGGGGATGAAAGGTCTCTGTCAAAAGCTGGCATGGGAAAACTTGGACCTTCCAGGTGTTTTGGACTCCAAGACCACCATTCCTAGCAGCCTGAGGCCCTTTTCCTCCCCCACCCCCCAGCCACTTAAGCAGGAAAGGGCCTCGGGCTGTTAGGAATGGTGGGAGTTGAAGTCCAAAGCACCCAGAGGTCCGAAGTTTTCCCATGCCTGTTTTAGTGATCTTAAAGTGGTGAACCTCCTTCCAACATTGTGATTCTGGATAGAAAACAAACAACAACATAACATTGTTTGAGTCCACAGCGCTCTCTGAATGTACGTGAACTACAACTTCCAAACTCAAGGTCAATTCCCAAGCAAACCCTTTCAATACTTTCTGTTGGTAATGAGAGTTCAATATGCCAAGTTTGGTTCAATTCAGGATGCTCTTTGATTGTGCGTTAACTGTAAATTGAGCAAGACCTTCGTGTGTGTCTTTCTGCCATTCCTGCCAGGATATCTATGTTGTGTTCATCGAAACAGGCCCAGATTTCTCACTGAGTGTATAAATACATTTAAAAACATATTAACTATATGTATTACTGTGTTAGAAAGTCATTTTGTGTCATTTTGGTTGGTGGTGTGCCCCAGGATTTTGTAAATATAAAAAATGTGCCGCGGCTCAAAAAAGGTTGAAAAACACTGGCTTAACAGATTTTGCTTCACCAACTTTGTAAGGGAAGGGCCCAGTGTCTCCGCCTATCCTACTTGGTTTGAGGAGGAGATGTGAGTGCCTCATCAACACTCTCTAAATATTACGATAGTTGTGCTTTAAAGTACTGAACTGCGCACTGTCAACTAGCTCAGCTTGGTTTAATACATTTGTCTGCATCACAGACTATAATAAAGTCAGCTGGCTTTTAATCTACATGGAAATGTGCAGCAAATACTTCACAAGAGCAAGGGAGGTGCAAAGCCAAACCCTTTTCAGACTTAATAACCTTGAACCTTTGAAAAATCTTAGATAGGCATCTGAAAGCTTGGGCCTATCAGTGTAAATATTTTATTAGCTTCCCTCCCATTCACACTCCGTAATCAAGTAGGCATTCTTCAAAGACTACCTTTGAAGTAAGATCATTTAGTTTCCTGATTAGAAGAGGAAAAGAGGACTGGCCTGTATTTCACACAAAACCAAAATCCTTTTATTAGTTTTAAGGAGTTCAACATTCATTGAAGAAGGGCAGAAAGATTCTACAACTACTTATTATTAATGATGCTACAGAGATCTGCAAACATAACCGAGAATCTGTTCTCAACTAAACCCAGAACCCTCATTAAACCACATTCAATGAGGTTACTTGACTTAGAACATAATGCAATTAGCAAATCCAGGAGGTCCCCCAGTTACAATAATCCAATTTACCCCATTCTATGAGTCATTTGTGAGACAACAGGAAGGGAAAGCTACCCCTTGAGAGGAACATTTGCTAATGAAAGAGTGCTCATGGAGAAAAGGTGTCCACACTGAAGCTTTCTCACCAATTCCTGTTTCCACAATGACCCAATTTTTTTCAAAATCCAATTATTACAAGTACAGAAAGTGCTGTGAAGACTTCTGAACAGGGGCATGGACAGCAGGACAAGCACCATGAGAGTGTTAGCCCTTCCCTATTGTATCCAAAGCTTTCATATATACCATATTTTCTGGGATATAAGACTACTTTTCAACCCAGGGGTTGTCTTATACGCGAGAGTCCTCTTATACACGGGAGTAGCCTTATACGCAGGTGCAGTCTTATACGCCGAGAGTAGTATTATAGAGTGGGTGCTGAAACTTCCAATCCAGATTGGAGAATCTGTGGTTACCGCATATGGTGGGGGGAGCTAAAAATGGCAGTGGCTGCGTCCCTGCCGCATGCAGCGACTGTATGAAAGCATTAAGGGCGACGCTGTACAAGTATGGTTGAAGAAAATCCATCAGGATTCGTGGACTTAATGTGGTCCCGATGGTGAGGTGAAGGGGCACCTCACCGGGAAGTTGTAAGTGAAGGGCGGAACAAACTACAGGTGTCCGGGGTATGGAAAAAAGAGATAGAGTGTCTCAGGGCCCAGAAGAACACACCTCTTTTACCTGTCTGGCCCACCCTTGTGTCCTATTACCGTACCTCCTGCTCTGCCTCTCAGATCTCTCTCCTGATTCCTGCAGTGAAGCGGTGCAAGTGCGCATGTGTAAGATCTGAGAGGCAGAGAAGGAGGTACAATAATAGGAAAATTACCATATTGAAATAAAATCTGATGCTTTAAAAATTTTTATTTGGTGTGTTTTGGAGGTACGGTCCACCTCATCCCTCCTGGCATTCAGGAAAAAGGTAAAATCCTGGCTTTGGGACCAGGCGTTTGCACACCAGCACTAACAGCATGTTAGATGGGGATTTTAATGAAATGGATGAAGAGGGCCAATGTTTTTATGGAGTGAATATTGTTTTTAACTTGGAATGACTGTGTATGTTGCTGATGGAACTGTATTTTAATGTGTTTTAATGTATTTTAATTGTTGTGGGGTTTTGGGGTTTTATACTGTATGATGTGGCATCAAATTGTGCCGTACTGTAAGCCGCTCTGAGTCCCCCCTCGGGGGTTGAGAAGAGCGGGGTAAAATCCTGAAATAAATAAATAAATTTTGGAAGAGGGGTAGTCTTGTATGGCGAGTATATCCCAAACTCTATATTTTAACTGGAAAAGTTGGGGGTTGTCTTATACGCCCAGTCATCTTTTATGCTGGAAAATATGGTATACACAGAGGGAGGGGGGAGGGAGAGGGATGGAGAGATGGAGATGGAGTTACACTTAAGAACAAACCTATACAACCTATCTTTTTTGTAATTTTGGAACTGCCCGTATGGGAAAATGTAGTCTGGATCAAAAAGAATTCTGATGGGAAAAATATATCAGGAGTCAACAGTATCCTCCTCCTCTTGGATATGGTGCTTTCAGGGTTTTAAAAGGGGGATTTTTGTTATTCAGAGTAGAGGAGAAATATAGTGACAAATATTATATAGTGAAAGAGCTACACTATCTATACTATAAATAGCTGCTATTTTCTACCTTTCAGTCAGAAAGATTTCTCATCCATGTTCATGACGTTCCTTTTAACTTGAGATCCAGAATTGTCCCAGGCCCTTCCACATAATAATAATAATCTTTATTTATACCCCGCCACCATCTCCCACGGGAACTTGGGGAGGCTTACATGTGGCCAAGCCCAGCAATACAATATATCAGAATAAGCAGAACACAACAATAAAATATAAGAAAATAAAATACAAATACAATACAAAACCATTATAAATAGCACATCAGCAATATTAAAACGCAACATTTAAAGCAGCCTACAGACATATAACTCAGAATATCAAAGTAGAAACCCCCCAATATCTGCTTTGAACTGGCTTATCTGCCATACATTCCAGTTAAAACCAGAAAATATGGGATTTTATTCAGCTGTGTGGAAGGACCCCAGTGAGAATGTTTTGCCTCACTTACACTAATAACCAATGTCTGTATTTTCACAAATAATAAAATAGCTGTGTTAAGCCTTTCCTGATTTCACTTTCTTTGCATTGTGCTTAATACTTGGGGAACAATTCCAACAATAACAGTGATGACTTAATAAAATGACATTTTAGTTCATTCAGGTACAAAAGGAGTGCACAGACAATGGATGGACTGCTAAATCCTAATGATTGCAGTCCATCCATTGGAATAATATAGGTTATATAGCAAGCTTCATTAGATCAAACTGGAGTATGCGGACATTCACATATAACTCTGCTGATCACAAAAAGTCCATATTATACAACTTGCCTTTTTTGCATTTGATGCTATGAGATAAGTTTTATTCATTATATTAAAAGACTAAAAGTTACCAACACAGAACATAACACGTCATTATATGCAACTGCAATTCTTCTGCATTTGTAAATCCAGAAGGCACAACCCTAAATTATTATTAGGATGATCACTCGAGGCAAAATAAAATGGAATAAAATAGAGCCATCAGAATTTGGAATCAGCACAACTTTTATATAATATATAATACACACACAAGCATACATACGCAAATGGGAAATGAGGTGGAAACAAATAACCTTAACATATTTAGAAATAAAAACATCAATGTTTTAGTACAGCTTGTATTGTTAATTAATAACATAGTAGCAGATCTTGAAAAATAAAACACATGGATATGCATGCTGAGGAGCAATGTAAACATCGATAATAGTGCATGTTGATTCTTCTACTTCACTCTCATTTCTACATCCTGATTTTTTGGAGTGGAGAACATGAAAGAACAGACTTTTACAATTTAGGAGTCGGTTATGAACAATGAAAAAGACAGAACATATGGCACTACGGCTGCTGCAACACATTTTTTTCCAGTTACAATCAGCTTTTGCTGACCAAAAGTCCTGTTTCTAATCAAGATGCCATAAATAAAAGCTTGACTTTCAACTTCTTTCAACCTTACAAGGAAAAAAAATCATATTTTGGTGTTATGCTATTTTTGACTCACAGTCTTCTAACTTTAGAGCAGTGGTTCCCAACTTTTGGTCCCCCGGTGTTTTGGACTTTAGCTCCCACAATTCATAACAGCTGGTAAGATGGCTGGGATTTCTGGGAGTTGAAGTCCAAAACACCTGGAGGATCTAAGGTTGGGAACCACTGCCTTGGAGTGTTATGTTATTTTTGACTCATGGTCTTCTTCCATTTCTCAGCTGTAATGGCATTGCTGATTAGAAACACTCAAGCATAACAAAGTTTATACATGTTGGCAGTTGGGATTCTAATGTTATCTAACTTCACAATGCAGAAAATTGTGTCTCAAAAAGAAGAGATGAAAAGCTCATTTTATTTGTATTTTACTTGTTTTCTCCACTCTCATTCTCACAATATCTCTGTAAAGGAACTAAAAATGAAATATGGTGACCGGTTGATCTTTGTAGCTGAGTAGGAATTTGATGCAGAATTCCCTATCCAACACACCAATTTTAAGATGCAGAGACGTCCCTCCTCATTCATGGGAAAATAGGAGCTCAGGACCCCTACAGAAGTATTCCTTCGGAGATAATAGTGTCATGCTTTGAAGGACTATAAGATGACAGCTTTCATTTTGAAGATTTTCCATTTTAAAGGGTTATATTGGCTGTATTTAATTTAAAGACAAAGTGCCATGCACAAGGGACTTCAACAACCCCTTAAATCAGGGGTGCGCACACTTTTTCAGCATGCGAGCTATTTATGATAAAACCAAGTCAGAAAGATCTACCTGAGACAGAAACAGGGCGGAGCTGGGGAGGGGGCGGGGCCTGGTGCGGCCTGGCTCTGCCCCCTCCCCGCTCTGGCTACAGCGCTGCCACAGCTTCTCCAGGCTAGAGGAGGTTATGCCAAGCCAGTAGTGGCATAGCTAGCCACTACTGGCTTGGCATACCCTCCTCAAGGCTGAAGATCTGTGGCAGCGCTGTAGCCGGGAGAGAACGTGGGGCCTGGTGCGGCATGGCTCTGCCCCCTCAGAAGCGTGCCCATCCAGCTGGGATCAACCTCCTAAGGTCCCGGGATCAACCAGTCGATCGCGAGCCACCTAATGAGCACCACTGCCTTAAATAAACTTACAGGCATCTCCCCCACTTCATACACTATAGTGAGATGTATTCTTTCTGTTTAAATTACTGTATTTTTCTAAATGTGCATTTACACATACAAATTAGCATGTGGATAATGTGTGACCTTTTTTGTCCCCCCTTTTATGAATGTATTTCTACTTTTGGGAGTTAAGATGCAAAAATGACCACACGATAGTTAATATTATCCCATACCCTTTCAAGTCTTGTATAGGACTCAGTTCATCTGCCACTGAAATCAATAGAAGACTTTTCTGTGAACCTAAGCATGAATAATTTTGGCCATTTAGTCTGCACATTTTTAATATTATCATCTGCCTCCAGGCACCAGACAGAAATCAAATCATCAGATGCACATGGGTAACTTCCAATGACTTATGTGTCATAGTACCTCAGGATTTCAGGAGACAGTTAAGAAAGGAAAACGCCATCTGTAGAAAGGTAGAAACTTGATTAGAAAGGTTGAAAATTGCATAGATTGCTAAACTGAATGAAGCAAAACCAGTGCATCAATCATGTGGCTAAAGCTTTGCAAATGTACAAAAGCCAGCTCCAGTAATGATGGCTGCAGTGCATCACAGTTTTTCCTCATTCTGGTCAGAATGGAGAAATAATATTCCTTGAGATAATAAAAATTGATTTAACAGTTGCAAGTACTATGTAACTATAGTCAAGAAGGTTTACAATAAATTAAATCACACAGCCTGTGAATTATTGCCATTTAAGATGAGATTAAATATTGCTTCACTTCCTGTTGAAATCTATTAAAAGTTCAATTTAAGTTGAAATTTGCAGTTTTCTTAACGTAAAATAGGAGTCAGAAATTTCAAGCAAATTTAGTGATAGTTTCCCAGGCGGGAAAAGCTATTTTTTTCAACAGCACATTAATAGATGGATGGATGGATTGATATAATACTTACCTCCCAGTATGGGATTCAATTAATATTAATGAACATGAGACTGGCTATCACAGCATTTCCTTTTTACTGTGATAAACTGGTTTCATAAAGTCCATCCTTAGAGAATGGTCGGATCCTGGAAGCTTATCAACAACTTGATAAAGAGAATCTGGAACCCATCACACAGATCACTTTTGAATGAATGTGTACTCTTTAGAGCCTGTGATCACATGGGCCAATGGTAGGGGTGGAAATGGAGGACTTAATCCTTCAACAGATTAGGCTAGGAGGTTTGAAATGATCAGGTAAATTGGACCACCAAGACTTCTATGTATGAGTCATAGTTGAGTTCTTTCATGAAGTATTAATCTGGGATCCAAGTCAGAGACCTAGTACTCTAACACTTCTGCTCCTAAGAAAAGGAGCAGAGTCCATCTTGACACTGACTTGATAAAATCTCAGCCTCTGTGGAAGCAAGTTGCTCACAGAGATCATTTCTTGCTGTCCCCTTTGGGACAGGTGACCAATACAAAGATACATGAATGCATAGCTATGACTAATCTAGAAGTTCCCTCTAATGCCATTTTGGTAAAGGATGCAAATTTAGTTTGTTTACAAAGGGCAACAGAGTAGAAATCAAGGTTGCTTCTGTTCAATGTTTGATGTTTTGTCCTTTTTTAATTTAATTTTTATTGTGATTTTAAATAAGTTTACAGTGAAAGGGTGAAAAAACATAAATAAAGATGGATAGTAAAGAAAGAGGTAAAAGGATAGAAAAGGAAAGCAAGAAGGATATAAAAGAGAGAGAAAAAAACATGTTGCGTAAAATTGGTGACTTTCCAAAATCTTTGGCGATATCTTCTTCTCGGTTAAATGATTTCTTAGTGTTTTTGCCATGTTGGTTTCTTCTGTAAATCATCTTCACACATTGGATAATTTGTCATCAATAGAATGTTTTATTTTGAATAAAGTCGTGTTTACCTTCTTGTCCCTTTTAGGCTTTGAGACAGGCTGTCCATTTGGATTATATCATGCATTTTAAGGATCCATTCATTTATGCTTGGTATTTTCTTTAGTTTCCATATTTTGCCTAATGTTAACCTTGCCGCAGTGCTCATTAAGAAAAGCATTTTATCTTGATTTTTATTTAATTTTGTACTTGAGATGCCTAGTAGATATGTCTCTGGAACTTGAGGGAAATTGGTTTTTAATATATTTTGTGTATATATGTGTATTTCTTTCCAATAGTTTTGAATTTCTTTACAAGACCACCATTGGTGGAAGAAGGTACCTAAGGCAGAAGCTACCTAATTCTTTCCCACATTTCCAACATTTGTTGGAGGTGTGTTTATTAAATTTGGCTATTTTTTCAGGTGTATAATACCATCTAAATTGCATTTTGTACCAATTTTCTTGAATCTTGGTAGCTATGGTATGTTTTAGTTTACTATTCCATATTTCTTCCCATTGGTGTGTGAGTATATTATGTCCTATGTCCTTAGCCCACTTTACTTGGCAGTCCTTAATTTGTTCTTCCTCAGTAGACCATCTTAGAAGCTGTTTTTGCATTATTAGTTCCCAAAGCCCTGTTTCTTGATTGAACCCCATTTTATCTTCCTTATAATCTTGGTGAATTTGGAAATATTGTAACCAGGTTATTTTGGGATTTGTTTAATTTCTTCATATGATTTTAATATTAATGTGAGATTACCCAATTTTTAAAGTACTTGTTGATAAGTTAACCAATTTTCTTCTGGTATTTATTTATTATTATTATTATTTATTTATTTCGATTTGATAAACCGCCCTTCCCGAGGCTCAGGGCGGTTTACAACATATAAAAACAGCATATAAAACAGCATATAAAACACATGGTTAAAAACACATAAAATTACATCTTAAAACAGTCACATAATTCCCTTTTATGTCTTGCTTCAGTTGCTGAAAGCCATAGTGGAGTCTTGTTATATAATCTTGATTTGTATTTTTCCCAAGTTTTGTCTTATGTCTGTTATAACAGGTTGTGTTTTTAATTAAATTTTAGTTGTTAAGTCATAATTTGTGTCTATATGTTGGGTTGCTAAATTTTGTTAGTATGGATGTATTGCTGTTGTATTTGGGCATTGAATGTTTGCCTTTTATGTTTGGAATATGCCGTTAGTCCCTCCGGGGAGATAGAGTGGAATATAAATATATCCTCATCATCATCTGAAACACAACAAGATGAGTCCACAGCAAACAAGATCACTCTGCTGGCTATTGTACTAGTTTATCATTAAAAGAGCTGAACTCTATAATTTGACTAGAAAAGAGGTAAATGTTCAAGTTGAAACAACGGGACTTCAGTTCTGTTAGATTTGGAGGAAACCATAATTAA
The DNA here is from genome assembly GCA_030556195.1 of Anolis apletophallus. NCBI lineage: Eukaryota > Metazoa > Chordata > Lepidosauria > Squamata > Anolidae > Anolis > Anolis apletophallus. Next base: position 8,293,562 of record JARBWK010000004.1, on the reverse strand, counting down.
CTGAAGTGCTGCTAGAGGGGAGAAAGGTATGACACATTGAGGCAGCTTCAAACTTTATGATTGGTCATAGAATCACATCTACAGCCTTCAATTTAAGGGTGTACGATATAGTGGAGTACCTCATCCTCTACTGCTTCACTTTCATTCACCTTAGGTCACACATAGTAAATGTAAATCAAAGAGCTTAAGAAAGTTTGAAGGCAGACAGATTCATTCCTAACCCCTGGAAAAAGAATGGCGCTGTCAGATGTGTGCTGTGGAGACCCGATTGTCTTTCCTCTTCTGGTAAGCAGCATGACTGACATCTGTGTTTGTCAGCAGAGACAGCTTATCTTGAATTTGAGATAGCTAACTATCACTTGGGGAGACTATTAGTAGCAGAAACTGAAAGAAAAACTAAAAAGAGGTAAGGAAAGGAGGAAAAATGGGTAGAAAGAAAAATATATAGAGAAAATAAAGTATAAAGTTTGATCCATTTCTTAACTTGGAGGTCCCTTTGCTAAATAAGCACAGGGAAACTGAGAAACAACAGATTTTTTTCTCTCCAAATGAGCTAGTGTTGAATTATAGAAAATACTACAAAAGTAAATAAAAACAAAAAAAGTGTTTCCCTGCTCTTTAGTATATATTCAGGATCAATCAGTCATGAAATCCCCCACTTTTACAGATGGCATGGTCTAAAACAGACCTGGGCAATTACCGGCCCTCCAGGTGTTTTGGACTTCAAATCCCAGAAATCCTAACAGCTGGTAAACTGGCTAGGATTTCTGGGAGTTGAAGTCCAAAACACCTGGAAGCCAGTAATTGCCCAGGTCTGGTCTAAAACATTCTTAATAGGCATGTTTGTTACTCAGTGTCAGACTAGGAACCTCCAGCCATGCAGGAACATACAATTAAATCTCACCTAAGATGACACCATACAACCTTTTTAAAGAAACTTCAAAGAGGGAGAGTCTACTCTAGGCTCTCTAAGAAAATGTATTTCACTATCAATTATCTCTTAAAAGTAAAGAAGTTAACTCTATAATTCTATGATTCAGTGAGGGGGGCAATACTTGAGATGATAACCCGTCAGTCTCTGGAATGGTGACCCACAGATTAGACCATCTCCAAGAATCAAACAATATATATCAATGGAAGAGGAGAAACGACCGTTGAGGTTCTCAATCCTCTGATATGAGAGCTCACCTGCCGAATCATCTGAGACTGATGGGTGTCTGCACTGTGTGGCACCAAGCTGGCCCAGAAGCTGGAAGGCATGTGAACATCTTGCTGGACCACCACCTTTAACTTACTACTGTTGAGCTGGCCTTAGTAGCGATTAAGAGCCACAAAACTGGTTGCTTTAACTTTTAACAACAAGAAGACAAGCAAGGAATGCTCAAAGTTTGGGGTTTGCTTGCATGAATGAACAATGAAGCTGAAATCTGAGTTCTCAATGGTCTGCAAATTCCAATGTGCATATTTTTCAGACTAAATGAACATTCCAAATTAATATAGGAACATTAAAAAACACATGAGCCATAGACAGTGTTTAATTACAGTAATTTCCCTTTAAGATTTAATTTTCTTAGAAAAATGTGTCTTGCTCTCAATGGGACAATGTTTTATAGGCCATTTAATGAGAGAAAGAGAAATTAAAAGGACCGATGTATGCTATTCCTTGGGTGCCTTTGAAATTGAAGCATATTTGTACTGTCACTAGACAGGCTGAGAGGACATATCTTGCCAGATAAAAATGAAACTTGGGACCTCGTCACATGGATTATTTTTCATCGGCGATGATGGTGTTAGCAGTTTTGCCAAGGAGCCCACTGGCTCCTATTACACCCCAGAGAAGTATTTCTGGAGTGTTTTTGTGGCAAAAGTGCCAAAAAAACCCAAAACAAAAAAAAAGCCCTGCGGCCGAAAAATAGCTGGCAGCAAAAGTCAGAAGGCATCCTGTTTTTCCATAGAAATTTACTGGTTGAGCTAGCTGCCTGATGCTTTCCCCATTATATGAAGTAGTGGGGAAGCCAGGGGAGTGCAGTATGTGGGGCAAAAGGTCCCCATGCCCCCTGGGTGGGAACTGCCACAATCACAGGGATCTGCAGTGATCCACGACAATTTTGGCGGCTCATGTGAGGTCCTTCTTCTGGTCATGCATGGTATCATTGGTTAAGGCAGGATGGCTCACAAAATATGCCATGAATATTTGCACTACATTTCTAGGAATAGCCTTACATCTCCTTGGACATTTGTATCTCTTTGAATAAACAGAAAAAAGCAGTTATGTTCATGAAGATCTAGGGTCCCATCAATGGCAATACTTTCCCACAATTTGGTACCAAATTTTCTGTTTAAGGTATAATGCCCAGGAACACATTTACTTTGCTAACTAAGGACCTCATCACATAAGCAAAGGGAAAGTGGGGGACAGTGGGGGACAGCGGAGGGAACAGTCTTACTCCGTTCCTTCCTGTTGAGTTCCATCCTTTGCCATCCCTGGTCATTTTCCCTGTTACGGTCCATTCCTTCTGTTTTTTCTCATTGGAGCCATGTAACACTCAAAAGGCATTCTGGGCTCTATTTCTCTATGCTCCACCAGAAGTGGCATTGTGTCATGTGATGGGCTCCAAGGGACTCCATTTCAGAAGCAGAGAGTAACAGGGAGAAGATGCAGAGAAGACTGCATCTGATAAGGTCCTTAGGAGTACCTCTAATGAAGAACACTGCATTATACTGGTAAAAGCTTTCCAGGTTAATTGACTTTTTCTGTTTTATTGCTTTTTTTGTTGTATTGGGTGTTACTTGCATTTTATTTTTAGAGGTTTTTTGTACATTAACATTTCTCAGTGCAGAGGAAATGTTATAGAATTATAGAGCAATAGAAAGGGCCTCATTGAGCATCTAGTTCAACTCCTTACTCAATGCAGGATTTCCAGGTAAAGCATTCCCAGCAGGTATCTCTCAAGTCTCCTTTTGAAGACACCCAGAGAAGGAGATCCCATCACCTCTCTAGGCCAGGGGTGGGCAAACTACAGCCCGGGGCCCGGATGTGGCCCTTTGGCCGATTCTATCCTGCCCTGCTAAGGGCCCCAGCAGGCAGGCAGACAGGCTCACCTCGCCCCGCCCGCTGCTCACCTCGCCCCGCCCGCTCGTCTCGCCCGCGTGCCCGCTTGCCCTCTCACCCACTCCGGCTCTCCCAGCACCAGCAACAGCAAGGCCAGGCAGGGGAGCTTGCCTCCCCTGCCTGGCCTTGCTGTCGCCGGTGCTGGGAGAGCCGGAGCGGGTGAGAGGGCGTGCGGGCGAGAGGGCGGGGCAAGGCGAGCGGCAAGCGGGCAGGGCGAGAGGGCAAGGCAGGCAAGCAGAGTGACCGACTGAAAGGGAGGGAGGGAGGCCAGGCCAGGGAGGGAGGGAGGGAGCAAGTGCCACTCCCACCACCGAGCATCCTTAATAAGTGAATTATATACCCCAGCAACTCCAACTCCCAAATGTCTATTTCCCCAAATTTCCCTAGTGTTCACATTTGGGCATATTGAGGATTCGTGCCAAGTTTGGTCCTGAGTTTCCCATCCTTTCAATGGGGTTTGATCTCTTCCTTTTCTGTAACGAATCTCAAAGGCTCGCTATCAGGAGGTTTTTTAGAAAGGTGGGAACTGGAAGTCATCGAGAGGGAAGGGACCCCAGGGCCATCCAGCCCAACCCCCAGGGATACACAATCAAAGCACCCCTAACTGATGGCCATCAAGCCTCTGCATAAAACTCTCCAGAGAAGGGGACTACAAGGAAGCATTATTTTATTTTAGTGGTTTTTATTATTATTGTATAATAATTTTATAATAATAATATAATATATAATATAATGTTATATTATAATTTCAATATATTATAATGTCTATTTATATATACTATAATATAATAATTATGATATTAATACTAATAATATATGAATATTTCTTGATATATTAATATGTTAATATTAATGATGTGTAATATATAGTAAATATAGTAAGTGAATAAATAAATAAATAATGTAGATTAGCCTTTAGGTGCAGCCCTCCATAATATTTTTTGACTCTCATGTAGCCCCTTGGAAAAAATAATTGCCCACCTCTGCTCTAGGCAATGGAGTCAATTGCCAAACCACTCTCACTGTCAAGATAAATAAATAGTACCTTAACATGAAATAACTCCATTCTTTGTGATATAGCTTTAACTTTTTGGTTATTTTTACTATTGCTGGGTGGTGATTTCACTAATTGTGGAAGAAAAATCCACACAATTCAAGTGATGACTTCACTATGCTTCATGCTGCTGCTTCATGCTTTTTTTTTTGTAAATGTTGAGAAAATGACAAGGTAAGTGGGTGGTGAGTGTTTTGTATCAATCTGAATTTTAAAAAGACATTACTAAAAATATACTATTTTTATTTTGGAAAAAGTGAGGAGTAAAAGGATTTCATGATAGGGTAGCTGTGTCATTTTGCTGCAGGAGAAAAACAGGAGAAAAACATGATTCTTGTGGTGTTTTAAAATGACTCCAGCTTATTTTATCAGGTGTCAGTTAGAAATGACCAAACTCACATCTAATGAAATAGGCTGAAGACCAAAAGTTTATACCGAACAAAACATGTTAATCTTTAAACTGTTACAGAGCTTTATGTGAAACAAATAATAGCTTCTTATAACCAAGAACTATAGTGGTAACTAACTATTTGGAATTGTAGTCAGTTACTTTAAAAAAATAACATTTGACCCTCTGGACTCACGCAGGTTTATCACACTGAGGGCCCTTCCACACAGCCCTATATCTCAGAATATCACATTATCTGAGTGTGGAGTCAGATAACTCAGTTCAAAGCGGATATTGTGGGATTTTCTGCCTTGATATTTCGGGATATAGCCCTATGTGGAAGGGCCCTGAGAAGCTTCCAAGTTTTTGGGTGCATTTAACTGTGGAATTAATGCAATTTGCACCACTTTAACCCCAATGGCTCAATGCTCTAGAACAGGGCTGCTCACAGAGTCAATCGCACTGAATGCGCACTTGGAGCGTGTGGTGGCACGCAAAGACAAGCCATGAGGGAGGACAACACCAAAGCTGCACGCTCCGAGTGTGCATGCGTGGGCTGGGCGCCCGCCCCCTCCTTCGCTCTGCTGTCCTCTTCTTCTCCCTCCCTTCTCCTCAGGCCATACTACAGATGGAGGTGGGGGAGTTGCCTCAGGGCAGCATGAAGAAGCCCTGAGGGAGATGCGCAGCACGGGGGGGCAGAAGCGCCCCACAGAAATCTGGCAGCGAGTTCATCTGCTTGGCCACATTGATCAGCATTTAATGGCCTTCCAGCTGAAAGGTCTGGCTTCTTACTGCATGTTAATATATCTGTGGAGTAATGTCAAGGGTGGGAGAAGGAACTCTTGTCTGTTGAATGCAGATTTGAATGTTCCATTGGCCACCCTGAATATTAGGAAGAACTTCCTGACTATGAGATCTGTTCAGCAGTGGAACTCTCTGCCTCAGAGTGTGGTGGAAGCTCCTTCTTTGGAGGCTTTTAAACAGAGGCTGGGTGGCCATCTGTCTAGGAAGATCATTGTGACTTGGTTGATTTACAAGTAGCTCACATGCTGAAAAAGTGTGAGCACCCCTGCTCTAGAATCACATAGATAACATTGACCCACGGCAATTAAACTGGTGTTGAGCTGCATTAATTCTACAGGGTAGACCAGGGGTGCTCACACTTTTTCAGCATGGGAGCTACCGATTAAAAAACCAAGTCCCAAAGATCACCTACCCAGAAATGTAAAACGTATAACTATTTTCTTATTTATTTATATTTATTATTCATTTTTATGCACCGCTCCTTCCAGCAGGCTCGGGGCAGTTTACATAAAATGAAGTTAGAAAACATCAACATTTCAATTTAATAACAACAATATAAAACAGAGCATAAAAATACATCCAACCACCCCATTTCTCCCACACTGCCATATTACCACACATATTATCAGCCAGAAAGTAAGAAGAGAGGCTTTTGAACTGCAAGCCCATTTAATACTCAGCAAGGTAAACAAAGGGGCATGCAAAAATACATGCAACCACCCCATTTCTCCCACATTTCCATATTCCCCAACCTATATTTCTCAAGGAACAAAGCAAGCAGAGAGGCTTTGGAGCTAAAAGGCCATTTTTAAACATTAAAAATAAACAAAGAGACATGCCACAGAACAATCAAGCACCCACCCCCAAGTAAAAAGACCGACCTTTGAGATGCGGTAACGAAATGACCCCAAAGCGTCCTTCTCCTCCTCCTCCGTCGTTGCTCCTATTTCCATGCTGCCAGCATGCGTGCCACCTCCAAGAGCTCACAAGAAGTCCGAGAGGCAGAATGGGTGCTTCTGCACATGCACGCGGGTCCAGCCATGCATCGCATCATCCAGGCCCGCCCCCTTTGGTCTCCTACGACTCTGAGTGGCTGGAGAAGGACGGAGGAGGAATCCTAAAGAGGGGGCCCATTCTGCCTCTTGGACTCTGGAGCTTTTGGAGGCGGCGCGCGAGCAGGGAGCTGGGAGGAGCAACGACGGAGGACTTCTTTGCAGCATGCAAAGAGGACCAACAGCAAAAAAACCTGGTCAGGGGCCTGAAGATCACCCTGGTGATCGCGATCACCGTTCTGAGCACCCCTGGTGTAGACTGTCACCCCCCATTGAGAGCAAAGATAAAGGCAATTAGGTTGGCACAGATTTTTAAAAAGATTTCAAACCAATTTTAGGGCAAAGTCACTAGTTAATAGGTATGCCTATTAACAAATGAAAGAGAGGTGACATTAAAGATGGTTCTTAAAATACCAAGAAACAAAACTGCTTATTAAAAATACCGTGCAACCTTTACCAGGGAAAATAAAGTGAGGTGGACAATCAGGAAATGATGGTGATTTAGTAAATATAATTATTGATGTAGTGCAGGCAAGGAAATGTTTTGAGGGGAGAAAAGCCGAAGCTTCTACAAATCAACTAATGGATTAAATGCATCCAGGAGTGAGAAGGAAATTAGCTGATCAATTCATTCAACAACTGCTAATTATATCTTAGGGAGAAATTACGAGGAAGTGAAGAACTAAAGAAAAGCAAATGTGAAACAAGTCTGTAAGTCTTTTTTTATGCTTTTAAGACATAGAGGCTAGAGATGTTGCTGCAGCACAATTTTGGAAGAAAGTGTTAGAGCCCCCCGAGTTTTCTGCTGCACTCTTATTAAATTCACCATCCATGCCAGTATGGCAGTGAATCTGTTCCTGGTTTTAGTATGGGCTTTAAAATACATATTCAAGATGCTGAACTTATTTGGGAGATAGGGTTTACACTTCAGGCAGCTCCAGATTTACTGACTCGCTGACACAGAAACCATGAGCTGCCATCGAAAGTATCATTGCTATAAATATAAGGGAGAAGAAAAATATTCACCACTACCTACAACAGCTCCTCCATGCCCACCCACTACACACGAGGATTCACTATGTGAATGCCTCCAATGTTCACACTCAGGTGGATGATTAATTAGGTTGCTAATTAAATTAACGATATGATCACAACACGATTAGGGTATTTTGTTCCTGAACATATAGGCAGAAACAACAAAAGTAGGGAGAGTGTGTCACATCATGGAACACATCCCTTTCCTTCCTTGCACCGGACCACCTGTAGACAGGCAGACTTGTAACACCCACCCCATTAAATTTCTGTAAGCTATGAGGCTCTCATTCCTTTAGAGCAGGGGTTCTCAAACCTTGGTGCTCCATGGGTGATGGTGAGGGGCTCCATGGCACCATGCTGCTTTCTCCTCATGAGAAAGGCAGGGAAATTATAAAGTTTTGAGCTGCCAGAAACAGCAGTAGCATCCTCCTGGGGCACAGACCCTTTCCCCCATCTCCTTCACCACCTAGGCACTTTTCCTTGCTACCCAGACAGTTTCCCTGCATCTTCCTCACTGGCTAGACTCTTTTTCTCACCACCCAGACCCTCTCCGCTGATTTCTTTGCTTCCAAAACCCCTTTTCCCTCCCACCGCTCACAGGTTGCTTTGATTGTGGTTTTCCTGCATGGCAGAAGGGGATTGGATTGGATGGCCCTAGTGGTGTCTTTTATTATTATTATTATTATTATTATTATTATTATTATTACAAAGGCTGAGTGGCCATCTGTTGGGGGTGCTTTGATTTTGCTTGTCCTGCATGAAGGCAGAAAGGGGTTGGATTGGATGGCCCCTGGAGTCTTCCGCTAAAATACTGTTAAGTTTGTGTTGGTTAAAATTGTTATTCACTTTAAATATTGTATTGTTCTTTCTCTCTATTTTACATTGTGCGAATTAGTTCACACAAACACTCTTAATCCATCTGCCACTGGTCCGGCCAATGCCTGATAATGTAATATATAATATATTTCTTGGGACTCCATGAGAAATTTATGCTTCAGAAAAGGCTCCACAGCTGAAAAAGTTTGAGAACTCCTATTCTAAGGAGAACAGAGCAAAAATACAATGGTTATCATTAGTTGTAGATCACCAAGTCCTTGTCAACATTCTTGTTTAACATTCCTTTCCTCTGTGATGCACATCTTGTGTTCTCAGTGTGTGTACTGATACTCAGATTGTCATTCAACATTTAGGGAGACTAAAATGTTGGGTCTGGAGAACAAGCCCTATGAAGAGTGGCTTAAAGAGCTGGGCATGTTTAGCCTGCAGAAGAGAAGGCTGAGAGGAGACATGATAGCCATGTATAAAGATGTGAGAGGAAGTCATAGGGAGGAGGGAACAGGCATCTTCTGCTGCTTTGAAGACTAGGATGCAGAACAATGGCTCCAAACTACAGAAAAGGAGATTCAACCTGAATATTCAGAAGAACTTCCCAACTCTGAGAGCTGTTCAGCAGTGGAACTCTCTGTCCCAGAGTGTAGTAGAGGCTCCTTCTTTGGAGGCTTTTAAACAGAGGCTAGACAGCCATCTGTCAGGGGTGCTTTGAATGTGAATTTCCTGCCTCTCAGCAGGGGGGTTGGACTGAATGGCCCACGAGGTCTCTTTCAACTTTATGATTCTATGAATCCAGTAACATAAATTTCGCAAAATCATACATGCAAGATCACTTTGGACATTCCTTCCAAGGTGAACATTGTTTGGGTCAGGGACAAGAGAGGGCAACATGAGTATAGAAGAAGGAAAAAAACACTTTTGTCGATGATACAAGTAATTGAAAAAGCACCTGCCACGTGTTGAAACTCTAATTAGATAGAGCTGCATGTAAGTCATTGTAGAGTATTTGTCAATGCAGTACTGTTAATCCATTCTCGTTTCTGCTTTGAGGGCCTCTCTTATGGTAGCCTGAGGACAAATTTGTACACTTGGATTTTTCTACGACTACTACACAGACATTATGTCTATATAAGAAAATAGTTAAGCAACAGTATTGATAGGAGTGTATTTTCTACTGCATGTCATATTTGATAGCTGTCAAGTGTAATGGTTGCCCAATTAGTGTAGTTAAAGGGAAAGAATGCTCGTCCAACACTTAAAATAACAAGGCATTCATGGTTTGCCTATGTAAATATGAAGGACAAAGGAGAGAACAGAAGAAAAAATCAAATAACTTTTAAAAAAAGGAAGGACAAGACTCACATTCAAACAGATGTACCCCCAGTTTTTGACCAAGGTTATCCTAGCATTTCTAACTCACTATCCTTTGTCTATTGAACTTGAATTAGCTATAGCTCGATTTCAGCCTACTGTTTTGCTCAGACTTCAAATCAATAATATTATCTGTTCACAGGCCAGTCCCTAAAAGAGAAAACCATGCTCGAGGACAGTGGTAAGAACCCTCCTCCAAACATGAGGCCCAAATTGATGTACATTGAATTGATTTTTTTTGGTAAAGGGAATCTTACTTGCAATTTTAAAAATCACCCAGAAATCAACAATAATGTCAAATGAAACAAAACAAAAGCCAGCAGTCAGCTTGGGAAGAAAAAAAAATCTCCATAGACGGATGTGCTTTTAGATAATGTCATTCCTGCAATTTGCATTCAAAAGAGGATATTATTCCAAAGTGGAAGGGGCTCGAGTACCTAGATCATTGCAAATCTGAGACAGCAGTGTATGCATGTATCTAAAGCTCCTATAATCCCAAATAATTTTAGATTGCTACTTTCTTGGAATTAGAATGATCTGCACGGCATGTTTTTAAGCAAGTGGTTTGCACAGACACACACACACACACACACACAGATGGTATTTAACACAAAAGCCTTTGACAATACAAAGTTCTGTTAGGATGCAGAGAATTATTCCAAATCCAGCTACATTCTTGTAGGGCTCTTGCAGCTAATGCAGAAAGTATGGAACAAGAGTCAGAGCACTGGGTAAGGACAGCTCCATTTCATACCCTCCAACTGGGGCCCCTCAGATCATCCACATTATATGAGTGTACACTGCCATATAATCCAGATCAAAGCAGAAAATCTGGATTTTATATGGCATTGTAGAACGAGTCTGATGCATGCTACCAGGTGACATCAGAGTGTGATCAAGACAGTAAAATTAATAAGGAATAATATGTCAGTTAGATGATACAGCAGTTTGGGACACCTAGTACTGGTCACACCTTTAGATGTGTGCTCTAAGTGGCCAGTGCAAGGGATCCATATCATCTTCAACTACTGAAGTCACAAATAATCCATTCCTTAGTAGTTCCATAAAGAAAAGTGGAATATTCAAACAATGGTCATGGACAACCAGGATTCTTTCTTTTTTAAAAAACAAAAAACAAAACTATAGGAGTTTCCAATGTTGTTACTATGTTGCAACAAGTTGGGTGCTAGAGTTCCAAGTTACAGATACAAGACTGGATTATAAAGCTGGCTATGCAGAGATACACTATATACATTCAGCATCCCCACCTCACATCTAGTTCACATTCTAGTTCTACCCCTTGTTCCATTCAGTCCTGTATGTCATGGAGCAGAAGACACAGTTGAATAGTTCAAGGAATCTCAGAACTATAGTTCAAGGTGGGAGCCTTGAATCCTAGGCATGTGATTCTGGATCTTGTAAACATTTAAATCAAACATACTTCATCACACTAGAGAATGAATCCACTTTAAATCCGGTTGCTGCCTCCTGCAGAATTCTGGGGTTTGTAGTTTAGGGAGGAGTCTTTAACAGCCTCATTAAACTAAGGAAGTCCTAAATCTAGCTGTTTGTCTCACCTAGAAAACAATTGTAAAATCAATAGAAACTTGGTAATTCAACCCTTCTGTAAATCCAGTTGATTCAATTGGTCTCTTCCAGTTAGGACTAGCAATTGGATGTAGAACTAAATTACTAACCAGCAGATCTTACTCTGTCATTTCTTCTCGGAAACCAAAACAACAGTCCAAAGGTAAACCCAAATATACATTTTTGAGCTTGACAAGGATAGCCTTGGGGCAGCTTATGACTTTAAAGGTTGAATCTTAACTTCTCAGGATGTGAGCCAACTGTGTTGAGTGCTGAACACCATGTGGTGCTTCTGGAATGAATTATAAAAATGATGGTCAAAGGGTAAAACACTGCATTATATCAAACATTGCATTATAGGAAACTCTATGAACCCCTGCTAGGAAAATTTAATTCAAGCCAGCACTGAGGATTCGAATAATACCTCTGTTAAAAGCTGATGATAGAACTGCAGTAAAGGAATTTTTGTTACATTTTTGATTTAATGTTTTGTGCATCAGCATCCAACTGTGATGCAGGAAGGATTAGGGATGGCAAGGAGGGTTGCCATTGCTGCAGCCCAGAGGCATTGGACGTTTCTGGGAAGATACATATTATTTATATATGCATTCATTTTGATTCATAGCAAGCAACAAGCTTTAAGCTCTGCCACATAAGAATATTATAGTACAGCTATATAACTTAAACAGTGCATATAGAAGGTGGAAATCAAATAAACATATCACTGAAATATGTTGCAGTAAGAAACACTTATTTCCAGAAGACTGAAAGATTAGTAGTTGTTCAGATTTAGACATTGTGTCCAACCCTCTATCATGCAAGAATATACAACCAAGATATTCCTTACAGATGGCCACTCAGCCCTAAAAAATAATCCCAAATACTGCTAATGTAAGCCCCCCCCCTCCCCCAAGGACAGAGGCATGCAGATTTTTGACATGTAAGATGTGGAAGTTTCCTTGCATAACAGCAAAGTGTTTATTTTGAAATTTCTCATTCAGGTGTTGGCTGAAATCAATCATTCTTTGGATATCTGCCAGGTCCTACAGAATTAGTTTGCTATGGAACTCTAGATGTTGACTCAAGACTGAACGTGAATTCAATAGGAATTAGTTCCACATAGATATGCATATGATTGCACCTTTTGTAAACCTCTAGCAGCAGGAAAGCTGCTGGCTGGAAGGTAGGCAGTTCAAAGCTGCTTTCGGGATGAGCTCTCAACTGTCAGCCCTAGCTCCTGCCAGCCTAGCAGTTTGAAAGCATGCAATGTAAATAGATCAATAGGTACCACATCGGCGGGAAGGTAAAAATACACCCCATGCAGATATGCAGACATACTGGCAACACAATCAGAGATGTCCATGGACAGCAGGCTCCTCAGCAAGGAAAAATGGAACAACAGCACTTCCCCATGGTTGAATTTGAGCATTGCCTCCAGACACCAGAAATGGAAAAAGGGGAAACCCTTTACCTTTGTGTTGTATGTCATTGTTCACTGTGTGTGCAAATGTTGACTGGTTGTGTTGTAATTGAGCCTTCAGTGTCTACTGCTAGTAGTGATAAGGAAGATGCTGAGTCATTAGCATCAAGCAGTAGTATGGAATGGGGTGTGGCTCTGAGTAATCAAGACACTGGAGCAGGGAGAAAGAGGGCTGCTAGTGATTCTAGCCTTGAGGGTTTGGAGCAGAGAAAAAGTATCCGGCAGATACTTAGGTCCCCTTCAGATTCTGAAACCTTTGAAGGATTTTCTGGGAATGAAGAAAGGGAGTCAGAGGAGAGTGATACTGATTTAGACTAGACTTTGGTATAGGAAGTAAGGGATGTGTGTAATGAAGATTCTACCACTGATACCTTTCTGGGGTTTGACAGTGATTCGGATTGGCCCTCTGAGGCTTCGGGAACAGATTGGGATACTTTAAGTTTCCAGAAACTGCACCAAGCACATCAGCTGCAGGAAAAGAAACAGCTGATCCCCATGATCAAGGGGAGTCTTCGGGCAACTCTGACATTTAGGGCTATATAATGAATGGATTTATGAGGGTTCCTTTGCGGTGGTCAAAGAGTTGTTATCTGGTACTTTTGTCTGGCGTTCCTGTGATCTTCGGCATCCTGGTATCGTGTGTCTTGTTCCTGGTTCCAGCTACTCATGAGTTATGGGTTACTTCACCACTTTTTTGGGATGAGTTGCTATGGCTGCTCCTGCTACTGTTGAAAAGGTGGGGGTTTGGGATTCATTGTTTGTTTTTCTGTCTAGTTGCTTCCGTGTGTCCCATGGTGAGGTTTGATCTCCGCTGAATCTGCTGTGAGTTCCAGCTGCAAGTCTGGTATTGTATGACATGGAGGGAGGTTTACACTGTGTTTTTTGGGGATTATGATATGTGTTATCCCTGTATATTTAGCTCCTGGTGATTCTTGGACTGTCTACTCATTTTCCTCTGTCATTATCCTGCCCACGACCTTCAGACCGGTTTACTACTATGCTTCTGGATCTTCCCACATTGGACATCGCAGAAGGAGGTCCTGAGTTTGTTTTCAGTGTTTGGGGGGGGGGTCCGGGGATTTTTGAGGGTTTTTAGCCGAGTTGGCTGATTTTTTGTTTGTCCCTTTTCCATTTTTTGTCCAATAAACTTTTTGTTACCCCCTTTTACATCTGTGCTTGGCTTTACTTGGCCTCTGTACTACGACAGGTTTCCTCATATGTGTATCGTAATCCACTCTGAGTCCCTCTGGGGAGATAAAGCATAATATAAATAAAGGGTATTTATGTTAAAATTCTTTGTTCATATGGTTCAAAGATACCACTTTGCCAATATTTTATCATGTGTATATATGGCTTGAGGAAGGAAATCATTCAGTTTTTTAAGAAATATTTTCCCTTGTGCACGAGGAGCAAAAAATTCTTTCCAACAGTACCTAAATTCAGTCAAATTATAGGCACTTCTAAATCTCACATGCTTACTCTTCCCATCGAAATCAATTAATTCTATGATTTTTCTCTCTCTACATGCTGATTTATGTTATGGAGCATTACCTGTGGCTAAAAAGTAATCCCAAATTAATACTGCTAATTTAGAACGCATAATGCTGAATTTAAAGACCATATGTTTACTTAGAAGCTTTATTAGTTAGGCCTGCTGATGGCAAATAATGAGTTACAGAGTAGGCATTAGTTTTCATAGAAAGTAAACATTCATGTTTTCCTAATAAGAAGACTTCAAATCATGGTAAAGTTTTGGCTTTTGATGTTTCTATAAATAGGGACAAGGCGATTCGGTTATGTAAGTCACATCTGAAGTCTAAAAGAGTAAAACCTTGGCACTTTTTACCATCTGAGGTAAACTAACCTGCAGATCATTTGAAAATTTCTTGAGTTATTTATACACATGAGAACATCGAGCATATGGCAGGGGTGGGAAACATGCCCTCCAGATGTTGCTGGACTGTAGCTCCCACAAGTCCTAGCAGGCATAGTTAATGGCGAGAAGGACAGTAGCTCAGGAACAGCAGGAAAAAAGTTCACCCTCTCAGCTATGAAAAATGGGATGAAAAAGTGAACATTTGAAAACGAGCACTGTATGTTGGAAACTAATGCAAGTTACTATTTCTGTTACAAGTATGGGAAATGTGACAAGGACTTTTGGCATCCTGAGTGCAAATTCCCCAAGGGAATGGATACCACTAGACAAGTGATACTCATTTCAAATTTGTCTTCTGCTCAGTAATGAGTCTCAGCTGTCTTCTCTTCCTTTAGCACCATCCTATGCCAGAGGTTGAGATGACCTGCTGCTTTCAGCTTGCCAAGAGATAGTGCTGAACATGGCTTATTAAAGGAACAACTCTTTGGCTATAGCGGGATTGACAGGTGTACCTCCTCACCTGAAGGCAAGCTAGCAATTTGTTTTGAGTTACCAGTCTATTTCTAAGAAGAAGTTCAGTTTGCAATTGTTTTGCTTCTGCTCTAAGTGTTCACCCACAGTATGTTACACGATCTCTTCACTGACATGTTACGCTTTGGGCTATGGACACCTTTTGCTCCACTACCAGGGGGGGGGGCATTTTCTTCCCTTTCTCAGACTGCTATTGTACAGGAAAACAAAGCAAAGGCTCCATCTCTAGTAAACATTAAAGCTCACACCATTGGGTATCACAAATGAAAAGGGGTCAAGAAAATGTGATGGCATTCTGCATGGATGGTTTTGTTCCACCTGGATACACACAAAATGAGGACTGAGACTATTCCCTTTCAACCATCTCTGGGCGCATTTTATATCTGGGTGGACAGGGAACAGACACTTCAGACTCTCTCTCTCTTTCTTTCTAGAAATGAGCCTGTTGTAGAGCCTGCAAACTCCCAGAGGCCCATCAAATTGATGACATTTGGCTTGGAAAGCTGTGTAAATAGTGCCGGCTTCTACAGCTTGTCAAAGGCTTGGTCCCAGTGATCTCTGAGGACCACAGGCAACTGACCAATTTAGTTCAGGTAGCTCTAATCCAGAGAAGCAAAACCCTGCCACCATGCCAAACCATAAAGAAAAGCAATCCCTTCTGCCCATAGGAAGGAAGGAGTAACAATTGCCAGGCAGGCTGGTGACAGATGCTAAAACATCTGCACTTACAATGGAAGCAGTTCTTGTGTAGTTACAGCAGCATGTCGATATTTTCTAGTGAGCATACAAACGTATTGCTGTTGCTAGCATGGTGATGGGATAATGAGGCTTTTTGTAAGAGGAAACTGCCATTTCATAAATAAAGCTAGTTTTAAAAAATGGAACGAGGCGAAAATGGGGATTTAAAAATTCCCCCTTAGGCTACATTCCCCTGAATGCCAAAATAAAAAAAGCAAACAGAAGTTTTACTCGTCTCCCACAGTCTATAACTCTAGTTATAAACTAATCTCTGACTCAAGTTTGGAGTATATAGTTCTTTTCTATGTACAGTAGGCAAGAATAGGGTCTTTGAAACTTTCATTATATTTGTTTTTTCTTTGTTACATTGTACCTATACATCTTCCATTGCATTTTTACCACCTTGAATTTTTTGTGTGGTAGTTCTGTCTTTTCTCAAAACATGGAAAGTCAGCTTGCTGGTTTCCCCACAGAAAATGGGAGAATGTAGTTTCCTTTAATTAAGTTTTTGATGTGGGTAGTGACATAACAGACAGGATGCTAAAAATCACATTGTTAAAATGGCAGGGATTGGCATTTTAACAGCATTAAGAACTATGCTTTATAGCATGATACATTTATAACGAAAAAGCATTCACCATTAATTAAAATACTGACTTTTAAAAAGACGATGGGGGGGTGGGGTAAAATGGCAGTCACTATAAAGGTTATGGTGATCTTCTCTATTTTCACCCACCATGCTTCCATCACACCTTCATGTGTGAATGGAACCTGGCAGGAAGAAGATACGGGCAAAACGTCAGTACAGTATCTCAAAAAGTGTGAAAAATGAATTGCATTTCTGTTGGCCATTAAAATGAAAGACACGTGTTTATGAATTGCAATGGAAGGCCTGCGTTTTTCACTACATGGAGGAAAATAGAAATCTGCTTGAGGTTCAAACAAATTTTTTATGTTCCTGTTTTTAGGTGAACTTCAGAGATATATACATGTGAGTATGTGTGGGTGCTCACACTCATGTTCTATCAAAATCACATACACAGTGAAACTCTTAAATGTTGTAAATTTCCATGTGGCACAAGTGCACTTACCCATTCTCTGCATTTTACCCTTTGTATGTAAAGAGCTATTATTATTCCACCTTCCCCGCAGCAGGAGTAGCATGGTGGAAATAAATAGAGATTAGGAACTGAAAAGCAGTAAACGTCTCAGTTTGAGAAACAAAAGAACAGACCACACAGAGCAGCTCAGTGAAACACCAGAAAATGGAATAGAAGAAGTTTCATTCCTTGATCTGCTGCTCAGAGGGGGCTTATTCTATTTATGTTGGTTCGCAAGAAAGGATCTTTGGGAGAGGGATTGGATTATAAGGTCTGACAGCTCCATGGAGCTGCCACCCTATAATTTTGCTTTTGCAGAAACCCTTCCCACTGAACTGCACTATTATTTACTATACAAGGAGAGGAAAAGCAGACCTGGAAACAGAATTGGAAGGCAAGGGCAGAAAGCTGCCCCATGAGTGACCAAAAGTAGTTATTCAGCCCTCAAGATCATACGATCTACAAAGACCAGCGCAGGGCCTTCTGTGCTGTGGCTCAGTCTCTTTGGAATACTCTTCCACTTGAAGTCCGTACTCTCCAAAACTTACTAGCATTTCGGAGAGCATGCAAGACTTATCTGTTTAGGCAGACCTTCCCACCTAGCTAATCAGTTTTATATTTTACTGTTTTTACTGTTTTACTGTATCACTCATGTCTGATGTAAGCCACTCCGAGCCCCAGGGAGTGGCGGCCTATAAATTTGAAATAATAATAATAGTAATAATAATAGTAATAACCTTTGATTTCATTCCCAAAGTGCTGCCCTCCATCACTAAAAAACCCATTTATTTATTTATTTGCCATATTTATACCCCACCCTCCTCACCCCTTAGAACAGTGTTTCCCAACCTTTTTTGAGCTGTGGCACATTTTTTTACATTTACAAACTCCTGGGGCACACCACCAACTAAAATGACACAAAACAACACTCTAACACAGTAATACATATAGTTAATATGTTTTTAAATGTATTTATACACTCAATGTGAAACCTGGGCCTGTTTCGATTAACACATACAACATAGAAATCCTGGCAGGAATGGCAGAAAGACACAAACTTCCCACACAGAACTCCCATAACCAATAGAAAATGCTATAAGAGTTTGGTGGGCATTGACCTTGAGTTTTGGAGTTCTAGTTCACCTATATTAGGGCACACTGTGGACTCAAACAATGTCCACCCGGGACCAAACTTGGCATGAATACTCAATATGCCCAAATGTGAGCACAGATGGAGTTTGGGAAAAATAGACCATGACATTTGGGAGGAAGGCTGAGGAAGGCTGGTGAGGGAGTCCCCTCACGGAATCCCGCCTGCCTTTCCTTCTTCCGAAGGCCCTCTTGCCAGGCCCCAACCCTTTCCGCCCACAAAGGAAGGACTCTTCTCCCCTTTGGGGCCCTTCCTCCCCGAGGGGCTTTGGGGGGCTGAGGGGAAGGGCACCCCGGGGCCTCAACTGGGACGCTGCAGGGCCAAGCCAGGGCGCATCTGGAAGCAGCTGGCTCCTTCGCTTCCTTCACCGCCGCAGGAGGAAGGTGAATGTGTCTGCCACCCTCGAGACCTAGTGTGCATGCGCCCAGACAAGCACACTTCCACTTCCGCTTCCGTTCCCCATCCTCCCTCGATTGGAGGCTGGCTGGCTGGGGAAACGGCCGAAGGAGGTGGCGCCCCGGCCCCTTCTTCTTCGCCACCACCTGGCCCTTCTTCTTTCTCCTCCTCCAAGCAGCAGCAGCAGGAATTCAGCAGGAGGGGGGGAGGGGGAAGAGAGGGTTTTCCACAGCACACCAGGCAATCGCTCACGGCACACAGCGATTGGGAAACACTGCCTTAGAGGACTCCGAGTGGCTTACATATATAGGCAGCAATTTGATTCCAACATGAACATACATAAAATAAAATAAAACATATACATTAAAGCAATCAGCAAAAACATATCAAGCATTAATACCACTTATTTAAAATCACGCAATCCGATACCATAATTTGAGGCCATTCCAATTGTCATTGACCATGTATTATCTTATTGTACTGTTACTGACTGAAAGGTTGGCCCCACATCCACGTCTTTAGCTTTGTCCTGAAGGTCAGAAGGGAGGGGGCTGATCTGATTTCACTCAGGAGGGAGTTCCATAGCCAAAGGGCCACCCCTGAGAAGGCCTTGTCTTTTGCCCTCACCTGCAAAGGAGGTGGGACCAAGAACAGGACATCCCCGGAAGATATTAACCTTCTATCTGGTTCATAGATATGTTTGGACAGGTAAACTGGGCTGGAACCATTTAGGGCTTTATAGTCTAAAGCCAGCACTTTGAATTGTGCTGGTCCCAGTTATGCTTAATGTTCATGCTAGTCAGTAACATTAGAGGTGTGGGTTTTGGAAGCAAATATGAGGAAAGATAATTCACTGGGTAGGAATGGCGTTGCTACTATTTGTGACTGAGTTCACTGCAATGGGGTGAGTTGAATGGTGTTGCAGCTGGCTGAAGTGAGCCATTGTTCTCCTGCAGATTCTGCCTGCAGGAGTCATACAGGTTTTTTTTTTTTAAAAAAAATAAAGACAAAGAGCCCAACTTAGTTTTGAAGGCATCCCAGGTAAAGATGAATGGTTTCCCCCACTACTTAAGCAGTCTGGCTTGTCTGCAGCCAAAATGATTCAATATATTTCTTCCCACTCTTTCTAATGGCATGACTTTTATCACCTGTGTTAGTGATTTCTCTAAGCCAGATGTGTTAACTTTTGCAGATATACCAAATTTTTAAAGGATATATTGCTTCTGCATCAAGAGGGAGCTGAAGATGTTTTACTCTATAGCCTAGGGCCATGGATATATGCTCACCCTTAAGAACTTCTCTGTCCAGCCCATGGTTTTCCATCACCACTCCTTTGTATCGATTAAGGCATTTTAAAAGCCTGCACAATGCTCATGTTGATAGGTTTAAAACCTAATTGTAGGGAGAGGGAAGGATTTGCAGGGGATAATTCTAGGAAGGGAAGGGCTAACTCTCTCTCTCTTCCCTGCATGGTGCAGGTCTCCTGCTTTCCAAAATTGCCCTCCCATGTACAGCAATTAAACATTAAAACTTGTGCCAATGGAGAATTTTTAAGAAGCCTAATTGCTACACTATGTAATAGAAACGTGCTTGGCAGAATACCATCTCATTTGGGACAAAACAGTCAAAGGAGCTTAGGGAGCATTGTTTTTCTGTAGCATGTACAGAATTGAGTGGTAGGTCCTCAGCAGTCTGTGTTTCTCCACATACAACTGATCAACAAGATGAATGACTCTGGCACACTTCACTGTTTCCAGTGGCACAATTGAAGCCACTTGCTGACATGGGCAGGCTGGCTATTAGGTTTGCTGAGCCAAAGCCTGATTGGCTGCTTTTCATGTTACTATGGGATAGCCTCCCGCCATCTCTGGATCAGAAAACCGATTCTGTCAGAATGACAGATCTTAAGGGGGGAAATACATTTTTGACTACAACTACTACAGTTCTCCAGCCAGTACTACAACTCAGTGGGGGATTCTGCAAGAAGTACAGCAGGTCCAGCTGTTACAGGATCTCATCGAAAGAGGCTTCAGTTATAAATAAAGAGCTCTGAATACCATATAATTTTGCAGGCAGAGCAAGATAAATGTTATCTCAAGGCCTCCAGTGTGATTTCCTGGTGAAGTTCTGCCAGATGTTCCACTGGAAGCTAACCAAAAATCATACTGGAGGCCTAGAGGGAACAGTAGATGCTCCAGCACAATTCTACTGAATGCCCAAAACATTCATTTCTGGCACATACACAAAAAGGTTACCAGATTATATATGAAAACTGTATTATGCATAGGGCTTTGGAATTGACCTCTTGTGTAATATGCGAGCCTACTGTATTCTAGGGCCCATGATTAACACAGTGGGTTCAACCGCCAGCTACATAAAATCTTGCCAACCAGAAGGCGGGATGAGCTCCCACTGTCAGCCCTAGCTCTTCTGCTTACCTAGCAGTTCAAAAACAGCAGTGTGAGTAGATAAATAGGTATCACTTTCGTGGGGCGGTGGAGGGTCTCCTTGAAGACATACCGGCAAGGTATCCATGGACAACAGGCTCCTCAGTAGGGTTGGATAAGTTCACTTGGATATGGTTTCATTTGGAAAAAACCCCCAGATGTTATTGCCTTCCGAAGGGACTTGCGCCACGTTTCCATGAGGCTGAAGTTCCCTATAGTTTAAACTCAACTTGCGCCATTGATTTCAGGGATGCAGAATGAGTCAGAACTATGATGAAGCATTTTTAATGCAACTAAGCCTGCCTCCCAGCCAATTGGGGGTTACATTTTGGGGAGGGGAGGGGTTTGCAGAATCCGGCAGCCATTGCTGTATATAAAACCAAGCACATGGCTGGAAGGCTCATTGTAGCCAGGGAAGGGAGAGGGGAGGTCTGGACCATTGTTGTTACTGCTGCTTGTTGCTGTTGGGTGTGGGGTGGAAGAAAGGATTTGGAGCCAAAGGAAAGGAGGTTTGGAAAATGGAGGAAGGCAAGGCAGAAAGGAAAAATGAATTTTTGAGAGAGGAAGGGTTTTGAGCCAGAGAAGAGAGAGAAAGAGGAAGGAAACATTTGGGAGGGAGGAAGGGAGAGGGAGAAAGTTATAAAGTCATTTGTGGAAACTTCTTGCTCGCTAAAGCTTTGCTATTTTTTAATTGAGGTCTCCCCCCCCCCTTTTTCTGGAGGTCTATTTTTTGAACATGTCCTACTAGTACTGTTCCAAATAAAAAGGAAAAGTTTGTTTGGGAGGGAGGGAGGGAGGGTGGGAGGGAGAGGGTGAAACTAATAAAGTCATTTTTGGAAACTTATTTTTTGCTCACCACTAAAGCTTTGCTATTTTTTGGAGGGAGCTCTCCCTTTTTTCTGGGGTGTGTTTTGGGAACTTGGCGCTACATTTCCTAACCTTGCTGGGCCTCAGCTGCAGAAACTGTGACTTCCAACAGCCTGGGAAGTCACCAATGCTTTCTCTTTGTGTGTACGTTCTCTCTCTCTCTCTCTCTCTCTCTCTCTCTCTCTCTCTCTCTCTCTGATTTCTGGGGTGTGTTTCAGGGACCTGACACTACATTTCCCAACATTGCTGGGCCTCAGTTGCACAAACAGTGACTTCCTACAGCCAGGGAAGTCACTAAAACCTTTTTCTTTGTGTGTTTTCCTCTCTCTCTCTGATTCCTGGGATGTATTTTGTGGACTTGATGCTATATTTCCCAATCTTGCTGGGCTTCAGCTGCACAAACAGTGACTTCCTACAGTATGAATGTGCCTGAAAGTTGGGAGGACTGATCCCCTATACCCTTTTGTCATTTCCTAAAAAATTCAATGAGGTAGTTCTTTTATTTTTATTTTAATAAATTATTTCTAAAATTGTTTTTTTTTTAAATCTTAAAAATCGGTGGATTGTCTGAACATGTTGAAATTTGGTATGCCAACAGAGGAGGATGTGTTGTAGCAGTATATCAAGTTTCATCAAGTTTGGTGTAAAAATGAGTGCTGTTTTCTGCATATTAATGGACGCAATCACGTCCACCATTAATGAATCAATTCGGAAGTTTCAAAAAGTTCTGACTTTTTATTTGGAAAAATTTAGAAGTGATTTTAGAATCGAACCACCAGTGCCCCCTACATATGAAATGAGTTTTGACACATTTTTTAATCACCCAAGCCTACTCCTCAGACATGGAGGGATAGAATAGGAGTGCCTCCAATGCCGGAAATTGGGGGAGGGGGGAGAGGAGAGGGAAGCCTTGCCTCCGTCTATGTACTGTTTGTCTTTGTTAATTTGTATAATGGCATTGAATGTTTGCCATATGTATTCTGTAATCCACTCTGAATCCCCTCAGGGAGATAGAGCAGAATATAAATAATGTTATTGTTATTCTAAAAAATAACCCTTCTAAGGTGTGCTATTGGCAGAATCATGTATTCTATTTGATCATAATAAAGCAAACAATAAACAAGTTTCTAATTACTTTCAAATAAATGTCAAAAGACTGAATCCCAGGGACTTCCAAGGGCTTATTATCTTGGGTTCATTAACAGGAAAAGGATAGCAATGCTACATGGGGAAGACTCATTGGATTCTGATTCTTGTTCTGTTTCCCAAGGACAGTTTCATGCATCTCTGGAATTTGGAAAGCAAAAAGGAATATCTTCTGAAAGATCCAGTTTTTCTAGGAAGGTCCTCCATTTTGAAGACTATGCCCAATTTTAATGCATTTTTATATGCTATAGTAGTCTGTTTTAGAACAGGTTCTTTGGAAGGACAGTTTCTGTCCACGTTGAAAACTCAGCTTGGAAAGGTACTTTTGGGGAGACAACTGGCCATGACAGCTGGGAGATTCTTGAAGTATTCATCCAAAAGAGGCATATTCCCAAGCTTTTTCAGAAACAGCCTAGCCTAGAATGCCCTAAAGCTTTTAGTAGAACAGTAAAATCAAAATTGAGTGAAGATATAAACATGAATGAAAGGGGTCTGCTTGGTGTCATCATACCACCCAGTTTGCCCTCTATCTTTGCAGCTTATTTCCTCTCCCTGGATGAAGGGCATTATATTTATTATCACTGTAGTTACCCTCCTCACACAGTCCTGCCATCCTGACCTCCCCAATTCACTTTCCAATTAATTTCTCTGCTCCTGAGAAAAAGCTCAGCAGGGAAGTTCCTGCTCTCCCTTTCTTTTCCAAGTTTGGTTGATCAAAATAGCCACTGGACATTTCTATCTAAGCCCCAAAGTAGAGTATTATAAATTGGAAATAGTGCTATCCTTAAAGAATAGTCACTCCCTTGGTGTTAAAATAGCGGCTCCCCAGGTTCCAGAATGACAACTATGTTCCCCAAGGGTGAATCTGACCAAGCTGTGATCCTTATGTTATCACTGAGGCTCTGAATCATTTTTAAAAGTTTGAAATATATGTCATACCACTCACATACCTTTTGTTCAAATCGCACATATTCATTTTATCTGACTATCTGTTAATTTGCCCAAATACATTATACAGTTGAAGATTAATGGCTTATTACATCAGATCTTTCATACAGGTACATATTTTAATAGTATAGATTAAAGCAAAGGCTGTGATGTTTCTAGATCAGAGATGGGGAATCTTTTTTTTGGGGGGGGGGGTGTGACCTGGATGGTGATAGCAAAGGGTGAAATGCCATGCAAGTACCAACTTCTGGAGCATCTTACCTTGGTCACAAGGGTGTGGGCTTCACTGCATGATGGCTTTCCTTGGCTGCATGGAGCAAAGCAGGTTTTCCACACCCAAGCATCATATTAAAAAAATATTGTGAAGCTACCCTATGATCCAACTACCAATTTCCGGAGCATTCTTTCAGATGGCACTTATTTTGGAATGACTTTGCTTACCACATTTCTTCCCCCATCAGAGGAGATGTAGGTTGTGAACTCCCTTCGGGGAGATTGGGAGGGGGGTACAAAATACAGTAGTAGTAGTAGTCATTGTCGATGTTGTTATCTATTTTCCTTGGCCCTTGTGATAGCACATCTTGCTCAATTCTGTTGAAAATATTTTTCCTAGCACAAATATTGTGCTGAGCATGGTCCCTTATTTAGAACTGAAGTGATAAGATGCTGCTCTTTGCGTCTTTGGGGCCAGTCACCTAGCATAATTATGAAGACTGTTCTCGATCACAAATTTCATAACTATTGTTTAGAATTTCCCCCCATGTTATATTGCAGCCTAAATCCTCTTCCTGTAGCTACACCTTCAACTTGCTTTGATTTGGGTGTCTTTGCTGTATGAATATGTATAGTGAGAAAGTGGCTTTCCATCCTTGAATCCTGCATCATAAGATTGCTGTACACCAGAGGACATTTTTGATCTCTCTGTGACTTTTTCCTGATATGCTCCTGTTCTGCTTTAAAATATGTGACTGCTAGGGCTGAACACAATTTTGCAGCAGTGGGCCTTTCAATGCTCTGTGTTAAAGCAATATAAATTCTGCTTCCTATCCATTTTACACATAGAGTGTTCATATTAGACTTGTTTGCCATGCCATTAAACTTTGAGCTCATGTGGAGGATCTTATCTACAATAATCCCTGGTCCTTTTCTGAATCGTTGCTTCTCAGGGGCAAATCTAACCACTCAATGTAGACCATGATCAGATTATTTAAATTTCTGTATTGGCACTATATATTCTCTCTATATAGCTATATATTCATTATATATTCTGCAGTAAGAAAATTCAGATTTTAGAATATATGCATTACTGATGTATATACATGTATGTAAATTTTCTCATTACTTTTAAAAGTTAGCAGTTTCATAGAATGAGAAATTGCAGCTGCAGTTGCAGCTGAGAAATGAGTTTTCTTTGTAACTATCACCATCAAAAAGTATACACTATAAGGCACTCTAATTTATGTTCAGTCATATCCAGTCTCAGTCTTCTGTCATCTGCACTCCAATCACTGACTTTCCCGGTTCATCATTCTTAGCTCCGCAGAATACCAACAAGCCAAATTGCCTCTATATCTTGACTGCATACATCCAGGAGCACTTGTGTTGATGACCCTAGTCTACTTCCAGTTCCAAGAGTCAACTAGGAGCTCAGAAGGACTGTCAGAATAATTGGTAAAGAAATCTCCCAGGGACGGGGGAATTTTTCAGGTTCACCACTCAGAACCCATAAATCTCTGGGGACAGAAAATTAATGTTGGTACCTCTGAGAGGGTTAGAGACACAAGACAACCCAAAACCAATCAGATGGCGATCTGTTTATACTTCCCCTCTCTACAAATCATCATCTCAGTAGAGACCAGGAAAAAATCGTACTGCTGTTCAAATTATAAGCAGCAAAAGGAAGGCTGTCTTTAGATCTTCAAGATCAAATACCACAAGGCCTACTACAATGCCACACTGGAGACCATTCACTGAAGCATTGTGTATTGACTTAGAGCCTATTTTAGTTGCTTTGTTAAGTAATCTCAACAGCTTTGTTTTGGAACGTGTTTAGGTTATTCTTGTTTCCTTTGATTTAGCACATGGGCAACATCGTTAGCAACACTCTTGATTTCAAATGAACACCATTAATACCCATGGTTGCAAGGGACTGTGGCATAATTTTGATAAATGTGACTCAGAAGTTGATCTGAAAAGAGTCTAGAACAAAGTTTGTATGTTCATTGCCCATTTCTACCTATATCAAATGGTACACAATTGAGAGTACAATGCAACATGGTAATGAAAAGGGCAATGAGCGCGTTGAAGGCCATGGGATACAATATACTCATCATAAGCTACTAGTAATCATACTGACGTACCCAAAGTTATCACCAGAGAAAATTAAAATAGGCCACCGTTTGAAAAATGTAGAGAAAAGGATCATTTAATGAACATGCATATTACAAATCTGTTACGATCTCAATGTACAAGAAAGTATGGTTTAGGAATTGCAAGACCCCAATTTAAAAGGGGATGGACACTTTCAAGGTGTTTATGTAAATTTCTTTCTTTCAGAAAGGAACACGTTTATTACTTTTTATAGTAGACAGAGTGCATAAATGCTGTGCACATGTGTTTTGTTTTCCCAATGTAAGCCAATGGGGGAGGATCCCTCAAATTCACCATCTAAATCAGAACAGAATTGATTCAGACAGATCTGATTTTAACTGAGCCTAGATCCACTGAACAGGGTTCTGTATTGGATCAGGAGGTTTGTGTACAGATTTACTTCATACTATTATATATCTGCATCAGTTTGCAAAGGGGTTTGTCAAAGTGTGCCCAAAAGTTCAAAATACTTTTGTATTAATTTTTGTAATGCTTAAAAATGCTAAATAGGGTCTTTGTTTTATTCTTATAAAATTAATTTTTCAGGCATCTTCTGTATTGTTTCCTATAGCAAGCACATTTTGTATGCCGTTTCCAAAAGTACAATATTTTCTGTGCATTTTAAAAATCAGAAGCATGTATTACAAAATTCAGAGAGAAGCCCAAACCCAAAACATAGGTGTGTTCTAGTTTCTCTCTTAATTTTGGAAGTGCAAATTAGGTTGGTTCATATAATGTGAGCCTAATTGACTTCCCCCATTGTTGATGTGGGAAGAAGGGGCTGTTTGAGGCTGTGAAAAATATGCAAGGAGAAAAAAAGACCAATTCCGTCAGAGAATAGCTACATCTAAAAAGGAAAGGGGGGAAAAGAAAGAAAAGTTCAAGCTACAGACTGTCTGCATAAGGTATTGTTTGGCACTGAATAGCTGTTCTTGAAGAATATGTAGCTATCTTGCTTTTGCCATTTTGTGGATGCTGCTGTTGTTTGCCTGCAGCTGCCAGCACTGTCTCCATCTGGTAGAGAGATCAGAATTTATTAAATAAAAAGAAGGATTGTGTGGAAGAGGAGTTCATGGGAGCAGGTAGGCTCAAACTGGGCTGGCATAATTTCACCTGGGTAAGGAAGAAATTGCCACCATTTCCACCCCTGTCTTCCAAAACCGCCACAGCCTATTAGGAATTATTTCTGCACAGCAGCTCAACTCTAATTGATCCGGACACCGTAGCTAATTTTTCCTCAGACATCTGTTAACACACATTAGTGTATGTCATTAAATAGGGAAGCACAGTTTAACTCACAGGGGCAAAGCTCAAAGGCCTGGTGTTTGGGGAGGTGAGAGCAGGCAGGAAGAACAACAACAGGGAGGAGATGTTTGTGCGATAATATTATAACTGGCAAGAGGAGAAGAAGAGGCATAGATAAGCTTAGATGCTCCTAAGTCACACATTCATCTATTAGATTAATGTAGTCCAGGGATAATTTGCTTCCAGATGAACAAGAACACGTATCAGTCTTGAGAATTGTACATACTACACACAAAACAGTCATTACTGAGGAAAGTGCTTTATATCAGCTCAGACTACTTATCCATCTCACAAAGTATTGCCTTTTTTTGATTGGCAGTGGCTCGGTAGAGTCCCAAGGGAGGGGCAACCTCCACCACCCATTAATTGCTATCTCAGCTACACTTCACTGAATACATCAGGAATTCTGCATACAAAACCTATATTCTCACACTGAACAATAATAACCCCCTATCTCCCCTCCCTTGGAACATAGGAAGCTTCCAGTGTTCTGTTCAAAAAAGTGGGGCCAGCGTGGGGAAAAGCCACATGGAGATGCTTCCCTACGTAGAATGGGGAAGGGTCACTGCGGTTGAGGTGGGAGCCCCAGGATTGCCCCACTCCCATGGTGATTTGCTACAGAAGCTGGTGAATTGGACAGGGGAACCACATCCACGTGATGCGGTCCATGGTCACTGTTACAACCAGTGAGAAGGCAAAAAGATCCAATTGGGTGACACTTTTGCTGGTGACCTCCAGATGACACCTTATAGCTACTAAGACAGTTTCTGTTTTCAAACACAGCCTGATCTCAGATGAATAGATGTAGATGGGGCTAGAAATGCTTTGAACTCTGATGCAAAAGCAAGACAGAATGCATCTCTTTTCCTTCATCTGTATATTAATAATTATATGATAAAGTTTGGTCTATTTACTCCAGTAAGCTCATTCTTGGCTAAGATTTAATCTAATTTCTGGGTGTTCCAAAATGTCTGCTTTAATTCAGTCCCCTATTGCCTTTGAACACAGCTCCCTCCCCATCCTTTAAAAAACCCTCACCAGCTTTCAAGGACATAGTCTTTTAATATAAATGGGCAATAGACTCGATTAGGAATAAGCCTTTTCCAATTTTGTCCTGCATTCTTAAATGTTGAGTACTGTGTTCCTTTGAAGTTGTCCCTGCTCTTCCAAAAATGATGAAATACGACAGAAAATATATTCAGTGAACAAATTGAATAGCAAAAGGAAAACCTTTGTCTTCCCTTCCCCACTAGTAATGTCTTGATGACCTTCCCAAACATCTTCAAGCTTCTGGTCCTCTATAGAATACCTGGATGCAAACTGTGAATACATGCTGGGAACATTGCAGCAGGGGGTAGCAATTAGAACAAAAATCATTTGCACTTGTTTCCTAAATATGCAAAGTTAAGCAAATGGATGATGGATTTTGCCTCAGCCCAGAGCTGTAGTAGACAAATGGCTACTTGCAAACTCAGAATGCTCAGGAGTCAGTGAGCTAGAAATGAGTCCTAATAGTCTTAATGGTGTTCATAAAGCATAAAAAACTATCTGTGGTCCTATGCAATCAGTTTTCTGGCACAACAAAGGCAGCACTGAATCTTACTTGTGTTAAAAATAGGAAATCCTGCTCTTTAATTTACATTGGATGTTGGGTCTGAGTAGAGACACATGATTTCCCAGGTTGGTTACATCCCAATAGCTTCCCAACCAGCATAATCTTTGAAAAATATAGGCCAGAGCCACACAGGCCCGGATTATCACCTTTTTGCACCCTAAGCCACACTTTGGAATTACGCCCCCTTTACCGTACCCCCCCCATCACTCAGACTCCCAGGATTGAGTCAAGGAAGGAGCCGGGAGCAAGAGGAGGAGAAGGAAGGAAGAGAAGCCCCGCCTCCTCGCACCGTTCTTCCTTGAGTCAAGGAAGCAGCCGGGCGTGAAGAGGAGGAGGAAGGAAGGGAAGCCCCGCCTCCTCCTTGCACCGTTCTTCCTTGAGTCAAGGAAGGAGCCGGGCGTGAAGAGGAGGAGGAAGGAAGGGAAGCCCCGCCTCCTCCTTGCGCCGTCCTTCCTTGAGTCAAGGAAGGGGCCGGGTGCGAAGAGGAGGAGGAAGGAAGGGAAGCCCCTCCTCCTCGCGCCGTCCTTCCTCGAGTCAAGGAAGGAGCCGGGTGCAAAGAGGAGGAGGAAGGAAGGGAAGCCCCGCCTTCTCCTCGCGCCATCCTTCTTTGAGTCAAGGAAGGAGCCGGGTGCGAAGAGGAGGAGGAAGAAAGAGATGTCCCGCCTCCTCCTCCTTGCACCGTCCTTCCTTGACAAGGGGGTGAGGGAGGGGGCACCATTCCCTCCTCCCCCACCCCCTCACAGCGCTCTCCCCTGCCCTCCCCCGAGAGAGAGAGAGAGTAATCTCTGTCCTGAGTCCATTCGCGTTGTGTTTTTGTTTCAATTTTTTTTTGGTCCGTGATCTGCGCCCCTCTCGCCTTTCACCCCTAGGCCATGGCCTAGGTTGGCCTTATGGATAATCCGGGCCTGGAGCCACACATGGGTGCTACAGGAACCATCTGATTGATCCTTAACAAGTGCTACCAGAAGATTTTTAGGCTGGATAACATGCCTTAAATAATCATAAATCAGGAAACACAATTCCCAGGAGCAATATTTCTGGGCAACAATTGCTATATATTTCAGAAGAAAAGAGCCCAAATAGGAAGAGGATAGATAACCATGGGAAGGAGCTAGGAGCAATCACACTAGAATTCTTTATTGCCCAACAAAAAATGATACAGTAGTCAAAGCTCTGAAGCAATAGAGAAGGGAAGTAATGTGAAACCAAGGTAATGAGAATGTTCAGCATGCAAAAGACAAACTATTCAGTAAAATTGATCTAAATAATTTAACCTCGATTAAAAGGTGGGGAGAACTTTCATTAGATAGGAATTATAAGGCATCACGGTTCAGTTACACAGAGGGAACATTACTCCACATGGCAAATACAGTACAATCTATTCTGGAATCTATTTCACATCTCATTAGGTAACTGACCAAGATCTGATTTATACATGTTCTGTTGTTTCTCTCAATCAGTATCCTAAGATTATTGTTTTTGAAGACGGACATCCACTCATTGAACAACATAAAAATGAAGGAAGAAGCATGCTGCCTTTTTTGTTTTACTAACAGTGAAAGCTTCCCACAAACAGAGGCTAAGAAATTCTGCATGGAGGAACAAATTAAATTTAGTTAGCTTCAAACAGCTACTCCTTTCAAGTTTGGTGACATACCCGAGATTCCTGAAAATGACATAGTGGACTTTCCTCACATGATCTTCCACCAGGGCAAATACCATCTACAATAGTTGTTTTTAGATAATGCTTAACACTGGACTTTCTCCATACCAGTTTAGACACCAGCTAGGCCCTTTTCGTATTGGTGTTTGAGCTTAAAAACTGTTCTACTTGAAATTAGTTAAGTGGTGTCAGGGATTTTCAAGTGTAATTTTCAAGTGTAAGCAGACAGTATTTTGCCCCCCCCCCAAACAATCACTGAAAAATGAAAGGTAGAAGATAGAGGTGAATAAACCATAAGTTACCTTACAAACCAGAAGTTTATTTACAACATTATGTTCATATAGTTACATTACATAGAATTAACACAAATAAACTTTTTTTTAGCCAGACAACTAACTCTTGCAAAAGCGTGCAAAAGGAAGCCCTGAATGTTCATCAATGCTCTGCAGTGTGTGCAGTCACTATCTGGACCTCAAACAGGTCCCAGGATTTCCTATGAGTAGATCATTCTACACCGTAGAAAGCATGCAATTTGGCTCTGCTTTAACTATCACGATTCACTGTTATGGAAACATGGGAATTACAGTCACTTTGCTATCTGGGGGCCCTTCCACACAGCCCTATATCCCAGAATTTCAAGGCAGAAAATCCCACATTATCTGAGTGTGGACTCAGATAACCCAATTCAAAGCAGAAACTGTGGAATTTTCTGCCTTGATATTCTGGGATATAGGGCTGTGTGGAAGGAGCCATAAGCCCCTTGTATCAAAACAGATAAACAACACTATCTGCTTTGAACTGGATCATATGAGTCTATGCTGCCAAATAATACAATTCAAAGCAGATAATCTGGATGTTACACGGCAGTGTAGAAGGGCCAAAGAGTGCTGGTGCCTTATATCAAAGGATAAATCCCATGGACCATAGCAGTTAAAGTGGTGCCAACTTGCATTCACTCTACATCATAAAATAGGAACCCTAAGGACAGCAAAGCCACATTCCTCAAATCACCTTGGGGGTCACCATACATGAAAAATGACTTCAATATACAGAAAAACTAACAAGATATCATAAGTAACTGGTCGCAAAAAAAAATTTGGTCCCTTCAACACTGTCATACAATTCAGATTATCAAATCAATCCACATTATCTACTTTGAACTGGATTATGTGAGTTTACACTGCTAGATAATCTGGGCCCTTCCACACAGCCCTATATCTCAGAATATCAAGGCAGAAAATAATGAATTATCTGCATGTGGACTCAAATAACAGGGGGCCCTTCCATGCAGTCCTATATCCCAGAATATTAAGGCAGGAAATCCCACATTATCTGAGTGTGGTCTCAGATAATCCAGTTCTAAGAAGATATTTTGGGATTTTCTGCTTTGATATTCTGAGCTGTGTGGAAGGGCCTCCAGCTCAAAGCAGGTAATCTGGATTGTATACGGCAGGTGGAGAAGGAGGCTGTGTTTCCATAATTTTAGAGGTTATTTATTTATTGTTTGTTTGGAGCAAGTATGGGCAAACTTCAGCCCTCCAGGTGTTTTGGACTTCAACTCCCAACATTGAAATCCAAAACACCTGGAAGGCCGAAGTTTGCAGAACATGGCTATTTCGAAGTGGTATGTAAGTGGGCTTAATTATGAGTTTGTCATGCTATCATAATTATGGTGTGGGTGTAGAAATAAAAATAGTATGCAGACATAGGTTTCCTGTTATTATGGACAAATATCTCATGTGAAAAGAGTAAAAAGCATCGATTGTTTAAGTTATAACATATTATATGTAGGATGTCCCAGATAAATGTGGAAAAAGTTCCAAAGCTCTCCCCTTGGATTGGTTTGGTCACATAGCCCAAATCCCTGGGCCAACATAGACTAATTGCTTTTTTCTATTTCTCTGTGTTGCCCTTTGGGCTGTCCCTGCTGTCAGTACTTTGCTGCCCTTTATGAAATTAAATTCCACCATTGCACATAACTTGCAGGTATAAGAAATAACTTATTGTGGAGTCAAAACACAGCTTTTGTATCCACAGTTGCCAGGAATTCACTGAACCAAAGCGCACAGATGGTTGATATGAGCGGTATTGTGACATGATGTTTTATCAGTCTTGTCTACTATGTATGGATACACAAACCTCAAACTTCAGATGAGCGTGGACAGAAGAGAAAATGGCTAGAGTTTAGATCTATTTCTGTTCCACAAGTTGTGCTTGGGAATTTATTTATGTGTAGTTTCATGGCAAGGGTTTTAACGATTGATCCCACCTATTCATGAAACAACATGGGCTCTATGTTTCTACAGATGATTGTGTGTGACTGTGGTGACTGGCAACTAAACATCTGAACCAATGCAGTAGGAAGTCATTGTTCTTGAAATAATATGAAACTTTTATCTGTAGTGCTTTTGGGGGGGGGGGGGGGATGCATTCATTCTGAATGTTGTTATCAAGGATGTTTTTTGCATATGCTTGATTTGCCCTTTTCTTTTATTTTCTTCTTCAGTCCATGTCTATTTAAGTGAACATTTCTCCTAAAATGTTCCAAAAGATCCTTTTCCAAGCTCTAGCAAGGACCATGACATAAGGATGAGCAAACTATGTGTGGAGATATTTCATTAGACTGGACTGCTAATGGAAGAAGGGTTGAAGAGAATGTAGTCCTCTAATTTTTCTTGACTGCTAATCACCACTAGCTATGCTGGTGAAAGCTGTTGGGGACTACACTTCAAGAGGATAAACACCTGTCTGGAAGAGTTGACTGGAATCTGGCACAAGAGTGTTCCTTTTACGTGGTTAAGATCAACTATAATTTGAAGTGAAAACACACTGTTGCAGCTATTACCATTACTTTGCTAATCTACCTTCCTTCCAGAAGGAACATCAAGACAGTAGTATAGGATTCTTACAGGGACTCCAACCACATTCCAGTACTAGCCAAACTTAAGTACTTATCACATGATGATGTCACACTGTTATGTTTTGCCTAAGCCTTATCAAATGACCACCTGACTCTCCTAGTGGAGAGTTGTTGGGAACTGGATGCTTTCATGATGGAAATGATCTGTTAATGACTTTGTTTCCCACTATGGTCAGTAATCAGTTTGAGTGTAAATGAAAGTCTTATCCTGTCTCATTGGTACAATGGCTGAATATTGGGTGTGGTCTGGTTGTCCTTGTTTTGGAGCAGTGGTTCCCAACTTTTGGGCCTCCAGGTGTTTTGGACTTCAATTCCCAGAAATCTCAACCATCTTACCAGCTGTTAGGAATTGTGGGAGCTGAAGTCCAAAACACCTGGTGGCCCATAGGTTGGGAACCACTTCTTGGAGGTTTCCAAAGAAACCTCTAGAAATGAAATCTGAGTATACTTCTTGTGCTTTAGCAGTGTGGATAAAACCTCTCAAGAGAATATCTTTGTTTTCTGATGTGTCCTTTATGTTCTATACTATGAAACTTTTTTTTGTAATTTTAGAAAATTATTGAAAAGAAAATGGAGAAAATTATTATATTAAAGCACAAATGTGAAGCATAACACCAACATTCAACTATCTTTGGGACTATGAATGAAGTTGGTTTTTAATGAGATAACCCAAAACAACTTACTAGTCTTAGATGTGCTCAACATCCTTGTTAAAAACAAAGAGATATAGTATAGCCACTAATTTCAATAGTACAGCACTAAAAAAATTCTAGTATTGAAATTCAAGTGGTAGTGAATGACTGGAATTTTTCATTAGTAAATGCAAAATATATTTTGGCAACAGTTCATAACAAATGTTTTGGGCATGAGTTTGAGAAAAAAGGGGGGGGGGAACCTGAAGGATTATAGCTCCGCTACACTACAGTTTCTTAGAAATCGTGGGTTTTAATGAGAGAGTGACAAGTTCACATTGGGTCACCAAAAATCTAAGAATGTGATTTTTTTTCTCACTTAACAGCAGTGTAAAAATGTTCACCTGTTCAAGTGAGAAGTCTAGCCACTGTAACTAAAGGAAGAAGGTGTGATTCTTAAAAGATATTTTGAAGCTGGAATAGTTCCAAGACATTTGCTGGAGTGCCATTTACTCAGGATGAGTAATGATCAACTCGTCAGAAATCAGCCATTAACAGGGCAGTTTGTTATTTTAGATTTGTTTTTAATTTTGCAAATAATTTCATTTTGGAAAAAAAAGTAACCTCACATTTTAAGTTCATTTGAACTCAGGATGGCTTACAGTTTCTATTGTACTCTTCATTTCTAACATTAAAAGCAACTGACAGAGTAGTCTGGAGGAAAGCAGATTTCTTCCCACTTCTGTTTAGCAGTTTCAAAGTGTTGTGTGAGAAAGTGTAAGGTATAAATGAAAAGCCCTTAGCGTGATTCTCTTCTTTACCATAATGTATAAAGCAGAACAGAGAAATTCAAGGGATTAATGCTACCTGATGATGAAAAGAGAAGGCAAGGAACCGGTTTAACAGTTTTTATTTTAATGTTCCTCCCACCAGCATTATGGAATAGGGTACGATATTGTATGAACAAAATGTGGAAGAAAGAAGTCTGGAACTCCTACAACATTCTGTGGTGCACAGGAAAAATCCCATCTGTCTAGTCTCTTGTGTATTCCCTTCTGTTTACCAGTATTCTGAAACTGAGTCACCCAAAAAAGATAATAAAACTGGAAAAGTGAAGGAAAATATCAAGCGTTAGATTTGAAGGTTTCTTTTGCTCAAGATGTTTTTCAATGACAATTCTAGCAGAATAACATAATAGCTGAAAGGTATCTTGAACTCTGTCTCAAAAGTCATGAAATGAAGGTATTTACCAAAGTGGTCTATAAAGGCAGTATAACTACATCTAGGATTGAACAAAGGGTTGTGTGGTAACTTTAAGGCTAATATGTTTATTACATTATAAAGTTTCTTGGGACATACCCATTTGTTATAAAAGGATGTATATGTGGAGTTGTTGCCATGCTTGGAGTACAATATTAAGAGAAATGAAGTGAGGCAGAACTTTACAATGGATCCAAGCTTATAGATGTCTGACATTGCAGTTTTTGCCCCCATCTCTTTTATTCAAATGTGATTGTTTTTATTTCTCATCATCACCTTTGACCTATGGTAACACTATGAATGACAGACGTACACAGACGTACACTTTGGATGTCACTAATATGTGCGCTTAATTTGTCATGGCCTATGGCTAGAACAATAAAACTTATTCATACCATATCATTTCTCATCATCACCTTTGACCTATGGTAACACTATGAATGACAGACGTACATGGTCAACAGCCCTTCTTTCATACTCCTTTTCACCCAAACACCACACAGTTCAAAAATAAGTAATAAATGTATTAAGAAAAGACCATATAATAGAAAAAGCTGTTTCAAAAATGTGTAGACAATAATCAAAAATCGTTCCAAAATCATCAGACTAAGCAATCACTAAGGTACAATAAAAAACAGACTGTAAAAACATTTTCAAAGTTATATCCATAAGCCTGATATTCTTGAGCATAAGAAATAGCAATGACCAACTCTGAATATGAATCCAAAATCTCAAAAGGTGAAAACAAGAAACTGTAATCCAGGGGTTTCAACATTTAAACCAAAATTGTATCCAAAGGCTTGAAAACTTGAATCGAGAATTGTAATCCAGTCAAGATGCATTGATCTTAAACTGGAAAGCAAGATACAGAACCAAATACAACAATTTCTAACTCGGAGCTCCCAAGACCAGCAACTTGACTTATGAAAATCCGTGTTGATCTAACAACAAACATCTCAAAATGCGAAATAGTTCTTACCCATGACATCACACTTTCTCACACCTAGGTTCTGTTGCTTATGTTTCAGCCCCTGGGAATAACAAATTTATCTCTGCTTTGCACCATTTCTTTGTAACTGTAATTGTTGAGTTATAGGCAGAGCTCCTGTCTCCTCCACATTCCTTTCAGAGTCAATTCCTAGCAGATTCTCATGATAACCACTTTCTGTTTCCCCAACAACAAATCTAAGTGAAACGTTCCCCTCAACAGGAGGAACACTTTAGTTTTCCCCACAGAAGTAACAGGCTGAGAAGTAAAAACCTCAGACTCCACCAAAAAGTCCCACTCCTCACCCCACCCCACCCACCCCCCAGAGCCTAGTCTTATCAGGGTAAGAGTGGTGAAAATGAGCAACCAAGTCAGGGGCATGAATGCCCCAAACATCTTCCCATTAATGTTCCTCAAGACCATAACTGACCCAGTTGACCAGGTACTGAAGATGATGGTAACATCTTCACAAGTCCAAAATGCCTGCCACCTCATCCTCAGAGACTTCACAGGCCTCAACATATACCATATTTACACTTATACTCTATATACCTGCATGTCACAGGTACTCAGAAAACAAGTGCACCTTCCCACCATTATGCAATGCTGTTATAATGTAGGCAATAACCAAGAGATAATATGTACATTTGTGTAAGTGTCTGCCATACTTCAAGGCTATCTACATCAAAGCTTCATTATGTAGGGCACAAAATATGATGTGACACAAATATTAATAGTGAAATATATAATATACATTTGTCACCTGTATCTGGCATCCAAAATTGCAGATCTGGTATACTATTCTGGTTCACTGAATTCGAATTGGACTAGTTCCTGTTAAGTCAGGCTAATTTATTCTTTCAGCCTCATTTTCCTGATGTGCATACAGAAATGACAAGATCTAAGTCATATAGTGCCTTTTGAATTAACATCTACACATCAATATACTATATAGCTATATATATAGCTGTGCACAGTAGAAATTGTCATGGAAAGGAAAATGCTTTGGACTATAAATATAAGCAAACTGTAAATAGTGATTCTGGGCCCTGCCACATTGATTGTAGGTCAAATCCTAAGCTATCCAGATTCATATAATCTTTTCATACTATAACCTGCACTAAATGGAAGTGAACTTTTTTCAGCCAATGAGCCAGAGAGATTCTTGAGATGCTAAAGTAAATCTGGTCATTATATCTGGAAATTCTGGAACTTTCCAATTCTAAAAGTTAGCTAAAATGGCAGTCAAAGGAACCATACACAGAGAAAGGGATCAGTATGATCACAAAAGTTCTAAGATTTGCAGAATTTAAGGAGTCTAAGGTGATTTCCTCTACTGTGAAGATAGGTCATTCTGTTTAGCACCAATCAAGAAAGACTAGTGGTAATGTTGCAATGGGAGATGGAGGAAGACATTGCTAACCAGAAGCCTAAACAATCCTGTTTGGAGGAAAGACTACATTTTGCTACAAGTCTTCAGTTATTATTTTATTTATTTACCACATTTTTATCCCGTCCTTCTCAACCCCCAAAGGGGGACTCAGGGCGGCTTACATTGAACCTCATTTAGAGGCTATTTCAACAATTACAATAAAATCACAACATATACACAACATAATAAAACATCATAGTTAGAACCAATAAAATCATTAATTAAAACATAAACCAGCCTCATCAGTTAGACAGAATGCCAGAATATTAAACAGCCTTAGAAGTCAATAATGCAAGGGTGACCAACTATCACAGGCTAGGAGGATGCACTGACCCACCACAAAACCTTGAAGGGCTTCAATACCCCTGTATCTCCTGCAATTTCCACCTGAAATGCCCTCTTGGTGGATTGCTGACCCCACCAATTTAAGGCTCAGGAAAAGCCTTTTTTGTACATGGTCACTTCTGGTATGTTTCTGCTTGAGAAAAAGACCTATACATGCAAAAAAAATGTGACAAAACATACTAGAATACCTGGAAAGATTGGGAAGGAATTTGAGGGCGTATTATATCATTTAATATTGCTTCACTAATTATTATGGAAAAAATTAAAATGAGGAAAGGTCATATTAATGTGGATAGGAAACAACAGCCTGACTAGCTAATGGATTAGAAGCCCACTTGAGTGAGGAACTTGGGGGCGACCCTTTAGAATGCAGCCTGGATAATCATAACCAGGCATTCAATCAATTTGATGTATCAATGCCTTCTGATGAAAGAGGCACAGGTGGGTGCCTTATATGCATTGATTCCAAAGCAATTTGTATAGCAAAAACATTCCAAGAAATTCTTCAGGAACAAACAGATTATTCACATTCAGAATTTACAATCTAACACTATCATCACTAAGGACCTCTTCACACCATGCGAGAAAGGGATCAGTATGATCACAAAAGTTCTAAGATTTGCAGAATTTAAGGAGTCTAAGGTGATTTCCCCTACTGTGAAGATAGGTCATTATGTTTAGCACCAGTCAAGAAAAACTAGTGGGAGATGGAGGAAGACATTGCTAACCAGAAGCCCTAAACAATCCTGTATGGAGGAAAGATTAAATTTTGCTACAAGTCTTCAGTTAGACAGAATGCCAGGATATTGAACAGCCTTAGAAGTCAATAATGCAAGGGTGACCAACTGTCAGAGGCTAAGAGGATGTACTGACCCACCAGAAAACCTTGAAGGGCATTTTTGTCCCATTTTGCTGTTTTTAATCACAGCAAGGATGGCGCCTGCCATGCACCATCACATGATGTAAAGCAGGCTTCACCCACATTCCTGCCAAAGTAGAGAAGCGCCAAAAGGTGCTTTCTCCTCCACTATGGGGAAGAGTTTGGGTAGTTCCAACAGAGCCATGTGGTGGCAGAAAGGGTGGCAGGGCAACATGCATTGTCACCCTTTCTGCCATCTGATGTGAGGAGGGAAAGGGTGCAAAAGCACTCTTTTCCGCCCCCTCCATATGATGAGGAGGGAGGGAGGACACATGGGGGCACCACAAGCTGCCCTACACACCTTTCCTTTCACCTGCAATTGCCAACACAATGGCATGGCCTGAAATTGTTGTATGAAGAGGTCGTAAGATGAATATCCGTATTGTGCAATAAAATCTTTAACAAATTGATAGTGATTTGTTAGGAACATGTGTCTTTTTAGCCAGATTGGCATAATAAATATTCATTATTTACAAACAGAAACATTAGGCAGAGATCAATGTTAGTCCAAGAGATTTAACAATCAATTAAACAGAAACTCCTCATAAAATCTGCCAAGGATGAAGACAATAATAAGCACATAGTTTCAACCAAAGTGCATAAAAACAATTACTATTAAGCGACCGAATAAGTGTCTCATCACAATATGTTGCTATGTATTTCACTTTAATCATGGAATCATCCTGTGGAATTCTGAGGTTTGTAACCTAGTAAAAGGTGCTCTGATTGTGTTTTTCCTGCATGGCAGGAGGTTGGACTAGATGGCCCATGTGGTCTCTTCCAACAGTATGACTCTATGATGTTATGATTCTTAGGCCTAATGGCCATCTGGTGGAGATTTCTAATTGTTCCTCCCTAAACTGTAAATCCCATACTTTCATACAATATTTCCATGGCACTTAAAGTAGAATATAGCACTGTAACAGTGATAGCACCTTAACTTACCAAGAGTCATTGTGAGGGTCACCTTCCTTTGCAATTGTAAAGGAAATGTTAATGTCAGTATCAGGCTAGAGGTGGTCTAAGCAGGACCTGAAACGGTCTAAAGGATGCTAATTTCTTTAAGATTTGATTTAGTTTGTTCTTAAGGATTTTTTTAAAAAAGTATTGTTATAGCATCAATTGATTCCACCAGCAGAAGAATCAAAGTATATTTCCCAGGTCCTATTCTGTAATAACTCAGATAAGACTTTAAGCTCTTGTGCAAGGTTCCTTCTCCTTTTCCTCCTCCTTTTCCTCCTCCTCCTCCTTTTTCTTCTTCTTCTTCTTGACTTTCTTAACATTTACATGTTTTGTTTTGTTTTAATTGCACAAATAAAATCCTTAAGATCCTCAGGTATACTTTCATATGCACAAAAATCAAATGTGAGCCAGATGGTCACAGACATGGCCAGGGACGTTCCTTCCAATTTTAGTCACTGGGAAAGAAGTGTTGCCTTGATCATCAGAGGAATGACAGATTTACTGCCATTCAGATATGTGATTTGCCCAGTTCTCACTGAGTCAAGGTCGGGATCTGTCAGGAGTGCCCTGCAGTACACACAGAGAGTAATCAAATCATCCTGGTGTCTCTATCTTCAGAATGAATCAGGATGAAGATGGCACAGCTACAATATCAAGCCAACTTCCTGATGGTATTATTCCACAGTGGAACAGAACGCCTCAGAGTGCGGTGGAGTTTCCATCTTTCAAAGCTTTTTAACAGATGGCCGTCTGTTTTGAGTGTTTTGATTGCATATTCCTATATGACTGGAGGTTAGATTGGGTGGCCCTTGTGGCTTCTTCCAACTCTATGATTCTAACCTTTGGTTCTCACCCTGCTTTATCTGTTCCCTGTTCAGTATCACATCTAGTTCAATTGAGAGTTTTGGGTAATGCAAAAGCTTGTTCCTTCTTTTATGGAGATATTTTGAAAGATCCTAATAAAGGTATTGCCAACTGTGGATTTGGGGATTTTTCTTATGGAGCAAAGTGGCTGGCTGAGTGGCTGTGCTTTTTAGATACGAATTTACAATCCCTAAATTTGCTATTGGATTTGCAGACAAGTCAAGGGCATAAGGTCTCCAAACTGAGACAGCTGGTTAGCATGAGAGAAAATAAAACTATATCATCTTTTCCGCTGATGGTAATTTTATCTCTGCAATTAGTAGAACAGCCTTCACAAAAGGCATTATTCAGATGTGTTCAAAGGGAACTTTGATTGTGAAAAGCTTCTATGGGCCAGAGCTGCTACAGCTGAGGTATGACTGAAAGCCTGCTGGAAAAAAAATTCTCATTTCACTCTTTCATTTCAAATTCATCTCCCTTTTATGGCACTTTAGTTCCAGCATATCTTGCACTGCCAATTACTGTTTCCTTTTTAATAAAGTTGTGAATAAATCTAGAAAGCACTGAAGTGGGAATGCTAGGCCATCAAGAAAAAAGAAGGCAGAATGCTGTGCAGAGATTACCAGTTGTATTCATGGGCCAGAATTCATTTATCCCATGCTAACATCAACTATCTTATATTTGCTAGCCTGTGTGGAAGTGCCATGGAAAATTAGCAATCAAAGTTATAGCTTTCTTAGTTTAAATAAGACTGAAATTGTTCTGGAATTGGTTTAAAAGTTGATGAATGCCACCTTAGTCCATTTGAACTGGCTTTTTATATTTTGCCACTGAGTTCAGCCAAGTTGTTATTTGGACAATGTCCAGAATCCCCCAGCCATCACAGCCAATTGCAATGCAAAAACTATTGTGTTGCAGTTCATAAACATGGCTCTTCCAAGCTTTTTTCAATGTGGATCTTCAGCATGCTCTTAGTTTCTCACCATAACAATCCTAAGAACATTGTGAAATGTTACTCAGTCCTTAGTAACAACTCATATTTCATGTGTTTAACTAATGCTTTATACTCCTTTCTGTTTAATTGTTTATTTTGTTTTATCATGTTCTGTCTTTTTATTGACTTGTTATGTTACTATCTGTTTTATTTTATTTTGCACATGTTGTTCATTGTATTTATTCATGTTGTAAGCCACCCCGAGTCCTTTTGGGAGATGTGGCAAGGTATAAATAAAGTTTATTATTATTTATTATTATTTTTAAATGATTCAATACATATAATGATGCTCCCTCCATAAATGTTGAACAAAATGAGACAGAATTTCAGATTTACAAATTTACAACTTCTGTCGAACCCCCCCCCCCCTTAGTAATGGAGAACCTTAAGATCTCCATAACTATAGAGCCCTTATCTGCTATGTCATCAACCTACACCCAGGGGAAGAGCTGTCTCAGTAGGAATTTGCCAGGTCCTCCTAGCAATTCTATGCTATACTTCTCTCAGAAGTTACCACAATCTGTATGGAAGATATCCAGTTATGGAAAGTTACCTTTGGGGACTACAACTCCAAGTATTCCCAGTCACCATGGCTAGTGGCCTTGCTAACTAAGTCCTTCTGACAATTGTAGTCCTCCCAAAATGGGGGACTACAGTTCTAAAATATAGCTCTACTACCAAAGTATATTTTTCTTCCATGAAACAGGCTGTACTTTTAATTTATTTGTCAAGAAACACAAAAGGTTGGGATAAATGATATTTTTGCACTTGACATTCTAAAATAAAAATAAATGAATGACTGAATTAGTTGCATCTGACAAATCTTGTCAAATTGCCTTGGTTCACTCATTACCCAAAAGCTACTGTCATTTGTACCACTCACGTCTGACTAATCAAGGTCACGGAAAAGAAGATGTGTGATCAATATAGCATTATGCTGTGGAGGAAAGGGAGATAATTTGCATCATTGCTACATTGACCTCACTGACAACTTCCCAGGATGCTAAAACACATAGCTACTTTCTCACTGAAAGAGGAACTGAATAAATCTCAGATCTGTGTTGGAAGTAGCCCAAGCAAAAACAGGAATGTGGATTGAGCTTATCGGCATCTTAATTTTTAAAGCCCCCTCCCTTTTTAAAATGTAGAAATTCTTGGGTGGAGAAAAGACATTTGGACAACTTAGAATTCGCTTTCTGATACTATACCAATAACTCTTCAGGGAAACAGAAATTGATGGTTCTTTGCATTTTCTGAGATTGGGGTTTGGGGATGGAAAGTACATTCCTTTTTTTGTGTAAGCCACCCTCTCCACATATGAAGAAAAAAGGTTATGTCATTGAACGCTAATTCATTATTAATAAAATAAAGCCATGCCACTAAATAGCCTTTTTATGGGACTATGAGTGCTTCCAGACAGCAACAAAATTCACATTTTAAATGTAACACAAAAAAACCCTCAGGACCTGACAGCAGGTCCACACACAGACATATCAGTCCCGAGATATGGTCCCCCTACTATCCTCATAGCCTTACTTTGTAGCTATCAAGATGGAGGGCAGATAGGGAACATCCGGCAGATTTTTTTTAAAAAATCACTCCATTATGTGCTGGACCGTATATGCACACATGCAAGCAGATTCACATGTGCACTTATGAGGACCAGTGGATTTTTTTAAAGGATTTCCGTGAGATCTCTCTCTTCCCCCAATTCTTATTTCAACATCTATTTAAGATTATAAAGTGTAAAATAAAGAGTTTCAGAGAGTTTCAATTGCCCTCAATTTGAACTGCCCTTGAACCACCTGTGTGTCTGTTTAGCTCGATCAACTGATAAGCTGTTTTGGGCTTTTAAAAAAACGAATTTGTGTTGGAGCAGTCTACACAAGGGGGAGGGAAGGAAAACACACGTTTTGCATGACTGCAGGAATATACAGTCATGCAAAGGGAGCATTTTTTTCAGGCTGAATCAGCTTTTATGCGCACCTTTTTAACAAGTGCTTTTAACCTCTAAACCCGATCCCTTCCACACTTTGGCTAAACGTCATTTAACCGCCACCACTTTTAACAAGGTTACTTCCAGGTTTTACAGCATGTGTAGAAGGACCCTAGGAACTATCATCCTGGACCAAAGCTAGTTTTTTCTAGTTCATCATTCCAGGCGAATTTAGTTGAATTTCAGTAACTGTTCAGTAAGACCATATATTGGCATGACTAACTTTATATGTTGAATTCAAAGGTGTGAATCCTTTCTTTAGTCCGAAATATAATTAATCCACTCAAGTAATGGAATGTAAATGTTTTCACTTATTGGCAATAGATCAACTCTGAATGGGACAAACAATGGACTTCATGCGTATCAGCATAGGTAGTATTTCTATACATACTTATCTGGA
The DNA here is from genome assembly GCA_030556195.1 of Anolis apletophallus. Taxonomy (NCBI): domain Eukaryota; kingdom Metazoa; phylum Chordata; class Lepidosauria; order Squamata; family Anolidae; genus Anolis; species Anolis apletophallus. The sequence continues at coordinate 8,248,983 of JARBWK010000004.1, read as the reverse complement.
AGTAAAACAAATTCAGTCCTCTGGTTATGTCTTGATAGACAAGTGTTGGTTTGCATTACATTCCTATATGCAACTGCTCATCTTTTGATAACAGGTAATCAAAATTGCAAATAAGCTCACAATTCAACACAATAGCAACATACAGATACTCCGAAGCTCTGGAAGTTAGATGAACATAGACAACACTGAAATCTTAACTGTAATTACGAGCAGCTGTATTTTCTCAAAAATCTACCTTCTTCCTCTAGCCATGATTTCTTACCTTGAACAATCAAATAAACCTGGGAAGTCTTGGGATGATGCAGTGTCTGCACTGAACATGTGTATGATCCTTCGTCATAGACATCCACTTTCTGGATCCGAAGGCTGTATTCCAGAAGAGAAAGTTGTTGGAGCTCTACTCGGGGGTCCAGGGACCACTTGTCCTGACCAGCAAAAATGATGCCAGAACGATTTAACCAGGCCACCTTGGAGCTTTTGTCTTCTATAAAACACCTGCATAAGATGAAAAAAGGACATTTTTGGCATCTTTTCCATATGGAGCTTAAAATATGCTGTCAAACTTTGCCTGAAGCACAATCACATCCACTTTCCAATCCATGGTAAGTGTACATGTATATACTTTGCTTGTTGTGGGTCAGGGTGGTCGTTTGAGAACAGGGCTCGAATCCTTACTTGGCCAAGGAAGCCAACCGGATGTTCTTGGGCAAGTCACACTCTTTCAATCTCCATGGAAGGCAAAGGCGAACAAAGAAAAGAAAGAAAATCCCATGACAGATTAGCCTTAGGATCACCATGACTTGAAGACAAACAGGAACGATACTCTGTTTTCCAGGTACTTTCTCAGTCAATTTTGAATTTACCATCACAACTGTCACTTGCCAGATAAGAAATCAAAAGAAAAGCCAATTTTACGGAATATGGAACTAGAGTGAGATAAGCATTATTCCCAATGATGTTCATACACGAAGAAATGGTTAAACACCAGTTTCTCAGCTATCTGTTCACCCTGCTAACCATACATCAAGCTGTTTAAAATATTTGCATTGTTAATTAACTAGCTCAGTTGTGTAACCTTCATCTAAGTTATTTAAATTGACACCATGTTCTTGTCTGCAATAGTTACAGGTGGGCCCTAGTAGTGTGAAAAGGTGACTGCCCATTTTATGTACTTCAGTTGTCAGACCACATTCTCAAAATGAATAAAGAGCTGCTTTTCTATCCTGATTCTACTATTTGAATGAGGCTTCAAATATCCCTCTACATTTTAATATAGTCTTGTCTTCATGCTTCGAAATGTCTTCTGAAACGGACAACGTTGTGGACATAGAGTGAAATGCTTTTTAGGTTTTTGTCTCTCTCTTTCTTTCTCTTATATACCCAAATGCTAGATGCTGAACAGACTTAAAATATTCCCAGCCCCCTGCCAGCTTAAAGTGTGAGGGTCAGGGCAGTGAACTGTATTTTCAGTTTGTTCAGGAATGCAGCTGTTACATTATGCATTTACTTGCTAGCCCCAGCTTTCTCCAGCTCCTTTTGGCATTAGATTTGTGGGCTGTTTATCCCCCTCCCAACCAACCACCCACCCACTATGGACGGCTTTTATCTCATCCTGAAAACTAGATGCTGCCTGCCCTCCAGCCAACATCAAATCTTCATCCTATGTGTCAGTTACCCAAACAGTGCAATAATTCTGTGGAGATTTTACCAGTTCCATATTGGTTGCTTAACAGGCTTAGGAAACCAGATGACAGAGGTGAGGGGGAGATTGGGTCAGGAAGGAGGGCGGAACATCACCACACAGTATGGGTTGCCACCTGGCATGTCCCTAGTTGCAGCTGTCAATAACAGTGGGGTGTCTGCTAGTTCAAGGATGGACTGACAGCCCGTACAGGCTACATTAGTCATTCAGTCCTTTTATGTGAAAGCATAAAGAAGCTCTCACAAAGTCAGACCAGCTGTATCTAAATGATGAAATCAACCCAAGAGAGTGTATACACACAACTCTGTGGAGTTTTACTCCAGATTAATTAATCTGGAATAACTGTTAGATGCTGGTTTGGATGCTATCTCTACTTTATAATTTTATTTTGAAACAAGACTGCACTTTGTTAATATTTTTCTCTACTTTCAGAGATTGTGGGCAAAGTTTGAAAACAATGTGAGAAAAAATCTCAGAATTCATGTTATTTTCCAGTCTCTGAAAATGAGATGAAGGTTTTGGAACATTGTGTATCCCTAAATCCCACCTGCATTCTTGTCTTTTATCAGACTGCAATACTACTACTTTATTTTCTCTTCCTGCACAGAAGTTTATAAACATCTACCATTCGCTACATTTAGAACCAGCCTAAAATACCATAAAGTCACCATACCCTGTCTAATCCTGGAAGCTAAGCAGGATCAGCTCTGGTTGTACTTGGATGGGGGCCCACCAATGAATGCTGTAGACTAAATTTCAGAGGAAGGAACTGGTGGAACCACCTCTGAGTATACCTTGCTGAAGAAAACCATATGAAATGCATGGGGTCTCCATGAGTCCATAGGCAACTTGAAGGCATGCACAAACAAACCCTCATGAACATGATTGGACAACAAGTTTATTGTTAATATGAGCCAAAGATTAATCAGCTAGTACCTGTAAAAAGGAAGCAATAAGATAGAAAGAACTTTCGAAGAGACATATTATTAAAAATGAGTGGGTTTTTTTTAACTGATTAAGGAGCTAAAAGTAGTACTTGGGTGAACGATTGCTAATGAAAACCAGGTGCTGTAGGCTGTATTCCACAGGAAAGAACTAGCAACACCACTTCTGAGTATTCCTTGTCAAGGAAAGCCCTATGAAATTACTGGAGTTGCCATAAATTGGCAAGTGACTTGAAGGCAAACACTCATGTTCCCCAAAACTTGTATTTTTTTCTGTGCATTTTCCTAATTTTCCTCTTGGTATGCATTTTTACCAATTACTAACAGATGTTTTTCATATTTTGAAATTATATACATTGTGTCGTTCACTTTATTTTAGAAAATATATCTATTGTTGTTGCATATTTTATTTTCCTGAAATGCACTTGAGGCCTAGAACCTGTGTGAATTCCTAAGGCAAAGTGGGTTTCAAAGTGAGTCCTGGGGTATGTGCTTGAGTCCAACCAAAATTCCTTTCAGAAGATTGCCTCCAAGGAGAAATATGCTGTACTCAAAACACATTATTCAATTTGTGTGCTCCTATAGATAAATAAAACATTGCTTCCTCTACATATGGAGGTTCCCCACTGTTTTCTTGAGTTGAGCATTCAATCGTTCTTTTTTTTTAAAATAAGATTTTGGCCCAAGTCAGCAGCCAAAAGAGGAAAGCCATAGGGAGATTAGCCTTTCCTCTCCCACTAAAGACAGAGAAAGAGAAATGCATTTTAATGTTGTTGTTGTTTTCCCTATTTTAATATAAATTTTAATTATTTGTCGAAAGTCACACAGAGCCTTTGGGATGCACTGAGACAGAAACTGAATAAACGAAATGAAATGAAATAATGATGACTATGATTTTATGCCTTATCTATTATTACTAGCATTGCTGCTGCTGCTTTAATTTTTGAGCATTTGCTTCCACATTATACAGATACAGTATGGAAAGACATTAGTCCTTCTCTCAGTGCAAAGGGATTGCTGTATAACCAACTACAACAAACTAACAGGCTATAATTGTAATAAAACAACCATATACATAGCCAATATGTTTGTTTTAGTGTTATATACAGTATATCCCATAAATATTGCTGTCCTTGACCAAGCAGGGATCACCAGCGTTGAGGCCATGCTATTGAGAACACAGCTGCGCTGGGCAGGGCACGTCTCTAGGATGGAGGACTACCGCCTCCCAAAGATACTGCTCTATGGTGAACTTGCCATGGGTCAGTGCAAGAGAGGCGCCCCCCAAAAAGAGATATAAGGACTCCCTGAAACAACATCTCAAGCTCGGCCAACAATGGTCCACCCTGGCCTCACATCGGGAGGCATGGAGACGCAATATCCACAATGCTGCAGCCTCTTTCAAGAAGACATGCCAAATGGGTCTCAAAGAGAAACGACAACGCAGAAAGAACTGCAACTTGGAAACAACATCACCCAAGGAGACTTTCTGCTGTGCTTTCTGCAACCGAATTGGCCTTTTTAGTCATCAAAAGCACTTGTAAAAAGCATGGGATGAGTCCTTCCTAAGAATCTTCGTTTGTGAAGTAATGCCGAGAGATATATATCACATAAATATTAAATATATAAGAATTACAAGGTAGAAATGCAATGTACTATAAATTCCAAAGGGTAAGTACCTCTCTGGATTCACGTGTTGCAAGATTTGTACACTTACATCAATGTCTCCTATTTCATATAGTAATACATGGTGAAAAAGTATTAGAATAGTCCAACCTGAAACTTAATATCCAAGGTAGTGCAGGGCTATGCAAAGTCCTTACTTGCTGAAAATGCCTTGATATTGCAAGTGTCCCACTGGCAGTATTACACATGAATCTTGGGTGCTACAACGTAAATTGTGGATCTCATCAAACGACACCCAGCTACTTCCAACAAAGCTCTGTCCCCAAACTGTGATGAAAGCATCCTACAACAGCATGGGAGGAAGCCGGGGAGTGATGTGATGGGGAAGGTGGTGCTGCAGGGCGCAACTGATTACCCTGCCACCCCACAGATTCACCGCAATGTCCAGCAAATCCCCCTGCTGTCACCTGCATTAGGCCACCTAATGTGATGAGGACCTTAGATAACAAAATATATTACAGACAATTTCCAGAACTTCCTGGTTCAAAGGATATTGAGGGAAAACTTCAGCACCTTTCACAACTGGATGCACAGGAGCAATTACAAGCTGACAGCAGGAGTTATGTGATGGCTATTCTTTTTTATGTGATCAGTAAAATATGTAGGTCAGCCCTAAAGGTACTTCAGCATTAGCAGGGTTCTCAGAGGCCTATTTGGCTTGAAAGAGACAGAAGCCATACCCTGCAGTCATTATATTTTCACTACATATTTTTGTCTCTGGAAGACCTGGTCCTTTAGCCTTTTCTCTGATCAAGGGTCTATTATTTGTAAGTAGGGGAATCTGGTCGTATTTTCTAAAAAAGCAGACAGATTTAACTAGATAGGCATCAAGGTCCAGACATATAATCCTTCCATTTCAATATTTTAAAGGGTTTTATTTTTTTTTCTTGGCACCTTGTGAAGGGTTTCATAAGCTCGTTTAAAAACCAGCTTTCAATATTTCTTTTTAATGATGAACAGAATAAGAAGCGACATTTCACTTGCTCTGTGTTTCTTGTTCTGTGTAACTAAATAAAAGCCTCCTGTCTCCGGGGCTGTTGCTCTCTCACCTTTTGTCAGCTGTACTCACACGAGTGTATTTTGAGACAAAAAGGATTAAGATTAGAGTCTAAAGATAAGACAAGTATTTGGCAGCAGGGTTTCAAATAGTTTCTAGGGTGGGGCTGAAGGTGGGGAGGTCAGGCATTTGCAATATACTGAATCCTGAATGTACGCACACCTGCAGTTTTTATCTGTGTTCAAAAACGAATTCCATTTTCCTTTTGTAAAAAAGATGGTACCTACATTGTAGATTATTTGGGAATGCATTTACACTTGAATTAATGCAGTTTGGCACCATTTCAACTGCCATGACTCAATGCCATCGAATTATGGGAGTTCTAGTCTTTATCTTCTCTACCAAAGAGTGCTGTTGCCTCAACAAACTATAATTTTCAAGATTTTATAGTATTTATTTATTTACATCATTTTTACCCCGCTCTTCTCAACCCCCGAGGGGGGACTCAGAGTGGCCTAACAAAAGGCAACAATTCGATGCCGAACACAATAAATACAATATAAAACCATAAACATTCAAGATTAAAATACAATTAACATTATCACATAATGCACATACACTTAAGTTAAAAACAAAATTCCGTCCGGTATTGAGTCATGACACCTAAAGTGGCATCATATTAGTTCTACAGAGTAGATTCACCCTTAGAAAAGTTAATCTATTACACTTTAAAGCCTTAATATGCATCTTACTGGTGGAATCAATGTGCATCTTACAGTATCATCATTCAAGAGTAATTATAACGACTTCTCTTATGCTTCAAATCCAGAGCTTGCCCTGGCCGGAGAAACAATACTTCCCCTTCAGCACTTTTCTCATTCTGTACGCATTCTTGTTTTACATCTTTTCCTTAACAAATTCAAAGGAAATCATATTAAGTCAATTCCAGCCAGTTTTTTCAACACACATTCTCTTCATTCCTCTGGCAAACAGATGTGTATACTGTCAAGACGAATCATGTTGCCCTTAATGACAACAAACTGTAGAAACAAACACTGTTCCCAGGAATAGGAGGCGTGGGGGCCAAGGTTTGAGTTGTTGCTTCCCTTAAGAGGGACAGATGAATAGGTTAATAAAGAGTGTTGCCCAGTTACTAAGAATCAGTTCAAGAAACGAACCCAATTATCCCTTTTAAAACATGTGTACAAGAAAGAAGAGAGCACCAATCTCATTCCCATCCCCCCTCAAAAGCAACTAGTTTCTTGAGTCTCCAAGTCACAGTCTCCAAGTCACCAAGAACTCCGAAAAAAGCAAGATTCCAAATTGTGTACAATTGTCCTTCCAAATTTAGAGTTTTGCTTTTTTTGCAGATTTTTTAATTCATGGATTTGATTTAAAATATTATCGCTAGTAATCTCTAGGTCCTCCAGTGTGAACTTATGATCAATGGTGTGGCTGGAGGATCTATAGAATTCTAGAGAGGACATCTGTCTAGGAATCACTAGATCCTCCAATATGATTCTATAGCCAGCAGAAGTTGACTATAAAGTTGTGTTAAAAGATCTAGACATTACTAGAGAGATGTTCATTCAGGTAAAGCATCAGAAATTTATTTATTCGTGCTTTTTCACATTCGCTGTGGTCCTGTGCCCCTAACTCTAGGAAATGTGGAGGGCCGACTGTAATGCCTTGGTGACAGAGGCCTGTCTCTCCCCCAAACATCCCTCCCTCACCCCCCTCTCTCAACCCTTCCACACAGCCACATAACCCATAATATCAATGCAGATAGCCCACAAAGGTGGATTATCTGAGCCCACACTGCCATGTAACCGAGTTCAATGTGGATTTTTATATAGCTGTGTGGAAGGGGCCTCGAGAGCAATGAAAATGGTAGCATGTACATGGGGTGGGGGGGCGGTTAGAGGAAAGGTAGAATTCTCTCCTCTTGTGCATTTGGTGAACACTTTTAGAAAACATGAACAGGGCTAGTGTTGAATGTGCTTGTCATAATAGACACTTGATCCTATATAAACAGGTAGAACTGGGTAGTATACTTCAGATATTACTTTTTCCTTCCTCTTTTGTAAACAACACTCCAAGTCTTTGCAACAAAAGAAAACAGGATTGAAAAATGCATTAAAAGAAGTCTGGAATGAATGCAGTGCACTCTTCTCCTATGAGCACAAGCTGCCTCCTTCTGAGAGCGCTGCAACTGCTTACGCCTCCACACAAAGCCTGCTTTCCCTTAAGAATCACACCGCCACAAGTGCTGATGAGCCAGCCGTAATCTTGGCATTTCGCAAGCGTTTTCAGGATTCTGCTAACAACTTCCCTTGCCACCCAATGCAGCCCCCTGCTACCTTTGGTGCCAGAAGCAAAATGGCAGGAATGGAAATAAAATGGGATCAAATGCTGCCTGTTCAACGCAAAACAACACTTGTCTCCCCAGTAGCAAGTGTAAACAAGCCAAGCAAATTCTCTAATGTGTTATGAAGTATGATCCCAGAAAGGAAATGCTGTTGCCTGGCACAATACTGATTGGGGCAGGGGTTAGGATAGAGGCACGGAACAGGTGAGACAAACCATTGTAGCATAAGGCTTTTAATGACGCTTCCTATTTTACTCAGTTTTCTTTTCCTGAGTGATTGAATGTAGAATTTCATTGTTAAAGGGAAAGGAAAACAAGAATCCAGAAATCTTTTTTAGTATGTCATATGCAGATTCAGGAATCCATATTACAATTCTATATTGGAGTCAGACAGCAAGATCCACCCAGATGCTGTATATAGAGTATATCTATGTATGCATTAATTTCATGTACCAGCCAAGGGCAGTATTTGGGACCAAAATTGTGGATTTTGATATTGCTCATGGATAAGTCAAGAATCATTCCTTAGAGAGGGGAATACACTTATACTGCCCCTAGGGGCTAGCTACCCTATGTCTCCACCTCCATTTCTCTTCCCAGACATTGAAAAAGACCAGAAGTGGAACTATGGCAAAGAGGGGATCAGTGCGTCTTTCAGGTTCTCCCAGAATGAGCTACGCTCTTGCTTTTCACTACTCAACTCAAAGAAGGGAATGATTACTTTTTTTAAAAAAAAAAGTTGCAGTACTCAAATTGCCCCATGGATAAGCCAATCCAGTTTTTTTGGGTTGATTTTGTTTTGACTAAATTTCTGGACTTATACAGCGTCCAGAATATAGGGCAAGTTAGTCTTATGCTTCAGAATTAGCCACCTGAGGATGCTTGCACTGTTGAAAGCTCAGGAAAACATTTGTAGGATCTTCACAGAGATACCAGATACATGAATTGCTAGAGACCTCAAGTCTGGCTCACTTGGGGGTGCACCCACACAGCTTCAAAAATGAACAAGCTCACATGTTTTTACCTGAGGCATCCAAAAGAAGCCCCAAGTAAAAGCAAATTAATTTGGGACAAAGCAGGAAAACCCTGCTCTGTCCCAAATTAGTTTGACACCTGGAAAGACCCAGGTGTGGGTTCTGTGCAGATTGGGTCCAGAGATAGCACTCACTCCCTCCCGCCAAGGCATCAAAATTAAAAACTACTCACCCAACCACCATTACCATGCTGCTGGAGCTCTCCTGGCATGTAGAAATGATGTGCCAGGAGGAGGAGGTTTCTCCTGGCATGTCATTTTTACATATCAGGAGAGCTTCAGCAGTACAGAAACCTGAGTTTCAACCTCTAAACCAAGTGGGACTGTTGCTTTTCTTATAACAAATGTTTGAAATGACTAAAAGGCTGAGGGAAATTTCTAAGACGAGATAGTGAATTGCGAAGCTTTTCAAATGTCAACAGATTGCAATGCCCATTGGCCCTAGCCAACATAACCAATAGTGAAGAATGCTGGAAGTTGCAGTTTAGCAACATTTGTTAGGGGACCTATTTAGGACCCACAGAAAGTGGTAATGCAGTGCATTTGTCAACATGTTCTGGGTGGAATTGCTTCCTTCTATGAATTAGTCCTGAAATGATAAAGCAACACTTGGATTGGAATTGTCACCAAAATGTGTTGTTATTGTACCTTCACTTTATTTCTGACTTATGGTTACCCTGAAGAGAGGTTAGCACAGGATTTCCTTGTGATAAAGTGTGACTTGTCCAAGGTCATCAAAGTTTGTTGAATCTGTCAACGGTGAATATCCATAGTTTATTCTTATTATCATATTTATTTATACCCCACTTTTTTCTCCACAAATTGGCTAAGAGGCAGTTCAATCAATCAATCAATCAATCAATTTATTACTTGCTTAGTTGCCCTCCACCAATGATACTCTGGGCGACTTCCAGAATAAATCAATAAAACACTTAAATTATCATTAAAACCACTAATCAAACTCTCTGTCAAAGAGCCAAGTATTTGATGCGACAGTAAAACAACTCAATTTGCGCATGGCTTGGATGTCGGGTGGCAGAAAGTTCCACAATTTTGGGGCGGCAGGTGAGAAAGCTCTCCACCTAGTGACCTCCAGGCGAATTTCTCTAGGGCCCGGTATATATAGGAGATTCTCTTGAGAAGATCGAGGTGACCACTAGGGTTGATGGGAGAGAGAGAAGGTCCCTAAGGACCATTGACAAACCCTGTCAATGGTGAGTATCCATGGCTTGTTCTTATTATCATATTTATTTATACCCCACTTTTTTGTCCACAAAGTGGCTAAGAGGCAGTTCAAACCCTGGTCTTCAGAATGGTAATCCAGTGCTCAAACCTCTACACTATGCTGATTCCCCACCAAAATTTAACATGAGGATGAGCACATGAATTGAAAATTCTCAATTGTCCCTCTAATTTCACAGAGAAAGAAAAGATCAAATAGTTCTGTATTTATCACCCTTTGGAGGTAGAGAAGGGCGGAGTATAAATTCTCAAAATAAAATAAATAAATTACTATAACACTGTAGCCACACAGTATTTAATGCTGTTTTATAAAATAAAACTGTTTCAGAGTACAGCTGTCCTCAAGGTAAGATGTGGAGTGAATCCATTTGCCTTCCATCTCTTATGAAGAAAACTATATATTTGGCTCTCAAGCTAGCTATAACTTTTTGTGCTCTTATCATTTATCTTGAGAATTTCTTTCATTATGATTTTACATGACTATATGATTCCCAATACCAAATCTATAATTGCTGCAGTCCTTTTTCTAGGCCAATAGCTCAATTTTTTTAAGTACCAACGTCATTGTTTCTGGAACTCCTTCCCAAAGCTGTTGAGATGGTCTCCCTCCTGACTCTATTTTATAGTAAAGACAGTTCCGTTCCATTAGACTTTGAACGGTATATAATGTCAAAACATTGGTGTTCAATTTTTATTTACAATTACTGTATGTCTTCCAATTTTACTCTATGGGTTGTTGAGGTTGTTGCTTTACTTCTGTGTTCTTTGGTTTTATGAGGAGTTTAATAGCATATATATTTGTTTTACATTGCCTTGGGTGGTCTGATAAACAATATGATTTATACACTCAATCAGTCAATCAAACAAACAACACAAATAGCATTTATTAACAGCCGCAGTCCTATTAACTGAATTCATGCAATACATTTGTTCACACAAGTCTGTGCCATAAACAAAAGTAATCCCTGCTCATATTTATAGAGAAAGTACTGTGTGAACAGACCTGAAGTTTGTTCTGCCCTCCTAATATATGTGAGGGTCAATCTAATTGCAGCAGCCTGTACTCCTATCAGCAAACCATATATATCTCACCACATTCTGCTTATTGTGTGGTGAGATATATTACCTGTAGATAAGCTTTCTCTCTGATAACAGAGCAGCTCATTCCAACATGGTTCATGTAGGTGACATGCACATATCTTCTACTTGTGCTTGCCTGGCCTCGGCTAAGCTGAACATAAAACAGTTTGATTTGGGTTGTTTATACACCTGCCAAATACCCTCCACTGATGGCTCCTATCAATATCTCACTCCTAGCGTGGACACTGAAAACAAAGCATAGATTCTTTCTGATTTTTAGATCAACAAAGGATTTATTGATTTCCATGTTCAGTCTACTTTGGAAAGTGACATTGATCTTGAATGATCTTGGAATCTTAATCAACTTCTATCACATCCGCTGAATCCATTATCCAGATAGAATCATAGAGTTGGAAGTGGGCAATTTGACCATCAGGTCCAATCTTCTGCTCAATACAAGATCTCCAGCTAGAACATTCCCAGCACATAACTTTCCAAAACATTAACCTCACCATTGATTTTTATATTTTCAGTGAAAACATGTGATCTGGATTGGCAATTGCACATTCAACAGGGAATAGCGTGCCATTTCTGAACTTGTTTCATGACTCCTGTTTGAGTTCTGAAATTCCAAAAACATTTGAAATCTCTTCTCATTCAGTTTTAGAATACCCTGCCTGGAAGGACTTGTTACATTCATTACACTACTGGCAAGCGGCAAAAGAGTGGTACAACATGGCGTGACACAGGAGGATCAATTAATCTGTAACAATAATACGCATTTAAAAAATAAACTGCAAGCAACCCATTCCCATTGTAGTAGCCGTAGAGAATTAACAGACATACCATTTCATGGCTGGAATCACACATACATCTCCTGCGGACCAAGGTGCATACAGGTTGGCAAGGATGCAATTTATACATTCAAAACAAAGCTGATTCAGGTGAGTAGGGCGGATAAAGGGAGGGCTCATTTAACCCGATTGGAAATTCGGTTTGTAAATGGACTATCCACCATGTTTCCCGCCTAATGAGAAGGTCATGTAGATTACTGTGAGGGGGTACCCTGACTTTCTCCAGTGCTGTAAACTTAAAGGAGCCAGGTGCATGTTTGGCCTCCAAAAAGTGCTTGTATAAGATGCTGCTATCTGAACCCGTTCGTACACGTGAACGGTGTTCAGACATTCTCTGGCGTAATTGTCTTGAAGACATCCCCACGTAGGCCCTTCCACAATCGCAAAAAATACAATAAATACACGCCTCCGAGCCACAAGTCGTGTGATCTCTAAGCTTGAAGTGTTTGTGGGTTTTAAGGCTAATAACCTCCTTTCCCCTGTAGACTTGTCGGCAAGATACACAATCTCCACACGGTTTACACCCTGGCGATATAATGCTCTTGGGTTGGGGATTGTGTAAGGTGGAGTGTATAAGTATGTCCTTAAAGTTCTCCGTACGTCTGTAAGCGATCATGGGGGGATACTGAAGGGCCGGGATGTCAGGTAACATGCCCCAGTTCTTCCTTACAATAGCTACAATCTGTTTGCTGTGGGGAGTGAGCCTGAGGGGCCAAACAATGCGATTTGTTGGCGTGGGTGCCCTCTTTTTAAATAAATCCACCCGAGATATAGACCTAGCTCTTCTTTCAGCCCTATCGATGACAATGTGTGGATAGCCCCTTTCCTGGAGTTGTGCCCGAAGTTTGTTAGCTTCCAGTGTGAAATGTTATCTATTAAACTTCCCCATGGGATCCCTGTGCTGTCTTAAATAAATAGCTATACAAAAGTGGCCAAGTAGTATTTAATCTAAAATACTGTATTTAATATATAATAAATATGGTGGCAATAATTGCATAGGACAGGTGATACGTGAGTTAAACATCTAAGATAGCGTTTCTCAACTTGGGCGTCATGAGGGAATGTCAGAGGGGTTGCCAAAAACCATCAGAAAACACATTATTTTCTGTTGGTCAAGGGGCTTCTGTGTTGAAAGTTTGGTCCAATTCTATCGTTTGTGGGGTTCAGAATTCTCTTTCATTGGAGATGAACTATAAATCCCAGCAACTACAACTCCCAAACGTTAAGATCTATTTTCCCCCAACTCCACCAGTGCTTTCATTTGGGCATTTGAGCATCTGTGCCAAGTTTGGTCAAGATCTATCATTGTTTGAATCCACAGTGCTCTCTGGATGTAGTTGAACTACAACTCCTAAACTCAAGGCCAATGCTAACAAACCCTTCCAGTATTTTCTGTCAGTCATGAGAGTTCTCTCTGCCAGGTTTGGTTCAATTCCATTGTTGGTGGGGTTCAGAATGCTCTTCGATTATAGTTGAACTATAAATCCCCGCAACTACAACTCCCAAATGACAAAATCAAAATCAATCCCCCCAACCCCACCAGTAGTGGCGTATAAGATATTTGTGCCCAATTTGGCCCAGTGAATGAAAATACATCCTGCATATCAGATATTTACATGACAAATCATAACAGTAGCAAAATGATGAAGTAGCAACAAAAATAATTTTATGGAACTGTATTAAAAGACACAGCACTAGTTGCTAAAAGGAAGTAAGAACTTTGAGAAAATGTCATTCCAAACAAGTACCGGTAATTATTTCTTGCCAACCTCAGTAACTAACATTTATTTATTTATTTATTATTTCAAGAATTTCCATGCTGCCTTTCTCCTGGCAGAGTCAAGGCAGCTCACGACATCATTAAAATATACCAAGTAACATAAAACCATAAAACCATAAGCTAAAATTTTACAGACCAAAAGAGTTGCATGATACTCCGTAGCATGATCTATCTTGTAAACAGTTAAATTAAATTACATTATTTAATTTACTAAAATTCCCACGTGCCCATAAAGTGCTAGGATACATGCATAAAGTGCCTTTATAACTTTTAAAACTTTTCTTGAAGTTATTAAAAAAAGGCAGCCCACGATCTCTCTAGGGATCTCTAGATCCTATGGTGTGACTCTATTATGGCCAACCTTCACCAGAAGTGGTGCTGGAGGTCCTAGAGATTCTTAGAGAGAACACTTCTATAGGCATTTCTAGGTTTGCCACTGGGATTCCATGGTCAACCTTAGGTGGAAATTGACCATAATGTTTTGCTGAATGATCGAGGGGTTCCTTGAGCAGTATTCATTCAGGTGAAAGTAATTAGTATTTTCTTCATTCATGGTTTTTCCACTTCCCTCTGACCCCAGCAAATGTGGAGGGCTTTTTGTATTTTTGCAATGTAACTGCACCTTCTAAATTGTTTTATAATGATGGGTATATAACTTCGCTCAGTGGAGGAATAAAAACACACAACTCAAGTGTTGTGAATGTAGCATTTGCTACCAAAGTGCTGCAATAGTTCTCAGCATCTGAGACATATACTTCACCACTGTGCAGCAGCATGGAAGGAGTTATTTTGTACGTGCTAGAATTGGCATCACAGTTCATCCTGGCAGGGCATTCTTGGGCATAAGGGGATAAGCTCAGCACCTGCTTTCTTGTCAGAATATTCAGCTGAGTCTGGAAAGATGCACAGGTGTATTTTTACTTAGCTCTTTATAGATGTATGTCCAAATTTTGAAAAGGAAAGGAGGAGAAAGGCTGAAGTTGTGCAGAAGGAATTTCTTTGTATAGATCCTTGGGCCAACACCTATATTTTGGCAGGCATACACACCAGTCTTGCTTCCCTTGAATAGTTTGTTGTTTAGGGACCATAAAACACCACATGTAGTTAAAGGATTTTGGTTTCTTATCAAGACATATAGATGACTGTAACTGCTAGGGAAACATCTGCTCCGTACACTAATTGTAAATAAGATTTACTTGTAGCACTGGTTTCGTCTCAGCTTGATCACTCGTAAATATGTTTTATTGTGGTAGATTACTCTGGATCCAATCCACAACAATAAGCAATAGCTCATACTGATCTTTCATGACAGGATGGGGCAGAGATGATGTGGTAGAAAAGAGGAGAGTATGATATGGTTTGCATCCCATGCCATCAGCTTGTAATATCTAGATAGTTGTTAAAAATAACCAAGAAGATATATTGTTATTTGAAAAAGTAAAAACCCAACCTATAGCACAAATATATAGAAATGAACGTGTAGCTAGCTACATATTGTCTCCCAATCCAACTCGTCAAACCTATCTTCACAGCTAGTAGCCACACAAAGTGACAGAGGTTTGTCTGTTTTGCCGGCAACGAGGACACTACAGGATGGTATTTCCAGCTTGTTCCTGCCAGTGAGCTGCAGCATGATGAGGATTCACAACAGGACTCCTACTTCTGATTGCCACATAGCACATCACTAGCATTAGGGGGCTAGAAGCATCATCCTACGGTGCCTCAATTGCCATCTAAACAGAATTCCATTGTCTGGTGCATCTGCTGGCAGTTTAGGTAGGTTTGGATAGAGAGGGTTTAAGATTATGGCAATGATACTACAATCATAAACATGAATACCAAACAGTTATAAATGTTTAAGTCTTATTGGACACTTGCTATTTTTCAGATGTGTTTTCATATGCCCCCAACCTGCCTTTTGCTTATATGTCCTTAGGGAAAATGTCATATCTGAAATAGACTCTGTTGTACCATAGTCAATAGAATTATAAAACAGTAAGTTTAAAAAATCCTTGTTGTGCTCAAAATTCCTGAAACTACATTATCTGATTTGTGTATTCTTGGGAAAATATAACTGAGCATTATTCCCCATCCTCTCCATTGGTGCCCCCTTGTCGCAGGGGAGAGGCTTGCGTACCCTAATGAAGTTGTGAGCTATGCTGGCATAATAGCCACCGGTAGGGCCACCCATGCCAGACAGGTCACAACCGAAGGGTCTGACAAAGAGTGTCAATGGGCAGGATGGGCTCTCTAGCCTGTTGGCAACCATCCTAAGAGAAGGAAAACTCTGATTTCAAACCCGGGCAGATGGTGCTCGTCTAACCCTGTAAGGTCAACCATCTAGAGAAGGAAACTCGAACCAAACCTACGACCGGAGGACCTCGCTGCCACCATCCTAAGCTTGCTAGGCCCCAGCAGATGAACCTTTGGTGAGACCAGTTCTGTGCACGCTGTGCTCCACCAGAAAAATCTATTGCACAGGCTCGAAGGACACATCCAACCTCCTTAGTCATCAACACGCTTGTAGAAAGCATGGGATGAGTCCTTCCTAAGAATCTTCATTCGCGAAGTAATGCCAGAGATTCCCCATACTTAAAGCCAGATTCATAATAATCATTACATCTCCTTTGTGGTTAGAAAGGTTGCTTATAAATATTAACAACTGGACAAACTGTTGTGTTTCTTCTCAGATTTGCAAAGATGAATATGATTGTGACCGCAAAAATCAGACTGTGCTTTGTCATGTGCCGGAGAGTAAGCTGCATCTTTGAACGCAGCAGGACTTTTGCCTGAGCAATCCTGAATAAAATTGGGCTGCACTATATTTAATAATTAAAACAACAGGTCCATCCCGGAAACTATTGGGTTTTTGTTTTTAGAACAATCTTAAATTTTAAGTCATAATTTGGAGAGGGCATGGTTTTTTTGAAGGCCACATGACACCTCCACTGAAGAAAAGAGGTAAGAGAGAACTAAAAAAACTCTTGCTGGAAACCATGCATGCTGCTAATTATCAAGCATGCCCAGGCAATCTGAAGCATTCTGCACTATATCAGAGAATTGCAGCACCTGGCACCCTTAAACCGAGATAAAATGCAAGATGACAATCAGGCAGATGGAGGAAAACAGTAACAGATCAGAGAGAATGAGGAGGAGGTGAGAGATATCAAGGCACCCCTGATGCAGTCACTGAAGAATTAGCTAACATGAAAGATTAGTTATGCAAAGAGAAACTCTGAAAGATATTGGGTGGAAAGGAAGGATAATGGTGGGCAAGACAGAAACATTGAATGGGTAAGGCAGTGTGGGGAGGGGAGCAGAGAGCAAGCGAGAACACATTCAGAACCTCCTGCTGACTTTCTCCTCTGCCCAAATACCATCCTACAAACATCAGAATTTTAACTGATGAATGACATCAGCAAAGCAAAGCCTAGCATCCCAAATTAATTCATCAAAGATGATACACACCGACAGATGACATTAACGGGTCTGCTTCTCATGCAACCCACAAATGAAGCTTGCTTCATCTTCCTGTGCCAACACTTTTCCTTCCCAAAAATAATCTCAAGAATATGGGCATACACACTGTCATATATACAACATGCCAAGATTTGCAAGTCACTGAGTATGTAAATTAGCAACTGTACACATGTTAAAAATAAGCACTTAGCCAACATTTTATGCATAATGCTATAAAAACTTTATCATGTAGTGTTCAGGTGTATACATAAAACCTTTTTTGTGTGCTGTTGTTAGTGGCACAATTACTTGGATGGTTTTCTGGGGTACATAGAAGATAGTAGCTATAGAAATATCAGGCAAAGGGATGCTCTAACGAGGAAAGCTGCACCAATGAGCCTACTACCAGGAATAAAAATGTAAGAAACACAGTGGCTCTGCAGGATCAGAAAAGCTGGAGGTAAACCCATTGCCATGAGTCACAAGCAGATGTCTTGCACCAGTAAACGTTTTCTATAAATCTGCTGCCAGATTCAGCTGTGTCTCAGCCTCTGTCATGGCTAACAGATTAGGAACTCCCACCTTATAAGTCACCGAAACTGACAGGGCACACACGAACTGTGCAAGAGAAAGGCAGCAGGATTTTTTACTACCTATCAAGACTGAGCATCTACATCTTGACCAAGACCTTATCACTCTGAGCACAAGCAATAGGAAATGTTTCTAGTCACCTGAATGTTTTTCTCTACCCATCACCCTTGGTCTTTGCTGAGTTGCTGCTGGGACAATAAACGAAGCACAGTTGCTGTCATGACATGGAGGAGGCTGATATTGAGGCTTGCTGGAAAACAAACCAGAAGCTACTGGCAGCCACTCAAAACAAGAAAAGGAATATGTAGCTAGAGGTTATATTATATGGCGAAATAGGCAATTATCAGAACATGGGCATTGCCACGTTGCTGAAGACTCTTCACTCGTTCCAATGCAAAATTCAGCCCTAGGGCCTTTTAATAATATTTTGTAGGGAGTTTGGGGGGTTTGTTTGCTAAATCCTATAGTCCAGTGCTGTCCAACTTCTAATCGGCCAAGGGCCGGACCTGAGGTCACTGATGACCTGGGGGGGGCCATTCGGCCCTGCCCCTCTTTCTCCGGCCCTGCCCCAGGCCCCTCCCCCACCCCTCCCTCACCGCCGCCCCAGCCCCGACTGAACTATCATTCTCCCTCCTCCTCTTTTCTCCGGCGCCCCGGCGCATGGGACACCAGCGGCGCCGGGAAGGAGGAGGAAGGGAGGCCCACCTCCTCGCACCCTCCCACCCTTCCCGGGCGCAGCCGTCCCTCCTTTTTCGGCAGCCCCCGGAAAGGGAGGGGGGTGCCGGAGGAGGGCGGTGCCAAGGAGGAGGGCCTGTGAGTTCTCCCTCCTCCTCTTCCACCGGCCTGGGCTGGGGCGGGGCCTGGGGAGGGAAAGCCCCACAGGTCGATGCCAGGGGAAGAGGAGGAGGAGGAGGGAGAACTCTCCCCTGGGCAGGCCTCCTCTTTCTGGTCAGCCCGCGCCAACTGCCGGATCCAAGGGCCGGTGAGAATCATCAAGAAGGCAATCAGCTGACTGCCTTCTCCTTCATCCCTCCTCTTCAAACTGGCCCGGGATCCGGGCAATTCGGAGAACTATAGGAGGAGGGAGAGTTCTCCCTCCACCTCCTCCTCCTCTTTCCCGGGCGCCGCTGTTGTTCCGTGCGCCGCAGTGCCCGGGAAAGTGGAGGAGGAGGAGGGAGAACTCCGCCCCGTCTGATCCATCCATCCATCTATCTGCCCTACCTATCTTTATTTTCTAATCTACCTAATCATATATCCTTCCCTCCCTTTCTTTTATTTTTATTTTGACAGTAGCACATCTAATTTTTAACTGTTGTAAGTGGAAGAGAGGTGCTGTAGGTGACACAATAGTGCTAATACAAGCCATTGTTCTCAATGGCTGTGGTGCTCTGGTGCTTCCAGCAGAACAGCATGTGGGGAAAAGTCTAGCACTGACAAATCCTTTGAGGAGCTTAACTTACCCCCTTTTGCTTCCCATCTCTCTCTCTCACACACACACTTGAAAGCAGAGAACAGCTTCTGAAGGAGATACACACTCTCTCATTTCCATATCTAAGACCTGCTCTGCAATACCATCAGCAAATGATGTGCTCGGAGAAAGAGACCAAGTGGCAGATTCACTTTCAGCTGTTCTACTTCTATTCATGTGAACAATAGTGATTGCCACAAAAGTACCCACAATACTTCAGTTTGATTTAGGGTCCCTCGTTTCCAAAAGAAAGAGGCAAATGAGGTATTTTTGCTTTTTTCTTCTATGGAGGAACACACAAAGGGCAAAAGATGAGGGAACATGAAGAATCTGGAAGGGGCTGACATAAAAAGAAAGTTTAAGATTATTAAGTTATGTGCAGGATTTGCCAAGTAAAACTTGAAGCAACCACACAGACGGGAAAAAAATCAGATGAACAGGTATAATGTGGGTGACGCCTGGGTTGATAGCACTAATTGGATCAGGAGTCTTAATAGGTTCCATACAAAATAGGAGTCAACAAGAGTATAATGCAACTGTTAAAAAACCATCAATGCAAACCTGGACTGTACCAACTGTATAGTGTTCAGATTGAGAGAAATTGCTTGCATGTTTTTAGCTTCATGCATTCTCCATCCATAAACAGCAGTCTTTCTATCACATCTTCATTCAGTCCACATATAAAGACCGGTCTGCATTTCTGTAGGTATGTAGATGCATTGTGTCTAGCCAATACATCAATTGTTTCAAACCATCTGGTAACTTTTGTAAGTTACACAATCACATAATTAGATAATTGATATCTCTGCATCTAAAAAGACAGATCAACATACAGGTACTGCAGAGATTTCTTCATATCTAAACTCATCTAATATTTTCTTAGCAAACAGGATATAAAACAAATGATTCAGTGCCTGTGGGAAACTCAAACTTTTCTTCCTTTCCAAACATCTTCTGAGTTTCCTGCATGTCATGGATATGTCATTTCTGTCCACTGTGGACTGTGAGAGGGAGATATTTGAAAAGGGCTTGAGGCACAAAAGGCGAGAGAAAGAATGCTGGGAATGAGGCCTCATGGGAGCTTTGATCAGAACTCACCTTCATCCCTGCACCCATAATGAAGCTTTCCAAAGGAAGACACGGTTATAAATAAATAAGGAGAAGTGAGAAAGAAGAAGAAGAAGAAGGAAAGAATTGGCAGGACTTATTTGATGGAAGCCTTGGGAGGGGTACCTTTTCATTTTCTTATTTATTTAATTTTTTTTATCTGTCAGCATGAAAGTTAAGAACTGATTTATAGCTGATGTTATGGAGGAAGGAAGCAGAAGCTGAGGATCAATTGATTCCTCAGAGGGAAAGGTGGATGATACCTTTTTCCGATATCAGGCTTTGTTTCCATCTAAATAAAAACAATCCATTATTATGCCACTGTTTATCATTATTAAATGGTTTCCACTTTGACCTGTGGAACAGCTTACAAGTTGTCCCTAGAAAAATGGCTGTTTCTTCGTATTAATAACCTGTCAAGTAGTTCCATTTTAGGGTTATGAAGAATACTCCAAAGGGGACAGGTGAGGAAGGATTTGCAATGGCCAAACTTGTAAATGTAGCTATGGGTGTGGCAAAATGCTGGATTTGACCTATAAAGCCCTATACGGTTCTGGCCCAGGTTACTTATCTGAACGTATCTCCCCTTATGTCCCACCTCAAAATTTACGATCTTCCAGGGAGGCCCTGTTCTCGAGTCCACTTCGTCGCAAATACGTTTCGTGAGGACGAGGGACAGGGCCTTCTCAGTGGTGGCCCCTCACCTGTGGAACTCACTCCTCAGTGAAATTAGGTCAACTTCTTCCCTCCTTTCCTTAAAGAAAAAGTTGAAGACGTGGCTATGGGACCAGGCATTTGGTTAGACATTCGGGTAGCAGGCAGACAATAAAATGATGGCAATGCTATGGAAAATGGACTGTGGACTGGCTTCGGATTAAGTTGTGATTGTAGAACTCGGATTATTTGTACTTTTAAAAATGGTTTTTAATCTAATTAATGTGTTATTTATTGTGTAACTGTTGTTTTTATTGATCGTATATGTGGGGCATTGAATCGCTGCCGGCTGTAAGCCGCTCTAAGTCCCCCTTCAGGGATAGAGAAGGGCGAGGTACAAATATTTGAAATAAATAATAATAATAATAAATAGAATGAGGGTGCTGTCCCCCACATAAAAAACTCTTCCACCCCAATGGAATTATTTTCAGATCCCAAATTTCCAGCATTCTAGACAGTGAGACATTGAACATTTTTGTTCACACAGAGAAAGTTTATTTATTTATTTATTATTTCGATTTGTATACCGTCCTTTCTAGTTGGCTCAGGATGGTTTACAGCATATTGAACAACAAACAGAGCATAAAAACAGTAAAATATAAAACAATTCCCACAATATTCCGACCATAATCAAGAATAGTTAGAGGCTGAAAGCCTGCCAGAACAATGCCATTTTGCAAGCTTTCCGGAAGGCCGGGAGCTCGCTGATTGCTCGCACTTCAGGTGGTAGACTATTCCGCAAGCATGGTGCTGCAACAGAGAAGGCTCTCTGTCTAGTTGAAAACAGACGAATGGTTCGCAAAGGCGGGATCTGCAAGAGGTTGAGGTCCTCTGATCGAAGAGATCTCTGGGGAACGTATGGGAGTAGACGGTCCCTTAAGTACACCGGCCCCAGACCATGCAAGGCTGTAAAGGTCAGAACCAACACTTTGAAGATAATCTGGTGCTTGAATGGTAACCAGTACAGTCGTTGCAAGGTTAGAGTAATACGAGCCCTGGCCGGTGCTCCAGCCAGGAGTCTTGCTGCTGCGTTCTGCACCAGTTTGAGCTTCCGGATGACTGACAAAGGAAGACCAATGTAAAGGGCGTTACAGTAGTCTACAGTATGTTTGCTATGCTTGCATTCTCTTTATAAATATACCTACTCCTTTTCTTTGGGTGCCTAAACTATAGACTTTAACACACATGATCCTCAAAAAAAGTGTTCTGGTGTCCCTGTAGAAGGGGACAATACCACCATTTTCTCCACACTTCCACAGCTACATCCCTGGCAGAATCATTATTTGCAATGCCAGCTTTCATGCTACAAAAAAGGAAGTTTTTGAAGGCAAACCCTATTCCCCAGTGGGAAATGCTGGGAGGTCCCAGAAAGCAGAAGTTTGAAAAAAAATATTTGAGGGTCAGGCTGGGTGAAAAATTCAGGGAGTTGTCAAAAAAGTTGTTTTAAATTAAGAGATGTGTGCCACATACTTATTACACTGGGGTATAATGGCATATTTTTCTTAGCAGACATAAAGCTGTAAATTGCCAATTCGGTCAACGTTTGTGCATGGTTACGAGTGCCATCTTGCTGTTTACCCCAGATAGCAAAATGTCTTCATCAGCACCACCGCCCTTGGATCTTCCTCTTCACAGCTACAGATGACGTTTTGCCATTTCTGATGCCTCCCAAAGACCACAGGATTGCAGTGTATTTTGTTTTTACAAAACTGAAGTCAAGGGGCAGGTGAGTGGGTCAAGGTGAAATAGGAAGCTGTGGTAATCTCGCCTTTCCACTCCTCACTTGGAGTGTTTGTAACAGGCTACAGAAATAATCTGCATGCATTTCTAATCCATTCTGCTGTGACTTCAGGGAGATAAAAATATAGCTACATGCATAAGAAGCCTGCTCAGCAACTTTAAAGCCCTTGATGGTATAAAAGCAGTGGTATAATGGTTTCTCACACACTCACATTCCCCCTTGACAGAAGTTTAGCACCACAGAAATTCAAAGTCCTTTTATCTCCCTGCTTTATTTAACTGGTGTAATTAAAATAAATTGATTTCCCAACCAATTAGTTATCAAATATCTTTAACTACTTTAAAGCTCTGGCATTACTGCTTAATCTCCGAGGCCCCTGTGAGATATGCCAACCTGCTGTCTCTTTACCTGAGCAACTACTGTTATTAGACTACTCCTAAGTAAGAGAAGCCTGAGGTGTGAAATTTCCAAGGAGGAAAGAAAAAAGAGAGGAGAAAATTGAAGCTACGTGATGAGAATATTAATACATATATTCTGCTGGATTTGAGAGGAACGGCTGGGCAATGGCAGCTCAATACCACATCTTAATCAAGATGCAACGAATTCTAATATAGACATTTACAAATGACAGCATACCAGACATGGATGCTGACTGAAAGCAATGCTAAAAGCAGGTGGCACTAGCACTAAAGGACACCAGGTCATCATTACAATGTATCATGCCTTCCAACATATGCCTTGGAATACACAAACATATACCCACTGTTTTCAATGGTATGCAAATGTGCAAAGATTATTCTCTAACAAGTTCTGGATTCTGGGTTCTCCAGATACACCAAAAAGTTTCCCCAATGCTTGATAGCATGGCCAAAGGTTAGGGATTATGGAAACATAGTTCGAAATATCTGGAAAGCATCATGCCTTCTCCTATCTGCTAAACTCTCAAGGCCCTTCTATGGGTTCCAGATTAGCTAGAGGTGTCCAAATGATGTCTAAGGCTAATCTGGATTAACCTAGAGTAAACCTGGATTGCCAGGATTACTCTGAGTTAAAAAAAACACCTGCAAAGTTCCAAACCTTTCAATAAGGTCCAGATATTTGCAGGTGTGAACCCTGTGGGATTGAGACTTGAAATCACCTTCCATGATCCCAAGGGTCAATCCCCACTGCAATCTCCCCTTCCAACCCCGTTTTCCTCTTAAATGTATCAGAGGCCTGCCCCCTCCACTCTCCAAGGCTACTGACATGTCATTTTGATGTGACAGGAACTTACTTCAAGGGGTCTGCAGACCAAGACAGGCCTTTCTGCTAAATTTAGGAGGTTGATCACTGACCCTGGAAAACATACCCCCCCCCCACACACACAATATTCTGGGATTTGGGCCCACTGTGTGACCTAAATCCTGAGAGGAACCTGGATCTTAAATCCCAGCTTTTCTTGGGATTTAGGCATGTCTGGAAGGCCCATCAGGGTCTAGGAAATGCTCCTATCTAAAATGCTATAGATCAATCAACCCCCAGCTACTGTGTAGATTGCACTGAGAACAATGGACCAATGTGGTAACTCAGTATTAGATATTTTTCTGTATACATATGCTGCATAAAATACTAAACTCTCCAAGAAGCCATGGTATTGATCGAGCAGTTAATTACAGCATGACCCCTATATTTGCAGGATCATTTTCATTTAGACATGTCTAACAAAATATGCTCTCGCTAGGCATTTTCTCAGTATAATTTTAAATTGTACTCCCCTGCCAGGCCCATTGCTTTTGCTTGTTTTATTGTAAAGAACCACACACATTTGATGGCAATAAATAAATAAATAAATAATAATAATAAAAGGTTCTGCAGTGTGACTATATAGTATTCTTGGACCAGAGGTCTTTCATTTCAATATGGTTCCCTATTATCTACGGTTTCACATATCTAAAAAAGTCTGGGAATGTATCCCCCGCACACATGGGGTTCACACAGCACTTGCAGTGGATTTTGTGTATGTGTGTGTGCACCTACAAGTCACCTGTTGGCTTGCAAGTCACCTGAATTGTGGAATTCCTCAGACGTACATCATTTATATGTTCCTAAATCGAAACATCTCAGCAAGGAAAATTTCAGATTTAATTTTTCTCATTTTAGTTGCATATCACCCTGTTAACATGGTGACATATAGTACCATCTGGACATGGAAAGGACACAAGAATAACTCTATCTCAAATGTGCAGCTTCATATTTGTATTCTTGTTTTCAAGATGCAAAAGAACAGCATCTATGAGGCCATTACATCTCATCTGCACACATATTCTAGGTCAGTCTTTCTCAACCAGTGTGCCGTGGCACACTAGTGTGCCATGACAGACCTCCTGCTGTGCCGCGAGAAAGGCTCTCTGCCCCCCTTCCTCCCCCCTCCTGCTGAACTCCTGCTGCTTGGGGGAGGAGGAGGAAGGGCTGGGCAGTGGCGAAGAAAAAGAAGAAGGGACCGGGGCACCGCCTCCTTCGGCCATTTCCCCAGCCAGCCTCCAATCCGCCATGACTCCCACCATGACTCCTGCCCCTCGCTCGCTGAAGCCGCGTGGAGGAGCCCCGCCCATTGAAGCCCATCCATGGCTCATGCTCCTCCTCTGTAGGAGATTTGAAGGTGGGGGGAGGGGGCGGGCATGGTGCGCCCTGTAGGAGAGCTGAAGCTGGGGGAGGGGCGGGGCATAGCGCAGCCTGGCTGCTGCCCTCCCCCGGCCCCGGCACTCCCAGCAGCTGCTCCAGTCTAGAGGGGACAGTGATAATCCAGCATTGTGCTGGCTCTGCCACCGCTGGCTTGGCACTGCCCCCTCAAGGCTGGAGCAGCTGCTGGGAGAGGTGAAGCCGGGGTAGGGGGCGGGGCATGGCACAGCCTGGCTCTGCCCCCTCCCCGGCTTTGGCACTGCCAGCAGCTGCTCCTAGCAGGCCACCAGCCCCATCCGTTCTTTACTGTGTTAGAGTGTCATTTTGGGTCATTTTGGTTGGTGGTGTGCCCCCGGATTTTTTTACTGTTAAAAGTGTGCCGCGGCTCTGTTCTAGGTATAGATCAGGCTGAGAGGAAGTAACTAACATGTAGCTTTGTCGATGAGCTGGCTTATGAACATCAAATCACCATATATAGTGCTTCTTCTAACTATCATAGAGTAGAAGCTATATTTTGTGCATATTTTTCAAAAAAATGAAGGCTCTGAAGCATGCATACTGAACAAAAAGAATGAAAATAGGTGGTGACAATATCTTTCTACAGTAAAAAGTCAAGTAACTGTGGATCAAACAATTTTTTTTGAAAGTACAGGCATTCCACTTTATTTTTTAAAAAGAAGATAATAGAAATAGTTGATGAATGAAATAATAAATATGTGATGTAGATTGAGAATGCTGGCATGAGTAGGACTAAGAGAAAAAGCCTAAAACCGATTTGGTACGATAGTCCTCAATCATGCTGATTGTGATGCAATCACCTCCTGGAATGTAGACATATAATAGACCAGTTATGGTCTTCTGTAATTGGGTTTTTAGTGGCCTTGTATAAATGGCCAGTAAAATGTCATTTTCAATTGGATGATAGGTGACCTTGAATAAACAGACTATTAGAAGTCCCAATTGCCAGTAAAACTTGTAATTAATTGGCTGACAACAGATAATCTGTTAATAGTCACTCTTGGATAGGTAGGTATGGAGACAATTAAGGACTTAAAGTAGCATATAAGCTGAAGTCAGACCAGAAAAAGTAAGTGGCTTCTCAGCTGCTTGAACTGTGGCAGCAGTGGCTAACAACAGCCCACTATACTGTTTCTAAGGCAACTGCTCTATCTGATAATACTAGACAGGCTATTAGATACTGCACTGTAATAAAATGACTGTTATCTATCTATCTATCTATCTATATATATATATGTTTTTACGATATTTGAATATGCTTAATATGTTTTAACGGTTTTTATTCATATTTATATGTTTATTGATTTTAGTGAACTAAGTTATGTATTTGTTTTTTTTTTCTTTTATGTATAATGTGGCATTGAATTTTTGCCAAATTGTAAGCTGCTCTGAGTCCCCCTCAGGTTGAGATACAGTGGGATAGAAATATAGTAAATAAATAAATAGATAAATAATGCCCCTATTTTCAGATGCCTATAGAAATATATCTATAGGCATCTAAAATGCCTGTTTGAAACAGGCATTCCTCAACAGAGGACTATGATTGACTGTGGTATAAGATATAAAATCTTTGTCATTGTAAAGTCTATTTAAGTAAGATCTATATCTAGACTCTGAAATATCAGTATATATTATATACTATGTCTATGTTTCTGCCTCAAAGGAGTTTAGATAGATAGATATTACAGATTTGATATTGTAAACAGTTTAAAAGACCACAAGGCTACATGTTAAGTCTCCCCTGTTAAATATCTTGTAATTCCAATGTTTAAAATTACTTCATGGGAGTATTGGTGCTAACCTGCCTATTACTTTCATATACTGGAGCACAGGTAACTAGAAGGTGATTAGAGAACTCTAGACAGATACAGGTCAGCTGACAAATAGTAAAGAAGAACCTTCAGTCCCTGAGTTAAAAGAGAGGGATGTGGGGCCACAGCTGTGATATCACATTCGTTTTCAAGGGAAAAAATCTCTAAAAAAATCATCCCTCAGCCAAAAGTTTGTATTTACCATCCATGCTGTATTAATTATTTTTTCATTTATTATAGCACCCAGAAACTCTCACCTATGATTTCAATTAAATTTGCACAAATGAGATGGAATTTAATTTGTATTGCGATTTTCCATGTTCTTGCTTTGCTAAGACCAAGGCAAAGTCATTTCCAGGCCAAAAAAAAGGTCTTTTCTTGATTGATAGGACTAATAAACAGAGGTTATTATGATAGAAACAGTAAGCATGTGCAATCGATAAAAATGTTTCAAAAGTCATTACAAAATTAGGGGGCACTGGTATTCCATTTTTAAAGTGTTTCTAAAGTATTATTAGTTAAACTTTCATTACTATAACGTGAGAAATGAAATTTCATTACTTTTCATTATAATCATTGTGAAAGTGGCTAAACTTCAGGGGCACCATTCTCTCATATTTTTACAGCTATTGAAACTTGTTACAATGGTAGAACACATTTACCATTGTTAGCCCATCAAGTTTCAGAACATTTTACTTATCTATGGATCTTTAGGAAAATTTCAAAATAATAATAAAAAATGGGGGCGGGGAACGTTACAAGAGCTATCTCCTTGAATTTTCTATACAATTACAGAAGATAGCAGGGGATCATTCTCCCCCCCCCCCCCAACCGTCTGAAATGTTCATACATCTACTGATTTTAGGGAATTTTAAAAATCTCTGGCATAGGGCTTCTCGCCTTCCCAAACTACATTTCCCAGAATTCTGTGCTTTCTTTCCCAGCAAACTCAGCTTTCTCTGTACTGCTTCCCTCTTCAAATGACAAGAAGCAATGAATTTAAAGAGGAAAGGCAGACTTTTTGGCTTTGTTTTGCTTCCTTGTGCAGAAAATGAAACTGACTTTGGGACATTTCAGATATTTTAAAAATGCAAACAAAAAGTATTGGGTACGTAATGATTCTTAAGTTTTTGGCATGGGCCATGCCTGCATGCTAGATATCACATCATACGTATGAATTTAACAAATTTGATGCAACTTATGACTAACAAAACTGCATGTCCTGGAGAGTGCTTGATGGCCTCATACATTCAAGGTCCTTCTCCCAAGTAGCACCAAGGAGTTACACTTTGAAAATGTTTTTTTTCTGTTTGGAATGGGTATTGATTTGGGGAATTACAAAATGGCCAACCACAACTGAAATGCTACTTAATGGAGAACATGAAGTGCCTCCATAAGAAACTCCCTTTGATTGATGTACCATTACAAAACATAGGAGATGGCTTGGGCCAACTAGCATAAAGATACTTCTTTACTGAGAAAGCACGGATCATGTCAAGACAGTTTTGTGGCTCTTTGTGAAGCCAATAACATTGAAGGGGACAAGTCATCTGTAAATAAATTTACTGAGTGAAAGCAATGCTTTGTCAAGAAAGGTGAGTGTTAAGAATTTTGCTCAGTTATGCTGACAAGTCTAATAGAATACTGTTGGAATTTTGTCCATGCATACTTGATGCGGAGCTTGGCAAGACTTTACTATCTCCTATAGGTTCTATAGGTTGCTTTGGGTCTTTTATTTAAAGATGGAATAAACAATACATACATAAACAAATTAAAATCTGATTGAAAGAGGCAAAACAAAAGCTGTGTGTAAGATGGAAATATGCTGGGATGCACTTTTAATAATTATTTAAATAATATTTACATGTGTAGCACATAGTTATGCCTCTACAAAGAGATTGAGATATACTACTGTAGATTATAAAGAGAATACCAAGGTCCTTTATAGCCTATTTCAGCGGCTATGCAATAGTATGCTATTTTAAAAACACTGAGGCAAGAATCTGACATTTCTGCCTGGATTTAGTTCATATGGGGAACAAGGGAATAATGAGAAAAGCTCATTTTCCACTTGCTAACAAGATAAGATGGCAGTGTATTGCAGGAACATATAGCTCTGAAAAATATATTCAGAGCTGTATATTGCTGTGTATATAGGAATGAGAGAACCAATTTCTATGATAGCTGATGAACTCCCCATTCCAGAAAAGATTTGTTGTGGGAGAAAAGAATTGAGTGGGAGGGGGACTGAAAGATAAACAAGTCCTGGGTTACTGCAGAAAGTTCTTCCTTGCACTAGTGACTGCTGACATTGCCAAAAGTAGGCAGCAATAAAAAATAACAAGAGGGAGAAAGCATGCATGCCATTTAAAATGTTTTCAAAACTGATGCATTCTGTGGGAAAGGTGTCTAAGTTGAATAGACAGCTTGTACGAACATCTGAAGGTTGTTACTAGGGCTGGTTGATCCATTAAAATTGTTTCTAAACTCGGGGGGGGGGGAGAGGCTGTTGTTTCAAAATAGAAACTATTCCGAAATTTTTAAGGAAAATTTCGAAATTGATACGTATTTAATAACAAAATTCATTACTATTTCATTAGTGGGGCCAGTGAGCAGGGGATGCCTGCCTCCACACCCCCTCGCCAGCTCAGAATCGACCGGCAATATCTGTAACTCAGGTTGATTCTCATCTGGTGAGGAGGGATTGAGTGCATGCCCTCCACGTCCCCTCACCAGCTCAGAACCAACCCGGGTTAAAGGTAACTCACATTGGTTTCTGAGCTGGCAGAGGGGAGTGGAGGCATCGCCTCCCCTCGCCCCTGCCAGCTCAGAAACCAACCCGGGTTAAAGGGAACGCGAGTTGGTTTCTGAGCTGGCATAGGAGAGGGGAGGCATTGCTTCTACTCTCTTCTGGCAGCTGAGAACCAATGCGGGCTAAAGGTAAGAAAGGGTGGAAATTATAACAACATAATAACACGCCCTTTACCCGGTTTCGATTTAGAAACATTACTTCCAGGTTGCTGGCTGTGGGTCGAATTTGGGTCTAAATTGATTTTAATACGAAATAATAACGGTTTTTTAAGGATAACAACTGGAGATATCCACCCCTAGTAGTTACGCAGACTACACCAGTGTCATTAGGTCATCGAACACAAGACCTAGTCATCTTACTGTAAATGCAATAGATGTTTGTCTAAATATGGATCGATGTTTTTATTTACAGAGTGAGAGAGGGATAGGAAAGCTCAGTCTCCTGTGGTTTGCTTAGGGTGCACATACACAGCATCATCCTGTTGCCTTAAAAAGATTGCTAAGAATAATACCTCTTAGACTGTTATCCTAAAAGCACTGCCCACAAATAACAGAACTGAATGTTCCCAGATAAGTCAAACTGGTACTGATGTCATAGCTATCTCCAACTGATCAATGTATTCTTTGGGTTGTCAGACCTGTATCCTTTTACCTCATTTTATTGCAGCTTTGAGAAAAGAACAAGAAGTTGCTTATTTTCCTGAAATACTTTATCCCACCTCAGCTTCCCATGATTCCTTCTCTCTGAAATGTGGGCTCATGTTTTCTGTACATTTTTTCCTTAAAATTTTGAGTGTAGCTGTGTGTGTAATTGCATTCATACAACATTGATAACATTGGATAGTTTGCTATGGAAAAACCTGAATGCTCAAGTTTGCTATGCACTATTTTGTCCAGAACCTCCATGCTCCGAGACAGCAAGTGAGAGAGGAAATTTATTTTATTTCCACTGCTTCTTTCTTTCAGAATATGACTCAAGGCATCTTCACAATATGGGTTTAAGAAGAAAAAAACACAAGGTACTGACAGGCTAATATTAATTGTGCCATTGCACCCAGTCTATATATACTCAGGAAGGGCAAGGACATATACTCTTTCTACCGGGGGATTGCTTCTTGTCTTCCTTCAGAGACTTGGGGCTCCCAAGGACTAAGCTGGACACTATAGATAACTCAAAACAGGCTTTATTGTTCTTAACATGAGTTATCTTCACTCAGGCACTTTACTTGGTTCCCCAAAAGGAGAAAAGAAAAATACTTTACAGTCTCTTAGTTGCTTGGGTCCAGGAAGCTTCAGCTGGATGGCTCTCCAAGTCCTCTCTGTCTTTATGGTCTCGAGGTAAGGACACTCGAGACCCCAGCCAGCTGGCCTATATTGAAGGTATGCGACCTTCCTCTGGATGCCAGCTGACTAGTTTGAAGGTGCCTGGGTCTCCTCAAAGCTATCCAACCATCCGGTATGTTGGGCTTTCTGTATGAGACCCAAGGAAAGTCTATTTGGTGTTGAGAGATGGCTTGACCAAGGCTGGCCCTGGCAAACCTTCAGATATGTCCTCTTCTGGAGAGATCCAGGAAAGCTCTGTAAACAAATTGGCTAGATTCCCAAGTCCCTAGGAAAAGGGGCAGAACAAACTCAATTGGGTTCTGTTAAACAATGATTGACAGGTGTAAAGAACCAATCAATGCAACCAAACCCTTGCAAAACTGAACAGGCTTGCAGAAACACAATACAACAGTGCAAACCTTAGCAATTTAAAGTTTTACATACAAGTGACGCTTGCTGCGCCGTCACATTAATGCAAAAATAATCCAGGCTGACCAGCACTATATAGTAATGAGATTCCAATTTACAAATAACTATTAAATGTATTGTGGAAGGCTTTCATGGCTAGAATCACTGGGTTGCTGTGAATTTTCCATACAGCCCAGAAAACTCAAAACTATTAAATAATTCACCAATCTATAATTACTTATAATTTAATAGACTTACAGTACAAGAAAACATTTACTGACGTGTTTTGTAAAGTCATTCTCAATATGTAAATCATAAACTGATACTACAAAAAAAAACTCAATAAGAAGCATATTCCATTCCAAAGCATCTTCAATCACAATAAGTTAAAACATTTACAATAAAATTTCAAAGACGACTAAAATTATTTCATAAACATTTTAAAATCAATTTATAAACATACAAAAATACAAAAATTAAAAACAAACTTCCAAATAAAATAAATACACCCAGGCTTAAAAGCCTGCTTAAAGTTGTTGCCATTATGCCCTGCTCACAAACTCCCCCCAAAGCATCTGGTTGACTATCAATAAAAACAGAATCTAGGATCAAAGGGATCCTTTCTTGAATTCAGTAGGATTCTCCTGATATCTTTAAGAGGTGGATTTTGGAATGGCTACATCTCACATCAATGATGTAATGGGGAATTTTGTAGCACAAAAGCTCATTATGAGAGACACACACAAGTATGCACTCACAAACATAGCACAAATGTAAGGATGATTATGAATACACAGCCCTGCATAGGTACCTGAGAGTAAGCACTGAAATTATATAGTTTCAGATTGTAAAAAAAAATCCAAACAAACAAAAAAACACATTCCCCCCCCCCAAAAAAAAACTTGTAAAAAAAATCTTGGAAAGACATATTCCCAATTATACACACTAGAGTGGAGTCAGAAACCCATCAAAACCCAGAAACAAGCTCTATATAAGGTTCACTCTTATGTTAATCTCTCACAACAAAGCTTTCTGGTTGTACTTATTCTTGTAAGGTCTACTCATTACTCTCAAGCCCCGAATATCACGTCAAAATTCCTGCTTTGAAAGAAGCCTTAGATCCTCATTCCCCAACAGGCTTCCATATCAATGGGTTTATAATCATGCTGTCTTGGGAACTTATCCTATGAGCCCTCCCCCATTTTAAAACAATTTCAATCCATTTGGACAATGGAAAGTGACAGAGCCCATCCCAATACACAGGGGGACTTCCTGTCTGAACCCATCAAGTTGTGTAACATAAACATTTAAAACTGTCTCAAAAGAGGGAGGAGGGAGAAGACTACCAGAAATTGTGTCAGGAGCTGAGAATGCATGTATCCCATTTCCAAAGTGCCAAAAGCACATGCAATGGGATCTGACAGATTCACCCGTGTTGAATTGTTTCAGTGACGTGGAAGAATGGGCATTCCTCACCATTTTGAAGGGAAGCAATAAAGACACTCATGAAATAGTGGATAACTAACTGAAATAATGGAGGGAGACTTATGCCAAAGGGTGAGACTAGATGGCTATCTGTAAGGGGTCCTCTGAGTCTGTGTTCCTGCATGGCAGGGTGGTGGCCTGGATGGCCCTTGTGGTCTCTTGATTCTGTGATTGAGAGAAAATAGTCAAAGCAAGACTGGTTCTACCATTAGATGGAAGAAGGTATCAGAATCAGGCTGGATCTGCTGGGGAACAGGAGAAGCCTACTAGCCATTACCATCTTTTTGTTTTTGTCCTGGGCCCTTCAAATTATTTCTTCTGAATTGTAATGGAGAATATTAACTGGTAATCCAATTGGTTATGTTAAATGAACTGTGGATGTATGGATAAGTGAACCTTTGCCTCAAGAAATAAAAATAGATTGGGCCAGTTAGAACAGCACTGCTATGTGGGTCATATATGTATCTATATTACTATACTGTAGATATTTCACTGTCCACATTTCTACGAGACTCTTAAGTGCCATTTTGACCTGTATGCCATTGATATGTTTTATGGCTCCTGACTGGACTTCTACAGGGTGCACTTCAGTGAAAATTGTAAGTCTGGTAGACTTTTTGGAATGCTCCGTTATAAAAGTCACATTATTTTTCTCAAACTAAATAGTCCTTTAAAAACACTTTTTACAGTAACTCCCACTCCCTGATTTTCTTAGGAAGTGTGAATTTCACAGACAACTTGCTATGTGTGTGTGTGTGGGGGGGAGGGGTACACCTTGTTTTATATGAGGTAAATTAAGCTATGATTAACACTTTATAGTGAGCTTTTGTTCAACTATTATGGCCAACATGAAAGGCATGTCATGCTTCATTGTCTTATGTTCTTCCACTAATAGTGAACCTCCTTCACTTTCCTTTCAGATGATAAAAATACCAGTGGATTGCTCTAGATAAGTCCAAAACAACCTGTGGCCTTCTAGGCATTTGGAACTCCAACCCCCAGAAGCCCTAGCCATCTTCTAAGGCAGGGCTGTCCAACTTCTACCGGCCCAAGGGCCAGAATTCCAGTCACTGATCACCTGGGGGGCCACTCCACCCCGCCTCCAGCCACGCCCCCGGCCACACCCCCACCCCTCCTCCTCCGTTGTCCCGGTTTATAAACCCTTGTCCCGGTTTATTCCCAGGGAGAGGAGGAAGAGGGGAACGCAATTCTCCTGCCTCCTCCTCTCCCTGGGAATAAACTGGGACCCTGTGTCCCGGTTTTTCCCAGCCATGGGGGGAGTCTCCCCTGGCTCTCTCCCTGGGAGTAAACTCCCGTCCCCCAAAGCATCACGCCAGCGTCAGAAGCGGCGGCGCATGCACACTTTTGAGGATTTTTTCCCTCCCAAAAAAATTGGCGCATGGAATTTTAAAATATTTTTAATAATATTTTCTTGAAGGAGAGGAGGGCCGCAGGCAAGGGGCTGGCGGGCCGTGTGCGCCCCACGGGCCCCCTGTTGAACAGGCCTGTTGTAAGGAATTCTGGAAGCTGATGTTTTAAAGACCTAGAGGGTCACAGGTTGTGCAAGCCTGCTCTAGACTATGCTAATAGGGTAGAGGTACATTGCTGTTTGTGAGCTTGTCTTTTGTGAAAACTAGCAGTCAATGAGACAGTATAGGTCGTGGGCTCTTGTCTCAAGAAGAATGGAGCAAACTAATCTGCAGATAGAATACAGATTGGTAGCATAAACATGGCAACCCAGAAAAACAGCCCTTCTATGGATGATCTTCCTCCAATAATTTGAAAAGGCAATGGAGTACATTTTCCCTCTCCAAACAATTGTTCAAACACATACACAGAGTTTCTCTGTGTTCATATCTCTAAGTGACCACAGTGCGATACTTAGGTGTGAGATACTTATGTATTCTAACACTGTTCCTTTAATTAACACAAGAAACTGATTTTTAAAACCTATATTGAGGGAAAAAAAATCTCCTCAGTTACTATGCATGCACACACACACCTGCCTGCTATCATATTTTACCATATGTTCTATTAATTAGCTGTATTGCTTATTTACTTGCATTGGCTAATTAATTGTTAATGAATTTGTTAAATTCACATTTCCTTCAGATGGACAGCATGTGACAAACAACCCTTACAGGTTTTGTAGCTCCCACAATCTTTGTGTTTTGTTTCCTGAAATAGGAGTGACACTATTTTGAAAATATATTATGTTTTGTATTCAAGGATCTCCATTGAATTTGCAATATCAACTTCTGTCTTCAAAGGGGAGAAACATCTCATCTTGTCATTTTACATGACGCAAATGGTCAAAGAGAGTATTGAGTGAAGGCAGAGGATACACAATAGCTAAGTGGCAGAACCACTATACAAGAATCAATGGGTGGCCTCCTTCCTCCGGGACCGGGGACAACGTGTGGAGGGGGGCGGGGAGGTCTCTGGGAGATCCCTACTTGATTGTGGGGTCCCCCAGGGGGCCATCCTCTCCCCCTTATTATTCAACGTGTACATGCGCCCCCTGGCCCAGCTGGCCCGCGACTTTGGTCTGGAGTGTTATCAGTACGCTGATGACACCCAGCTTCTGCTGAGAATGGACAGCAGGCCGGACACCGTACCTGATTGTTTCCATCAGTGCCTAGAGGCCGTGACTGGTTGGCTGCGGGCTAGCCGGCTGAAGGTGAACCCGTTGAAGACGGAGATCTTGTGGCCTGGTCAACCTGGGCGGGATGAGTGCCGGTTGCCTACCCTGGACGGCGAACGGCTTAACCCGTCGCCTGTTGTTAAGAGCCTAGGTGTCCAACTGGACCCCCTGCTGACCATGGAGACCCAGGTCTCCGCGGCCAGCAGGGCGTCATTTTTTCACCTACGACAGGCTAGGCGACTGGCACCCTACCTTTCCAGGGACGACCTGGCCACGGTGATCCAAGCGATGGTCATCTCGAGACTAGACTACTGTAACGCCCTCTACGTTGGCCTTCCCTTGGCTACAGTTCGGAAACTCAAGCTAGTGCAGATTGCCGCTGCTCGCTTGCTGACGGGAACGTCGGTAAGGGAGCACATCACGCCCATCCTCCGGCAGCTGCACTGGCTGCCTATTGAGTACCGAATTGCCTTCAAGGTGTTGGTGTTAACCTTTAAGGCTTTACACGGCCTAGGGCCTGCGTACCTGAGGGACCGCCTTGCCCCATACATTCCCCCGAGATCACTACGTTCAGAGGAGTTGAATCTGCTCCTGATTCCATCGGTCCGCGCCTGTCACCTGTCTGCTACTAGGCAAAGGGCTTTCTCCGTGGCAGCTCCGGTACTCTGGAACTCTCTCCCGGATGATGTCCGAGCCGCCACGGAGCTTATCCCGTTCCGCAGGGCCTGCAAGACCGCCCTGTTCAGACTGGCCTTTGGCTAGGTGAGTAAGCCGAACGTACTCATCTTCCTAAGCAGCACCCTGGTTCAGGGAACGCTACAGCATGTACACTATTTTAATTTCGGGACTTATGTTGTATTTTATTTTGTATTTTAGTGTACGGCGACATGGATGTCACATGCCAGCCGAGTTTTATGATGTTATCCGCCCCGAGCCTGCAGGGAGGAGCGGAATACAAGATGGAACAAATAAATAAATAAATAAATAAATAAATAAATAAATAAATAAATAAATAAATAAATAGGAGCCTGAAATGCCAGTTCGGTTCTTCATTTACAAAAATAATTGCATGGGTGTGGAGGAGTGAAACAGAGGTAACTAATAGTGGAGGAACTTGTGAGTCAGGCAGAAGATTTAGGAGCAAAAGCTGTGGAAATCCATCTACTGTACTGCCTTGTAGCATAATGTGTCTTGCAGGATCAGCAGAGTCCAGCTGCCAATGGCTGTCTCTTGTTTTTCAAGAGGTCTGTTTTATCACCCATTTGGCTAGAAGCTTTCCACTGCCTGAAGTGTCTAACAATAAGCTTTGTCAGAGGGCAGAATTGGGGTACTAATAATCATGCCAGCAATAATCCTTGTTTATACCACTAGTTTTGTTTACAGTTGTAACACGATGCACCCCAGAATGCTTAAAGAAATAGTTTTGGAAAGATTTTTAAGTATTTAATTCCTGTTGCTCATTATAGTGCTAATTGATAACTTGCTGCCATTAGTCACTGAAAAATTGAAAAACTAATTCATTATATCACTTGTTTTGTGGCTGGATACCTCCCCATTGCCTGGAAGAATAGGTGGGAAACTAAATGTAACCAGAAACTGTTAGTTATTACTGCAAGAGAGTCAACTTTATTCTCTCTTCTTACTTTTCAAATGTATATTTACTGGATCTTGTTTTCCTGTTTGTTACAAGTAAATATATACAGTGTTCCCTCACTTATCGTGGGTGTTATGTTCCAGGACCACCCGCAAAAACTAAAAATCCATGAAATAGGGATGCTATATATGTATATTGAGTTCCAATACTGAGGCAGAAGCGAGAAGAGATTTAAAGGCACAGCACACCTTTTTTGCTAGCTATTTCTGCTTTGCTTTGCAATCTCTCTTGATTGGCTGCCTCTCCACACTCCATCATTGCCAGGAGGCGGGATTAGAACACCACTCTGGGCCACAGTAACCATTCATAATCTTCGCTTGGCTTTTCTTCGCAAACTAAGATTCAGGAAGGACTCATCCCACGCTTTCTACAAGCGCGTTGATGATTCGAAGGTTGGATGTGTCCTTCGAGCCTGTGCAAAGGATTTTTCTGGTGGAGCGCAGCATGCACAGAGCTGGCCTCACCCTTTAAACCAAAGGTTCTTCTGCCGGGGCCTAGCAAGCTGGGACGGTGGCAGAGAGGTCCTCAGGTCATAAGTTTGGTTTGAGTTTCCTTCTCTTAGATGGTTGTTCTTACAGGGTTAAACGAGCACCATCTGCCCAGGTTTGAAATCAGAGTTTTCTTTCTCCTAGGATGGTTGCCAAAAGGCTAGAGAGCCTATCCTACCCGTTGACGCTCTTTGTCAGATCCTTTGGTTGTGACCTGTCTGGCATGGGAGGCCCTACCGGTGACTATTATGCCTCGCCAGCATAGCTCACAACTTCATTAGGGTACACAAGCTTCTCCCCCACAACAAGGGGGCGCCAATGGAGAGGCCATTCATAAACTGAGAGGCAAAAACCCACGAAATAGCAAGTCTGCAAAAAGTGAACCGCAAAGTAGTGAGGGAACACAGTAATGCATGTTTTCTAACTAATCCTCATGAGAATTTCTTAATAAAGTAAGGTCAGGAGCATCAAAGCTCTGAAAATCTTTGAAGATTACAAAACTTGGAACATGTGGTTCTGTGTCAGGAAGGGAAGTGTAGGCAGATAGTTTTGTGAGTACCCTAGATACTCCTCATGTAGAAATTTTAGTCAAAAAATCAGCCCAAAAAGCTTGGATTAATTTATCTATGGGTTAAAATAAGCATTACACCTGAATTCCTATCTAAAAAGGAACCATCCTCTTCTCTGAGTAGAGTGGTGAAAGGCAAGAACTTGGTCTATCCTAGGGTCCGTACACAGGCCCAAAACCCATAATGGTTTTGGGCCTGTGTAAGGACCCTAGGATAGACCAAGTTTAATCTACAATAAGATAGGATTTCCCAGTTAAATCTAGATTTTGAAAACACCTGAAAAGATCCAGATCTTATTGCAAGGCTTCTTTCCTGGTATTGGGCCTGTGGGGATTGACACTCAAAACCGCCTTTTGCAATCCCTGGGGTCAATCCCCAATGCCATCCTGGTTTTTTGGGCTCTTCTTCACTCCA
This sequence comes from Anolis apletophallus, assembly GCA_030556195.1. Taxonomy (NCBI): domain Eukaryota; kingdom Metazoa; phylum Chordata; class Lepidosauria; order Squamata; family Anolidae; genus Anolis; species Anolis apletophallus. The sequence continues at coordinate 8,209,934 of JARBWK010000004.1, read as the reverse complement.
ACCCTTCCCCTCGCTTCCCCATGTTCCTCTAAATTTACTGGAGGGACCTGGTGGCATCCAGTAGAAAGCTAATGACATGTCAAAATGATGTGTCTGGAGCTTTGGAGAGGTGAGTTTAGAGGAAAGTTTAGAGGGAAAACAGGTGTGTGTGTGTGTGTGTGTGTGTGTGTGTGTGTGTGTGTGTGTAGCTCGCCACCATTCCAGCAAAATCCTAGGGTTTGGGGCTGCTGTGCAAATGCTTTAAATAATACTAGATAAGTTCTGATCTCGTTATAAGTTAAGACCAAGATATTTAACCCCAGAATTGAGAAAGATCAAATTCTCCAAGAAAGTCTAGTTGGGATGCTGTGCATTTGGGATAGAAGAGAAAACTGGGTAGACTTTTGGAACTTTCTAAAACAAATCTACATTTTCCTTTATTGATACTATTATAGAAAATAATAGCAAGTAAAGTCTTCCTGAATGTGGAACAGTAATAGTTCTAATACAACTGGATGTGATTTTCAAATCACTTTATTTATTTATTTATTTCGGGATTTTACCACGCTCTTCTCAACCCCCAAGGGGGGACTCAGAGCGGCTTACAGTACGGCACAATTCGATGCCCACATAATCACAATATAAAACCCCAAAACCCTTCAACAATTAAAATACATTAAAAATACATTAAAATACAACTACATTAGCACCATACACATTCACTCTGGATTAAAACAATGTTCAGTCCATAAAAACATTGGCCATAATCACCCACTTCCATTAAAAACCAATCTAAAATGCTGCCTTGTGCTGGTGTACAAATGCCTGGTCCCACAGCCAGGATTTTACTTTTTTCCTGAAGGCCAGGAGGGATGTGGTGGATCGTACATCCATAGGAAGCGCATTCCACAGGCGGGGAGCCACCACCGAGAAGGCCCTATCCTCGTCCCCACCAGCCTCATCTGAGACGAGGCGGGAGCGAGAGCAGGGCCTCTCCGGATGATCTTAGATTACGAGGTGGGACATAGCGGCTGATGCGTTCGGACAAGTAGGCTGGGCCAGAACCATATAGAGCTTTAAAGGTCAAAACCAGCACTTTGAATTGAGCCCGGAATTGGACCGGCAGCCAGTGGAGCTGACACAACAGGGGGGTGGTATGCTCCCTGTATGTAGCTCCCGTTAGCAATCTGGCTGCCGCCCGCTGGACTAATTGCAATTTCCGAACAGTCTTCAAAGGCAGCCCCACGTAGAGTGCGTTGCAGTAATCTATTCGGGATGTGACCAGAGCGTGGACGACCGTAGCCAGATCAGACTTCCCAAGGTACGGGCGCAGCTGGCGCACGAGTCTTAACTGTGCAAAAGCTCCCCGGCCACCGCTGAGACCTGGGGTTCCAGGCTCAGCGATGAATCCAGGATCACTCCCAAGCTGCGAACCTCGTCTTCAGGGGGAGGTTAACCCCATCCAACACAGGCTGTAACCCTATGCCCTGTTCGGCCTTTCGACTGACCAGGAGGACCTCTGTCTTGTCTGGATTTAGTTTCAATTTGCTAGCCCTCATCCAGTCTGACACAGCAGCCAAGCACCGGTTCAAAGTCTGGACAGCCTCCTTGGTGACAGGTGGGAAGGAGTGACAGATCTGGATGTCATCTGCGTACAGATAACACCTTACTCCGAAACTCCGAATGATCTCTCCCAGCGGTTTCATGTAGATGTTGAATAACATCGGGGACAGAACTGAACCCTGAGGGACTCCACAGGACAACGGCTGTGGAGCCGAACAGGTGTCACCCAATGACACCTTCTGGGTATGACCTTCCAGGAAGGATTGGAGCCACTGCAGAGCAGTACCCCCAAGCCCCATGTCTGCAAGGCGACCCAGAAGGATACCGTGGTCAACGGTATCGAAAGCCGCTGAGAGGTCCAGCAGAACCAACAGGGACACACTCCCCCTGTCGAGCTCCCGGCGTAGATCATCTACCAAGGCGACCAAGGCTGTTTCAGTACCATGTCCCGGCCTAAAGCCAGACTGTGCCGGATCAAGATAATCAGTGTCTACCAAGAACCCCTGGAGTTGCGAAGCCACCACACGCTCCATGACTTTGCCCAAATAGGGAGATTGGAAACTGGCCGATAGTTCACTAATTGAGTGGGGGTCCAGTGATGGTTTCTTCAACAGCGGTTTTATCACAGCTTGCTTTAAGCTGGCTGGAATTTTGCCCTCCTGTAAGGAGGCATTAACCACCACCTTCACCCACTCTGCCAAACCCCCTCTGGCTTCCTTTATCAGCCAGGATGGGCAGGGGTCTAGGATGCATGTAGTGGGCCTCGCCTCTCCAAGGATCTTGTCCACATCCTCGAGCTGAACCAATTGAAACGAATCCATTAAAACCGGACAAGCAGATGCTCGTGTCACATCCTCAGAGACTGCCGTTAAAGTGGTATCGAAATCGGATACCACTTGTATGGACTTGTATTTTGATATTCATGAGCTTAGTAAAGTTCCTTTATTGAACAAAGTGAATTTTCTAGCCAGCACGATCTTTCTAACAAGGAAATTCTCAGATCTATAGTACTATAATGGAACTATTCCGGGTTCTCCTAGGGCTTCTGAACCAGGTTTGCATACTCTCCAGCTCTCCTGATTTGGTAAAGATAATCCTGATTAATGTTCTCATCCCACTGTTTCAGCTGTATTTAAAATGTCACAGATTTTCCTTTCTTTTCCCATTTCTTATCTTTGCCATCAATTGACTTCAGTTGTTACAAAATGAGGGCGCTTCCAGACTTCACTTAAACCCATGCCAAAGCAGATTTAAGAAATCCACTCCGACATGGGTTTAAGTCTCCACACCTCCCCACAAAACCTAGGCTTTCTCAGGAAGCTGTTCCCATGCCATCGTGGTAAGTACCACACAATTGTATGGGGCCATGCCACTCCCCGAAACATCCTTAAAATAAGAAAAACTTACCAGGCCACCAGGAGGAGTTGGTTTGGGGAGGGATGGGTGCCCTCCTTGGTTCTCCAGGCTCATGGGGCCTGAAGAACCAAGATGGGCTGTGGGCAGGGCCGGCCAGGATTTTGTTTCGGAGGGGGCTGAGTTTGGTTCAGGGGCTGAGACTGGGTGGAAGAGGGTCTACCCTAGCAAATCTTTTGTATTGTTATCCCAATAACCCCATTAATGTGGGATATAATGAGCCTGGTGATCAGATCATGATATGAATAAACATAACAGTTTAAATAATGTACCAGTAAGGCCTTTTCGCGGACCACCCTGAGAATTTCGGGGGGGGGGGGCTGAAGCCCCCTTAGCCCCCCCTGCATTTTGGGCACTGTCTGGAAGGGCTCTGAGTTTGAAGTGCAAAAGTATTTCCACTTAATTAAGTCAGCAGGGGAAATGGGAATCTTGCCCTTTCCAGGAGGAAGAGAAAAAAACCAACTGTTTGTATGATTCTCATCATTTATAACATTTGCCACACTTTGATGTTACTTGGCTACATATGTCCTGGATTTCATCTGTGAAATGTCGGAGGGTAGGCATTTGCAGGCTTTGGAAATAAATTAAACCCTACAGATCTTCTCAGCAAAGGCAAACATGGAATGTATGCACCTAAAGTAGCCTTTTATCCTGCTTTCTATCATCATCCCTCTCATTAAACCTCCCTTCTGTACATTGCTTTCTGTGTCCCATCTCTCCTCTGCCATAAGAGACACTCCAGTAGTTCTGCAGGAAAAGTAAGTACTGTTGAATGGTGCCCTAAATCAAGACTTCTCCCTCATAGGCACCCAAACAAGCTGCTCTAAAAAGCCCTCATTTATGATGTCAGCAAATTACCTCTTCAAATCATGCCCAGATGTGCAATTGAAAGCTCAGTCACCTTGTCTTTTTATTCCTGCCTGCAATGCCTCGTGCACGCCTGTGTCATTCTGTACACAATAAATCATGCTCAAGTACATAAAATGCACCTGTTATTATTATTATTAATTATTATTATTGCACCGGTAAGTTTTATGGCTTCCCTAATCTCAGCAGCATACTAAAATCCACATCACTTTGCTCTCTGATAGGCAAGGTGGGAGGCTCGTTGTAAGCTCCTCAGAGCAAAGACCTTTGCCATGGCATCCATTGCAGCATGTATGCTTTGCACCACAGGAATAATAGGCAAGTATTCCCATAATTCATGCCATTAGCAAGAACCAGAACAGCTTGTCTGAACAGGATGCTTGGTTTATAATATACATGTGCTCCATTTCAAAAAGCAAAAGGACAGTGGTAGTCAAAACACAAAAACAGTGAGCCATATTTTGGAGGTGGGGTCTGGCAGAGGACCCTGAGGGTAAATGAGGTCATAACGTTTAGAGGGGAGTAAAACTGATTCACAATCTTACAGGCAAGTTCACCCACATGCTGCCATCTGCTGTTATTTGTTATATTGCAATATGCTGTTTGTGGAACGGATGGGGTTTTATTCTCCCAAGGCAACCAAAGCTGATATATCTCTGTGTTTCTTACAAACTGTTAGGAATTTTGGGAGCTGAAGTCTCAAACACCTGGAGGACCAAAGGTTGGGAACCACTGTTCTATACAAAATGTGAGCTCTTTTGCCTTATATCTCATCCCATAAATCTTCCCAATGACGTTGCAAACGATAGAAAAGGCAATAAACACTATTAATATATATATATATATATATTTTAAAAATACGCATAATTCTTAACACATGGCACATTTCTATTTTATTGCTCTAGTAAGAAAAAATAGTACGTAAGAGGCTTTTGCTTTTCCAATGACACCTAGATTGACATCTTTGTAATGAAACCTATTGGGGGCGGGGGGAGTAATTGAATGTTTCTGTGGACTGGAATCACTCTGATGCCTAATTAGTATATAAAAATACATTTCTAATAATGATCACAAGATGGTAGGACTGGCACACTTTTTTTCTTTAGCAAGGCTTAATTATGTTATCAGGCACCAATATATTTGAAATTATTAGCAGTCAGTCACAATCATTCCACATACCAGAACTCTAATTTTATTGAATCAGAAAAAAACTCTATAGTGTATGAATTTACCTCAAGGTCATTTATGTGAATGATAGCATAGCTTCAGAGATGAATGAAAGTTAGAAAATAGGAATGGTGAGTCACGTTTCTGGCATTCACACATACAATTAATCTCTGCAATAAGCATTCGTCATAATGAACTCATTGGGAGGGGTTTGTGCAGAATCTTTTTGGGGAGTACACACAAAAGGGAGGTCAGTTATCCATTTCTAAAAATGAGGAAGTGCATCAGCAGGAAGGATGGCAGGAGAGGGCTCAATTTGCATAAAATTTGCATATGGTGATTTCTATGTACAGATACAAATTTAGAAATAATTATTCTCATTTAAATAGAAATACAGTATACTTCTGTGACTAAGTGACCTATGTGCCTTTTTTTTACGGCATGAACATTAAGAACTGAGCATTTTGTGTGGTGGTACACTCTGACAGAAGGACGGACACCTTCATCTATCAGAAAAGTGAAACATGAGGTACTTGTTGAAAACATGCATGCCTATCTATGAAGCCTTCTATGCGGATTTTAATGTACACATTTTATATCAATTGCATGTACAGTTTTATATTAAAATTCAAGAATCTTAGTTGGAAGGGATTACAAGGGCCATCTTCAGACATGCAGAAATAGAGAACTAAAGCCACTTCCAAAGATGCCCATCCAACATTCACAGTTGGAGACCCCACTCCACCTCCAAAGAAATCGATTCCATTGTCAAACAGAACTACAGTGAAAAAAGTCTTCCTAATGTTTAAATTGATTTTTTTTTCAAATTTGAAACAATTGCATCATGTTTTAATATCTGGACCAGGAGAAAGTAAGCTTACTCCATCTATTTACATGACATGCTTTCAAATATTTCAAAGTTGTTATCATGTCATCTCTCAGTCTTCTCTAGCCAAACACACCCACTCTCTAAATTGTTTCTCATAAGGCTTCGTTTCTAGACAGGCATGTAGCCAGGGGGGCTATTTTTTGGTCCGCGATTACTGGTACATTATTTAAACTGTTACGTTTATTCATATCATGATCTGATCATGCTCATTATATCCCACATTAATGGGGTTATTGGGAATAAGAATACAAAAGATTTGCTAGGGTAGACCCTCTTCCACCCAGTCTCAGCCCCCCCCCCCCCCGAACCAAACTCAGCCCCCTCCGAAACAAAATCCTGGCTACGGCCCTGTTTCTAGATATATTTTTTTCATCTTAGTTTCCCTCTTCTGGACATATTCCACCTTTTCCAATAACACTCTTGAAATTTGGTGCCTAGAACTGTGCACAATATTCCAGGTAAAATCTGTCCAAAGCAGAATAGAATGACACTACTAATTCCATTAACATAAGAACATAAGAAGAGCCATGCTGAATCGGACCTCAGCCCATCTAGTCCAGCATTCTGTATCACACAGTGGCCCACCAGTTGTACAAGGGGATCCGAGCAGAAGGGAGGGCAAACCCTGACCTGCTCCCGACCCCCACAACCAGTACCCAGGGAAATCCTGCCTACCTCAACCAACTCCGAGGTGGCACTTGAATGTCCTTTTCATTGAAGTACCATATTGCATTGCACTGCACTGCATTGCACTGCACTGCATGGTTTTGATTCCTGTACACCATTTTTGAGCCCTCGGTGGTACAGTGGGTTAAACCACTGAGCTGCTGAGCTTGTTGACTGAAAGGGAGCGGTGTGAGCTTCCACTGTCAGCCCCAGCTTCTGCCAACCTACCAGTTCAAAAACATGCAAATATGAGTAAATCAATAGGTACGGCTCCGGCAGAAAGGTAACGGCGCTCCATGCAGTCGTGCCCTGCTTAGTTTAATTCTAATACCTTAATTTGATGTTTTATTCTGTTTTATGCTTTTACGTGGTTTGTGAGCCGCTCCGAGCCCTCGGGGAGTGGCGGCATATAAGACCGAATAATAAATAAATAAAAATAAATAAATGACTTTGGAGGTGTCTACGGACAACGCCGGATCTTCGGCTTAGAAATGGAGATGAGTACCACACCCCAGAGTCGGACACAACTGGACTTAATGTTGTCTTTATCTTTACCTACACCATTTTGGCATCACTGTTTCAGCATTTTTTATATAAAAAAACATACTAATCAATAACAAGAAAGAGATCAATGGATCAAATAATCAATTCACAAACCCAAGTCATTCGCTCTGCCTTCTTATAGTGTTGTTCTTTATGTTCCCACTAGGGGGTGTGCATGCCTCCATTTGGCAATACCGGATCTGGGGAAATTAGTTGATCTGGTTGCTGGACTTCCAAAAAATGGCCAGACGAGGAGCAGCTGAAGGCCCAGCCGATACAGATCACTAATAGCTGAATCTTTCGGCGAATGGGTGCTAATGGGGCTGAGCGGCACTCTGCCTGAGGCAGAGACTGTGGCATTTGGGGGGCTTTGTAAATTGGGCAAGAGCGGGCACTTGGTGGTGGTGGCTCCTTCTTTCTTCCCTGGCAGCCTACCATTTCCCTTTCCGAAGCCCTCCTCCCTTGGCAGAGTGCCCGCTTGAGGCAAACAAGGCTGGAGAGAGAAAAAGGCTTCCCAAGGCCTTTTGACAGAGAACATAAGAACATAAGAACATAAGAAGAGCCATGCTGAATCGGACCTCAGCCCATCTAGTCCAGCATTCTGTATCACACAGTGGCCCACCAGTTGTACACGGGGATCTCGAGCAGAAGGGAGGGCAAAACCCTGACCTGCTCCCGACCCCCCCACAACCAGTACCCAGGGAAATCCTGCCTACCTCAACCAACTCCGAGGTGGCACTTGAATGTCCTTTTCAGTAACTACTGATACACTTGGTATCCATGAATCTGTCTAATCCTGCCTTAAAGTTGTTCAGGCTGACAGCTGTCACAACCTCTTCTGGAAGTGAGTTCCATAACCCAATGACCCTCTGGGTGAAGAAATATTTCCCTTTATTAGTCCTAATTTTCCTACCTTGAGCTTCAGGAGTGCCCTCTAGTCCTAGTGTTTTGTGACAAAGAAAATAATTTTTTTTTCACCTTTTCTATCCCATGCATGATTTTATACACTTCGATCAAGTCACCTCTTAAACGCCGTCTTTCAAGGCTGAAAAGACCAAGGCGTTGCAACCTGATTTCATAAGGGAGCCGCTCCATCCCTTGGATCATTCTTGTTGCCCTTTTCTGTACCTTTTCCAGTTCCGTTATATCCTTCTTAAGGTGCGGAGACCAGAATTGTACACAGTACTCCAAATGTGGCCTTACCATAGATTTGTAGAGAGGTAATACAACGTTTGCTGACCTATTTTCGATTCCCTTTCTGATCATGCCTAGCATAGAATTTGCTTTTTTCACTGCTGCAGCGCACTGGGTTGACATCTTCATTGAGCTGTCCACCAAGACCCCAAGATCCCTTTCCTGGTTTGTCTCGGAAAGCTTTGACCCCATCAATTTGTAGGTGTAGTTGGGGTTCTTTGCCCCGATGTGCATGACTTTACACTTGTTTAGGTTAAAATGCATTTGCCACTTTGTTGCCCATTCACTCAATTTCGAGAGATCTTTCTGGAGCTCTTTACAATCAGTTTCATTTTTAACTACCCTGAACAATTTAGTGTCGTCTGCAAACTTTGCTACCTCAGAATTCACTCCTACATCCAGATCATTAATGAATAAATTAAAAAGTAGCGGACCCAAAACTGAGCCTTGGGGTACGCCACTTCTCACCTCTTTCCACCCAGAGAAATGTCCGTTTATTACCACCCTTTGTTTCCTACAGTTTACCCACGTTCCAATCCAGGACAAGACCTGTCCTCTGATTCCATGGCTGAAGAGCTTATTTAGGAGCCTTTGGTGAGGGACTTTGTCAAAAGCCTTTTGAAAGTCAAGGTAAACAATATCAATTGGGTCCCCTTTATCTATGTGTTTATTTACACCCTCAAAGAATTCTAACAAGTTAGTAAGACATGATTTGCCTTTGCAGAAACCATGTTGATTTTCTTTCAGCAATGCCTGTTCTTCTATGTGCCTAGTAATTTTTTTTTTAATAATGGTTTCCATCATTTTGCCTGGAACTGAGGTTAAACTGACTGGTCTATAATTTCCTGGATCACCTCTGGATCCTTTCTTGAAGATCGGTGTTACATTTGCCTCCCTCCAGTCCTCGGGTACAGTGCCTGATCTTAGAGAAAGGTTATATATCTTAGCTAGAAGTTCAGCAATTTCACACTTGAGTTCCTTAAGAACTCTGGGGTGGATGCCGTCTGACCTGGTGATTTGTTGACATTTAGTTTAGTAAGGCATATGAGAACATCCTCCTTGTTTATCTCTATCTGTTTTAATTCTTTTAATTCCCTCCCTGAAAAACTGACTCAGCTGAAGGCATATGTTGTCTGTCCTCCTGTGTGAAAACGGAGGCAAAGAAGTCATTTAGCCGCTCAGCAATCTCTTTGTCTTCGCTGATTTTCCCTTTCTGGCCATTGTCGTCGAGTGGCCCAACTGCTTTTCTAGTTGGGTTCCTGCTTCTGATGTACTTAAAGAAGTTTTTGTTGTTTTTTTAATATTCTTTGCTATGTGTGCCTCAAAATCTCTCTTGGCTTTCCTGACTGTTGCTTTGCATTTAGTTTGCCAGAGCTTGTGTTCCTTTCTGTTCTCCTCGGTAGGAAGAGCCTTCCATTTCTTAAATGAGTTTTTCTTCTTTCCAATCACATCTTTTACTTCATTTGTAAGCCATACTGGTGTCCTTTTGGACTTTCCATGCCTCTTTCTTTTTATTGGAATGCATTTTAGTTCGGCCTGTTTTAAGGTATTTTAAACAGTTTCCAAGCATTTTGGAGGGATTTGATTTTTAGTTAGTTTGTTCTTTACAATTTTTCTCATTTTGGTGAAATTCCCTTTGTGAAAATTTAAGGTCTCTGTGTTAGTTTTCACTGACAGTTTGCTATCCAAACTTAAGTTGAAGGTTATTGTGTTGTGGTCACTGGTACCTATGGGCTCAGTTACAAGGACATCTTGAACGAGATCTTGTTCATTAGTTAGCACCAAGTCCAGGATCCCCTTTCCCCTGGTTGGTTCCATGACCATCTGCTCAAGGGAATAATCAGCTAGCATGTCGAGGAACCTTGTCTCTCTTTCATGCATAGAACAAGAATTTGGCCAATCTATTTGGGGATAGTTGAAGTCCCCCATTATGACTAATGTATTTCTTTTTGAGGCCTGTTTAACTTCATTTTCCAGATAGCAGTCTGCCTCTGGAGTTTGGTTGGGAGGGCGATAGCAGATCCCTAGTGCTAGATTAGTTTTTTGTCCTGGGATTTTTACCCACAATGTTTCTGTAGGTGAGTTTGAAATTTCTTGAAGTTCTAATTCATGAGATTCTAGCTCCTCATTTATGTACAGGGCCACACCGCCACCATTTTTCCCTCTCCTGTCTTTCCTGTACAGTTTATAACCTGGAATCTTTGTGTCCCATTTGTTTTCCTCCGTCCACCAGGTTTCTGTTATGCCAATAATATCAATATTTTTTTCCTTTGCCAAATATTCCAACTCCCCTATTTTTGTTCGAAGGCTTCTAGCGTTCGCGTACAGACATTTATATTTATTTCTCTGGTGCACTTTCAACTTTGGCTGTTTGTGAGAATTTTCAGAAGGCCTACCATGTCCTACCTCTCGACTACTACTATCTATCTTTTCTGTTGACTCAGCCATTTGTGTATGGATTTCGTCCTCCATACTTGGCATTTCACCCTCTCGAACCGGAAGCTGCCCAGCTCCTGTCGACTTTCCCCTAGGAATCAGTTTAAAAGCTGCTCTGAAATCTTTTTAATATTAGTCGCCAGCAGTCTGGTTCCATTTTCGCTCAAGTGTAACCCGTCCCTTTGTACAGGTCTGGCTTTCCTGAAAATGTTCCCCAGTTCCTAACAAATCTAAAACCTTCCTCTCGACACCACTGCCTCATCCACGCATTGAAGCTCCTGAGCTCTGCCTGTCTGGCTGTCTCTGCGCGTGAACAGGTAGCATTTCCGAGAATGCTACCTTTGAGGTCCTGGACCTTAATCTTCTACCTAGCAACCTAAATTTGGCTTCCAGGACCATCCGCTTAGCCTTCCCAATGTCACTGGTACCAACGTGTACCACGACCACTGGCTCCACCCCAGCACTATCTACCAGCCTATCTAGATGCCTCGTAATGTCCGCGACCTTTGCACCCGGCAGGCAATTTACCATGCGGTCATCACGTCCATCACAAACCCAGCTCTTTCTATGTTCGGACAATCAAATCACCTACTACAAGAAGCCCACCTCCTACCACCTTGTCGAGAAGTATCTTCGGTGCACGAAGATATGGGCACAGCCTCTGAGGAAGGGGTCCCAACTGAGGGAGCTGGTCCCTCTTCCTCAGACTGATGTTCTCCCTGCCCAAGACCCCCATTTTCCAAGGCAGCTGGAGGGCTGCTCATCATGGAGTGGGATGCTCCTGTTGCATCTCTGGAGATCTTATCCTCCAGCCTCACTTCCTCTCTGTGCTTCTCCAGGTCTGCTACCTTGGCTTCAAGGGAAGAAACACGTTCCCTGAGAGCCAGGAGCTCACTGCAGCGAACGCACACCCAAGACTTCTGCCCGGCAGGCAGATAGTCATACATGTGACACTCGATGCAAAACACTGGGAACCCTCCCACTGCTGGCTGGCTACCTCCATTTCTTATTAATAATTTTTTTTTGTAGATTAACTGTTTTGTTGTGGTCTTAATTTACTTAATTTAATTTTTTACAAGTCTTTGGATATTTCTTTTCCGACTTGTTACAAGTTTATGCTCTAAAGACCTAAAGCAAGAGAGAGCCCTGCTGGGAACTAGCTTTACCAGCATCACTTTAAATGGTACAGGCATTGAAGGAGCCTCTTTGCTCCCACCCGGGGCATGATAAGAGTTCAGTATTCTCTCTCTTGCTGTTTCTCATGTTTATTTATTTATTTATTTACAGCATTTCTACCCTACCCTTCTCAACCCCCGGGGGGGGGGGGGGATGATGACTCATGTCCATTCTCCTCCCCTCTTGTGGCACATGCTGGCTGGACTTCAATTCTTAGAATCCCCTCTTGTGGTTTTTTTTAAATCAAAAAAATGTTATGGTACAAACTTTAATAATTTCCCAAATCTCAGTGGATTGGTGAAACGTTCTGAAACTTACTGGCACAAAAATGACCCCCCCCCCACCTATGTTGGGAATTTCCTAGTAAATGGAATTGGGGGGGGGGCAGCCAAAAACAGGACCAAAATTGTACTTTTTTATGAGTTGCACACACATAGTCTCCACTAGACTTGGAATTGATACCTTCTGTAGTTGAAGATGCTCTCTAACAGTTAAACCACTTAGTTCCTATTCCTTGCACTAAACTATGCCACTGTTTTAATCCAAGCACAGTGATGTGTTTTTGTTAGTTATTATCAGTGATAATGCCCCTGCTATAGTTTTCACTAATACTGTTTTCACCCCCTATCCTATCCCTGCTCTCAATGGTTCATAGCATCCCTCCAGTTCTGGTTGCAATTGTTGCCAGCTTATTGGGAGACAGCCTCTTCATAAGAGCAATATCTGTGAAACCAATTATAGAGAGAAAGATGAGCTATCCATAGGACAGATGCTGGCCAACTATTCTCCCTGTCTGCATTACGGATGAGCACTGGGTTACTGTAATATGATGGATAACAGAAGTGAGGAATGTGAAAAATATGCTAAAAGAATCTCCATTATCCAAAAGAAATACAGAGGGAAAGGAAATACAGGTTCACCTCTGATATTGTACAGGCAACATTGGTCTGTTTTCTTTCCCACTAATCCATGGATGTCAGAAAAACAAGGAAGGGGGAGGGAGGGATTTTTGTTAAATCCTTTGATTTAGGGGTGAGCATGATGATTCAATCTAAGATTTGCATATTTTACCATCAGCATTGGGCTATTGCAATATAGTGTTCAGACACTAGGCTATCACTCTGGAAACTAGGGTTCAAATCTCTGCTTGGTCATAGAGAACCTTGATAAAAAAATCATACTCTTTCAGATTCTAAGGAAGGAAAAAGGCAAAACACACTTTGAACAAATCTTGCTAAGAAAACCCCATGGCAGTTGTGCCTTCGGTTCACAATAAGGTGGACATGACGTAAAGGCACACAACAACCCAACAACATTACTGTGGCAACGAATTATAGTCAGAAAATGCTAAGTTTCTCAACCTGATATAATAGAGATTAGAATTGGAGACAGATGGGTTAATTTCCCACATAAATAATATCTGTGTGAAGCTAATTCTTGGGGAAACCATGCTTGCCAGCCTGTGCTCTTTGCAGGGATGGTGGAATTAAAATATAGCTGGAGAAAGAAATTTACAAGAAACATATTTTAGTTTCAGAACCTGGGAAGTTAGAATGAACGTAACAGCACAATGAACCCTTTGTATAACTGTCTGGAAAATATGATGTTGTAGGAGTCAAGCCATCTTCCTATCACACCAATCCATTATAGATGGTTTCACAATTTACTTAAATTAATTCATCTTTAAATCAACATACCAAAATTGTGTGTCAATTTGTATGGAGTAGGAAACTCCTAGAGCACAAATAATCTAATGTGAATGGATTTTTTTTTAAAAAAAGCTAATTCAGTTACTAAACTGAATCAGAATTGGCATGTATAGTATTCCAAAGAGTGGCCACAACTATAAATAAAACTTATTCCAGAATATAGATGGAAGCTACTGGATGGATATAGCCTTAACTGGCAATTGCAGAAGTCTAGGAGGTCTATCATAAAGGAAAAAGTATTACATCAAGCATATCAGTCACAAACTGCTTATAACATTATAGTTTAGCTAGATATCACTTTCCAAAAGGTAGGCCCACAAAGACTGCATTGCAACAGTTTAGTCATGAGGTTACCAGTGAACAGGTCACAGTATTGAGTTATCACAGTCTAAAAACAGCTCTAGCTGAGGCACAGCACAAAGTTGGCGAAAGATTTTCTTGTTACTACAGCAGATTGAGTCTCCAGTGACAGTGATGCCACTGTAATCTAAGTATCCCCAAACTACATGCTCACTCTTTAAATGAAAGTGCAGCACTATTCAGAACAGGTAGTCTGTGTAAATCCTGGAAACCGGAACCACCCACTCAGAGAACCATCATTTATTGCAAGGATTCGGTTTCCATCCCACCACAGGGTCTGGAGTCTAGACGGGGATGGTCTCTCTCAATTCAGGGAAACAGAGGTGACTGTCATCACAGTGATGTAAATCAACATACTTAAGATACAGAAATCTAAGCATGAAGCACCCTGAGTTCTCATGAGGAGATAGGATGGATATAAATAAAGTTTTATTATTATAATACTCAGATTCTGTAATTCTGTAAACCGCTCTGGGCTCCAGAGAGAGCGGTATATTAAGTTGAACTAATAAATAAATAAATAAATAGATAGATAAGGCTAGGTTGGTGGGCTGAATGCCTCCAAAATGATCTGGCAAAATTGGACCAGCCAAACTCCTATGTAGTTGCACTTTGGGAGCTCTCAGGCAAAAGTATATTAAAAGAACAAGCACTAAGAAATATGAAGTCAGCTGTTGTTATTCAGCCTAAATGAAGCTATAATAAAAGCTTCCTGCAAAGTTTTGTTATGTGATATCAAGCCATTTTCAACTCATGACAACCCTAAAGTGTTTGGCCTTGATTTCTTCTATTGTTGATAGAGTAGAGTATGACTTGCCCAAGATCTACCAGTGAGTTTCCATGGCTGATGAGCATTTGAACCCTGGTATCCAGAGTCCTAGTTTGTTTGTTTATTTACCGTATTTCTACCCTTCACTTCTCATCCTGAAGGGAGTTCAGAGCAGCTTACAGTTATGGCAAAATTCAATGCTGCATTATAAATACAAAACAAAAAACAACAACAACACAATGAGCAATAAAACCAGTAAAACATATAAATAAAATTAAAACAAATTAAAACATAATACCTAGTCTCATCGTTGTTATTCATTGTGCTGTGTTTCAGTCAATTCCATATTACACTACTCCCCAAATGCCTGGTTCCATAGTCTTTCCCCTGAATATCAGTAGGGAGGGGGCCAATCTAGACCAACACTCACAACCACTATACCATGCCAGCTCTCCTATTTCATGTAAATGTAGCTGGAAATAAACAACATTGTAACAGATGGTGCTTCTGTGTATACATTATACTTGCAAGCATCTTCACATTTAAGGATTTTCAGTGATAATGGATTGGAAAAGCAACTTGATCTCTGCCTGCAAGTATGTGAAATTAATAATAATGTGCCTGTCTTGATTGACTCAAGCCATCTTAAAAACACTTACAGGGGCCTTGACCCTAAAGCTTGAATCTGATTGGTTTGTCCTAATGGGAGTAGAAATAGGCAGATCCTATAGATTCGGTGAGTCTACTCTACTTAGGAATACTGATAGGATCCAGACCACTGTATGCAATGTGTAAAATTAGTGACAACTAAGTAAAATTCTACTGATTTAAAGTTCGGGATAGTAAGTTTGCATTCAGTAACCTAGTGACTTGAGCCTAAGAGCTTCTTATAGATGTTGAACTGAACTGGAGACAAAACTGTAACTCATGGTCCTCCCTGGCACAAATGTCATAGGGAAAAATAATAATTCAGTGTGGTTTGCTGCCTTCAGTGCTACTTGCTGGTCACTTTGGACCCACTGGTAGTCAATACTGCTGTGTGTGTTCTAAAAAGCAAATTATATAAAAGGCTCAAAACATCATCTGAATGCAGTCAAAATATAGGAATGAAAATGAGGTTAAAACAACCTATCCAAGGCCACAGGGGAGCCAATGGCAGGCTACGCAAATGACGCCAATTCTGAAAAGCACTTTAGACTTAAGAAGGGAGAGCTTGGTTTAGACAGATTATTAAAAAGTACAAAAATACAGGTTTGATGCTAGAAGGCTGCCCAGGAATACTGAATAAGAAATAATGCAAATAATACCAGGAAACAGCTTTATTTTGTCAGAAATCGACCATAGTTTGTGTTAGCACAGACAGTTCCATGAGATGCCCCACAGCATGGAAGATTATCAGTAAATGGGACTACAGTACCTATTTCCCCTTTGCTAATTTGTAAATCCCCTATTGTTCTTCGGCAGGAGAAGAGAAACAATGGATTCAATGGCTCCCCACCATCTGTGTCTCAGCTGCCAGTGACCAGCAGCCCTCCCAAAATAACAAGGGAAACAGCACAAAACTGCAGTGGTGTTCTCCCTCACTGCTGCTCTCCTCTCTTGTTTTAAATCAATAGTTTATGACATGTACAAGGGGAAACTGTAAATTTAATTTTGTCCCCTGCAGTGTGATTCATATCTTGTTTGCTGGGAACATAATGAATATGTTTGCCCTCCAGACCCCCTGCCCAGTCGAGCAATTGAAGGATAAAGGAAGAGAAAATAGCAAAGTGCAATTAAGGAGGTGGATTAATGCTGGATTAATCAGCTGCTCAGCTAAAGATAGCATTGTGCCATTTGTGTGAGAGTATATATGTATATATATAGCAGTAAGCGCAGAGGCAGAGCAACAACATCTCCTTAGGAGAAAAGGAGGAAACCTGTGACTTTTCTTTTCCATTGACAAAAGGTGAGGGCTGCAGGGATATGCCTGAGAAATAATGGAATCCCACCTAGCTCTTGTACTGCACATGCTTTTGCATTTACTAAACAAGCATTTATAAAGAAATATTTGAAAATTGAAGCCAGACCACAAAAGTGAGGGATTTCGCATCTGAGGTTTCTGTTTGCAGGTAGCAATTGTCTCCATAATGAGTTGGACCAAATCAACAACTTGACACCTAAATCTGGCATGGGTTCACCATTCCAGAGCCAAGGACCTACATTCACCAACTTCTGTTTCTAAGGTGATAAAGCTGCTGTAATATCCCTAAATAAACACCGTAGTAGTGATGTGAAAATTCCCCTAAGCTCAAATCAATTATGTTGCAGAATGTGAGCATTGTCATTCAATTTTCAAACACCCTCTTTCTTCCCCAAGAGTTCTAAAATAACTAGAAAAGTTCTATGTGTGTGTCTCTATGTGCATTCTTGCACTGCCACTTGCTAATGTAGTCAGGGAATGGAGGAAATCTATAGATTTCTGATGGTGGAATAAGTCCAGTGTCCTGTCTCTTGTGAAGGACCAACCAGTTCCTAAGGGAAGCCTGCTAATGGGGCATGAAGGAAAGGCACGTCTTCCATTCTTGTTTCTCAGCATTTGGTTTCAGAGACATGTTATCTCAGACTCTAGAAACAGAATGCAACTTTCACAGTGTTCTCAAAAGGTCCGAGAGATATCACTTCCACCTGTGTTCAAGCAATGAATGAAGCCATGAAACATCTAACAATCTTCTTGGTAAACCCTGAGGAAATTTACAGATCATGGAGTTCAAGCTGGAAATGTGAAAGCAGTCCATCCCACCCTTTATTGAGCCAAGTAAATGCCCTGGAGCAATAATATTGATCTCTGTATATGTTCCCATTATAAAATACTAAGTATGTTTCAGAAAACAAACATAATTTCATATGAGAATAGACATTATATGGCTTTAGGCCCAAATTGGTCTGCATGGTGTAGAGAAAACTAGGCCATGGTAGACTATAGGGAGTGCAGAGAGTAATTATTGTTGTGAGTAGAAAATAGCCATGATTCATGTGTGCTATTCTCCTATGCACTCAGGAAGGAGATTTGTATATAAGGTCACTGCTCTCAACTAGTAGTTGCAGGTAGCTGTGGATTCCTAGGATCTGAATATATATATATTTGGACAATGTCTGAAAAACATGCTTCCTGGGATTAAAGGAAACCCAGCAAAAATAAATGCAAAACAAACACAGAGTTCTTTTCTACACAGAACTAGTACATTTATAGCTGGAAAAAAAAACAGTTTCTGGGCAAAAACACCATGCATGAATTTTCTGCAGAATAAATTCCTAACTGTGAATAGCCTTCTAAAAATAACAAGAAGAAAATTCCTAAAGTTACATATTATCCTCTTCAATAATAAAACCAGTGAAAAAGGCAACCCAACTGGCTTCAGGAATTTTTTCATATTATATAATACACAGCATTATGATTCCATTTTCAACTGCCATTGAAAGACCACATGAAATTCTGGGACTTGCAGTTTAGGGAGAGGTGATTGGAAATATCAGCCATAAGGCTAGTGCTTGCTGAAACTGCAAACCCAAGGATACAGCTGTAGAACTTAAATAATGGAAGAATGTGTAAGGAACCCTGAATTCACATGCTCCCTCCAAGCACCAACTTAAACACTTTTCTTCTCTTTCTACTCCATGGAGAAAAGTTTAGTTTAGATTTCTTATTGCTGTTTGTTGGGTTTTTTGGTCCTTTTGGTTCTGCTCTCCTCCTTTCTGGGTCAATGGAGCATCATTTTCTCTTGCATCATCAGCAATGCTTTTCTATCATGGGATCACATCCCTTAGCACAATATCTGAGCAGCAAAGATAAAAGCGCACCAGATTTTCTTCAGGATAAAACTACATGTTGTGTTTATTGTATCTACCATTACATTTTGTTTGCGAAAAGTTTGGAGTCCAAGGCTTCACTCTGAAGAGGAGGTTTGTGTAAGACCAGGGACATTTTATAATTCTTAGTTTTGCCTTTCCAAGTAGGTATTGCCCCCATAAAACAGATCTTGTGAGTTTTACTTTACTAGAAGCTTGTTTAGCTTAAGTCCTCTGAATAACGGCTTCTGGTGTATGAAAAATCACCCATAAAACAATTCCATAGCCATATTAAGAATAAGTAGAAGTGCAGCCTTAAGCACATTAAAATGGAGTAGAAACACACAATAGAACACTTGAAGACTACAGTATAGCTTACTATACTGAATAATGTACCTATTAGGCATGGGTAGGTTCGTTCAGAATCTTCGTTATTTGGATTAAAATCGGAATCTATCCCTTTTTGAAGTGATTTTGAAGCGATTTGGGAACCCAGATGTATCCTTAACATTTCAAAGCCACTATCGCCATATTTTTTCTGATCCAGGAAGTGAATCGGAAAAGAATCAGTGTTTGGAGGCAAGCAGCTGCTTGCATGCTGGGATGCTTGCCTCCAGCTAATGAGGGAAAACCACCTCGGAAGGAGCGGGGTTTGGCACGGCAGCCATTGCTCTTTAAAAAGGGCTGCATGTGCCTCATGGGCTCATTGCAAGCTGGGGACATGAAGGCAGAGGGACTAGGGCAAGCTGCTTGGGTGGGAAAGGTGCCACGCCACCACTTTACAAGGGGAACCTAGTAAAATGTGCCCCCCCCTGTTTTCCTGAATGGGCTGGGATTTGGAGGAGAAAAGGAAAGGGGAAAGGAAGAGAGATAAGGAAAGAGGAGAAGGGAAGGGAGAAAAACCGCTGGAAAAATGTCAGTTTAAACCAGTGTGGGTGGATTCCTTTCCTTTCTCTCCCGCGTCAATTTAAACCAGTGCGAATAGGATGGATCCGTGTCAGATTAAATCAGTTTGGATGGGATTGATCTGCTTTAGTTTAAACTGTGGATGGATTCCTTTCCTTTCCTTTTGCTCCCGCGTCAGTTTAAACCAGTGTGGATGGGATGGATCTGTGTCAGTTTAAACCAATGTGGATGGATTCTTTTCCTTTCCAAGTGATTTTGACCAGAGTAGATGAATTTCTTCCCTTTGCTTCCCCCCCCCCCCGAGGAGTAAAACAACTACTTTCAAAGTAAAGACCACCCAATGAAACAGGGAATAACACTTTGAAACTATTAATGAAAGATTCGGAAGTTTTGAACTTTTTTTCTGTGAAAATTGGAATTGACTTTAGATCCATACCACCAATGCCCCTACATCCAAAATGAGTTTTTAACCTTGGGGGGGTAATCAAACAACCCTAGTACCTATTATAATGATAAAAGTATTACAAATAATACTGATGCTCAGGATCTAAAATTTCAGTATTAGAGTCTAAGTGGGAATTCAGCTATACTTTACAAAATATTGTATTTGTGCAATAGTAAGCATATCTCAAGGAGTTGTAGTACTAAAATGAAATTGTTTGGGTTCTGGCAGAAAGATTATTTCCCTGAAGTTTTTTATCACTGGGTGTATCAATGATTGCTTTTAGAGCATTAACAACAAGAGACAAAAATTTGGAAAGCTACCAAGTGATTAATCTTTTCCCTGGAACTATGGAACCATGGAGCCAGATCCAAGTAAAATGTAACATGCAGGAGACCCTAAAAACTTCAGTCTGTTTGACTCTAATTGACTTTGTACCATGATTTCCCACTCTGCTAATCTGTAGATTTAGAAATGCATAATTAAGTAAATAAGTAGTCAGTCATCCTCCACACCTTCCCAAATGTGAATTTCAGAAGGGAAAATGTGCAGTTCTCCAAATATTGTTTTGCTTCAGCTCCATATAAAACCAAGGCACAAGGACTGCAAATGTAAGAACATTTTCCTCTTCTTGTGAAAGGTGACAACCATAACAGACAGTGTGAGATAGACTTGACATCTCCCTCACCCACCCATGAAACCCATTCTCTTTCAAACACACTTTTCTTTTAATATGCTGGACCCTGAAAGCCACATTTATGACACACTAGACTCAAGTACCCACTGGGCATAATATATACATCACTCATATGCAACTGGAGAGTGAGTATCAGATTCAAATCCCCACTCAGCCATGAAGCCTACATTGGGAAAGTCACTTTCAGCCTATTTATACCACACAGTATCACTGTGAAGGGGAAATGGCAGCAGGAGAAGAAATGTCAGGATAAAATTGCAAGTCTTGGCATCTGAATAAAGTCTTAAACGTTATTCTAAAGGAGAAAAAAATACACAGAAATAGACAATGCTGGCACAGCACTAGAATATGGAGGGTCACCCACAGGTCACAACAAAGACCTGTTTTCCTTTGTTTTTTGAGTGCTTGTACATGTATACAGAGAGAGGCATAGCACTACATAATGTTTGTCCCTCCCATATCTCCATGTGCATCAAGGCAAATGCCCAAATACCAGGGCACAATAGTGGCAAGAAAATAGGGGCCCTGTTATTATTCTTTTGTGGGAGCAATCTGCCGGGGGGGGGGGAAGGTCTCAGTGGTGACACCCTACTTGTGGAAAATGGAAATCTCCCTCTATGAGCCTACAAGAGCTTTAAAATTGGCTGGGGAGGCCCTGTTCTCTGTTCCAACTCCTTTGCAAGTGTGATTGGTTGGAACAAGACATAGGGCCTTCTCAGTGGTGGCCTCTCAGCTATAGAACTGCCTTCCCTGTGACATCTCTCCTGGTTTTTAGAAAGAAACTTAAGACCTGGCTTTTTACGCAGGTATTTGGTAAATAGGAATATACTTTAACAGCTTGAATAATGGACTATGGATTTTGTAAAACAATTTGGATATGAGTCCATGACTTGTCATTTTATATGTAGTTTTGACTCTGTTTGATAGATTGATATGAATTTTAATTGTTTATATTTTTAGAAGATGTGTTTTATTGTTGCATGTGTGGCATTGAATTTTTGCTGGGTTTGTAAGCTGCTTTGAGTCCCCTCTCGGGTTGAAAACGACGGGGTAGAAATGAAGTAAATAAACAAATATGGCTGGTTTATTTGCCTCAGCTTGCTTAGAGTCTGGGGAGTGTCATCCTCCATTGTGAACTAAGCTGGAGAGATTCTGGAAGCTGCTGGCCTCCACCTCCTTTGTTGGCCCTTCTAGCCACTCCTTTTCCTCACTGTCAGAGCTGGCCATGACGAGGAGGAGGAGGAGGAGGAGGAGGAGGAGGAGAAGTATGTAGAAAACCATCATTCAGAAATTACATGTATTAGGCCAAGATTGAGCAACTGTGGACAGCCAGAATTCCTTGGAGAACTGCATTCCCACTACATCTGGTTCTGTCAAAAACAAAATAATTTTTTACCTGCAAATACAATATAGGTGAAAAGGGGGCAGTCTTGTCATGTTTTTGCCTGTTTGTTTCCTTTTTAAGGGGTTATTTAGTGGACAAATTATGGCAAAACAAAAGTTTTTGAAAAGTTCTCCCAAATATTATTTTGATTTTTGGGGCCTAGAAGGTCTCCAAACATGACGGAAACATGACGGAAATAGTCTTCCGCATCCCCTAGGCTAGGGAGTTTTTTGAGACATTTTGAAATATATGTATTTTAAATCAATGCCTCCAGGGGCTGTAGGTAACTTTTGGGCTGCACTTTGTCTGCTACTGTTTTGATCCCCAAATTCTAATTAAGCCCTAACTTTAAAACAAACATTAATTTAAATTACATCCCATCCAAATAATAACAGGCATAGACAACAAGGGACCAGTGGGACATGTTTTAACTGCATCTCATATGCAAAACCATTTCATATGCAAAAATATATTTCCCCACATTTGGAAGGATAACTAAACACGATCAAACTTATTTCCTCTGAAAGATCTCTCTAGTATGATTTTACTGGCAACATCTTTAAAAGACAGGTTGGGATGCAATTTAAAGCTAGGCTGGTCACGCCCAGTGCAGTTGCATCGGCCGCTCTGTGGACTTCCCTTCCTTCAGGAAAGCTAGAAAAAGTTGTGCATGTTTATTTGATTGCGGTTCCTAGAGTAATTTGTGGTAAACAATGACAGCAAATGTGGCATAAAGGTGACATGTTTATTTCATAGATCTATCCCAAGAGCAGCCATTAAAACTGGCTAGAAGGACATAGTTCAGGTACCATCAAGCAAATATAACTGTCTACCAATCTACAAAGAAGTTAAATGCACAATTAACTATGTGCTTAGTTGCAGGCAAGGAAGGGGCGATTTGAATTTGCTGTCCAAAAGGTGATCATGGGTTATGTCTTTTATTTTTTGTGTCAGCCATTACTGCTTTGCTCCAATACGTTTTATGCCCTTGTGTCTTATTTCCTCTGCCTTGTTTATTTAAGGTCTCAGAGGCAAGACTTTTCCCCATTCTGATTCTTTGAATTTGCTTAACACAAAGGGATTGCAAAAAAGAACAAAGTGATTTTATCCTCCTCTCAAAATGAGGTCAATGTCAGAACAACAATATGCAACAATGTTTCTGGCTCATTGCAAATACTCAGCAATGAAATTAGGTTGATAATGTGCTTCTGGCTCAGGGGTACAATCAGACATCCTTATTACCCTGTAACGCAACAAATGTACAGGGAAGTAGAGTGGTAGTTATTAGAGCAGAACTCGTGCTAGCAGCCTGAAACTGGACTCAAATTGAAGAAGGAACTGGTAGGAGAATTAAAAATCACCTGGACTAAGGTGATTCTTTAAAAAGTGAAACATAGAACAGTTCTCCATCTCCAGAAATTTGAATTAAAACTATATAGCAATAAATAAACATACTGTCTACTTTTTGTATTCTAAAATTCACAACCAGCACTTTTCAGACCAAAAGATGCTGGAATACTGTGTTCCATCCACATTTTTCATCCATGTACTCCAGATGCTAGAGAATTGTGCTTCATCCATATTTTAAAGTAAACTGAGCAAACTTGCATTTCTGGGAATACATTCAATGTAGAATAGTTACTTTTTGGATTCTACACACTCCTGACTTTCCCAGTCCGGTTATGGCAGGCATGCTATACATACAAAAGCATACACTGAGGGAAGTTAGACATGAAAATATGTTAAGGATACTTGTGTACATTAAGGTGTTGCCATGATGGCCATTCAGCATTGAAGCAATGCTCCGACGCCATCAACTCCCCTGGACTGGCCACATTGTCTAAATGCCCGATCACTGACTCTCAAAGCAGTCACTATACACCCAATTCAAAAACGGAAAATGGAATGTTGGTGGACAAGAACAGAGCTTTAAAGATGGGCTTAAAGCTAACCTTAATAACTGTGTTATAGGCAATGTGAACTGGGAACACTTGGCTCTCGAGTGCTTTAGCTAGAGGTCAGCTGTGACCAGCAGTGCTGTGGAAGAAAGAAATGTGTCAAGAGTAAGACGTGTCAAGCCAACCCTGATTGGTACTTCCTTCCACCTGTAAACTGATGTCCTCACTGTGAAAGAACATGCGGGTCAAGAATAGGGCTCTACAATCACCTACATATCCACCACCAGGACACTACACTTGGAAGGCCATCATACTGAGAAATTGTAATTTTGAAATGATACCTTGTAATCGTCTTGTGTTTTTATGTTTTTACTACCTGCTGCAAAGTGTTGTGCGCAGCATGTTTTTATCGCAACTGTAATCCGCCCCGAGCCTGCAGGGAGGAGCGGAATATAAAATCGAATAAATAAATAAATAAATACTTGGACAACAAGAGATCACCTAAGTAGTAGTAAGTAAGCAGCCAAATACAACAAAATCCACAAAACAGGGATCACTTTGTTGACCAAACAAACAGCAGAAAATGCATTGCCAAGCTTTAGAAGATTCAATTGCTTTTTCATGAGGCAACAATGATAACAATGAAAGAGTTCTGCCTTTTTAGGAGATAAAAACCTCAAAGCATCTTTTTGTTAAAATGTTCCATGCTGTGACAAATTTAATATCATCAGATCCAGAAAACACATTCAGGGCAGCCATGTTGGTCATTGCACATGAAAAAAATGTGTGTGTGTGTGGGGGGGAGGTTGTCCATTATAAATGGCAGAATGTTATGGAAAGTAGTCAGAAAGGTCTTATGACAAGAGCTTGGGAAAGTTATTCTTGGAACTATAATTTGCAGAATCTGTAACTAAGCGTAGACATTGATGTAGGTTTTCCAAGCTGTGTTTATAACTGTATGGCACGTCCAGCTAAAACAATCTAGCCATAGAATTATTTGTAGTTCTCTGTGTTCTTAGTATGACATATGACATGCATTATATATGAAAAAAATATTCATCTGCATGGACAGAGATCAAAATGCTGGGCCAAACGGAGTAAGCAACATTCAGTTTGCATTATGTCCTCTCACTGCTCTCCCTTGTCTCTTGTGTTTCCTTAGTCCTAATACCACAATTACATTTTGGACAATCTGTCTCCTGCCCTTTTGGAAGGAAAAAAAGCTGGACACTTTGATTAAACCCCTTTTGGACTTCAGTGTCCCATACTTTTCAGTTCTGACAGTTTAATTTCCAGACTGAAAACTTTTCTGAATCAAAAAATGCCAGTTTTGTGCATTGTCACAGGTAAAAATCAAAGTGCTTCCATTTATTTCCCACAGCAGGTTAGCTGTCTGAAGACTTCCTCCCTTTTATTAGTTCTCCAAAGATTATTTCTCAGTATCTAAGACAGCAAAGGCTGCAGTATATAAATTCTCACTGTCTACGGCACAGGCACAGTCTCGGTAATTAAATAATAATAATAATAAAAATCATTACAGTTCTTTCATTTACAAATCATTGCTGCATTTGAAGGCTTTTTGAAATTGTCTTACAGGTTTTATATCAAAGCATTTGCTTCACACACTACTGCCACAATGCTTTTTGGGAATGGAATAGAATAGCATCAAACAGTATCATCCAAAACCCTTTTGTACAAAGCAAATCAAAAGGCCTAACTAGTGGAAAATACCAAAAAAGTGTAAAAATGTGGCTTGTACATAATCATGCCAGAGTCATGTCAGAGACAGTAGTTTGGGAGCTGAAGAAGACCTTGATTCATATGTCCTTTTAACCATGGATTTGCTAGATGACCTTAATCCCGTCCTCTCCACTTTGATAATAATACTGCTGACACAGGCTTTTCTTTAAAGGACAATTGACATAATCTATGTGAAACATTTCAAGTACACTTAAGCCAGAGTCCTGTCAGTGTCTTATGGCTGCATATGTTTCCTCTATGGAATCAGAAGGGCATTTTTGAACAACACACAATGTCTACATTTATTACAAGGTTGCCGAAATGGAGTTACATACTGTATATAGTATTATTGTACATGTACATTCTTGGTTATTGGTATCTATCTGTCCTTACTGAATTCAGCAATAATATACTTTCAATTGTGTATTTGAAGACTCGTTCAGCTGCACAATGCTGCTAAATGAGGATCAAATAGCTGAGACCAGCAGTTATTAAATTATGCCCCACTGAGCCCTCGGGGCTCCATGAAGTATACAGAGGGGCTCTGGCCTGCTCACCTCCTCAGAAATGCAGACAGGAGGGGGTCTCTTCTTTCTGTCCCAGAGGAGCTTTAAGAAACAAGGTGCCTTTTTTGGGGAGGTTCTAACTGGGGCTGCCCATTTGTGTGTGTGTGGGGGGGATGGGGCCTTGCAGCGCCTTTCCTGAGGTTTCAAGGAAGGAAGGTCATGTTCTGGCTTTGATACAGCCACCCGTGGGAGCAAAAGTGCAGGGAAGAAGCTGGAGGTGAAGCAGAAGTGCAGGGAAGGAGTTTTTCCTCTGCTCTCCGGGCATGGAAGTAGAAGGCAGGCAGGCAGGGGCTGGTGGGCAGTGCGACAGTAGATTGGCAGGCACAGGTGGTGCTCTTCATGTAGTCTCCTCACCCTCCCTGACAGCAGATGGGTCTGAGGGGTTGTACACACTTCTTGAAGGCCAGGGCCTCACTGGTGGAGCAGAGGGGCTTCTTCCCAAAGAGGGTCTATCCCCTGGCAGTGGCCCCCAGGAATAGCCTGCACTGACACTTGGGGCTACATGAGCCAGGGAAGGAGAAAGGAAGGCCTAACCCCCTGAATTTGCTGGATGCTGTGGGGTTGCTCTCAGTCGGCACGGCACTAGAGGGCCCCCACTTCCAAGGTAGAACCAGGGCCCCAAACACTTCCCGTCTCCCTTCCGCCTGCCTTCAGCAGTCAAGTGGAGCTGGGCAATGCCTGAGGTTGGTTGGAGGATGGGGCAGAGCAGGGAACTTGGTGGTTGTGTCTGTGGGGCGCAGTGTCCTCTCAAAGGGGGTTGCTGCTTTGACTGCAGCTGTTCATCTGTCGAAGTACCTGCCTGCCTGCCTGCCTGCCACACCTTGAGTCACTCTTGCTGCCTACTACAGGAAGTCTCCAAGTTACAAACAATAGGTTGCTCCTATTACTATATTTATTACTACAAAGGCTGGATGGCCATCTAGCAGAGATGGTTTGATCATGCTGTTCCTGAATTGCAGAAGGGGGTTGGACTGGATGACTCCTGGGGTCTTTCAGTGAAATACTGTTAAGTTTATGTTGGTTAAATCGTTCATTTTTAAAAAATGTATTGTTCTTCCTTTTTGCACTACAAAAGAGATATGTGCGGTGTGCATAGGAATTTGTTCATTTTTTTCCAATTAGTTCACATGAACACTCTGCATCCATCTGCCGCTGGCTCAGCCCATCTGTCAAATTTTAAAATGCAATGTGTCAAAAAGTTTGTTCATATCTGATGTATATACACACACACATACACACATTATATATAATATAATACAATATATAAATATTTCTTGGGGCTCCATGATAAACTTTTGCTTCAAGAAGGGCTCTGCAGCTGAAAAAAATTGAGAACCATAGCTCTCAGCAGAAATATCCCTTTGGTCTTTTCTTTACAGATTCTGCAAGACATAATATATTAAAGAATTTGGAAACTTCAGCCCTCTGGATATAGTAGGACCATATTTCCCATTAGCCAGGCCAGCATGGCACAAAACTAGTGATGATGATTTTAGTTGCTCATCAACATCTGAAGAGTATAATTCTCCCAAACCTGACCTTGATTGTCCAGAGTCACACCAGTCAAAATTATTTAGATGGTTATCTCGAGATTAGACTACTGTAATGCTCTTTACATTGGCCTTCTTCTGTCAGTGACCTGGAAACTTAAGCTGGTACAGAATGTGGCAGCTCGCTTGCTTGCAGGCATGCCCGCATGCTACCACATTAAACCTATTCTTCAGGAGTTGCACTGGCTGCCTGTTGAATTCCGGATCACCTTCAAAGTGTTAGTTCTGACTTTTAAGACCTTGTATGGTCTGGGGCAGTGTACCTGAGGGACCGCCTTAACCCTTACTGTCCCATGAGATCACTGAGATCAGAAGACCAGGATCTTCTCTTTGTGCCGAGCGCCAAAGCCTTTCGCCTGACTTCGATGAGGAGAAGGGCATTCTCAATTATTGCCCCCACTCTTTGGAACTCTTTACCGCTGGAGATTACGTCACTCCACAACCTCGTGGCATTTCGGAATACCTGTAAAACCTGGCTTTTCTGACAGGCCTTTGTAACCTGAGTTAATCTTGTGGTATATGTTGATTTTATTGCTAAATGTTGCAGTTTTAATTGTTTTAATCTGTTTATGTGCTACGATTCGTTCGATTTGTGAGCCGCCCCGAGCCACCGGGAAGTGGCGGCCAAGAAACTCCCTGTAACAACTATTATCTCTTTTGAGTCAATCCTAGGAACTCTATTCCTTTCATTTTTTATAAATCAAAATATTGAAATCCCATCCTGTATCTCAAGGCAGTGTACAATAAAATAAAACAATGTACATTTTTGAACAATGTAAACAGTGAAATGATTTTGATAGCTAAAACATATTAAATGATTTTTAAAAGTCAGAGGAAGCTGATAACAATTCAAAACCATGCACACGTGCGAATCTGTATAAAACAAATGGTGGAAGGTGTGTGTGTGTGTGTGTGTGTGTGTGATGGATGGGTAGGAACTTTCAGGAGTGCAAACTGGAAATGTATTTGTGTAAAATATATATGCATGCTTGTGTTGTAGCGTATATGGTAGGTGTAGGTGATTGATCAATTTAGAACAGAAGGTTTCATAATAAAAGCTGGCCTTTGGAGTCAATTTTTTCAACTTCGCCCTCCTTAAAAGCAAGCATACTATTCCATTCCATTTTGGTATACACATCATTTAAAAGAGTTGATCTTGGGGTTGTTTTGGATTATAACTCCTTCTAGTTTTGTTCCTCATCCCAAATAAGAACCCATAAAAGCCCAGTTCAAATGGCAGATGAGATTGTAATGCACTCAAGTTTTTCAATGGCTAAGATAAAATTATGAGCCTGAGAAAAATTCTCAGCTTCCTTCCTGTGGAGCCCTCAAGTCCTGGCTGTTACTGCCTTCCCCAAGACAACCCTCTTCTCCTCTGGTGAGTGCTGCTGGCAAAAGCAGCAGTGGTGGTGCAGGTGCTGAGGGAATTAAGCAAACCATGTCCCTTCCCTCTTTGCCTTTTCATCGTCCTAGATGAGCAACACATTGGGAACATAAAGCCTGAGGCCCAGGGTGTATCCAATCTACTAACCTCTACATTCTACATTATTCTTTGCAATCAATAGTAAGGTAGGGAGGGGACCTTATTTCTGACACTGGGTTATTGGTATAGAGCAAACATGGAGGGAAGAAGGATACGACATATGCAATCAATCAGGTATTTTAGCCAAAGTGATTTAAAGGCAGGCAATAACATTGCTCTCCCATGAGTTTCCTGTGACAAGACATATTTGAAGGACACGAGGCAGCTAAAGAGTTGCACAGCAACATGACAAATAGACGAATCCTCTAGAGGCTGGAGGGGCACAGGTGACTAGCATTCCATCTCTGGTTTGATGTCAGCCTATTAGGCTAGACTATACTTCGAAGGAAGAGGAGCATGTACAGCTTGACATGAAAGACAAGCACCTCGTGCTAACTCAGACATGTATTCAACAAACTGGTACTAGGAAGATTTGCAGGGCTTTTTTTTATTAACACATAATGTTAAGGTCTGGCAATATTCACACAAGCTCCAAAATGCCAGAAAATTTCAGCCATTTAAGATACTTAGGCAACATGAGTATGATGTGGTGCGGCTTATTATGGTATATTTAAAGTTGTGCTTAGTTCTAGTTTACCACTATCTTGGAACTTTGTCAGTAGCAAAGTGATGGACCTGAATCACAAATCTATCCATGCACTGCAAAAAATGTGGGGTTAATGGTACTAAAATTGTAATTCCATATTACAGATAACCAACTAGCAACTATTGCCATCCATGTAGAATGATAGACATTTAAGAGCTGACTCTGACAAACACCAATGAAAGGTACTTTGTTTTCATCCATATGTGGAAAGATTATGACGTGATTGATAGACTGAAAGATCTTGCTTCCACATCACCATTTTAATGCTTTTTCCTTTTTGGAAATTACCACAGTTGCATATATTGGACAAAAGTACAGAGAATCCTTACATTGTGCGATGTACTAAGGTGATGCAAATGTGTGGAGAACAAAAATAAAAATAAGGATTATTTCATTAGTTTAAAAGAAATAAAATCAGCAATTAACAGTAGCACTGGACTTGTGCATCCGGTTAAAAGAACACATCCGCTGTTTTGAAAAAAGTAGCCACTATCCAAACATTTGGTAGGGAACTGGTAGGGAAAAAAGAAAAAAAACAGGACATAAAACAAAAGCAAAATCTGGAACAGTAACTTCAGTTGTGTGAGAACTGCAGTTCCATTGATATTGCTATTGTCACAAATAAATGGGTCCAAGAGCAAATCAAGCCTAAACTACTCCTGGAAGCCAAACTGATTAAACTTGCACACTGGACAAAAGAGGATGAAAAGAGGAAGTTACACTATAGGTATATACACTCAAACACGGAAGCCATGGATTTTGCGAGATTTGTTTTGTTAATAATAGGGTGTTGAGTTTCTTCAAGTTGTTTCCAATTTATGGTGATCCTAAGTCAAACCCTTGGTGAGATTTGCCTTTGCCTTTCTCTGAGACCAGGCATGTAGCTGGGGGGGGGGGGGGGTTGAGGGGCTTCAGCCCTCCTGAAATTCTCAGGGTGGTCCACGAGAAAACCTTACTGGTACGTGGCATGGTGGTGTCCATGTCTGCGCCTGGGCCCTCGGTGCACTCTCTTTCCTTTTCAGTGCCCCTGGTTTCAGCCTTCAGTGCCGGTAGAGGAAGGGGAGTGCACCGACAGCCCAGGCAACTAAGAGGATGCCACCACACTGCAGACCATTCAGATGCACAATAGGCCTTCGCACCCATGCACTCGGCAGGCCTTTGCGCCTGTGCATTGAAGTCTCGCCACACTTGTGGCTGGGAGTGGAGTGCGTCAAGCCCATCAGCTGCCTTCTGGGACTCTCTGGATCCAAGTAAAATACAACTCCCATTTGAAAATGGGCAATCATTCCCCAATCCCTGCCTGTATGCACTGCTGGGCACATTGGCTTTATGTGCCAAGTTTGGTCCACTTCCAGCATTGCCTTGGTTCAATGCCCTGTTTTTTTATATTATTATTATTAATAATAATAAACAGTGTTTCTATGTTAAAATGAAGTTAGTTATGCTACGAATATGCTGCCTGTATCTTTAAGAGTAGGGAAAGGGTAAGGAGCCCTAGCTTTAGAACTTTGGGAATAACAATTAGAATGACAATTAGATGGTTTGGGATTTCTTTTCAGTTTAAGTTTAAGATTAGGCTTGAAAGGAAGCAGAGGGTTATTGGTAGAGCATAAAAATCCACATCATGTCAGAGTATTAGAAATATATAGACGCACGTCACTCTGATTATTTCAGAGTTGTGGTGTTCATACCATGAGTCGATTCACTCATACAGAACATTACTGAAAGGTTCATGTCAAATTAAGATATTTTAACCAGTTTCCAGGTTCTTCTCCCTGGGTTTTCAGGTCTAGACAAAGTTCACCATATGGAACAACTGTCGAAATACTTTGAAAATGATGCAGCACTTGCTTCTGTGAAGGCTGAGTACATAATGTGGTGTAATATTACACCATCAATTAAGAAAGATACTGGGAGACTTAAAATGTTGGAACTGTTTGACAATACCTACTATCGGTCAATAAATTTCCTTTTGAATGTGTTAGCTACTCTACTAGTAACGACATGCAGTGTGGAAAGATAGTTTTCAACCACGAAATGAGTGAAAAGTGTATCTAGAAGTTTAATGACAGACAAGAGACTTAGTGGACTAGCAATGATTTCCATCCATCGGGACATCACTATCAAACCAGAAAAAGTAATTGATAAATTGGCCGGGGAGAAGAAAAGAAGATTGTTGCTGTAAAGTAAAAAATAAGTCAAAAAGTATTCTAAACATTTTGTTAATGGAAGTAAATAAATAACATTTATTATTTAAACTGTTATGTTTATTCATATCATGATCTGATCACCATGCTCAATACGTATATCCCATATGCATGGGGGTATTGGGACAACGATACAAAAGGTTTGCAAGGGTAGATCCTCTCTCACTCTCTCACTCTCTCAATCAGACTCGCCCCCCTCCCCCCAGAATCAAAATCCTGGCTACGGGCCTGTCTGAGACAAAAAGAATCTGACTTGCCCAGGTCATCCAGTGAGTTTCCATGGCAGAGCAAGGATTCAAATGCTGGTCTGCAGAATCATAGAGCAACATTCAAATCACTGCATCACACTAACTCTCTCATTCATAGGGTCATCATAAGTCAAAGCAGCTTGATCACAATTAACATCACCAACTTGAGCTTAATGGGGTTAGAAGTTCAATGATACATTTACTCTGCAGCTTGTCTGGAAAACTGCAAAACCAAACAAATGAAATAAACCACAAAATAAAAAATAGAGGAATATTTAGGTGGCAGTTCACTGGGTTCAGTTTGGTGAATCATCAGTGTTTCCTGCCTATGTTAGGACTAGACTGGGAAAAGTTGGTGTTCTGAATCTACCATTAATTATGGCCCAAGCTATTTTGAGAGTAATTGTCCAAATTTTGATTTCAGATTACAACTGAAAATTCAGAAGGCAAGGCTTTGCAAAATGAATATGCAGACAGAAATAGATTTCTAGTGACAGCAAAAGTATAATCTTACAATTTAATGGATTCAGCACACAAAGAAGTGTTGACTTTCTATCACAATAAGATACTGAATATCCGTAGAACGGAAAAGCCGGAATGGTGCAGTAGTGTTTAAAATAAAACTGTTTGTTAACCTTTTACAGGACTCTTGCATTTATTGCATGACCTATTTTTTAAAAAAAATGGATACATGGGAGTAAGGATGAATAAGGTATGTCTCTCTTGAACCTGTGCAATGGATTTTTTCTGGTGGAGCGCAGCATGCACAGAACTGGCCTCACCCTTTAAACCAAAGGTTCGTCTGCCGGGGCCTAGCAAGCTTGGACGGTGGCAGCGAGGTCCTCAGGTCGTAGGTTTGGTTCGAGTTTCCTTCTCTAGATGGTTGACCTTACATGGTTAAACGAGCACCATCTGCCCGGGTTTAAAATCAGAGTTTTCCTTCTCCTAGGATGGTTGCCAAAAGGCTAGAAAGCCCATCCTACCCATTGACACTTTTTGTCAGACCCTTCGGTTGTGACCTGTCTGGCATGGGAGGCCCTACCAGTGACTATTATGCCACCACCAGCATAGCTCGGACATCTTGTCCTGTATTAACACTTTATGAATTGCTCTGGAATGTTGCCCAACACACTTAACCTGAAGTCTAGGATAATTTCCTCAAATGATCATTATCCTTTCACAATGAACTGGGAGACATGGGGGAAAGACACAATGAATGTGCATCCGAGCCTGGTCCTTTATTCTGTTTTCACCTGATATGATCTGGGAACATTTCCTCTTTTCATGCCCCAAGCCAGATCCATCTTTTGTGACACCTACTGAGATGATCATCACCCTAAACCACCCATTGTATATCAGGATGAACACCATTGCTTTCACCAGAGCCCAGGCATTAAAACCACCATCAGTTGCCACACTGAATTCTTTTCTGATCACATGCCTTTTGACAGCGGATCAATAAATGGACAGACTCTTCAAAATAATCCAATTGCAGTGTATTTGAGTTTCCCACTATGGCAGGGACCAATCAATGATGACATCTGAGGAAATCCCATTCCAATTCGAAGTGGATCCTAACTGGAAGGTTTCTGAGACAATCAGGAGCAAGTGTCAGTATCTTGAATAGCTGTCAAATGAAATAAATATACTTTGTATTTGCAATTGCAGTATGTCAGTTCTTTGGAGTGCTGTCTCCACTAACATCCTCTTTGGCCATTGAGAATAAACCTCCGATTTTGCCTACAACTCATCTGTGTCTCATTTGACTTTCTGGGAAGCTAGACACACTTCTTGCAGAAGCTGAAATCACATCACATAACAACAGGATGTCTTTTTCTGTTTTATGAACAATAACTATCTTACTATTTTCCCTTCATAGGATAGTAAAAAAACAGCTTTGCATACTGAAATTCATGCTCATTTATACATAAAAATTTTTTAATCCAAATTTCAAATTTCAGACAGTATAAATGCCAACATGGTATTCTTGCTAACAAATATTGAAATGGACACCTAAACTCTAAACCCTGTCAAGTGTTAAAGCAGTGCTCAGATCCTCTGTGTATGATGCTATGCTTGTTTTGCCCCTCACTACACTTTTGAATGAAATAACTTGGCACAAGCAATATGGATGACAGCTTGCATTCAAACAGGAGAGCAAAATCTGTGACCATGGAAGAAGAAATAAAGCTTTGCCCTTCAGATAAGACAGTGTGCCCTTCTGTAATAAGGCATCGTGATGGAAGCCTCAGAGAGAACTCTGTAGCTCCCTCCCCATCTCCTTCATCATCTTCTGGCCGTCACAGTCCTTGGAATTTTATTAAACCAGCTTTTAATCTCTTTATGTTGCATGTAAAAGCTCTGTGCCCGGATGCCTTCAAAGAATGAGCAAGCGACCAAGCTTTTACTAGTTCATAAAAGCACAGCAGCTCTGGGTTCATTGTTCCCTGTAGTATGACCTCTATGCATGGCTCACTGCTCTCAACCACCTCAACCATTTGCTTTTAAAAAAAAACAAAGAAAAAAAAGAGGGGTAACAAAGAGAACATTGACACCAGCCCTCTCTGTTTTGCCCTCTGGATGTTAATCATTATTGCTAACAATCCTAGTACAGAGCTAAAGAACTTACTGCTATGTATGAATCTTAGGATGCCATGCTATGGTGGCAGGATTCTCCAGGCATTGGACTACAAATCCCATAAGTTATTGCAGTCTAATATACTGTATAACAAATGTACAAGCAAGCCTTTGAGTTCTTGAGCCTGGAGAAAGATTGAAGAAAGAAAAAGCAAGACATACTGTTAAAGCTCTAGCTTCTGCCACTTGTAACAGCTAGGCATGAGAAAAAAGTTATGAAAATGATTCGTTTCGTAAGAAATTTGTAAGAAATGCTACTTTCGAGTATTTCCGCACCTGGAACGCCAACCAGGAAGTGGACTTTCTTTTTTGAACTTCGGGGGCCAGGATTTTCTTAAGTGTTGTTATTAGGTCGTAAGGGGGCACCTCCTTCTCTCTCACCACCCTTCCGCCTCCCTTGCCAATAAGTATTATGGCAAGGCAAGCCCTAAACTCGCTCCTTCTTTCGGCTGGAAGCCTGGAAAAAATGTAAACAGAGAGGATTACTCAGAAGTAAATCTGCAAAGGAGGGCACTTTGGATGAAGGGCCCTCCTTTGTGGATTTACTGCCGGGGCTCATATAGAAGATTATGCAGCAAATAACCCCCAAAGAATATGTATGTGTGTGCACCCAAGCAGAAAACGCTGGCTTTTCCCGGGCTAATTTCCCGGGCTCACAGAGAAGAGCCCGTTTGCACCGCATGAGGCAGGGACCAGTCAGAATACTTCGGCTTGAATTTTACCTCTTCTTATACCCATTGTTAATACTGCTGTATTATTGCATGTGCATGGAATGTAGGTATATGACCAGCCTGGGCAAACTTGGGCCCTCGCTCCCTCGGGATCGGGGTGAGAGAGAGGCAGCAAGGAGCCAGGGGGGCTCCTCCTTTTCTTTTGCTGCTTCCAAGAATAGAATACCCCCTCCCTCCCTCCTTTGCTCCCTCCTTCCTATTTGGAGAGTCCCATCTAGAATTCAGTGTGATTTATTCAAGTTTTGGCCTACAACTCCCAGAAATCCCAGCCAATTTACCAGCTGTTAGGATTTCTGGGAGTTGTAGGCCAAAACCATCTGGAATGCACATGCTCTGGCATACGAACTACTAACGAATTTTGTTAGTAATTACGTTACATTTTAGAAATTTTTGGAATTTTTTTTGGTAAGTCTTCCTATTACTAATAAAAAAAATCCCCCCCCCCCGTTAGATTTTCGATTTCCTATTTTTGGGTTCTAAACCATGCCTAGTAACAGCCTTACGAGTGGATGAAGGTGTACAAACTTGACTAGATCAGATTTTGCTTGGAGGGAAACGAATTTGGTTTTGCACCAAAGATTGTGAAGAAGCAGACACAATAATGATTATTGCTCCACATGTATTTTTATTTTATTCAAAATATAAAACTTAGGAGTTACATAGTTCTGCCTCTTATACCAAGAGAACCACGTGATGTCACTTGGAGACAGAAACAAAGAGAAATATAGTAATCTCTATATTTGCATTAATTTCATTTTACCTGGTACACTATGACACAGCCTTCTGGTTTCCCCGTTTGCACTAGGTAAAGAATGAACTTATTGACTCATTAAATGGGAAATACATGTGCATTGATATACAGGCAGTCCCCAAGTTACAAACATCAGACTTCCAAATGACTCATAGTGATGAACAGGGTGAAACAACAGGAAGTGAGAAAAATCTACTCTCGGAAGGGAAATTCATTCCCGAAAGAGATTATTATGAGGAAAAGGTGTCTCAACCGAATCTTTATCACCAATCCTTGTTTCCAAAACTAGCCAAATTATTCAAAATCCAATTATTATGGGGACGGAAACTGAGGTGAAAGCTTCTGAACAGGGGAACAGACAACAAAGCAAACATCACAGGGGTGTTAACCTTTCGTTATCCTATCCAAACCTTGCGCGCACAAAAATACAGACATTGCTGGAGTTACACTTTAAAAATGTACCCATTCCAACTTGTTCATAACTTGGGAACTGCCATTCAAATTGGAACTTCACCATTATACCTTATGGTTAAAGAGCATGCATTCACTTCCATTCTTAATAGCCCAACTCAATTCTCTATGATTTCTGAGTATTGTATCAAATGTTTGGCTAAGATAATGAGAATTTGAAATGTCTGCTTGCACTTCCCCTTATTATGCTGGCAAGGACCAGATCACAAAGTGCTGTTCTATGGCACATCCACATCGAAGTGAATGAATACATCTGTTCACAAGGCTGTGTTTTAATGTTTATTTCTGTTCCTAGGTGTTTGTTGAGTGTGCTGTCAGGATGACTATATGTGTGAGTGAATACATATTGATTAGGGAATGTATATTGATGGCTCTCTCTAGCTGGGTCAGTGAGTTGTATGCTTGAGTTTGTTTCAGGCTGCAAAACTGCATTAACTATTAAATAAATCCCAGAGAATGGTTCTTGCCAAATTGGAGTCCAATACTATGATAAAATTGTCAGCGAGTTTTTCTAAATGGAAAGGGTGCCAATTCTGCTCCTTTACAAATGCAGACAGATCACAGCTCAAGTAGAGTTTGCTTATCATCAAACTGTGGCAAGGGAAACAAAAAAAAAAATCACAATACTGATAATCTAGTCAGCAAAATCACCAAAACACCATTGATACAGAATACATGTTATCAAACTTTGTCATTAGACAGTGCTTTTAGAGACTTGTCAATTGCCCTGGAAAGTCACCTCTAGTGATAAAGCATCTTGTATCTTAAGATCATCTGGGGAAGCCCTGCTCTTGCTCCCGCCAACATCACAAACGTGGCTGGCGGGGATGAGAGAGAGGGCCTTCTCAGCAGTGGCCCCCCACCTGTGGAACGCGCTTCCAAATGAGATGCGATCGGCCCCATCCCTCCTGGCTTTCAGGAAGAAATTGAAATTGTGGTTCTGGGTCCAGGCTTTCGGACAGCAGATATAAAACAGCACTTTGGTTGCAAATGGATTGGTAAGGCGATATAGATGAGGATACTGTTTTATTGTTTAATTAATGCTTTATGTACTGTTTTAATCAATATTGTGTGTATTTTAATGGTTAGTGTATTTTTAATTGTTTATATGTAATGGTATCGAATTTCTGCCAAATGTAAGCTGTCCTGAGTCCCCCTTCGAGGGTAGAGAAGAGATGGGGTAGAAATACTGGAAATAAAGAAAGCATGAATATATAAAGAGCAGATTCTAGCTCTCTATAGTGGCAGCAAAGAGTAAGCCATGACTGAACAAAGACTCAAACCCATCCTTGATGCTCAAGTCAAATGCAATTATATTACAGAGATTTTTCTTTGAGCAGCTCACCTGGAGTGGGCCAGGATAAGCATAAATTTGTGCACCTGTAAACTTGTTGTATCAGCACATATAGAGATGAAGGGAAAGATTAGTCTAACCATAAAAGAAGAAGGAATCATAGAATTGTAGAGTTGGAAGGGGCCTCATGGATTATCAGGTTCATGAGGCCCCTTAATGCAGGGTCTCCAGTAAAAACACCCCAGTAGGTAGCTGTCTAGTCTCTTTTTGAAGATATCCAGAGGAGTCTCTACCACTACTCTAGGTAATTGTTTCCATAGCTGAACTGGTCTTACAGTCAAGGAGTACCTTCTAATTACAATCCATTATCCTGTATTAATTTTTATTTATCACATGGTACAGTTACAATGGGTACAGTTACAATGCATTTTTTTTAAAAAAAACACAAAGATTAAAACTTTGCATTATATTAAATGTCCTTTGACCAGTAGCTGGCCTCTTGGAGTGCTTCTGGTGTTTACTTATTGACTATATTCTATACTGCCCCTCTCAGCCTGAAGGTGACTTGATGTTGCTATAAGGAGGTCCTCCATTGTGCATGCTCAGACTGCATTGTAATAAGTGGTATGTGGTTTGCTCTTCTCCACACTCACATGTTGTGGACTCCAACTTTGTGGCTCCATTCCTTAAGGTTGGCTCTGCATCTCGTGGTGCTAGACCTCAGTCTGTACAGCGCCTTCCAAGTTGCCCAGTCTTCTGTGTGACCAGGAGGGAGTCTCTCATTTGGTATCAGCCATGGGTTGAGGTTCCAGGTTTTAGCCTGCTACTTTTGTACTCTTACTTACTGAGGTGTTCCTCATTCTCCTGTAATTTTATATAATTAGACCTTGTCCTACCTGCAAAGAACAGGCCGGTCCCTACCCTTTGTGACAGTCCTTGAGGTATTTGAAGAGTACAGTCATGATACTTATCAGGCTTATCTTCACCGAACAGAGTATGCCCAGCTACTTCAACCTTTCATCATACATTTGGTTCTCCATAGCTCCTATCATCCTTGGTGCCCTTCTCTGAATCTGCTCCAGTTGCCTTAAAAGGAGGCATCCAAACCAAATGCAGTACTCCAGATAGGACTTGACCAGCATAAGAATATAATGGAACTGTTACTTCCCTTGACTACCAAACTATGCAGACTAAAATAGCATCTACCTTCTTTGCTGCAGCCTCACACTGCTAGCTCATGTTTAAATAATGATTAGTAATATTCCCATGGTCCTTTGTGGATGTAGCTCTACAGAGCCATGTACCCCTGACCCCATCCTGCAGATGGGCATTTGCTTTATGTGACATAAACTTTTCCATTTGTCTCTACTTAAATGTATTTTATTAATTTCTTCATTCTGCTGACTAACATCCTCCTCTTTTTCATAGAAACAGTGGCAAGTATATTTTAATTTCTATTTATTACATAGAAACAGATATCAGCTTGCATTCAATACAGGATTATCTAAAATTCAGAGCTCACTATCAATTAATATTGCCACTTGCCAATCATACAGATAAACACACAAAGCTGAATGAAAATGGATTCAGACTATCATTCTATTTGGCCCATTGTGGTCCACTCTAACTGGAAAGCGTTCTCCCAGGCAATGAATTTTTTCAGCCATACTTGTTGAGTTTAATTTGTATTTGAAGTGCTAAAACTGAATCTGTGGTCTGAATTCAGAACATGTCTTCCATCCATATCTATGGGTCCTCCCCGAATACTTCTGAACCATATTTAAGACACTAAACGTGCTGAAGAACTGCTAAGTCAATTGAAAGCAATGCACAGATGGGACATGAATATGTGTAGTTGGTGTGTTTATTAAGACACATATCTTAATAAACACACTAGCTTATTAAGACACATGTCTTCATTAGCTGGAAAAAATCCTTTGGATTCTGCTATTCATCATACATTTCATGCCGATTTGGGCTAATTCTTACAGATAACAATTTATAAAATGTTGACTACAACACTGCTTACAGTTTACCAGCGAGTATAAAATGTGCTTACAAAAGGTTTTCCCTTTTTATATATGTCCCAAAAGTAATGAGAATGATTTTTTTTCATACCGCAAAATGAGCAGGAAAGAAAGGATAGTAGAGGTTGAGGCAGGTGGAGTGAGAACCCAGGCATACAGCTTGACCTTCCTCAGCCTAGTCTGTGCCTTTGTAGCTTTTGGTACATTAGCAAAGTGCGTAGTAGTTTTTGTGTCCTGTCACAGGCAAAAATGGAGAGGAGTCTGGAGCAGCGTCCTTGTCATTCATGTAAAAGCTGTTCTGAAGGTTTCTCAACCCCATTGTATAGCCCTGACTTCACTCCATGTGGTTCTTTTCCTCAAGCTCAAAACCCACCTCAAAGGACATCATTTTGCGACAGTTGAAAATGTCCAAGCGGTTGAATTGAAGGCTTTGAACAACATCTCAAGACTTCCCTTACTGCTGTGAAGAGTTGCAGCAATGCTAGAATCACTGAATTTAATCACAAGGAGCCTAATTTGAAGGGGATAATCTGTAATTGCATGTACATTTACAAAAAAGAAACATTCTCATTACTTTTGGGACACACCATGTGCACTGTGCTATCTTTCATGGTCCTTTCATAGGTAAACTAAGAAAATGCAAAACATGAGCAAGGACAGAAAGGAATAAAGCTCTAGATTGTGATAACTTTACTTGGGATTGCTTTGTAGAAATAAAAGGGTCACATCAAACTTTTCTTAGATTGTGTTGTACTGCAGCTTTGTCCTTTAAAAGGCTGTACTTTTGGAGGTCATGTTAACCTAATTATATTTCTGCTGGTAGCTGGGGCAACAGCTGCATAACATGCGTGAGCCTAGGTGGAAGGAAAAATAGCAAATGCTTGCTGTGTGTGATTCTTACAATAATTGTGATAGCCAAACCATGAGATCTTCTTGGCACAAGTTTGGACAGCTCCTATGAAATCAGCCTGATGTTTTAAGATTGTCTCATCAGTATTAGCTGTCCATTGTAATTACAAACCTTGCACCAACTTCTAAGTCACAGCAATTATGCCACACAAAATGCAGACATTTCTTATTGTCCCCACCAAGTGTTGTGTAGTTCCTCCTATTGCAAAGTGATGTCACAGTCTTGGGAAAAGGTTTCAACTGTATCTTCCAAAAACTGAACATCTGAAAGAGCAGTGAGATAAAGAATTACTACAAAGTAGACATTTAATATTCAAAGTGTGCTGTAGGGCTATTGTACCACAATCTTAGAGAGGTCTTAAATCAGTGGTTCTCAATCTGTGGATCCCAAGATGTTTTGGCCTTCAACTCCCAGAAATCCTAACTCTGACTTGGCCATGGTGGTCCATGCTCTGGTTACATCCCGAATAGACTACTGCAATGCTTTCTACATGGGGTTGCTTCTGAAGACTGCTCGGAAGCTGCAATTAGTCCAACGTTTGACAGCCAGGTTACTAACAGGAGCGGGGCACAGGGATCATACAACTCCCTTGTTGCGCCAGCTCTACTGGCTGCCAATTAGCTTCCGGGCACAATTCAAAGTGCTGGTTTTAACCTACAAAAACCTATATGGTTCTGACCCAGTTTACCTGTCCGAACGGATTCTCCCCTACGAACCATCAAGAACATTAAGATCCTTCTGAGAGGCCCTGCTCTCAGTCCTGCCGGCTTCGCAAGCGCGGCTGGTGGGGACGAGGGACAGGGCCTTCTCTGTGGTCGCCTGTCGGCTGTGGAACTCTCTACCAAGTGATGCTAGATCTGCCCCCTCCCTGTTGTCCTTTAGGAGGCTAGTGAAGACCTGGATGTGGAACCAAGCCTTCCCAGAATAGGCTGAGATTGGCTATTGTCTGAATGTATGACCACGTTTACAGATTGAGTGGAATTGTTTTAATGGCGATGTGGTTTTATGATGGGTTTTTATGTATTTTAATATGTTGTTGTAGTTGTTTTTAAATTGTATAGCATTGATTTTTTGCTGTTATGCCAGTCTGAGTCCCTCGATAGAGGTGAGAAGGTCGGGGTACAAAAGTTTTAAATAAATAAATAAATAACAACTGGTAAAGTGACTGGGATTTCTGGGGGTTGTAGGCCAAAACAGCTGGGGTCCCACACGTTGCAAACCACAGTTTTAAGTGATGAAAAACTTGGAAACTTGAGTGATGTGAAAACTATTGCAGGATAGAATTATTGGCCTGGCCTCTGACACTGTTGGCCATATGACTTTGGCCTCAATCCATACCACTACCCAGAAGGCAACAGAAAAGCAAATGCTCTTATCACTGCTCACCAGTGTGAAGACAGAAAGTGAATTAAGACTAGCAATAAGGAGGTAAGCTAGGGAGCTCTAAAGATTAGCTGTGCCAACCCCGCTTGGCTACAGAGCTCATGACAGGCCCAGTGATGTTTGCCCCAAAGCCAGACTTGCTCTCTGCTTTGCTTCAATAACACAACTGGAGCATACCCTGATTTTTCAGGACATTTCAAGATGAATCCAGCTGAAGGCTTTACTAACTGGTGTGTTCTTCCTCATAAATAACTGTTGACATCTTGACCACTCTCTGATGATGCTTTGCTGCATATGTCTCAATTTATATCTGTGAAATGTTGGAGGCAGATGTTGAAACTGTTAGTTTGGCTAAACTTTGAGCAACTCCAATTCTACCTGATCTTATAAAGGTGCTAAATTTGACCTAGATCCACAATTCCAGATAACCTATACATAACTAACCTGGGTTTTCTGTGAAAGTATTATGTTTTGTGTATTAGATGAAATGTAAATGAGGTGCCATGTATGATGCAATGTATGTATGATGCAATCTATGTGCCTGGATTTCATCAGCCTACTAGTGACTGTGTAGAACTGGAGTCTGGGTGCTGAAAGAGTTAAAGAGAGATATGATGCAAGACTCTGTGACCAGTATACGTAGGAGGCTCCAAGCCAGCTTCTCCCTTGCCATGTGGCTGATGTTAAGTGTTGGATGTCTGTGCCAGTAAAGCTGTTTGTACTCATACTGGGTCTGCAGAAGTGCTTTCCTCCACACAGCTAAGGAGCTCAATATTCTGTCTGTTTATATTTAAGAGTTTCTTTTCTTTTCCTTTCTTTTCTTTTTGCAGGATTGCCACTGGGAGGGTAGTAAAGTAGGATAGACAATTTTTGTGTGTGTTGGATTGAACCAACATTTTTGCATTGCATTAGGCCAGCCAAAAATCTTTCCTGAAGAGCATTCAAAATTACAATTTATTATTTATTTATTTACTTACTTCATTTACTTCATTTCTCTTCTCACCCCGAAGGGGACTCAGAGCGGATTTCAGTACAATATACTTGCAGACAATCCCTGCAGTTCAACATATACATATTTTTGACGAACATAGATGAACAAAGACGAACAAAGAGGCAATTTTCTGGCAAACTTCTGCCAAACTTCGGGCCACCAGGGGGAGCTGACGCACTCCTCATCTCTCTCAGCATTTTCCAGCTTCCCTTGTTGTTCTTCCGCATTCCTTTCAGCGATTCCTGGAGTTCTTTATGGCATCATAAAGAACTCCACCTGTACACCTGTAGACAAAATTCGCCTCCCCACTTAATGAGGTACCTTTATCTCCGACTTGACAAATGAACTGTCTTTCAGGCTGCAAAGGTTGGCAGCAGGCTACACTTAAGGTTAGGCACCCACCCCAACCCGGGCAGGCCTCGAACCCATGACCTACAGGTCAGAGAGATCTTATGCAGCTGACACTTAGCCAGCTGCACCACTTCCTGGTGTGGAACACTTTGCC
This sequence comes from Anolis apletophallus, assembly GCA_030556195.1. Lineage (NCBI taxonomy): Eukaryota > Metazoa > Chordata > Lepidosauria > Squamata > Anolidae > Anolis > Anolis apletophallus. Next base: position 8,165,908 of record JARBWK010000004.1, on the reverse strand, counting down.
ACAGTTCCTGAGCTTTGCTCTTGAAACTCTTAGTAGAAGAAGGCTCTTAAGACTTGTAACGTCCCACTTTGAGATGGGCAGTTTGTAATATGTGGAAACCTGTACACAACATAGTTCCAAAAGTGGCTACTATGCATTAGGATTTGTAACCACTGTTGAAATTAGTGTTAGAGTTACTCATGATGGGTTCATACCCATGATAAAAAAAAACCAAAACCCTGCTCTTCTTCAAGGTGCTATAGGACTTTTGCATATTGAGAAGTCTGCCATACCTCATCCCTTTCTATAATGAAGAGGTCTTAATCAGGGAATTAAGGTAAGCATCTTAGTGCTCAAATCCACAATTTCTCAGTATTTTGGATTGTATTCCAGAAAATAAGTTTCCTTGGACTGTTTTTGAAACTTTTATAAAGAAGGACAAAAATACATTGAATAACATAAAAGGAAAAAAAAGATGGCATGTGATCATTAACCTAAACAAAGCCTATGTGTCTTCACTGAGTTTGAACAGATAAAATTGAATTTGACAAATACAAAGAACACTGTTCTTGTGTCATGGTGACATTGGACATCACAAGTAGTTTACTAGGAAATGGTGGTTATCTCCCAAATCCAGCCACAATTTGTAGACCTCTGCTCATTGTTTTTTAAGGAATAAAGAAAATGATCCCAGATGAATACTTTTTATGTTATTGCATAGGACACCATTATCTGATTGCTACATTATAGATTTCTTTGTCTATTTGTGACAGAATAGAGTAACACTGAACTGGGACAAAGGTGATATGGAAAATCAGTGGTGTGTAAAAGTAGTATTTCCAACCTTTCAATGTTTCACAGATGTAAACTGGTACATGTGTAGCCAAGCAACATCTGAATGTGACCAAGACAGCAAAATATATTAATGAGAAAGGGCACACAAAAAAGAGTTTGCTTTCATGTGAATTTACAGAGAACCGCAAGTTTTCACCCATTACTCCACCTTCACTGAGTTAAATGAGAAGAAGCTACTTTGGCACATTGAACTCAATTTGCAGCAATCAAAGAAGGCTGAGGACAAAAATGGGAAAGTGAGGGGAGTAGACAGAAATGGGGAAATTTTAAAACCAGTTGAGAAATGGGATGACAGAAGGTTAATCAGAGTGCCTCTGCCAAATTGGGACAGCTGGAGGGCATGCTCTTCCCTTTTCTAGGGGACACAGTTCTTTTTCTCTTAAATATATTTATTTTATTTTATTTATTTACATCATTTATATTCTGCCCTTCTCACCCCCAGGGGGCTCAGGGCGGCTCACAATGCACATATACAGGCAAACATTCAATGCCATAGACATACAACATATATAGACACACAACGAGCTACACAATTGGTCGAGAGCTCACCCCGACCCGGGCAGGCCTCGAACTCATGACCTTCTGGTCAGTAGAGATCTTATGCAGCTGACTCCCAGCCACATACCTTCACCAAAGATACAGAACATCTTGCAGAAGAAAGTTAGATAGAAATAGATTACTTATTTTCTCTTTTTTTGAAAAGCAAATAATGATCTTGTTCTGGAAGTAATTCAAAAGCAGCAGCAACTGCATGAAATATCAGCTCATTCTCTCTCTTTCTCTCTCTATATATATATATATATATATATATATATATATATATATATCTCGCCTGCTTCTTTAATCCTTAGAGTTTAAAGGCACAGACAAAAAAGTGAAACGTGCTAGAAAATAAAGAGCACGTGGCTGTATCAAAGAAAAAGACCATGTGTGGATTGGCAAAGTCTTGTTAGTGGAAACATTAAGGCAATCCAGCTGATAGACAGAAGCCTTCATGTAAGGGAAATAAAGCTCTGTGAGTCCTTTTCATCTCTTACCTATTTTTTTCCTTAATTAGAAGCTCTATTTTGCTGTTGCTCCTCCCCGCCCACAACACAGTGGCACAAATGTGTGTTTTCTCATTTGCTCCCATTTGCCTAAGGATTATTTTGAAAATGGTCCTCAGAAAGGGGTATCCTGACCTAAGCAAAATGACCAAGGATCCTTTACTAGCATATATTGAAAGTAAGGCCAATTAAGCTATAGCTTTTCCCCTGCTAAGAGTTATATAATAAAAGTCCAAGTATCAAAATGCAACTTTTCCTTGTTCGGAAAACCTGAAAACACACCTTATTTATGTTAATGTAAATTAGAGTAGCCTAGCAATATATCCACAAAGATTGCTGTCAAACATGATAAAGTTTGTCTTGTGTACTTTGACAATGAGTGGTCTCATTGTCAGCCATAGAAGGAGGAGGATTTCAAAGTGACCCATTTTAGATCTGACTAAGAAAATCATGCTCACTTGTAGTTTTCAGGATCATAATACACAGAAATGTAAATATCTATAATTCACATTGGGGATTTATGCACCTAGTTAAGTATTTAATTCCTTTTGATATCAATGGGAATTAGCTGTGTTAACTTTATCCGGTTTGCTCAATGTAACAGTAGGGGAAACTGGTGAGAACAAAAGGAAATTTCAAGGTGTCAGATATGATCCAAAAGTATTAGAAAGGTAAATAAACCCTGAGGCGGGTAGATCAATCCTTTCTTGCAGGCAACCGATAATCCAAAAAAGGAGACTTGCCAAATTCTATCTAGCTGCAAAGAATTTAGCCTCCCTCCTGCATTCAAATAAGCATAGTATGCCAAGCCCAGATTTCCATACAGGGGAAGAGCCACTGGTCATTCACAGACTCAAAAGATCTATTGGGCTGGGCAAGAGGCTTCTATTTCCAAGACCTGAAACACCCTCAGTCCAGGTAATTCAGCAAAAAGATTAAAAGGAAAATAAACCATTGAAAGGAACACTGTGAAGATTCCATAAAGGATGCCCTCCTTCCTAACATCCCCTAATCCTATGGCCATGTAAGATCCTGCAGGGCAATAAAGCAGGATCTGCCACCAACCAATGATTCTACAAGGAGTTGCAGCCAAGCCCAGCTCTCCATGAATTACATGATATATCTGTTTGCAAAAACATATATTTGTCACATTCACACTTTGTGTTTTAGGTGTACTGTAAAGCTTAAAAAGTTCTCAACACCATAGTCATACATCTAAAAATCAAAACTCAGTGATGAACTCATTGTTGGTGTCTCTCACTCAAAACTGATTTAGATTGGTGCCTATAAGGGTTTGACGAAACTGGCCCCAAATCCCACATTGAATCAGAAGTCACTCCTGGATGTTCAAATGATGTTCAAAGACTTCTAGTCCATAACACACAATAAATGGGGTTCACCTGGCTTTACCATGCATTACACATTTTGCTGAAACTCCATAGCTGCTCCACATTTTGGGGTAACAGTGGACAGATGGATTGGCTCTAATCTGAACTGGTCCCCTATCCAAAAAACCTGTCAATGCCAATCCCTGCTAAATGCAGGGGAAAGGAAATGTCACACTCCTGTCATGGCAACAGACTGCTACAGAGCTATGAAGATATCAGGAAGGGTACCAGTGCAACCAAGAATATGTGGGTATCTTTGCTGATGCCGGTGGTGTCTAGGAGCTCTCCTGGAGCTCTATGGTCATCTGGTAATGACAATTCTGACAGCCAAGTTAAAATGTCCGTCCAGTGGATGGTGTCATCTCCATCCTGCTGCAGTGCGATGGAATTGAGCAGTGTAGTTCTCCCCAAGAGGAGTCCCGAGTATTGCTACTCTGAGCAGGCTTCTGATTTAGCATATGTGTAGATGTGCCCTAGCCTAGGATGGACAATAGAAAATTGTCCAGCTGTTGCCAATTTGCAACTCTACTAGCACAAATGAGCATAGTCAATTTACCAACATCTCTTGCACTGTATTTTGCCCACATCTGCTACGGATTGTAGTTTTCAAACTACATAAGGAGTAAACTGTACAACAAGTGGGTGATGATCAACTGCCCTTGGACTGCATGTGGCCCTGCAAGGCTGCCAATCTTCTGTAAATTGACAGTTCATCCTTTTTAAAGAACGATCTATACTTTTTCCCTAGCAACCTATTAGATGGGGGGGAGGGGGGAATGGAGGGATCTAAGTCTGTGACTTTAGTTGTCCTCAGATTACCCAATATGAAATGATCAAATTAGCCTGGTGATACTTCTTCAGTGATAGCCACATTGACCATGTAGCAGAATGCACAAAATACACCAGGCAAGCTTTGGAAGTTCAACTGGCGTCGTCACCAGGCAAAAGATCTTTAAATACAGAATAAAATGTCACATAAATATATTAGTATATTTTGTACTAGATGTTGTTTTGCCAGCATAGCTTTGAAAGCCTATGGGATGTATTTTGTGCATTTTGGCTCACCAATAAAGGTATCACTCTTTTGTGGATTTGTTGTATTAATTTCTCTTTGCTTATCCCCCCCTGAGAACAAACCAAGGAGGAGGAACAGGCTCTAGGGTTGATTCTGGTAAGATCTGTGGAATGTAACTCTCTCTCATGTTTGTCTCAGTGGGGTATAATTACTCATAACAGGAAGATTTTTATCTTATGCCTGACTCTAGTCAAAGAAGAAAGGGCAAATCTTGCTCCTACATTATAAGATTGTTTAATTAACAACCATATTTTATTGTTACAGCCATGGGTGTGATGTCTGCTAGGTATTCCTTGTCTCGATGAAAAGTGTAGAAAAAATGCATAGAAACATACCTTGTAGTTCACTTATCTCCATTGGGCCACTGACTGACTGTATTTAGTTTCAGAATTTTGTAGATTCACTAGCAACTTGTATTTATAGGAACATGATTCTTCCTCTGCCCCCAAAATTCTCTGCACTGCTTTCAGTGTACTTTCTTTTCTTCTCTTGGCTTGTGTCTGTTATCTGATATTCAGATTCACATGTTGGTGATTTTTTGTATTACATTTCTTTCTTCGTGTTCCTTTAAAGGGAAACACTAGATCTAGGGATAATAACAGTGCTCTGTCCTTTTCGGATGCCTTCCATTCAGATCACTTTGTAAGCATTAATAATGTAACTTCACTCTGCCTCTGTTTCTGAGATAAGGCGGAACGGCCTGCAGTCTCTTCCAAGGCTGACAAATCCAGACTATGAGATGCTAGCAGCTCATAGGCTAAGCAGTGGGTACATCTCACCCTGTCACATTGGGATAAAGAACCCACCTTCTACTTGGACCAAGGATGCACTTACACAGTTACACCTTGCACCTGCTATTGGACATCAATGATCCCGTTAGGGCATCCTAATCTTCCCTCCTTCGATGGCAAGATGATGCCTTAGCAGGACTACAGCCGCCCTTGGCTCTTTTCCTACCCTGTGCAAAAGCACAGGGTAGGAAAAGAGCCAAGGGCAGCTGTAGTCCTGTTGTCCCACCCCATTCCCCATCTTGCCCTATTCCCCCTCCCCTTCTTGTTTGTTGTATTGATGTATGTACTGTTGTAAACCGCTCCGAGCCTTCGGGGAGTGGCGGTATACAAGTTTGAAGTAATAAACGAACAAACAAACAAACAAATTAATTAATTTAGTTTGACACCACTTTAATTGCCATAGCTCAATGCTATGGAATCCTGGAAGCTTTGGTTTGGTGAGGCACCTGCAGCATTTGGCAGAGAAGGAAAAAGGTGCTGTTGAAGGGCATACAGTATATATGAACCTATAGACCCCATCCCATGAGTAGTGGCTACTTTTCTCTCTCCCCCTCTTTCTTTTAGTTTCAAACCAGCAAAAAATAAATAAATAAAAGATTTCATTTGAAACTGATGTGGCGCATGGACCCTATCTCCTCTTCTCTCTCTGTGCCAGGATATTCTGAAATTAGATTCTCTCACATATCACATTTCATTCTTTATTTTTAAAATAAAAAAGGGAAATGTTTCTCACAAAACATGACAGTTCCCCATTCTTTAGCTGACAGAGTTAAAGCAGGAGGTTTCTTTCATTTCATTTCAAAATATTTGCACCACAAATAGGGAAGCCACTTTCCTGCCTTTGAATGGCAGCTGGATCCAGCAAGGTCCATAACAGAGATGTCTTCAGCTTTCACAATTTCCTGGCTTGCAATATGATTCTGGCAAACTCAGCATAAGACTGTATATACCATACTTACACATGAAATATAATTTCAGAGATGACATTCTATGGAGGGAAATTTTAGGGGCTCTTCAAACAGACTTGGGGACCAATTCTTTTCCACATGTCTTGGGAATAGCCGTGTCTTGCTCACTAGTCTTGAAACCTTACGGAACCAAAGTTTGGAAAAATCTATGTTTTAAGATTATAATCCAAAATCCAGAATACTCCCCACCACTCCCCCACCAGACATGGTAATTAGTTGATTCTTTGTGTTTTAATGTGGAATAAAGCAAAACAATAAGAAACAGGGTGGTTGTTTAACTCTGTATGAGCAGTAATGGGTAGGGGTGGATATCTCCAATTTAAATACTTTGAAACCTGTTAATAATTCGTATTTGAAATTATTTTGACCTTATACCGACCCTCGGCATCCAACCTGGTAGTGAAGTTTCAAAACCAAACCCGGGATTGCCGTTTTTTGTAAAGGTCACGTTATTAGGTCTTAAGAACATAAGAACATAAGAAGAGCCATGCTGAATCGGGCCTCAGCCCATCTAGTCCAGCATTCTGTGTCACACAGTGGCCCACCAGTTGTACACGGGGATCACTAGCAGAAAGGAGGACAAAACCCTCACCTGCTCCCGACCCCCCACAAAGTACCCGGGGAAATCCTGCCTGCCTCAATCAACACAGAGGTGGCACTTGGATGTCCATTTCAGTAACTACTGATTCCCTTGGTATCCATAAATCTGTCTAATCCTGCCTTGAAGCTGTCCAGGCTGACAGCTGTCACAACCTCCTCTGGAAGTGAGTTCCATAACCCAATGACCCTCTGGGTGAAGAAATATTTCCCTTTATTAGTCCTAACTTTCCTACCTTGGAGCTTTAGGGAGTGCCCCTAGTCCTAGTGTTGTGTGACAGAGAAAATATTTTTTCTTTATTCACCTTTTCTATCCCATGTATGATTTTATACACTTTGATCAAGTCACCTCTTAAACGCCGTCTTTCAAGGCTGAAAAGACCAAGGCGTTGCAACCTGATTTCATAAGGGAGCTGCTCCATCCCTTGGATCATTTTTGTTGCCCTTCTTTGTACCTTTTCCAGTTCCGTTATATCCTTCTTGAGGTGTGGTGACCAGAATTGTACACAGTACTCAGATGTGGCCTCACCATAGATTTGTAGAGAGGCAATACAACATTTGCAGACCTACTTTTGATTCCCTTCCTGATCATGCCAAGCATAGAATTTGCTTTTTTCACTGCTGCAGCGCACTGGGTTGACATCTTCATTGAGCTGTCCACCAAAACCCCAAGATCCCTTTCCTGGTTTGTCTCAGAAAGCTTTGATCCCATCAGTTGATAAGTGTATTTGGGGTTCTTTGCCCCAATGTGCATGACTTTACACTTGTTTAGGTTAAAATGCATTTGCCACTTTGTTGCCCATTCACTCAATTTCGAGAGATCTTTCTGGAGCTCTTTACAATCAGTTTCATTTTTAACTACCCTGAACAGTTTAGTATCATCTGCAAGCTTTGCTACCTCACAATTTACTTCTACATCCAGATCATTTATGAATAAATTAAAAATTAACGGTCCTAAAACTGAACCTTGGGGTACGCCACTTCTCACCTCTTTCCATCCAGAGAAGTGTCCATTTATTACCACCCTTTGTTTCCTACAGTTTAGCCAGGTTCCAATCCAGGACAAGACCTGTCCCCTGATTAGGAGCCTTTGGTGAGGGACTTTGTCAAAAGCCTTTTGAAAGTCAAGGTAAACAATATTGACTGGGTCCCCTTTATCTATGTGTTTATTTACACCCTCAAAGAATTCTATCAAGTTAGTAAGACATGATTTGCCTTTGCAGAAACCATGTTGATTTTCCTTCAGCAATGCCTGTTCTTCTATGTGCTTAGTAATTTTTTCTTTAATAATGGTTTCCATCACTTTGCCTGGAACTGAGGTTAGACTAACTGGCCTATAATTTCCTGGATCACCCCTGGATCCTTTCTTGAAGATCGGAGTTACATTTGCCTCCCTCCAGTCCTCGGGTACAGTGCCTGATCTTAGAGAAAGGTTATATATTTTGGCTAGAATTTCAGCAATTTCACACTTGAGTTCCTTAAGAACTCTGGGGTGGATGCCATCTGGCCCTGTTGATTTGTTGACATTTAGTTTAGTAAGGCATGTGAGAACATCCTCCTTGTTTATCTCTATCTGGTTTAACTCTATCTGGTCTTTTTTCCCCTCCTCAGTTCTCAACTCGCGAGAGGAGACTGGAGGGCAGCAGCACCCTCCTTTCTCCTCTTGCCAGCTGAGAGCTGAGGTGGGTGCCTTGACTCGTGTTAGTTCTCGGCAGGGAAGAAGGTGGACACATCTCTTTCCCTGCCAAGAACTAACGCGAATCAAGCCTTGAGTCGCGCTAGTTCTTGGCAGAGAAGGAGGTGTCCGCACCTATTTCCCTGCCAAGAACTAATGCGAATCAAGCCTTGGGTCCGTTCCTCCTCCCCTGCCAGGATCTAAACCATGCCAAGGCTTGGCGTGCTTTAGATCTTGGCAGGGAGGAGGGGCAAGGAGGGCCCCGTCTGCTCCTCTCCCCCTGCCAGGATCTAAACTGTGCCAAGCCTTGGCGCGGTTTAGATCTTGGCAGGGGAGGAGGAGCGAACTCAAGGTTTGATTCGCGTTAGATCTTGGCAGAGAAAGAGGTGCGGGCACCTCCTTCTTTGCCAAGAACTAACGTGACTCAAGGCTTGATTCGCATTAGTTCTTGATTCGCGTTAGTCCACCTCCTTCCCTGCAGAGAACTAATGTGACTCAAGGCTTGATGCATGTTAGTTCTTGGCAGGGAAAGAGGTGTGGGCAGGGCACCTCCTTCCCTGCTGAGAACTAACAGGAAATAATAACGAATTTCCGTTACTAATTACGTTTCAAATACAAAATTTATTGACATTTTTTCAGATTAATTTCTGTAACAACCCAGCAATGGAGATTCCCCCCCCCCCCAAGTTTAGAATCAAATTTTTTTATGGATCAACCACCCCTAGTATTGGGTATTTGGGACTTGGACAATGAACAGATGGCATTTAATGATAAAGCAGTATGTCTTAACCAATTTTACATATTATATTGCAAGAAACATTGGAATGTTAAGTAACTGTTACAGGTGCAGTGGACATGGTGAAATAAGTATTTGCTTTATCAGATGGTGGTGGAGGAACTTCATGAAAATTCAAAAACATTTTCATGATTCTACCCATTCTGACCCAAAGTGAACAGATTTTGCCATCCACTAGTCCACAACATAGTTGTTCCTTATTACCCAAGCATCATCTATAATGGCTGAAATACAATAACATTCCATCACTGCTTGCTGCGAGCAGATCTTTTAAGAGCTACATTTGGGACGATAGCTCCCATAATCCCTGCTGTATGGGAGAATCTGAAGTTTGTTGGACAGATATATCACAGTTTTCAACGGAAAAACATTGGGGACTATAACTATATCAAACTGAATATATAAATTGCACTGCACAACTCTGCCCTGTTCGTTCAATAATAGTTAGGCTTCTCAAAAATTACATGCTCCTGCTCCTTCATTTAGGGAAAGATGGAGAACTATGTTGCAACGCTGACAGAAGTGTTGTTCCCCCTACTTTTCATTTCCTTTGCTTCCTAATGATGTCTCATTGTGTGCCACCTTAAACAATTTCCAGTGCTCAGTATTTACCCTTCAAATCCTTGCAGTCCCCAGTGGCTTGCATGTGCTGCATAGGGAAGATCTGGCAGGCATGCAGAAAATAGGAAATCCTTTGTCGGGGAATACAAAATGCAACTCTTGTAAAATAAATATCTCAAGCGAGGGAGGAGAGGTGGGGTTGAGGGGAAAGAATCTAACAATCCAACAGACATAGGAACAACAACAACAACAAAAAACCCTTGAGGGACTGAAATCTGAGCCACTCTCTACCCAGTGTGCACATCTAATCTCGCTGATGCTAGTTTAAACATATACACACTGGAGCTTTTCCCAAGAAACATTAAGCATATCAGAAGAGATGGAGATGGTTCATGATTTCCAATGAACTGAGGTGGCAAAAGTTTATTTATGAGCAATGCTCAGCACCTCGTAGGATCCGGCCTCGAGTGAGCTTGGGTTATACTCCAGTGGCAATTGATTGCTGAATTTTGAAGGCTTTTAAAAATGTATTCCTATACCTGTTTGGCAGCTGCCATTCATGTCACGATCAGATCTGGCCTTTTGTGAAAATGTAAGCTCATTACACAGCTGTCAGACTGTCCACATTGTCTCTAAAGGGAGAGGGAGGGGGCAACCCAGGAGGAAGGGAGGGGTGGCAGACTCAAACAAATGCTCAGCTGGCACCCCCCCTTTTGTTTGAAGCAAGAGCTTATAGTCAAAAGTGGATGAATTTGAGCAGTAAATCAGTACATAACAGCCACTGAATCAAATCAAGGTGTGTGAACAAGAGGGATGGGAAAAGGGGAATAGGGTGGAAGGAATCCAAAGCTGGCAACAACCGCATAGCAAATGCTTGAATATGTGTCCTCTTCTCTTGCTGAATAGAGTAATGAAGTTCAATCATGGGCATGTAAGGAAATCTCAGTCACATTCCCTTACTCGCATTAGGCAGAGAAAAATAAAGGGAATGGGGAAGAAAGAGGAACAAGGGGTAAGAACATAAGAAGAACCATGCTGAATCGGACCTCAGCCCATCTAGTCCAGCATTCTGTATCACACAGTGGCCCACCAGTTGTACACAGGGATCTCGAGCAGAAGGGAGGGCAAAAGGCAAGTGTTTCATTGGCCATCGATACCTCTCAATTCTGGTTGTTATGAAAGGACATGAGGCATAAATGGAGATAAGGAAACCTCCATTCTGTGTATTAGGCCTCTAATTCTCTCCATCCCAAGCATGGGAATGTATGATAAGTTTGTGTAAATGCTTCAAAAACAAAGCGACATGAAATTCCCACCATTTGAAGCAGCCAAATCCAAACAGATGGTGTTATTTCCAGATGGTAGGAGCCTACATTGTACCTGTCGATGTACCTGTAGATGCTGAAAAAGAGGTGTTCCCCCACAAACCTAATATAATTCAGATCTAATGTGACTATGAACACACAGATTCAAATCCAGATTTTTTAGAGGCACCAGATTGCATCTGATCTTGGTAGCTGGGTAGGGTCAGCATTGGTATTACTTGGATGGAAGACCACAAAGAATACAAAGTGCTGTTAAGGCTGTATTTCAGAAGAAGGAACTGGCAAAAGTACCTGCGTATTCATTCCTAACAACACTCTATAAAATTCATGGGTTGCCATAAGTCAGAAGATAGGGACACAAAGAGGTGAAAAAGTACTGTCTAGATTGGTTTAAGAGAAATACAAACATTAGGATTTTGGAACATTTGCATTTTGGAAATGGCACATACTAATGGACCATGCCCTGAAACTTCATGGGTATATTGTATATAGGATACAACTTCTGCATGGCTTTTTATCATCACTCTGCTTTGTACTCAAGATACAGACCCACAACTTACAACTACACTATAATAACTAACAGAACAAACTACTTTTGAAACTAGTTATCCAAGGTCAGGTGACAAAAACCAGTAATCCAGGAACTCTTGCTGCAACTCACTCCATCAGTTTCAGTGGTCCCCACTGGCAACATGAATCCTTCATAATTCTCAACACATGCAACAGCTGTGGAATCACCCATCCGAGTCTACAGCTACTTAAGTTGTGCAGCCTTTCTGTTATTAGGCATCTTCGCCACTGGCTCCCAGACTGAACACTAGGCTCATTCATGTCATTCTCCCTAGAGTGAACAGCAGCAGAGGATCTGTCAGACTTCACCCGTATGTTCGCCTCAGGTTGTGTCTGCCCTGCCTTGCATAGGGGAGTGATGATCTCAAAGCAGAACTCTGACTTATTCACATTGGAAAGAAAAATGTTAGAAACTCTGGTGCCAGTTTTTCTCAGTTCAGGGATAAATGAATTACTATCCAGAGTCCATGATAGTGAGCCTTCTGTTCTTGCTCAATTCAAAGAAGACAATCAAATAAAACACAGGTACAGTGAAATCCAGACTTCCCGACCCAGATCATACTTGAAGATGCCAGTGTCTTCTATGTAATGCATATATATTTCTATCCCTTCATAATTCTGGTGAATTTCTTTTTTGTGTGTATGTGCTTTCAAGTTGCTTGTTGACTCACGGTGTCCTTGTGAATTCCATAGAGTTTTCTTAGGCAAGAAACGGTTTTGAAATACAGTGTTCCCTCGCTACTTTGCGATTCACTTTACGCGGACTTGCTGTTTCACAGGGTTTTTAAATAATTTATTTTTTAAAATAAATATGAATTTATTGGCACTGGTGGGTAGGAAGGGCACTGAGGCGTTGCTGTAGCCTCCTCTTGGAGTGGCTCGGAGGCCTTAAGGGGGACTGAGTCAGGGAAAGAGAAGGAGGAGAGGAGGCTGCCACCAAGAACAAGGAAAGCAAATTGCCTTCGACAAGCCCTCCACGGCCACCTTCTCTTCTCATATCTGCACCTCCTTCCTACTCTGGCGACTCCTTTGACTACTGCTGCTACTGACAATGACTCCCACAAGTTCTCCTTCCCTCCCTCTGCCTCCTGGCCTGCCTGCCTACACCACAGGCCATGGTGCCCAACGAGCAGAACCAGCTGGTCCCCAAAGAGATGAGTGGGCAAGCCCGAGGCCCAAAGGCGCTGGAGGCAGAGGGGACAGGGTCAGGAGAGTGAGGGCCACCTTTGGTAAGGGGTAAAGAAGGCCTCAGCCTTCCTGCCTGCCTGCCTGCCTGCCTGAGGGTGGGGCCTGGCCTTTTCTTTCCTCAGCAGCCTTGCATCAAATCCCTGTCAAAGGTGCTGGGGATTTAGGAAGGAGGAAGAGGATGGGGAAGAGGAGGAGTAGGAGGAGTAGGAGGGGCGGGGGAACCAGACATCCCTACTTCATGGATTTTGACTTATCGTGAGTAGTCCTGCAACATAACAACCACAATAAGTAAGAGAACACTGTATAGCCCACAAAATCTGGTATTAGTTGGCAGCTTCCAATCCAGGTACCCACAAGAGCTGACCCTTTAGCTTCAGGGTCAGACAGGGTCTGGTTTTTTAAGAGCAGGGTTGTCAAACCCATTTTCACCATCAGCCACATCAGCCTTATGGCTGCCTTCAAATGGCCAGTTGCAATTCTAAGACTGTAGAAATATAATTATATTGCCCTGACAGTGAAAGCCTCATGACCCATATAAAATGACATGGTGGACCAGATCTGGTCCGCGGGCCTTACCATGTGCTTTAGGGTATTTAGGCCATTTCTGTCATTCTTTCCTGCACCCCAATAGGTTACTGACTGTAATAACTAATTGTTCTATGTATTGTCAACCACAGTACATAGAACAGATATTGGCCAAACCAGATCTGGATTCTGTCGATAAATCTGCACCCAAGCATTGATTAATTGGTTATATATGTTGAATCTGCTAACAGATACTTACAGCATGGACAAGACTGAGAGGGAAGACTATAGTATTTATTTATTTATTTATTCAACTTAATAGACCGCTCTCTCCGGAGCTCAGAGCAGTTTACAAGAGTAAAATAGTCGGGAAGTGTGACGACTAGGCTGGATTTCTAGTGCACACATGTGCATCTCCTTCACTTTTTCTTTCTCTAACTCTCTTTTGTTTTCAGGTAAATGTACAACTGAAGTCTTGTCTGTAAAGCAGCCCATGTTCTCTCTGCTTTGTCAAGCTCTTCAAGGGAAACATTATCGCCTTAATTGCTTAAGTCCTATTTGCATAATACGGCAGCTTGACAGCCTCCAAAACCAGGATGGAAAGAGAAGATTAACAAGCTCCGGATGCAACCTGCCAGGCTTTTTGCATTTGGGATGGTGGAAATGGGGAGCAGTTCTTGGATCAGCAATTCTACTGGCTCAGTCACCTTGCTTGCTTTAGCATTCCTTATCCTACGTAAAAAATATTTTCTGGGTTTATTTCCCAGAGCATATAGCATGGATGAATGTGTGGTGTTTTGGGTGCCCTCTAGTGGTGGTCTTCATTATAGTACATTATATACAGTCACATACACTTCTTGCCACATTTAAGTTGCTCTTAACACTTCATCACATTTATTAAATTCCATTGGGTTTAATACACTTAACATCCGGTAAGCCACTGTGTTCATCACATTACGTTGGGTTCAAGTGTAGCGTAGAGCATTCTTCGCATATTTTAAGTGAGGGGGGCCTACACTCTTTTCAAACGTTTCAGGAGGTGATTGGGAAGTGAATTTTTGGTAATGACCTGGATGTTTTGCCAATTCGATAATGTGATGGCAATCATTGCTCTCAGGTTTAAAATGAAATGTTTCCCCATTCTGTGGGAGGGGAAATTGTGGGGGGAGCCAAAAGTACCCTTCTCTGGGTGCATCTGCACTGGAGAACAAATGCAGTCGGGATCCACTGTAAATGCCATTATTATTATTCTGCCATGTCTCCATGCTGTGCAGTTCTGAGAATCATGGCTTTCTAAGGTTCATATCCTTCTCTTGGTGCATTTACAATATGCAATTAATACCCTTGCACCTCACTTTAAATACCATAGCTCCATACTCCATACGGCGAAGACGGAGATCTTGTGGCTGGGCCGCCCGGAGGGGGTAGAGACCCAGCTGCCGGCGTTTGATGGTGCGGCTCTTCGCCCACAACCATCTGTCAAAAGCTTGGGGGTCCGGCTGGACGCCCAACTGTCCATGGAGGAGCAGATTGGCTGCGCCTGCAGGAGAGCTTTCTTTCATCTGCGTCTGGCAAAACGTCTGGCTCCTTACCTCTCCCGCTGCGACCTAGCCACGGTGATCCAAGCCACGGTCATCTCGAGGCTCGATTACTGTAATGCGCTTTACATTGGCCTACCCTTGTCGGAAACTTAAGCTGGTGCAGAACGCTGCAGCCCGCCTGCTCTCAGGAGCCTTAAGATCTGACCACGTGACTCCACTCTTGTGCGAGCTGCACTGGCTTCCAATTGAATTCCGAGTCATCTTCAAGGTGTTAGTTCTAACTTTTAAGGCCTTGTACGGTTTGGGGCCAGTGTACCTGAGGGAGCGACTTACCCCTTATGTGCCTGGGAGATCACTGCGTTCCGAGGGGCTCAACTTGTTGGAGGTGCCCAGCATCGGAGTCTGCAGACTGGCCACCACATGGCGGAGAGCATTCTCTGCAGCTGCTCCAATTTTGTGGAACGGCCTCCCCGGGGAGATCCAGGCCATTCGGGCCCTCCTGCCGTTCCGTAGAGCGATAAAAACTTGGCTTTTTAGAATGGCATTTGGCCCTTAGCCAATTGGCCTCTATACTGTTGTCCATGGTTCTGCCTGACATGCCACTATTTAATTTTGGCCTGCCACATGTTTATTGGGGGGCTTTAAATTGTTTTAATGCATTTTAATGTATTTTTAACTGTATTTTAATGAACCTTCTATGTCTGCTTCACTTCCTGTAAACCGCTCTGGGCTCCAGAGAGAGCGGTATAGCAAGTTGAATTTAATAAATAAATAAATAAATACTTGGGGTGGTAGATCCATAAAAAATTAGATTCTAAACTCATGGGGGGGGGGATTTCTGGGTCGTTAATTGGCTTCATTTCATAATTGATATGTAATTAATAACAATTTTCATTTTTATTCAATAGGCCACCTGGGAGGCTAGGCTAGAATGGAGGGCTTGCTCTCTTCCCTCCCCCCCCCAGCTCAGAAACATAGCAGGGAGGGAAGAAGGGAGTGCTTGCTCTCCCTCCTTCCCTCCCCCGCTAAGCCTTGATACAGTATAGATGTTAGCAGGGGAGGAGATGCGTCCGCATCTCCCCCCCCTGCTAACATCTAAACCGCGCTAAGGCTTATCGCGGTATAGATGTTAGCAGGGGGGAGATGCGGATGCATCTCCTCCCTGCATGGGAATAATGCGAGACAACCCTTGTCTCGCATATTCCCATGCAGAGGAAGAGGTGGGGGGTCTGCCTCCCCACGTCCTTCCCTGCATGGAAATAAAGCGCCCGCCTCAGCTGTCAGCTCGCGAGAGGAGAAAGGTGGGTGTTATTGCCCTCCAGTCTCCTCTCGTGAGTTGAGAACTGAGGCGGGAAAAACGACCTAATAACGCAACACTTAGAAAAAATGGCGACCCCGGGTTCGGTTTTGAAATGTCTCTTCCGGGTTGGACCCCAAGGGTCGATATAAGGTAGAAATAATTTCAAATATGAAAAATAACGGATTTCAAAGTATTTTAAACCGGAGATATCCACCCCTACTCCATACTATACAGTCCCGGGAGTTATATATTCCTAAGATCCATACCCTTCTCTGGGTGTGGAATGAATGCAGAAAACTACAGGAAATTACTATAAATAATTCCTTTAAAATATCTTTGAAGGCCTCTATTTCTTTTTAAAAAACATAGCCAGGAATTTATTTATTTATTTCCTATATTTATACCCTGCCCTTCTCACCCCCGAGGGGGAACTCAGGGCCTCACAAAAGCACCATATGGTGCCATCATCATAAAAACAATCAAGAGTGCATTAAAATATTAAAAACAATAATGAAAACAATTAATTAACACACGTCTATTAAAAGTCAGAATCCAAAATCCAAAATCATTGCCTTAAGTTGCTTAAGTCTTCTTTCACTTACTGCTCACTGATTGAAAGCTTGGTCCCATTGCCAGGTCTTGATTTTCCTTCTAAAAGACAGGAGGGAGGTGGCCAGTCTGATGTCTCTGGAGAAAGCGTTCCACAGGCAGGGGGGGGGGGGGGACTTGTCCCTTGTCCCCATCAGTCACATTTGCGATGGCAGTGGGATCAAGAGTAGAGCCTCCCCAGATGATCTTAAGTTTTGTGATGGTTTGTATCAGGAGATACATTCAGACAGGTAGTCTGGGCCAGAACCATTTAGGGCTTTAAATGTTAAAACCAGCACTTTGAATTGTGCTCAGAAATTGATTGGCAGTCAGTGGAGCTGGCGTAACAGAGGGGTTGTGTTATCCCTGTACGCCGCTCCAGTGAGCAACCTGGCTGCTGACTGTTGGACTAGTTGAAGTTTCTGGGCAGTCTCCAAAGGCAGCCCCATGTAGAGCACATTGCAGTAGTCTATTCAGGATATAACAAGAGTGTGGTCCACTGTGGCCAAATCAGATTTCCCAAGGTACAGGCATTAATTATATGACTACCAAAAGGTAATTTGATACAATCTTGTTGCTCCCAAATTTAGTTATAGGCAACTGTTACTTGTAACTTCCTCTCCATTGGCGCTCCCTTGCAGTGGAGGAGAGGCTTGCATACCCTAATGAAGTTGTGAGCTATGCTGGCAGTAGCATAATAGTCACTGGTAGAGCCTCCCATGCCAGAGAGGTCACAACCAAAGGGTCTGGCAAAGAGCGTCAACAGGCAGGATGGGCTCTCTAGCCTTTTGGCAACCATCCTAAGAGAAGGAAAACTCTAATTTCAAACCCGGACAGATGAGTTTGATGGTCTAACCCTGAATGGTCAACCATCTAAGAGAAGGAAAATCTAATCAAACCTATGATCTGAGGACCTCGTTGCCACCGTCCAAGCTTGCTAGGCCCCGGCAGACGAAACTTTGGTTTAAAGGGTGAGGCCAGTTCTGTGCACGCTGCGCTCCACCAGAAAAATCCATTGCACAGGCTCGAAGGACACATCATGTGGCTAATGTTGCTGTCCTTGAGCAAGCAGGGATCACCAGCGTTGAGGCCATGCTACTGAGAACACAGCTGCACTGGGCAGGGCACATCTCTAAGATGGAGGACCACCCTCCCAAAGATACTACTCTATGGTGAACTTGCCATGGGTCAGCACAAGAGAGGCACCCCCAAAAAGAGATATAAGGACTCCCTGAAACAACATCTCAGGCTCGACCAGATTGATCACCAACAATGGTCCACCATGGCCTCACATCGGGAGGCATGGAGACACACTATCCACAATGCTGCGGCCTCTTTCGAGAAGACACGCCGAATGGGTCTCGAAGAGAAACGACAATACAGAAAGAACTGCAACTTGGAAACAACATGACCAGGGGCGGTCCTACAAGATAGGCCAAGTAGGCGGCCGCCTAGGGCACCATCTGGGAAGGGGGCGCCATCCTGGCCCTGCCGATGTTCCTCAGACAGTGCTGCAGCTGCCTGCTTTTTGACCCCGGCCTTGTGCACTCCGACGCTGCTTCTGGGCACGCGCGGAGGTTTTCACGCAGTCGCAGTTGCTCCGGAGCTGAAGTTGAGCGCAGGAGCAACTGCACATGCGTGAAAACCTCTGCGCATGCCCAGTAGCTCCCTTGCGCAGAAGCCTGTAAGCAAAGCACTCCCTATCAAGCAAGCAGGGAGTGCTTCCCCTCTCCCTTTGTCTCCGTTATGCGCGTGCGTTTGCAGGGAAGGAGAAAAGAATCAGTGAAGGAAGTGTAAGTGAAGGAATGAATGAAAGGCTTTCCTCCTCCTCTGTGACCTCTTCTCTCCCTCCTTCCTTTCTTCGGCTCTATTTCTGTCGAGACCTGAGGGGCCTGAGGCTATGGGAAGTTGTGGGAGTTGGAGGCCAAAACACTTAGAAGGAGGGAGGGCGGGCCCAAGTTTGCCCAGGCCGCGCTGCCTGTATTCGACCTCATTTGAACATTTTGGCTGTTTTTCTATTTACATTTACATTGGAATCCTAATTTTGGACTTATGGGAGACTCCTATGAATTATGAGTCGGGTGATAGGTAATATATTCTGATTTTGATGCATTTACATTGCATTTCTTGTTGATTATTATACAGTTCTGCTTAATATTGTCATACAATATAATACAAATACAATATAACAATAGAATAATGATATATTTTATATTGCATGTAATATTACAAACAATATTGCAGTATAGTGGTATTGTACAAAATAGTAATATATAATATTTTATTTTACTTTATTTTGGGTTATTTGAGTTTTATAGGAGTAATGAAAATATTTAGTAGAGGATAATTTTATTTAAATAAATAATTTTATTATTTTATTATAATAATATAATATAATATAATGTTACATTATATTATAATGTCAATATATTATAATATACAGTAATTATATTGTAATGTAGTATCATATAATTATGATATAATATAGTATGAGTATGGTATAATATATTGTATATACATTGATACAATATAATACTACTAATGGTATTGTGATATTATAATTGTATATTTGTTTTACATGAGGGGCGGCAAAATAATGTTTTTTGGGGGGGCACCAAAATAATGTTCGCCTACCATTTAAAATTACCTTAGACCGCCCCTGAACATGACCCAAGGAGACTTTCTGCTGTACTTTCTGCTACCGCACTTGCCTATCTCAGATTGGCCTTTGTAGTCATCAACACGCTTGTAAAAAGCATGGGATGAGTCCTTCCTAAGAATCTTCGTTCGAGGAGGAAATTCCAAGAGACTTGTAACTTATTATTTTCAAGTTCTGGCAGGAGGCTGAAGAAAACTGTGGTACAACATGCTTTGTAAAGGAACAGCTGTGTTATTTGTCTCCCTTAATCTCAGTTCCTGTTACAAGGTAAGCAAAATAAAGAGTGCTGGAGTACAAAGTTAAGCTATCAGGGAAACACTTCCTCTTAGAACACAGCCCTGATTTATGACTGGCTTCATGAAAACCATGAGCTCCTGAGTATTGTTTCCATAGACCCCAAATAGATATTATCCAGCAGGACCAAACAACATTGGTGTGTGGTCAGCATAGCAACAATTACCAATGAGAAAGATAATAAAAGCTAGGATAAACTGCAGCAGTTTGATTTTGACTGAGCCTTCTGGGAAGAGCAAAATTTGACTCTCCTCTCCCTTTCCATCCTGCTAAATTAATTGAATGCAATCTACTTTTGCACTTTGAAATCAGTTTACAATATGTGAAGTGAACTGAGGACAAAGGGGGGAATGGGAGGAGTAAAGAGAAATGTGGAAATTTTTAGAAATAGTGTTATGACAGAAGATTAATTGGGACTGCTGGATCAGGACAATTTGAGAGTATGAGATTGCAAATACCTTTGCAAGAACGGTATACACTCCTGAACAGCCACAAACAATCCTTGCAAAGAGATTAAGTCTGGAAGCCAAATAATAATAAAGTACACGTCAATGTGACGAGGAAATAGAACACGAGCTGCTAGAATGATTTCTGTAAAAAAAGAAGAAGTGATTGAGATTGTAACTAAGTAGAATAAAACTAAGGAAAGGAACACATTCCCAGCGGCAGGATTTTGCTTCTTCTTGACATAGTCTGTTGAAGAGGTGTGATACAGCCAGAGGCTATTTCCAGTCTGGTACATCTGGGAAAAAATGAATCATGTAGCTTGTCTGATAAAGAGGGCTTAAAGATGCAGAAATTTGTACAGAGGAGAAGTCATTGATAGCAAAAATGTACAAAGATTTGAAAGAAGTCAGGGCCAATCTCAGAAAGCTGGGGAAGTGGGTACATTAGAGGAGGGTCAAGGGCTACAAACCCCAGGTGTCGAAAGAGATCCAGCTGGGCACCATGGAGTGTGCCGAGGCAAAGTGAATGAGATAACGTTGGCGCTAATAATGAAAATCATCCCCCATCTCAGAGCCAAAAAGGAAATGAAGGGGGAAAAGAACAGAAATAAAATGTGTGTTTCCTCTCTCTCTCTCTCTCTCTCTCTCTCTCTCTCTCTCTCTCTCTCTCTCTCTCTCTCTCTCTCATATACACAGTAGCACCCAGAGGATGAACATGAGCAGGAAAAAGATGAGTATAAGAGGAAGCAAATCCTAAGGATAATGAGAAGAGGGGAAGAAAGACAGTGTGTGAGAGAGATTGCGAACGTCAAAACTAGGGAGATTATGCCAGATCACAGCAAAGGGATTTTCCTATTATAGGTATGTGAAGTTGAAATCAAATTGGTCCCTAAGAAACTCTTGTATGGATATGGAGAGAGCTGAGGTGTGTGCTTGTATATAAAACCTCCATAAAGAAAGAAGCAAAAGAGTTCTGCCTATCTCCTAGTTTTGAGGTAAAATGTGGCACAACCTAATCTTGCAATCACAAAAATTAGTGACTGAGTATCTATTCTTGCATTGTCCTGAACCTCTTAGGCAGGGTTGAGCAACTGTGTCATGTTATAGATTTATAACAACCACATCGGAAGGGGCTTGGAAAGCATCCTAGGATGCTTCCTCACCAATCCAGTGATGGATGGGCATGCTGCTGCTTGACTTCAGGTGGAGGCCCTGTCCAAAATTGGAGTGGAAGTGTCGTAAGACACTATCCTCCCAACATGGATTGTGCTAACGCCAATGGAGTCAGCACAAATCCTCGCTAATTGGGTGACACTTCCTACATGTGATGTGATGGGAGATGTAGACCAAAAACATCAACAAATGGTTTTAGGTGTTGTATCTATGGTAGAACATACACACTGCATATGCAGTAAACATGGCTGTTAGTAGACCTTGCTTTGCAATCTTGGGATCATGACCTCTGAATATAGTTGAAGTGTTTCAGGTTAGGATAGCTTGCAGATGTGGCTCTGAGTATCATTCATTACAGAACTCAGAAAGCTGCAGAATGTCTGTGAAATGGTTTTGAATGATGATATAGGGTGCACCTATACCAGGCATGGGCATACCCAGGCCCATGGGTTGGATGTGGACCCTTGGGGTCATTCCTCCAGTCCTGGCCCACAGACCCAGCCATGTGTTACACCCTCTTCTCAGCAGGAGTATACAACGGGCCGCCACATACTTCTGCCAAAAGGAGGCAGTGACACATGGCTGGCTCCAGGGAGTTGAGGAACGATCTCAAGGGGTCACATTTCCTAGCAACAGCAAGGCAAGGGAGGCAGGGTAGACAGGCACTAGAGTGCCCAGTCGAGGGGAAGGGAAGGGGAGGAGGAGGAAGAGGCCAGGGAGGGAACAGGTGCTGTCACCACTGAGCATACCTTTGCTCTCCTCCCACTCCCTCCCCTCCTGCCTTGTGTGCACTCTCTTCTTCCCTCCCTTCCTGCCTCATGCTATCTCTCCTCCTCCCTTCTCTTCTGCCTTGTGCTCTCTCATCCCTTTCTGCCTCATGCTTTGTCACCACACATCGACCATTCCCCCAGCACCCCCCTGCACCAATCCCCCCCAGCTCCCTCCCTGTACCAACCTCAGCCCATCCTGCCCAGCATGTGGGGTGTCCCCTTCCTAAAATGTTTGCCCATACCTGATTTATATTGTAGAATTAATCCCATTAAAATCCATTTTAAATGCCAAGGCTCAATAATATGCAATTGTAGGAATTATAGTTTTATAGTCCCAGGATCCCGTAGCATTGAACTGCAATAGTGAAGGTGGTGTCAAACTGCATTCATTCTACAATGCAGATGCACCTAAAGTTGTCTTTTCCTGATTTTAGGACCAAGTTCTTGGGAGAAATGGCAACCTCTGGATTATATGTTGTTGAAGAATGCAATTTAAGTTTAAAGCAATCTTAAAACTTTAAAACAACATTGCAACATAGTACATTAAGGAACACTTCATCTCTGAGTTTCAATTCACTACTGAAAAACACTGTTATGTGGGTCAGTGTGATATATTAAACAGCATGTTAGTTTATGTCATGGGAATACAAGATTTAAATTCCTGCTCTATCATGAAATACACTGGGAGGAAAGCCAACACTTCTCAGCTTAATCTACACCAACCATTACATTTGAAAAACCCTACAGAAATGATGTCTCAAAGCTCTATTCGGCTCAGAGATCTAACAGGTCAGTTGATCTCCATTTTCAATTTACATGCTACATTTCCTCTCAAAGTTAAGTTCCTCTTTTTTTTAAAGAACGCAGAATGCAGAAGACCAAGCAAATAGAATGAACATAAAATACAAGAACAGTTTGAAGGTCTCTGTAGTTCAATTCAAGATAGCACAAACTTCAAGTTTAGTCTTATCATTCCCCATGATTTCACCAAATATGAAGCCCCAGTTCAAAACAGACCTCCTGCATTGGCATCATAATAAAAATAAATCTCCCCTTTCCTCTCCCCTTGCCGCTTCTACCAGAGGTGGTAGGTTAAGAAGAGATAGTGTTTGGAGGATGTTACAAGTTCATAGGAAGCACAATCTCTTCAGACGCCAAGATTGACAAAGAGATAGATCACAGGTTAGCAAAGGCATATAGTGCATTTGGAAGGCTTCACAAAAGAGTCTGGAGCAACAAGCACCTGAGGCAAAGCACCAAAATCAGTGTGTACAGAGCTATCGTACTGTCTATTCTCCTCTATGGGTCTGAAACATGGGTCGCCTATCACCAACACCTACAACTCCTTGAACGCTTTCATCAGCGCTGTCTTCACACAATCCTAAATATACACTGGACCGACTAAGTGACTAATGTTGCTGTCCTTGAGCAAGCAGGGATCACCAGCATTGAGGCCATGCTATTGAGAACACAGCTGCGCTGGCCAGGGCACGTCTCTAGGATGGAGGACCACCGCCTCCCAAAGATACTACTCTATGGTGAACTCACCATGGGTCAGTGCAAGAGAGGTGCCCCCAAAAAGAGATATAAGGACTCCCTGAAACAACATCTCAGGCTCGGCCAGATTGATCACCAACAATGGTCCATCCTGGCCTCACATTGGGAGGCATGGAGAGGCACTATCCACAATGCTGCGGCCTCTTTCGAGAAGACACGCCGAATGGGTCTTGAAGAGAAACGACAACGCAGAAAGAACCGCAACTTGGAAACAACATCACCCAGGGAAACTTTCTGCTGTGCTTTCTGCAACCAAACTTGCCTATCTCAGATTGGCCTTTTTAGTCATCAACACGCTTGTAAAAAGCGTGGATGAGTCCTTCCTAAGAACCTTCATTCGTGAAGTAATGCTGAGATTACAAGTTCATAGTAGAAGAATTTGGTGGATCTGGAAGAATGGAAACAAAGGAAAGGAACGAAGGATATGCTTATTCCCAAATGCCAGTTTAACTCAGAAAATAAAGTCAATTTCAAATCTTTGGATATGAGATTAGAGGGGATAAACCCAGCTCATTTCCAAGCCAATTCAATATGAACCCTTTCACCTCTCTCCCCTGTACCTCTGAGGTAGCTTTTGACCTGTGAGAGGAGATTCAAATGGTATAATGCAACTGCAGCACACATGACACAATAGTTGCTGATGCAAAGATTTATTTTTACAAAGTCGCACACAGAATTAATATATAGCATTGCTGGGGGGGGGGCAGCTCTTTCAAAAACTGCTGCAATAGGCAGTAGTAAACTTTGTATCTAACAAGAGCAGCCCCTCTTCTCATACATCATCCTATTTATTCTCTTGCATACAGTACTGCAGTGTAAAAGGTGTGCCCCATAAGGGACCACCCGGTTTTTTTGGTATCGAAAAGCCCAGGAGGTGACAATAACAGGAGAAAATGGCAGTTCCCAGCACGGAAAGGCTCCTTCCACACAAATGTATACAATCCACATTGAACTAGATTATATGGCAGTGCAGACTCAGACAATGCAGTTCAAAGCAAATATTGTGGATTATATGCCTTGATATTCTGGGTTATATGGCAACGTGGAAGGCCCAAAGGGCACATATACAATGACCACTTAATTTGGAACTGGTTTAGCAGACGCTGGTTTCGCTGCACAGGTGTTTAGACTGACATGTCTGCAAAAGGATCGAGGCAGGAAGGTAATTACATTAACCATGGAAGGTGGCCTCAAACCGATTCCAGAATCTGCAGTATTTCCTCTCATTTCTGGGTGAGACGCACGCCAGCACTCCAAAGGATAACTGGGGGAAATGGGGGAGTGAGAGAAATTGAGATAATCATTTACCTGCCCCATGGAGCCAGCTATGCCTTGGGTATTATGTTTCTGTTTTATGATGGTTATTCTGTATGGTTTTGTGTTGGTAATTAAATGCTTTACCTATGCTGGAAACTGCCCTGAGCCCCCTCAGGGAGATAGAGCAGTATACAAATAAAATTAATTATTGGGTTGTTGTAAGTTTTTTGGGCTGTATGGCCATGTTCTAGATTGTAGAAGCACCTCACATCATCTCACAACTTCTGAGGATGCCTGCCATAGATGCATGTGAAATGTCAGGAGAGAATGCTTCTGGAACATGTCCATAGAGCCCAAAAAACTTACAACAACCCAGGGATTCTGGCCATGAAAGCCTTCAATAATACAAAGTTCTATTATTATTGTTATCACAACAAGATTAGTACATAGCAAGCAAGATCACTCTGCTGGCTGTTGTATTGGATAACACGTCAGACACTTCCCAAGTGTCTAGGACTGTGTGATGTATCGGTAAATAATGCATACAGATCCTAGTAGAGTGGCCTTTTGCAATGGACAGATGGTAATTTTGTCAGCACCGATTGTGTTTAAGTGCAGGCCAAGGTATTCAGGCACTGCAAAACGCAAAGGGGAGGGGTAGGCTAACAAGCAGCAAAAACACAACAGTGGAACCACAATTCAGGCTCATGGGTGGTCACAATGAATCAAAATTGGGTTTATCTGGCACTGCACCCTGTGTGCCGATCACTACTGGGACCGCCTTTACTGGCTTGTGCCAATATCTTTGCAGTTCGATCTTTAAATCCTCATATTGTTTCAAATTTTCAAGTTGTTTTCCTTCAATCCTGCTGTTGTCTGGGATTGCAACATCAATGATCCATACTTCGTTTATTATTATTATCATTATTATTATTTTCAACAGCCCTCCTTCCCCCCTCCATTCCAAATTTTACACACACTTTAGCATGGGCAGGAGTCTACAATGTGCTTCACATTATGTGAAACCAACTTCACTGTGTAATGTGTTTTACATTGGAGGCACTCTGAAGATGAAGACCTTTCCCCAACTGGGCTTAATGCACTTTAAACCCTTTCATTCCCACTGCAGCCCAATTTGGTCTCATGCATTTTCTATCCACCACAGCTTGGAGTCAGCTTGAGTCAGGCCCTTTACATTGGCCTTCCTTTGTCGGTAATCCGGAAACTGAAGATGGTGCAAAACGCTGCGGCTCGGCTGCTAGCTGGAGCGACACTAACGTGCCATATCATACCAGTCCTACAGCGCTTGCACTGGCTCCCTATCGAGTACCGGATTGCCTTCAAAGTGCTAGTGCTAACCTTTAAAGCCTTGCATGGTCTGGGGCCAGTGTACCTGAAGGACCGCCTTTCTGTGCACGTTCCTCAGAGACTACTGCGGTCCATGGATCAAAACCTACTAGAGGTTCCATCACTTAAGATCTGCCACTTGTCATCGTTGCGGCAGCGCACTTTTTCTGTAGCAGCGCCTACCCTTTGGAATGCCCTCCCGGAGGAGGCACGAACAATAACTCATCTACAGGCTTTCTGGAGGGCCTGTAAGACCAACGTGTTCTGTTAGGCATTCAGTCTCTAAGCTGTAACCCCTACCCTGGTCTTTATCTGTTTCTATTATGTTTTTAAGTATGTTATGTTTTGTTGTTCATTGCTGTGAACCACCCTGAGCCTTTTCGGGAAGGGTGGTATATAAGTCAAAATAATAAATAAATAAATAAGTGGTCAGTGCAGCAGTTGTATCCCAAGCTCCACTTTTATCATAGTCTTCCTCCACACTTTCATTGTGACCTGATTCTTTGACTGTATGCCCCCCCCCCCCCCTTCCGCCGGGAAAAGCTGCTGACTTTCCTTTATGCATTTCCAGTATATCAGCATATGCCATTTGCAGCAAAAAAAAATGTCCCTGTCTTCAGCAAGAAACTCCCAGAGTCCTTTACCTATCTAAATTTGCAACCTCTCAGCCAACCCCTCCTCTGCTTTCATTTTGAATAGGGTGTAATCAGTTTTCAGCTCTTTAACCTTACTCTGAGTGCTCTCCTTTTTAACAATTTGCTATTCCACCCTAAAGCACTCAAAGGGAAAGAAACAGACACGTTTTAATTAAATTTTGTTCCATTTCCCCCCTTTTCATTTGCATATATACTTCTTTGGAAAAAAAGAAGGAGAGAGAAAGAGAGAGAGAGAGAGGAGGAGAGATGTGGAACAAAATTGAAAAGGTGGCAGGGATATAAATGCATACTAGAGGTAAGCTACTGGTTCAACACACCTGGACCCATTATAAATATGCAAGGAGCCAAAGGGCCACTACTAATTTCCATCTTTTAGGTGCATGTAATTAACATAATCTTCATATCCTCTTTTCCTAAGTGCGTGACAAATGCGAGATGACTGCTGGTAGCCATACTGCACTAATTTTAAAACACTGCGCTGTTGGAATTACTACCCCCTAATGTTGAAAATTTGATGCCGCCCTCAAAACAAAGTCCTGTATGGAGACTCAAAGTGTTGGCAAAACATAATTAATCTGAGGCCCTTTTTTTCTTTTTCTGTTCATTTCACATCCTTCCGTACTTCAAATTCTTTCTTTTTTTAAAAAAAGCACATTTTTCTTCCAAGCCTATCTTCTAACAAAGGATAACGCAAACAGTCGTGCTTCACATTAAGCATACAAAGGGTATATAATCTGGTGGTAAGTAAACCAAATGAGTAACTTACTTCCTCTTTCCCTTTCATATACAGTTTTTTAAAGGGATAAACTTGAAGCTATTCATTTCTTTACCATGAAAGCAGTATATTTTGACATTAAAATGGCATGAATTTACACATTTTATTAATATTTTGAGGACTAAGTACTTAACGCTTCAGAACTTCAGATTTCAGTCCTTATTCAATCTGGGAAAATTGATTTCTTAATAATTAGTGAAAAACATTTTGCATATAAACTTCACAAGTTGATACAAAATCGGTACCCTTTGGCAACTGGTACAACTGGAATGAGAAGCTATGCTGAACTAATTTAGTGAGAAAAGAAGAAGCCTATCACCTTCCTAGGCTCCATTTCTCTCTTCTATCTCCCAATAGCCAAAAGGAGGAATTCCAAAGCTTTCACTTCTGCTCAAGGCTAAACATGGCCTCTTATTTGCCTTCATGAGGAACTGGGATTAACCTCATGGGTCAAAACTCCCACATTCACCCAAAGCCAGTACTTTCAGTCTTCATGAGGCACAACAATTTCCGGCAGGAATCTGAACCTTTAATTCTTAACTTGGTGTTGCTTTCCAATAAACATAGTTGTGTTGGGAATCAATAGCTGTTAGGCTCAAAAATACCACCAAAAATACAGCAGAGTGCAGAATGCAAGATTCATAAACAGCAGAAACTTACGTGCAGTGAGCAAGGATTGACTTCCATGCAATAAGATTTAACAGGATTGCACATTCACAAGTCATAGGATCAAAATAACATGTTTATTGTAGGTAAAAGAAATCCAATCAAGATAGAAAAGGTTCTTGGAGCTAACTAGCTTCACTAAGCTATCCTCTAAGGAAAAGAAAAAGGAAAAAATAATAAAAGTTACTATCTATTACATCTTGCCTTAGACAAAGGCAAGATGCCTCCTCACTCTACTGAAGCCAAAAAAAGAACTGACAAAAAATGGAGGTAGCCGCATGGTCAGCCCAGAGCAAAAAGACAAAAGGCTTTTGTAACAAGAAGTTAGTTTTCCTAAAGCAGGGGTGCTCATTAGGTAGATTGTGTAGGGCGTCCTGGTAGTTCGCAGGCAGGACGGGAGGAAGGCTCAGTCCTGCCCCGCAGGCTCCCGACGCCACCCAGGGGAAGAAGGAGGTTGGACTGGATGGCCCTTGGAGGTCTCCTCCTATTCTAGGAACCCATTATTATTATTATTAGTAGTAGTAGTAGTAGTAGTAGTAGAGGCTGAATAAATATTATTATTATGAATAAATTATGGGGCTTATTATACTCACACTTAGTTGAATTCAGTCTTAAAATATATTCTATGGCTCTCACTGAAATAAATTTCCAAATATTTTGCTTTTATGGCTCTCTGAGTAGTGGGGAGGTAGATCATTTTGACTTGGTTGTTTTATAAGTAGTTTGCATGGTGAAAAAGTGTGAGCACCCCTGTTCTAAAAGGATTACAACCCTAGGTACTCAAAAGGGTGGAGCTTTAGGCATGCAAGGTGAATAGGACAACCTATTTATATGTTACATGATCCACTGATGTAGATCATGTAACATAACTGGAAAATGAAGACAGGAGGGATGCACTATTCTACATATACTGGATGATAAGCCTATCCCTACCATAAGAGTCTCATATAAATGTATATCACTAGGAAACAAGAAACTGTCTGAGAAACCAGAATTGTGTCAACTGATTCCTTTCATGTACTCCTTGCCTGCTGAAATGCTATGACCCCTGGATAATTTCCCATGCTATTAATACATGCATATAATGCTTTGAAGAATGTTTTCCATCTCTTCTTGTATTGATCTCTGTCTTTGTCAATGTCCCCAGCTTCACAGATGGGATTACTAAGCCCTGAACAGTAGGGTTAGAGAAAAATAATTTCAATGTGTCTATACAGATTCTGTTTAAGTAATAGCCACCTCCTGACTTTGTCCTATTACTTTATCAATTATTATACCCCTATAATTTAAAATCCAAAACTTTTTAATTTTAATTTTTAACAATTATGTTGCAGAAATTATATTTTTAATCAAGATCAT
Source organism: Anolis apletophallus (assembly GCA_030556195.1). Classification (NCBI taxonomy): domain Eukaryota; kingdom Metazoa; phylum Chordata; class Lepidosauria; order Squamata; family Anolidae; genus Anolis; species Anolis apletophallus. The sequence continues at coordinate 8,136,181 of JARBWK010000004.1, read as the reverse complement.
TGGAATGATGGCTTCTCCTCCCTCCTCATTTCAAAATCTACACATATAAGTATACATAAAGTACACACACCCCTATAATTTTAAACCACCACCATCCAACTCCACAAAAGAAAAACAAAATGTGGTCTTTCTAGCATATCACTCTTATCTCACCTAATCAAATTCGATGAAGGAAGCATTACAAACCCTAAGAAAATGCAAACCCCCAAATCAGGATCGGAAATCATGCACCCTTTAAGGTGCTGGAAACCTACAAGCCCTATCAATTCTGAATATCACATCCAGACATTAGAAATTGTGGTATTTAAGTTAGTCAATATCTGGTGAGCCAAAAGATGACCAACTCTGCCATATAAAATATTAACATAATTTATTTTTTACTTTAGTCATTATCTTGAAAAACGTTAATGTTTGTAGAAACAGATTTATTTCCTCATACAAAATCAATATTTCCTCATCATTGAAAATATATCAAGCCCCCCCTTTTTTTAAAAAAGGAAAGAACATGCTTTTCCATAATGTTTCACTGTAGTTTTGCACAGTTCCTCTCATGCATGTGTGCAGCAGCGCATGTGCACATTCACATACATATATGTATGTCTCTTTCCATGACACCTACAAGTTAGGGTATAGGCAAAGGTAAAGGTTTTTCCTTGACATTAAGTCCAGTTGTGTCCAACTCTGAGGGTTGGTGCTCATCTCCATGTCTAAGCTGAAGAGCCAGCATTATCCATAGACATTCAAGGTCATATGGCTGGCATGACTGCATGGAGCGCCATTACTTTCCTGCCAGAGCGGTACCTATTGATCTACCCATATTTGCATGTTTTCGAACTGCTAGGTTGGCAGAAGCTGGGGCTAACAGTGGTCAGCAAGTTCAGCAGCTCAGCAGTTTAACCCACTGCACCACTGGGGTCTCAGGGTATAGGATTGGAGTTAGAACTGACTTTGTCTTTGTAAGCTCTTCCATATAATCAGATTTTTTAAATCACATCCCAATTATTTATGAGTTAGCCTTTGTGAGTCTACAGTGTTAGCAGAACTGTTATTGCCTGATAATTCTGCTGTTAAGGTTAAAATCAATATGATGGTTAAATGGGAGATCTATAGTTATAGACACCCATAATTGTGTTAAAAGAAGTATCAGCCATTGCATTTGCTGCACAAGGTTGTATTTGCTGCATCAGGCTGTTTGTTCTGAATGTTTTCAAAATTCTTTGGATTCATTGTATTATATAGCACAACAGCTGTCCTCATGTCTGACCCATTGGTGTCAACATACCAGGCACCAGGAAAGCTGTTCTGCTATATGTCACACACACAAACTTATCCAGAGGACCAATCAGTGTTGTAGATAAATGGATGTGCTATTTCTAAGGGTCATTTTATAAGGAACTAAATAGGAGGTGCCTGATTCCCTGGATGATTATGCTTTTGGGTGGTAGGAGTTCAAGTTCAAAATCTTGGTATTTCTTGCATTTATATCCCGTCACTTGCATTCCCCCTCCATCCTGGGTGGGTTTTGAGATATCTCTCTGTATGTACGTAGTTTGAGGACAAAGTCTTTCTTTGCTTCCCACACTGTAAATTACTAGAGCACATATGGGTCATTTTATTCTCTTCAGTTATGACCTAGCCAGTAAAAAAAATGCTTTCTTGGGATCTATAGTATGCATGCAGATAGTTGATTTGAAAGACTCCCAGATTAGTTGCGAACTACCTCGAAGGAAAACTCACAAAATTAATGGGAGGGGCAAAAGCTAGGATCAGCAGGCAAGCTGCTTTACAAATAGCTTATTAAAATCACAGGAGGTAGCACCAGACCCTTGATTTAAAATTAAAAGGCGGAACAATGGGAGGGGTGAGTGGAGAAAAAAGTTGGAAGTGCTAAGCAGAGTAGACACATGGGCTTATGAAACCTAAAAGGGATCCTTTAAAAATAGGTAGTCAAATAAGAGAGCCAGGTAGCATGCAACATAAATTTTGGCACGTCAAGAAATCAATGAAAATTAAGAAGAAATCTGAAAAACCAACAGCTTGACATAATATAAGCAATAATAATAAATGTTTGCAGTACCAGAAGAAAGAAGCCCAAGGGAGAATTAGTAAAGGGCACAGTCAGAAAAGATAAAGAGATTGTGGGAAGCTAAATGAGTTTCTCTCTTCACCAAGCATGCACACTGCACAGTGGTTCAGCTTTAGTAACTCGAGACCAATGTGTGCTTCCCATATCTCTTCCCAATCATCTTCTCACCCAGATGCAAATTATTCAAGTACCAGTGTAATAATGTAATGACAGCTTGTACCAAGACAGTCCTGGAGGTGTGATATTATAGGGTTGTCCGCACCAAATTTATTTCTTTTTACTTCATTTATATTCTGCTCTTCTCACCCCGAAGGGGACTCAGAGCGGATTACAGTACATATACTTGCAGACAATCCCCGCAGTTCAACATATATAGACATATTTTAGACATATATTGACAAACATAGACGAACAGAGAGGCAAACTTCTGGCCACCAGGGGGAGCTGATCATCTCTCTCGGGGGTATTTCCAGCATCTCTTGTTGTTCTTCCACAATCCTCAGTGACTCCTGGAATTCTGATGGCTTCATAAATCAGTTAAATTTGCCTCCCCACTTAATGTGGTACCTTTATCTCCTACTTGACAAATGAACTGTCTTTTGGGCTGCAAAGGTTGATAGCAGGCTACACTTAAAGGTTGAGCACCCACCTCGACAAGGGCAGGCCTCAAACTCATGACCTACAGGTCAGAGAGATCTTATGCAGCTGACAGTTAGCCAGCTGTGCCACTTCCCGGTGCCCAAAGGCATTCTACACAGGATCATTCTATTATTGTCCTCTATGCAATGTATGTAGGTAGGAGTTTTGTGTCTACTTTGAGTCAAAAACATAATCTTAATGAATTGAACCATATACTTTTTACTATGAAGTATATGGTGCAAAAAAAGTTCTATGCCTAAAAACCCAAACAGGGATGGGTAAATTGGCTTTCCATTTTTCCTGTCAACTGTTATATTGATGGAACTCCTAGAAGCTAGAGTCCAGAAACCTATGAAGGGCTAAGCTGGTTCCTCAACACTGCTATACCGTCTGCTTCACCGTTCTTTGAGTTTTCAGTGTCTCATGGACTCAGAACTTACACCATTTCCCCCTAATTATGAAAATATCAATCTTAAGGGGGTTATAGTCTTTTAACACATAGCATATTGAGCTGGCACTGTTTCATATCCTACATATATTCTCTTAACTTTTGATGGCCACATATGGTGAACATGCATTTTGAGAAGAAGGTACATATCATTCATCAGTCCATACATGCCAACCATACACCTGAAAGATGAGTAGTTCTGGTCAGACACCTTGAAAATATTAATTTTCTGTCCATGCCTACAGAGTCAAAATGTTTACATATTCTCTGTGACTTCACATATTGTGAGATACATTGTATGAAGACGGAAAGCAAGTGTTGCCATTTGCTTCCAATGTGCAAATCTATCCTCAGGGTCTTAATTAGTAACACAATAGATGAGCAGAGGATGTGAAAGTAAAATTAAATTAAAGTTATTGTTTCCATCATTTCTGCTGTAAAGTATAGAGATTTCAAATATTTCAAATGTATTCCATTTTGGGGGGATATAGATAGAATGCATTTACGTGTTCCGACCTGCAATGATAGCACTTGCACACATTAGAAGAATAGGAAGTAGGACACCAATGCTACTTCTTTCTACCCTTCTAGGTCATTGATGAAGATTTGTCTCCAACAATAGTAAGTTTATTTCTGACTTATGACAGCCCTAATGTGGACTCATCACAAGGTTTTACCAGCAAGACATTTTCAGAGGAGGGTTGTCATTGCCTTCTTCTAAGGCTAAGAATGTATGACTTGCACAAGGTCATCCAATAGGTTTCCATGGTCAAGTGAGAATTTGAACCTTGGTCTCCAGAGCTGTAGAACACCAAACAAACCACTCCATACTGCATAGGCTATTGCATTTCAGGTGAATCACTCTCTGTTTCTGGTTGACGTATACTGGAAGCCCCCCCGTATCCATTTTCCAGTGCCTCTCAAAAACAGGCACTGCTGAATGGGCATTTTTGTTCCACATCTGAAAAAAAAACCTGTTCTTTTTGACCCATTAGTGGCAATGGAGGACTTACGATGTTCCCCTTTCTCCTGGGAGCCTTTCCTTTCTTCCATTCAAGGTAGCTTTAAGAAAACATGCTTGGATCCAAAACATTGAATGGGACAGAAGCCTCAAGTTCCAGATCTAAAATACAATAAACCTGAACCAGGTTCACTGTAAAGAGTTCATTTTATTTCATCATTGCTGCCTCTGCATACCCTAAGCCAGGGTTGTCCAACTGGTGGCCCGGGGGCCGCAAACGGCCCACCAGCCCCTTCCCTGCGGCCCCCTAAGCTTTTTAATAAAAATAAAAAATAAATTAAATAAAATAATAATATTTTTTAAAATTACCCACTTCCGGGTTTCGGAGCAATTATCGCGAGACTATGGAAGCCACACGGGATTTCACTCTCAACACGAGATCACGCCTGCATTGAGAGCGAAATCCTGTGTGGCTTCCATAGTCTCGCGATACTCCTGTTGCCGAAATCTCGGCTACTTAATCCCTGCGGCCCACGCAGATGCGATTTGGACCTTCTTGGCTGCTGCCTCGGTTGGTCGTCGCCTCTGCTCGTGGTCGGCTACTCCTGGATCCTGTGCGTTTGGGAAGGTAGGTTAACCTTTATGTTATTATTATGTAATTGTGTATGACTGCCCCTTATGAATTCCCACCCTGCATGTCTCCTTAGTAAAAGATTATATTTGATTTTATGGATGCCTCTTATGAATTGTAAGTAAATTGGAGCTGGGGGGGAGGGAGGGGTGGGGGCAGAGCTGGGGGCGGGGCGGGGGGCAGAGCCGGGGGGGGCAGACCCTTCGGCCCCCCAGTTCATCAGTCACCGTAATTCAGGCCCCTGGGCCAGTAGAAGTTGGACAGCCCTGCCCTAAGCCTGCTGAATCAGAGATGTTACTATACTTCCAAAGAAAAGACAATCTAAATTACTCATCCTCCTGGACTCTGCCCCTTGGGGCACTCAGTAGATAGCCATCTCACACTCATGCACCTTGGCCTTCAGAAGTCACACAAGTCAGAGAGCTTTTCACCGCTCTTTGTTTCCAAATTCCCAGGCCTTTTTGCCAAAGAAGGGCTCCCCCATTGTAAAAGCTGTTCAATGAAAACCTTTGCAGCTGTCATAGCTGCTCACTGCCTCAGTGCTTGTGAACGCCACTTGGCTCTCGTGCATTGATGCATTTACTGTACTGGTAATTAATGCCGTTAGCTTTGTAATTAAAAAATACACAACTTTTTGCCTTTATAGTTGGGGTGATAATGCTGCAAGGAAGAAATAATTAAAATGAGACGAATTGCCTTTGAGTTGAATGAAATGGAAAGGGAGGAGGATGGGAGGGATGAGTGAAGAGGCACCAGGCCCCTGCTAATGAAGCAAAATGATGCTGTCGGGTTTGGGGAGATCGTTCTCCTATTCTTCTTCCTTCCTCTTGGGTTCCAGGTTAATGGACTCTAAACATATTGGCTGGCAGAGAGACTTTGTGAATCAGAGGTGGCTGCTACTTTGGCCACTGCTAATCATGCGAGCCACAAGTACAAACGCCCATGTTTGTTGAAGCCACTCCCTTTTTCTTTTCCTTCCCGTTACCTGGCTATGTCAGGTAATGGGCTGTGAAATTAGCTTTTCTATTATTATTAATTAGATCTGATGCCAAGTTTTTATCTTTCCTGTTTAAAGCAGAAAAAAGGCTAATTGTTTAAACTGATGCCAAGACCTAAGATGCCTTGCATTCTGTGGAGCAGAATTGCTGTGCACAATGTAATGGTGAACTGAGTGAGGCCTTACAGCAAATCTGATGTATAACATTGCTTTCTTCTGACTGCTTACCCCTCTGTCCTGACCCTGACATTTTACTTACCTATATTTGCATGCCTGTACTTGCTATTTTGTCTTTGCCAGCTCAAGGTTACTCAGAGGCAAGCTGAAATAATTGCAATTATGTAAAAGGATGGATACCAGTGAGGAAGTAAACAGCAGGAGAGCCTAACAGCCAGCGCCAGAAATACACTGTTGGAGTCCAGTAAGCACCTGAAGAACCATTAAGATCTTGAAAAGATGGAATCAAACAATAAAACTCCCCAATAACCAAGGTGTTTACACATAACACTCCCCTCAAACAGAAGCACCTCCTTTCCATACATTTGAAATGTACTGGAAAGAGAGTGTGTACATGTGCAAAAGTCTTCTAGATTGATATGTGGAGAGGTCTATTACATGAGGACTTATCTCTCTTGAGTCACAGGGACTGTTTTTCCAATGTGTTTCAAAGTTTTTGAGGGTAGAGGTGGTGGGTATATGAGCAGAAGGGACAAAGAAAGGGCTACGTTGTATGATCCTCTAACCCAGTGGTTCTCAAGTTGTGGGTCCCCAGATGTTTTGGCCTTCAACTCCCAGAAATCCTAACAGCTGGTAAACTGGCTGAAATTTCTGGAAGTCGTAGACCAAAACACCTGGGGACACACAAGTTGAGAACTACCGCTCTAACCACTGAGCTTTTTCCCCTACATATGGAGAGTATGAAATCCATGAAAAGGCAGTCCACAGCTGGTTGATTAACCTCGGATCTAATATCTCTCTGTTGTATGATGCAGTGCATGTTTTCATACTGCATTGTATTCCACACAGTTACTCTATTAAGTCCTGATCAGTAGTAATGTTATCCATGGTAAACTATCCCTCAGAAGGTTTAGAGTTCACCAAGGGCTCAGAAATAGATTTTTTTTCCTTTTTAAAAAGACCTTTTCTGGACTTGCACAAGTTGGAAGCATCAGAAGATTGGGACTGAACCAGTAGCAGCTGAAACCCCCCCCAAAACTATATTGTATCTAACTCTTCAATATATTGTATCTATTTTATGTATCTTTTAACTTGTATCTTTTAACCGTATACTGTATCCATTTCCTGAATAAAATATATATGAACCGCTTTATAAGACTCAATCTAAATGTAGTTCCAGAGACAATCAAACCATTGCCACCTTGCTGGAATAATCCTCTGAGAATAGGAAGATTGGGCAAACCCCTCTGGCTATTTCCCAAGACAGATTTATTTATGTATTTACTGTATTTATATCCTGCCCTTCTCATCCCAAAGAGCACTCATCAGGCTCATTGTATATATGTAAAGATAAGTGACCACCAGTGCCAACCATAGTAGCTCAAAAACATTTGTGTGATTCATCTGAGGCTGAGAGCCTGGGGAAACAGAAACTTAACAGTATCTGCATTCATTAACTTTTTTATTGACAGGCCACCCTTGATCGCCCAGAATTGGCAGTTTTGTTTACCAAGCCTCACACCTTTGTTTCTGGGGTCCATATCTTTGTCTAATATGGAACTGGACAGTTGAGCTAATCAAAAGCTCATCAAAAGTGTCTTTATCTGGTTTGCGCCCCCCAGGGGGCACCCAACAGCTGATTTGTCCTTTGCCTGACCAATCCCCAGCTGTCACTCTCCCCACCAAGGGAATCCATGCCAAATGCTCAGTGGAGCTTTTGGCCCATTCTAGTACAGATCCTAGCCAGCCTCTTTTCTGGCTACTCAGAGGAGGAAGTGGGAGGTTTGAATAGCTGTCAGAACTGTAAGATGTCTTGCATTTCTCTATATCCTTATGCTTGTACATTTGAAGCAAATTGCTTGTACTTGCGTCCTTTTTGGACGAATTGTAATAAAACCCTGTGACAGGTCTTCATCTTGGTGAGTTGTTACTCTGTCCTGGCCCTTCTGGGAAGGGAAAACATACTAACCAGACATGGATCCTCTTATCCATGGTCCTAGCTAAATCACTTCAGTTATCCACCACATTTTCATCAATTGGTCAACAGAGATTCTATCTCCATCTCCCATTTTGTTGTTTTCCTCACATTAAAAGCAATGTATCTATAGTTCACATGGAGGCATTCCAAGCAAACACAAATCCTGGAAAATCAGGAATCTTGCTAATGTGGAAAGCCTCCATGCAACCAGGAATGTGTTCTCTTCAGATAATACCATATCCAAAGGCTTCAAAAGGAATAATATATGGTGAAGTAGATCATCAGATTTGGATTCCCATAAGAGAGTGATCATGGCAGAACAGACAACAGATGCTCAAGATTAAAGAAAAGAACATCTGGATATACTGAGGTAAGTCCCATAGGGGTTGTATAGCAGTAGAATTTGTCGTGCATTAATATTACCATCCATGCTTCCAATAAATTTTACTAGACCAAAATGTTGCCAAAGATCTATGGAAAAAGAAGCAAGATGAACAAGTGGAAAATATCACAGGAGAACTGAAAAACATGGTTCTTCATTTTTTAAAGATCCCACTATATTATCAATATTGTATTTGAATGCATAGCCTGGGCCTAATCTCAGTTGGGTTTTTAAATTGAAGCAATGTTACTGATGTCTGTGGTACTCCCTATTTACAATAGTCTCTGAAAAAGGAGGAGGTACAGCCTCTTGCCTGAGGCAGAACACATTCTACAGACTGCCTTCACCCAGCACAGGTGATCAAAGAGGAAAGTCAAGCAAGGAGGATCAAGAAGCAAAAAAGCTCACCATGTGTATGAAAGAGGGAAAAGGCATTTGTTACTATGCAGCTGTGCTGAATTAGTGTTAGTGGTGATTCCAGACTATAGCCTGAGATGGAAAGGGAAAATCCATGCAAATTTTGCTAAATTGATTTATGGCCAGGAAGACAGGCCATTGGTCCATTTAGTTCAGCGATCTATATGTTGCTTGGCAGTAGTTATCCAAGGTTTAAGACAGTAACATTTCTGTTGCTTTTATAGACTTGCAAGGAATGAAATCTTAGGACACACCTACACCAGTGTTTTTCAGCCTTTTTTGAGCCACGACACACTTTTTACATTTAAAAAATTCTGGGGCACACCACCAACCAAAATGACACAAAATGACACTAACACAGTAATAAATATAGTTAATATGTTTTTAAATTTATGTATACACTCAGTGTGAAACCTGGGCCTGTTTCGATGAACACAACATATATATATGGCTTCCTCTCACATACTTATACATAGCTATCATGTCTTCTCGCAGCTTTCTCTTATTCAGGCTAAACATGCCCAGCTCTTCAAGCCGCTCCTCATAGGGCTTGTTCTCCAGACCCTTGTGAAATTTCACCCTGAGTGAAACTTGCTTCCAATTAACTATGGATGTCATGAAGCTGTTATAAACCATTCCTTGTGGGGGGAGGGGGGAGGCAACTCTTGAAAAATCCAGTAAAATAGTAAAAAAAAACAACAACATTTCAGCCTCCCGATGCTCCCAGGTTTGCTCACTGCCCAATTCAACGACGTGGAGCTTCCGGCTTTGTTCTTGCGAGAAATCCAAGCCAATGCAAAAACAACGACTCAATCATTTCCGCCCAGAGCTTTGCTTTTGTGGAGGGAGGAGGGAGGCAGTGAAAGAGGCCACACAGATCTATGAAACATATCAGGAGGCTGAAGCAGCCCTGAGCGGGAGCTGGAGCCCTGCTGAGTCGAGGCTCCTGAAGGCTTCCTCAAGGCGGGCCTGGCCCTGGCATTCGGCGGAGCCCTTCCTTTGCCTCGGGGAGGATCTTTGGAGAGGGAAATAGGGAGAAAGAGATGCTAGGAGGGGGAAGAGTGCCAATTTCCCACGGCACACCTGATGATCGCTCATGGCACACTGGTTGGGAAACACTGACCTACACAGTAGTAGTATTAGTGCGGTTTAAGTGCCTTGCTCAATGCTATGGAATCATGGGATTTGTAGTTTGATGAGACACCAGCACTCTTCAGCAGAGATGGCTAAATACCTTGTAAAATTGCAACTCCCTCAACTCCATAGCATTGAGCCAAGGTAGTTAAACTGGTATCCGACTGTTTTAAGTTGACAGTGCAGATGCTCACAAACATGAGTCCTGTCAAGTGAGCTGTAGCCTTTTCGACTTTCATATTCCAGCCCTTGTTGTTCCTGTTGTTGCAAAATTAATGTGTACACTTGCACATAACATCTCTCTTACCCCATACAAACCCAGAGAAGATCACTGCGCTCAGAGGGGCTTAATCTACTAGAGGTCCCTTAATGCTGATTTCTCCCCATCCTTTTTCTCTTTGGAGGAATATTATCATACTGAACCCAGTCTCAAGTATTTACATTTCTTAAAAAGACTAAAATGGTAACAAGCATTTTAGAATGATTTGGATTCAAATGACTTTAAGCCCTTCATCAGTTTGTGGGACCTACTGCAATAACACTGGAGAAAGACAAGAATTAGTGTTTCAAACCAACCAGCACCCGAAAACAACTCCTGGGATCAGAAAATCCATCTGCTTCTTTTTGCCTCTTACATCAGCCTTTGTAATAAAGATTCTGCAGATGGATCATAGCTGGCAGTTTTACTGCTGATGCATGAAGTAAAACTGACTCTGGCTCATTCTCCTTAGCTGTGTCAGCTCCTGCAGGGCTAAGTGTAAGGAACTGTGACTTGAAGCAGCAGATATTTTGACCAAACCCTGGCTCACGTGCTTTTCCCAGCTCTACCTGGTCAAAAGGCCTTGGAAGACTAATCATTCCTGCACTCTGAAACCAATTCTGTAACACCCACCCCACCCTGCCCCAATTCGCTGCCCTCAGTACAGAGCGGATGTTGGAGATGTAGCTGGAGATAAATGGATGAGAGGGGAGTCTGTTTGAATAATCCCCTTTGGAAATACTCTGCAGGTGACTGCTGACTGGCAAATTTTCATGAGGACTAAACATTCTTTGCTCCTTGAACCATTTTTTAAAAACTTAAGTTTCTACTTCAGAAACTTTATACTAAATACAAATCTGGGTTACATTCTTTTTGGTGATACATCTGATTCACCACAGGACAAGATTGTTCCTGCTTTGTTAAGGGCAAACTGTACTGCTAACCCAGAGTGCAATGCAAAGTATATGACAGAGAAATTATACCGCTACAAAGCTCCCAAATCACATAAGCCGGTGTTAAAACAAGACCAGAAACATTCTTTTAGGATTAAAACGTGACAACTAGGACATCATCACATTGAGGTCCTCAAGCCGGGGAAGGCAGGGGCATCTGTGAGGGAGTGGTGCACATCTGGTGGGCAGTGGGAGAAATCACCCTGCATCCAGCATCATTCCCTTCCTCATTCCATGGGGGAAACTGTCACTGAACCTTGTGCTTTCCCCAGCTTACCAAATGAGAACATAGGAGTCCTCCCATATTCTCAGGACTCTGTCCTAGGACGTTTTCAGAATGGAGCCAGGGTGGAATTCCACTGGAAGCAGCCTTGTATCATGTGATGGGCTCTGGCAGGCTCCATCCTGGTTCTGTTCAGGAGGTGTTCTAGGGCAGAACTCAGACCACATATAATGAGATCCCTAGCATTGACTCAAAACCAGATTGAGAAGACAAGGGTAGGGGGCTTTAACCCCTGTTTCATCTACAAGGAATACAGCTTGTCTACAGCAGGCGAGACCATTAAATAAGGTAAATTTTGCTGATATGCTGCAAATTACACCCCCATTTTATGGGTAAATCAAAGATGCTATTTAAGAAAATGAAATGCAATAAGAAAAAGGAAGTGTTTCAGATTTCCAATCATTTGCTGAATAATTACATAATTACATATATACAAAAACAGACTTGCCACATAAGTCCCAAATTTATTCATGTGCCTTTTCTATATATTCAGATATGGCATAGAGGACTATAATCTCTACTGCTCTGGGCTTTCAACATGATTTTAGAACCTGGATATAAGGACAACAAAAAATAATAATACAAGCCTCAGGTCTCAAATAATCCAGAAGGTTGTTCAGCACATGTTCAACCTCAAACTTTGAGTTGGTTTGTCTGGAGTGTTGCCAAGAAACAGCCTTTCTCTTTGTATAGGCAACAACATTACTTGGGTATATCTATTAGAGACAAATCATCCATTGTGAATAACAGCTGCAGCTGCACTGGCACTGAATCTAATGCTTCCAAAAGACAAGCCACGAAGTTCCCCTATTCTAGAGGCCAAGAAGCCACAAAGTGCATTATATAGCCTGCAAAACAAATGACAAGTTGACTCTTGAAGTTTGATTCTTTCTGAATTTGGAAAATGCAACAAACCACATTTAGACGACCATATCTGTGTGAGGTCTTGGGAATTTTTTCTTCTTCAAAATGTAAGATAATTTCTTTGCAATGAGCCATTTGATCTGCAGGCTGGAAGAAGTTTTCTACCAAGTGACCTACTTAACCTCATGACATTAATGCAATGCAGATTGACAAGATTCACATTCATAATGCACCCCAATGCAGATGGTATTTCTTTCAATGGGATGTGCATTTGGAATACACCTGAATTTCCATTCTAGTCAATCTGCATCCTCATCACACAATTATAGAACTTTCATCCCATATTATTTGAAATGGTTCAATTGTACTGAATGTTTGAGTTGAAGTTTACAAAGAATGCTAGTCCTGTAGTTTGGGAGGGTAGACTAAGTCTGTCACCAAATTACAAATGTTAGGTTTCTCAAAGATGAAGTCAAGAAAGCTACAGTGATATCAAACTGCTATAATTCTATAGTATGGAACAGGAATAAATGCGCTGCTGGCTGGGAGTCAGCTGCATTAAGATCACTACTGATCGAAAGATCATGAGTTCAAAGCCAGCCCATGTCGGAGTGAGCTTCTAACCACTTGTGCAGCTTGCTGTCAAACTTTGCAGTCCGAAAAACAGTTGCATCTGTCAAGTAGGAAATTTAGGTACCGCTTATGGTGGTCAGAATACCCTAATCAAAGCAGGAATGTTAAATAGCCTCTGTATGTCTGTCTGTATATGTTGCGTGTCTATGGCATTGAATGTTTACCATGTATATGTACATTGTAATCTGTCCTGAGTCCCCTGCAGGGAGAGAAGGGCGGAATATAAATACTGTAAATAAATTAATGTGCTACCTTAGCAACAAAAAAGTATTATTTGGCATGGCCTTCCATGCACTGTTGCCCACTGTATCATATGCATTTCAACTGGAACTCACGAAACCTTGTGCTAAACAAATCATGGGGTTGTTTTTTTTAAAGCTGCCATAACACTATAATATTTTTGTCTCCACAGATGGATGTGTTCATAACCTGGAATAAGAGGTACATTATTTCAGAATGTACCTCTTGAAAACAGCTTTTTGCAAAGGGTTTCAAAATTACTGAAGAGATAGTCATGCTATGGCAGCCAAATATTTGTGCAAAATGCACACCACCATCACCATTTCAGATCAATTAGCTGAGTCCACTGAGCAGTATCAGGAAATCTCTGCAGAACACTTTGTTCTAGCAGGGATCATTGGCTTTCCAACAATGAGTTATATGAAAACACTGATTATAATATCCCATATATTTCACTGCTGTTCATGGTAAATCATGTTATGCCTATAAAGGATGTAGGGTAAGAGTATTGGTGATGACTAAAGGCAGTTTTACAATTCCACATACAGAGGCTTACATAATTTACTCATCCTTTTATGAGCATAGACTTACATGCATACAAAATGTAATGGAAGAATCACTTGAAAAATATAGTTTTTGACAGTGTGTAACCAACATGACATTTTTGAATTAATTTCAAAGTGTTTGTTATATTTTGATGCAAGTCCCTTCCTTTCCATCCTAAATGCATGCATCTTTGCAACTGAACTTGGCTATACACGATCTCAGTTCAAAATTTTAGAATTCAAGAAGAGCTAGCACACCGTTGGCCTTAAAATCACAGTCTAAGAAGGTGGTGCAAAATGAAAAATGAGTTTATTAAAGAAAGACATGTATATTCACATAGAAGATGACATCATAGCCTTCAACACCCAATAAGCCCCATCAGATGTATCTCTCTCCATCTGTCTCTCTCTCACTGTATGTATGTTTTGTTAATGTTGTTGAGAAGTAGGATAGAGACCAACCAGTTAGTTTTTCCAACCCCTAACCTTTTCTATAGGTCAAGTAATTGAGAACAGGATGACAAACTGTGCACATTATGAAAGTGACTAGTAAAATATATTGAGAGAAATGCTCCCCTCTGCTGCATTTACCAGTAGAATTGAGTTGCATTCTAGTTATCTTCTGATAGTTTATTCCATTATACATGCATAATGCACATCGGTCTTGAAACCAAATGTAAGTTTTGGTTCCCAAATTAATCTAGCTCTTTCCCCATTCTCCATAACACCAGAAGGACGGAAACACTTTACAATACTGTCTAGTTCGCCTTGGTTTTTGAAATACATTGGGCACAGATTTAATGCCAAAAAAATATTTCAACAGAATTATTTCTTTACTGTATGTAACCTTTTCATTATTTATTTATTTATTTATTTATTTATTTATTATTTCGATTTGATAAACCGCCCTTCCCGAGGCTCAGGGCGGTTTACAGCATATAAAAACACATAAAATTTAAAACACATAAAATTACATCTTAAAACAGATAACAAACCCAACCCCTTACAGTCACATAAAATCGTAACCAGACATAGCTGATTCATACAGAGTGGCAGTGGTACGGCAGGGTGGCAAGTTGTTAATCATGCGCCGGTCAGACATCAAATGCCTGCCTGAACAGCCAGGTCTTTCAGGACCTGCGGAAAGCCATCAGGTCCCGCAGGGCTCGCGTCTCCGGCGGCAGCGAGTTCCATAAGACCGGCACAGCCACTGAAAATGCTCTCTGCCACGTGGTAGAGAGCCTGCAGAGCTTTATACCCAGGACTTCAAGTAAGTTAAGCCCCTCTGAACGCAGTGATTTTCTGGGCACATATTAGGATTTTATAGTACAAATTCTGTATCTGTAAGGGATACATTCCTGAACCTATTGTAGAAAAAAGAAACTGTGGATAATAGTCCCCCCCTCTCTCTGGCATTACTTTGCGAATGAATGTTCTTAGGAAGGATTCATCCCATGCTTTCTACAAGCGCATTGATGATGGAGGTTGGATGTGTCCTTTGAGCCTGTGTAATGGATTTTTCTGGTGGAGTGCAGCGTGCACAGAACTGGCCTCACCCTTTAAACCAAATGTTCATCTGCCGGGGACTAGCAAGCTTAGAACGGTGGCAGCGAGATCCTCAGGTTGTAGGTTTGGTTCAAGTTTCCTTCTCTAGATGGTTGACCTTACAGGGTTAAACGAGCACCATCTGCCCGGGTTTGAATTCAGAGTTTTCCTTCTCCTAGGATGGTTGCCAAAAGGCTAGAGAGCCCATCCTACCCATTGACACTCTT
Organism: Anolis apletophallus; assembly: GCA_030556195.1. Classification (NCBI taxonomy): domain Eukaryota; kingdom Metazoa; phylum Chordata; class Lepidosauria; order Squamata; family Anolidae; genus Anolis; species Anolis apletophallus. Next base: position 8,120,782 of record JARBWK010000004.1, on the reverse strand, counting down.
TGTCAGACCCTTCGGTTGTGACCTGTCTGGCATGGGAGGCCCTACCAGTGACTATTATGCCACCACCAGCATAGCTCACAATTTCATTAGGGTACGCAAGCCTCTCCCCCACGACAAGGGGGCGTAAATGGAGAGGAATTAAAGAATATATGGAGTGTAAAAATACAGAACCATTCTAGGTCCCTTCCACACAGCCATATAACCCAGAGTATCAAGGCAGAAAATCCCACAATATCCGCTTTGAACTGGGTCATCTGAGTCTACACTGACATATATCCCAGTTCAAAGCAGATAACGTGGGGATTTATTCAGCTGTGTGGAAGGACCCTTAGTTTAGTAAACCCCATTGAAATGAATTACTTCTTCCATAGCTTACCAGATGTATTAATAAAATTTCCAATGATATCCTCACTAGGAATTTGTTAGGTCCTCCAAGGAAACTTTATGGGAACTTCCAGAAGAAGCCTACCACAGAACTGCCTGGAGAACCTAAACATTCCTAGAGAGGATATACTTTGTCAGATGTGGGTAGATGAAACTATGAGAACTAGCCCTGTGGATATGCAGGTTGTGTTATATTTTGTTTTGTTCTTACATTTTAGACTACCGCAGGCTCAATGCCAGAAAATAGGTGCAGTATTTTAAGATCCAAAAAAGCAAAGACAGTTTACATATTTCTAATTCTCTAAGCTCTTATTCCTATTGTATCATATAGTTTTAGACTTTGGCCAGAGATAAAATGGCTAAATGTTACACTGGAATTATAGCTATGGGTCACACCTTCCCTGAGTTGGTGTGATGATGCTGACTGAAGTCATTCTGAGTTTTGTTTTGGTCCCTTACCATTTGTTGGTGGTAGAGCAAAGGAGCGGTGGAGGTGGGTGTATGTGGGAAGAAGAAAGAATGAAATAAACCCAACTACAAGGGGAAAATGTCCAAAAAAGAGAACAAGACAAAACAAAAACTCAGCCTTCAGGACAGGAGAGAATCGAGGCCTCCACAGACGAGTGCTTTTAATTAGGAAGAGGGCTGAACAGCAAGGAGCTTATGCTAATGAGGAGCCCATTTTAATCAGCTTATTTTGAAAAAAGCAGCATTTTGTAACAGTCAAAACAGGTCTAAAATGGTAATTATCAGTAATGTGTTAATAAGGAGGGGGTGTCTCTGTGGGCTGAAATTAACAAGTTTCCTGTTTGACAGCCGCATATACAGGACACAGAAGTTTCCAGGCAAGTAAGATGGCTCTGCCAATATTCTGGCAACTCATAGATTAGCCATAGTCAATAATTTGGCCTTGTTCCTTTGAATTCTAAGTATCTTCCTTCCTCCAATCAATTTGGCTTGTCTTGTATGTTTTCTGGTATGTTTGTCTTTTCCTATCCTTCTGTTGTATCCTGGCCTGGGCTTGCTTCTGGATTAATAAAATTTATTGCTAAGTAGAAATGCTAGAGAGCACACCAAGAAACCAGGTGGCTGGCAATCCTGGTAGCGCCTTGTATGGCCATCTTAGCAAAGCAGCACCTAACTCCATAATGAGCCCAACGCTTGCTGTTATTGGGTGATATGCCTGTTAATTTATATCACCGTTATAACATTATCACTATTGAGTGCTATAATCACGTTATCAGCTTTCTTATGAGCAAGTTATTCTACTTGATAACATAGAAACACTGTTTCGTTGTACCACACCTTACAGCTCCCCAAGTTAAGTATGAAGAATCCTACAGTCCAAAAAATGTAACATTTCCAAGTACTTTGCAAAGCAAAGAGGATTTTGTAGCACTGGTATGTGTCGACATGAATGCCAATTTTCATGGTCCTGGTTTGCTTAAAAACAACAACACTACCCTATGCCAAGTGTACAGTGCCATCTGCTCTAGTAAGAGCTGCCATCCTCATTTCTTTTATAGCACGTATGACAGAGAACCCTAAGCATCACTCTCGGAGCTTCTGAGCAATCCTGAAGCTGAAAATCTGATGGGATGGAGCATGCTTAAAGTCTTGTATAAGTCAGGGCTTGATGGGATGGTGCTGAGAAATGCATAAGAGAATGCTAATGTCGATAACTTGAGGAGTTAAAGCTGCATGTCCATCATCCCTGGCAAATAACAGTCTGGAGAATATTTTCTGCTGGCTTGGAAAATAGAACTTCTCAACAACAGTTTCCTGCATTATACTAATTATTTGGTATTAAATTCTGATGCAAACCCTCAGCTTTGGGTTTTACAGAAGTGGAGACATAGAAGGAAGCCTCAGTATTAAGCACTGCTCCCCACTGCATGCTATGTAAAATCTTCACTATGAATACTTAATGTTGTATTCTGTTACAGAATGAGACCCCAAGCATCCAGAAATTAAAATGGGAAGAGTTGACAAAAAATCCTTATATGAACTACAATCTCCAGAATCCACTAGCTAGAACATACAGGTCCTTCTCAAAAAATTAGCATATAGTGCTAAAGTTCATTATTTTCCATAATGTAATGATAAAAATTAAACTTTCATATATTTTCAATTCATTGCACACCAAGTGAAATATTTCAGGTCTTTTTTTGTTTTAATACTGATGATTTTGGCATACATATCTAAAAATAAATAGCATATTCCATCCGACCAAATATGCTAATTTTTGAGACAGAATTTTTGGGTTTTCAGGAGCTGTATGCCAAAATCATCAGTACAAAACAAAAAAAGACCTGAAATATTTCAGTTGGTGTGCAATATATGAAAGTTTAATTTTTATCATTACATTATGGAAAGCAATGAACTTTAGCACTATATGCTAATTTTTGAGAAGGACCTGTAATTTTGTAACCACTGAGCTAGCCTAATACACGTGTTACCCTAATATGGATAATAAATGTGTTATCCTAAAATGGACTTCCAAGTTTATTAGGGGCATAGCTATTATGTTTCAACATTTATACCATGTCTTATCTTCAACTTCAAAATGGTTTTCAAAATATTCAGTACTTTAAAACTATTTTGACAAATACTGTTAGTTACAACACACACATATACGAAAAAACATCTGAAAACTAACCATGAGGTGACAGCCAAAATATTGATTTTTTTACAAAATATTCTATCTACTTTAAAACATTTGAAACATTTATATGTCACCTTACATTCAGCAAGTTCAAATGGCTTACAGTTCCATGAGGTTGGTTCACTCAGAAAAAGATTAATCTGAAGGAATCTTGCCCAATGGCTATCCCAAATCTTAAAACTTAGATTAATGCACATTTTTCATATTTTCATCCCCCTGCTGCTCTCAACTCTGGATTCCTTATTTGCATCAGTTTTTAGACTGCAGGTTTCATGGCTAGTTTTGTTTCCTACTTTTCTGTAAGGTGCAATGCAAACTTGTTATGGTATATAATAATATAATTTAGTTGAATCTGTAGTAGCTCAGCGGTAGAGTTGACATTTTGTATGCCAAAAATTCCAGGTTAAATTCATGACATCTCTAAGAAAAGCTGGTAAAGAGCACTAACTGAAACCCTGGAGAGTTTTGACAATCAGTGTCCTCTGTCCTGATAATGCAAACCTGTACAAAGGCTAATGGTCTGACCTAGTTTAAGGAAACTTTCTATCTTTCCAGTAAAGCTAATTGCCCTTTGGACAGGAGCCTGACACAATGCACAAGCCACAGTTTGATGGCTGAAGGCAAAAAAGGGGGGGGGGGAGAAAGAAAAGAAAATAAGTACCGCAGGTATTTCCTTCAGGGGGTGTGAGTGACTTCTAAGTTTGTAGGATGACAAATTTGCTCTAGGTTGTCATTTGACTTTTAAATAAAGCATCTATGTTGCTTAACCTATCTGAGGCATAAGTTTAGCACCTTGGGCGGTCCTCCTTCACCTATGCCTTCAAGTTATTTCTAATTTAAGCCCTAAGGAAGAGTTTCTCAAACTGTGCTCCTCCAGGTGTTTTGGACTTCAGCTTCCATAATTCCTAACACCTGGTAAAATGGCTAGGATTTCTGGAAGCTGAATTGCAAAACACAAGGAGGAGCAGAGTTTGAGAAACACTCTCATGACGGGGTTTTCTTTGTAAGTTTTGTTTAGAGGACATTTGGCTTTTGTTCTTCTTCTGAAGCCATGAGAATGTGACTTGCCCAAGCTTCCTTAGTAGATTTCCATGGCTGAACAATGATTTAAGCTCTGCCTTCAGCATCATCCAGTGTTCAAACCACTATACAACACAGTCTTTTTCTTAGCACCTTGGACATTTCCCTTAAAAATAAATTCAGCCCAGAATGCATGCTCTGTCCCACTGACATTAAAACCACTACATGACCCTGGATTATATTAATTTTTCCAAGTATCTTTTTGAAGAATTTACCCAGATAAGACAAAGGAGGAATCCGTTGTATTTGCTTACTCTCCCCAAACAGGCATACTTCCCATCACAAGGAAGGACTGTATATTTGGTCTTATGCTTTGCTCGTATTGCTGCAACATTTTTCCCGTTTGCTCCTGAAAAAGATCTTGTGTGAACTACTGAGAGCAAATTAACTAACTGCCTGAAAAGCACTCTCTTTCCTGCCTTTACAGGAAAGAACCAATAACTTCCAGGTTTCAGCTGTGCTCTGACTTCACTTGCAAACCTGCCATTGTTTGTGCCAGTGGTACAAACTCAGTCAGCTACCATTATCTACCAATATCTCCTTTTAGCAAGTGGAAAATGTTGTTTGTTCATTTCATTCTTCTTCTCCTCCCCCTCCCCTCATTCTAGAGAAAGCTTTCAAACTTAAAGCCTATCTTCTATTCTGCTTCAGATGTGTTTGGCCCTGCTGGGAAGCAGCCAGTTGTAGGTAGTTTAAACAAGCCAATGTTCATTAAATGTTTTACTCAACCCCAAACCTCATGAATTGTTTAATGCACAACCATGTGTCAGCTCTTGTTAAGTGCCTCCCTGCCCCTCTTGCTGCTAGCAGTAAACAGGATTAACAAGCCATATACTTAGACATGCTGAGCCTGCACACGGTTCTCACACAAGCAAAAGACAACATGCACCCCTCCCCATGTGGATAACACACATAGGCAAGTGTATGCATCATGCACCCTGATAAATACATCTTTTGTGCACCTCACACAATGGCCAGTGGCCATTGTGTATACAGGCTGCATTCACAGTACAGAGAAGCAAACATAAACATTGTATATAGAGGGAAAAATAAACTACACACGGCCATGAACAGGCTAATTCTCACAACCACTTCATTGTGGGAAATCCTTTATCTATTTAGGTTTTGGATCTTTTCACTATAAATATAGCATTGCATTGTTGAGTTAGCAGTCATCAGTGTATTTCATACAATAGTAAAGAGATGGTGTCAGTGAGCATGCCACTCCAGTTCTTTAAGATATAAGGGAACAATGGCACACTCAGCCAAAATCTGGACATTCAGTTCAACACAGCTAGGAAGTCATCCAAGCCCAAAACACTATGAAGTGCTGGCAAAAAGCACCATAAGTTCTGACCTTCACAGCTAGGCCTCTTCTACACAGCAGTATAAAATCCACATTGAACTGGATTATATGGCAGTGTGGACTCAGATAATCCAGTTCAAAGCAGATATTGTGGATATTCTGGTAGCCCTTCTACACAGCCAACTAATCCAGAATATCAAGACAGAAAATCCCACAATATTTGCTTTGAACTGGGTTATCTGAGCCCACACTGCCATATAGTCCAGTTTAAAGCAGATAATGTGGGATTTTACTCAGCTGTGTGGAAGGGGCTTGAGTTACATGGCTGTGCTGAAGGGCCCTTGGACTAGAAGGATTGTAGTACAAAGTGGAACTGGCGGGCATATTGCATGTAAATATAGAAACTGAGATCAAGCATTACTTATTCAGGGGTGAAAACATTCACAGGAAATGCAGTACCACAATCCTAGGGCCCTTCCACACAGCCATATAACCCAGAATATCAAGGCAGAAAATCCCACAGTATCTGATTTGAGCTGGGTTATCCGAGTCCAACCTGTCATATATTCCAGTTCAAAGCAGAAAATGTGGCATTTTATTCAGCTGTGTGGAAGGGGCCCTAGATGTCAGTAACAAATAAAATGAATACTTTGCAAATTCTTACAGTAAGATTCATATTCAGAAATAGAAGCAAAAGAATAGTCTTATCATCACTTATGAAAGCATCCTAAGCTTGTGTATACTCAAGTATGTACACACACATATATGACAAACTAATGACTGTGCTATAATATATTTGGTCATTCAGTTAAACTCATTCTAACATTGTTTAGCATGGCTAAACAGAATACCCATTCCCCAAAAACACTGCTTACCTCAAGAAAGTATGACTACTGCAAAGTGACTAAGTAGAGTTTAACTTAAAACAAGTAGGTTATTAGATTTACTCATGGCACAGTTCTTCTTATGCTTTCCTTCATTTTCAGCTATGAATGGAAGGCAAACAATTTTGATGGTGGTGTCACAATTATTAATGGTTGATGGGATCATGTTAGCTTTTCAGTATAGTGAAGATAGAGCAAGGTGGGAAAATTCAACTCCTTCCTCAACCAGAAATTGCCTCTTGCTCTGAGGAGATAGCGTTTTGGTGGTGGTGGTGGTTGTTGTTGGCCTCAGAAACAGCCTTAGAGACTCCAAGAGACCACGGGCTACAATTCCTCAATTTTTCACCAAATTAGTGGAACTCAGTAATCCAACACCATAAAACCATAAAATACATTGACCTACTGCAGTTGAGATAGCAATCGGGGGCCCTTCTACACTACAATATACTTTTATTTATTCATTTAAAACTTTTGTACCCCAATCTTCTCACCCCCAAAGAGGGCCTCAGACCATAATCCAGATTATGAAAGCAAATAATCCACATTTTCTGCTTTGAACTGGATTATAGGAGGATACACTGCTATATACTCCAGTTCAAAGTAGATAATCAAGATTTTATATGGCAGTGTAGAATGGGCCTGGATCTAGACCCCATTTGGAAAAAGAATGGGCAAGGAAAACTCACTAGACATTTTTCTGCAAAAAAGGAGTTAAAACTATTTTTCCACATGACTTTCCAATTGCCCAGTTGTGCACTTTTCCAATGATTTTAAAATTACAGTGGGTCCTCAATGTCTGCAGGGGTTTGGTTCCAGGACACCATATTGGGTTCCAGTGTTCAAGTCCCATTATATACCATTACATAAAAAATGGTGAATATTATATCACAGAATCATACAACAATAGTTGGAAGAGACCACATGGGCTATCTAGTTTCGGATTTACTAGCAGCTGGGACCAGTTTATAGAGTAAGAATCAAAGTAGCAAAAGGTGTCTTCGTTCCCAAACACAAATATCTGCAAAATGGCTGTTGGCTCTATCACAACATACACAAAGTCTTACAGCTAGTGGAGACCAAAATTCTCAGATATAATCCTGGTACATTTTGGCAGCAAAAATATCTGTCCCTCCATCCAAACTACCTTGCATATTGTAATTGTTCTTTTTTTGCCAGGTTTTCACTGCATCTAGAATTGTAGTAATTTGTATCAATAAACATTCAACAACAACAAAAAAACACTTTTATACATGCTGTAACAATTACCAAAATGTGGACATTTCGATGTGTGGAAACCATCCAATCATGAGAGAGAAAGAGCACTACTATTTGATATACCGATACAGCAAATTTTAGTCTGGCTATTTTAATGTCACAGGGATTTTCGTTTCTTCTTTTTTGGGGGGAGGGGGAGGTGGGCAAGAAAAATAAAGAATGCTTTTACAATATTGACATTCTTGATCGTTAATAGCCTTATGTTACATATTCACATACAGCATCAAATGAACATTTTGAATTTTATTTCAATGAGCCTTGAGCTTGCAAAAGATCCTTTTTGCACTGTGGTTCCCACAATCTTTCAGCCAGTATTACTAGTAGTCATTCTTCCATGGCTGCATGATTCCAGGAGTTGCCCAAAAAAATTAGTATTTTTCCCCCTCTTTGCAGTCACATCCTCCCCTTGTGTGCCACATAATTCCTTCTTGGTTTATTGCTTCGGAAAACATCTGAACTCATAAACTATGGTTAATGCATCCCAGGCTAACCAGGATTGGAGACTACAGTTGTAATCAACCTTGTCCCAAGGTTCTAGTGATGTATCTATGGATATAAACAGCTGTTCTTTTACAAGGGCTTTCTCTTTCAAGTCCAGAGATTAAAGCCAATATGCAAATGGTTATGATTTGATGTGAATTAAAAATGAATAAGTATTTATTTAGAAAAACCCAACATTCTTTGGCTGTGCTCAAGTACAATTATAATGCCAGAACATAAATGTTTCAAAAGCCCTGGTCATACATAAGTGTAAATGCCTGTCTTTGGGGACTTCACTCCCTGCATCTGATGAATCAGGCTAAGGGTGCATCTCCACCAGTCATGGGCAAACTTCAGCCTTCCCAGTGTTTTGGATTTAAACTCCAAGAAATTTCAGCCAGTTTATTGGCTGTTAGCCACCTGGAGGGCTGAAGTTTACTCATGTCTCATCTATAGTCAGATTAATGCAGTTTGATATCACTTTAACTGCTATGGCTCATTGCTGTGGAATATGGGAATTGTACTTCTATAAGGTCTTTAGCCTTCTCTTCCAAAGAAGGCTGGTGCTTCACCAAATCATAAACCAGCATTTCCCAACCTGGGGTTCAGGACCCCTGGGGAGGTCACGAGGGGGTTTCAGAGAGTTCCCCAAAGATCATCAGAAAACATATATTTCTGATGTTATTAGGAACCGCTTTGGCAGAGAAGGCTAAAGATCTCTCAGTCTGTCCTTTTTGGAAACAAACAGTGTATCCTCCCACCAAAAGTCCTCCTCTGCTGTGATTGACCAGCCTCTCAGCCTGTTTCTGAGACTTCAACTGGGAAGGGAAGAGCAGGTGTGCTTGGCACATGGCAGTGTGGTACGCATGTACGGGCAAGGGAGAGCATGCGAAGCGGGAGGGAGGCTTGCACCAGCGATTCCCTTCAAAGCATGGGGGGTCTGTGTGGGAAGTTTGGCTCAATTCTATTATTGGTGGGATTAAAGGGGCTCTTTGTAGATGAACTATAACACTCCACCAGTGTTCACATTTAGGCATATAGAGTATTAGTGCCAAGTTTTGACCAGATCCATCATTATTTGAGTCCACAATGCTTTCTGGATGTAGGTGAGCTACAACTCCAAAACCCAAGATCAATGCCCACTAAACCCTTCCAGTGTTTTCTGTTGATCATGAAAGTTCTGTATGCCAAGTTTGGTTCAATTCCATTGTTGGTGGAGTTCAGAATGCTTATTGATTGTAGGTTAACTATCAATCCCAGCAACTACAAGTCCCAAATGACAAAATCAATCCCCTCCCCAACCCCACCAGTATTCAAATTTGGGCAGATCGGGCATTTGTGCCAAATTTGGTCCAGTGAATGAAAATACATCCTGCATATTAGATATTAACACTACGATTCATAACAGTAGCAAAATTACACTTATGAAGTAACAATGAAAATAATCTTATGGTTGGGGGTCACCACAACATGAGGAATTGTATAAAGGGGTCACGGCATTAGGAAGGATGAGAACCACTGAATTAAGCTTTGGCAGTTGAAGTAGTTTCAATCTGCATTAATTCTACAATGTAGATGCAACCTCAGTCTGGCTAAAAGCTGCTATAAGATTCCTTTGCATACCAGTATTCCAGAATAACATGGCGATGTCTTTAAATCATATCACAAATTAAATCTAAAGTTCTAAGATGACAATTTTTTTAATATGCTCTCTTTGATAAGTGCAATATGCAGGTTTGTTTATTTTATTGTCATTCAAAAAATGCTTAACTTGGACAAGTAAAAATGAATTGAATGAGAGTGTTTGCATATGTTCAGCATGCACAAGGAATATGATATGAAAAAATAAGCCTCCTCTGTCAATAACTCACATGACCAGCGCGGGCAAGACAGGGACTGTTTTGCTGAGGCTCGCACTGTAAGGATGGAAATTTTTCGCTTGTTATTTTTATATTTGCCATCAGACTCTGCCACGCTCCATCAAGCTTAGAGGCTTAAACGCCAAAAGTTGGAAAGGAGAAAAGAAATCCATCCAGCGCTTGAATGTGTTTGACGGCTGTATAAGCATAAATGCTGGATAGGATTCTCTTGCAAAACTGTTTGTTCTACCTGTCTCTGGGACTGAGAGAAGGGCTGAGGCAACAATCTCATTACCATCAAAAACAGCATGATGTATTTGGAAGGGATAGATGGATTTAGACCTTGGTGATCTTGTTAGGAGAAGGTATTCCTGGGAGACCCAAGTTCAAATGCTGACAGTGGTATAACAGCTTTGGGCTTGGTGACTTTGCTAATTGATTTCACCACCTAATTTATATCAGCTGAAATTACCTGTTACCATTGAGCTAGGTTTAAAGGAGATAAAAGGTATTCTTTGCAGCCGCTAGAGCAATGGTAAATAAGGGTAAAATAGCCACGGCATGTCAGAAGTAGATATTGTAATACCACTTCAAAGCTCCAAGTACTAAAGACTTTCAGAATAATGAAAGAGAATTAGGAAAACAGTATGTATTATTTTTCATCACTTGTTTAAACATTAGAAAGTGTATGAGAAGCCAAAAAATATGTTTAGCTGCTATTTCATTGCTGTATCCACTGCAAAACAACTCTCAAACTATGGATGGGTTAGAATGCCAGTTGTAGTTCATTTTGATAAGAGTTTGGGAGGTTAGGGTTTCCCACTTTTTCATATTCAGAATGGAAAGAATTTGAGAATAAAAGTAAAAATGACTGATCTATTGGCCTCCCGGCCACAGAGGGTGCTGTTTAGGTTTCACAGGCTTTGAGCAGTTCCCCCACTAGCCCTCCGCTGTGCCTCGGTGTCCTTGCTCTTCCCTTGTTCTCTTCCCTCCGGATCCTGCTGCTTCCTGCTGACCCGGCTACCTTCTGTCTCTGGCTGGGAAGGTGGGGTAGTTGGGGGCAAGACGAGGGCGCCGGAAGCTGAGTGCTGGTCTCGGAGCTTCCGTTTCTGGCGGTATCTGCGTCTTTGCTCCCTCCTCTTCCGCTTTTGCATGGATGAGGGAGAAGACGCCCGTTCCATGCTGGCGTCTTCAAGACCAGGCGCCATGTTGGTGTCGCAGTTCGGCTCGGCGTCCCCAAAGTCAATCGGTCCACCCGGTGCGGTAAGCCTCTGGTGGGAGGACAGCGACAGGCAGCCTCTGGCGGGGAGGACAGTTATGACTGAATTAAAGTTGTTACCTATTTTTAACATCTGGGGAAGACAGCTATAGGTATTGGATTTGTTTGATGCCAATTCAGAGCAATTTAATTTCAATTAACACTTAAGAATTTACCCAAAATAGCAAATTTCTTCATTTTCTAGGCAGAATTTCATATTTTAAAAACATGAACGGTGACAGATTTTCCTATCCCAGGTCCTTATAGATGTTCTACTAATCCCATGCTGCACATTAGGAGCTGGAGGAAATTACTTGTCCAGAGAAAATTATTATGATTACATGTATATACTAGAAAGATGGCAATACATATCTTTTAAGGCTATTTGTATCCATGTTCCTAGTGGCTGGTTTGTTTTCTCTGAAGACGATAGAGGCAAATTCATCTGCATATGCAGATAAAAGAGAGAAGAATATCTGAATTAGGCATCAAGTGCAATTCTAGTCAAACATATCTGAAGGAAATTAAAGAGGATGGTGTGTACCTGACTCTCCCCATTTCTACATAGTTTTAAAAAATGTTCTCATTTTCCAACAGAATGAGCAGAAGATGCTATATGTATGATGAAAAAGAGGAGTTTCTATTCACTCAGAGTCCTTTCTATTTCTGACTGCCTGGGTAGAATATGTATATGGTATTTCAAGTATCATACGGGGCATTGTGAGGTTAGATACTTGCAATCATATTTTCTAGACAACTCAAAAAGAAGTTGTCTGTAATAAATAGTATTAAATCCTCCATTGGCACCCCCTTGTCGTGGGGGAGAGGCTTGCGTACCCTAATGAAGTTGTGAGCTATGCTGGCGGTGGCATGATAGCCAAAGTGCAAACGTACTACACAAGAAAAGGCGTTTTTCAGTATAAAAATACAGATCTATATATATAACGGAACTAGAGTAGATAATACATATAAGCATAATAGCCACCAGTAGGGTCTCCTATGCCAGACAGGACACAACTGAAGGGTCTGACAAAGAGCGTCAACGGGCAGGATGGGCTCTCTAGCCTTTTGGCAACCATGCTAAGAGAAGGAAAACTCCAAATTCAAACCCGGGCAGATGTTGCTGATCTAACCCTGTAAGGTCAACCATCTAGAGAAGGAAACTCAAATCAAACCTACGACCTGAGGACCTCGCTGCCACCGTCCTGAGCTTGCTAGGCCCCAGCAGACGAACCTTTGGTTTAAAGGGTGAGGCCAGTTATGTGCACGCTGCACTCCACCAGAAAAATCCATTGCACAGGCTCGAAGGACACATCCAACAATTCGCTTGTAGAAAGCGTGGGATGAGTCCTTCCTAAGAATCTTAGTTCATGAAGTAATGCCAGTAAATAATAATAATCCTCCACTTCTTCTTCAAAGCTATGTGAGATAGCTCTTTAATGATGTTTGTTTTAGCAAACTCCAAATCTTCCTCCAGAGTAAACTCATCCAAGATAGAAATGACATTTAGTCATAATCAGAATGAGTGGTATGTATATGCATACATACATACACATCTTCATACATACAAGGTTAGCTAGACTATATTTTCTTCTTTTGTATCACCTACTGATATTCTGCAAATCATGATCCCCACAGCCTTTTCAACTTCACTGGTTGTCACTTGTGGGAAATGAAAAAATATTACAATGTGATGATATGAAGCCATATGTTCACTATCTGTACATGTTAAAACAAGGGCTGTTGGTTTGAGCAGAAGCCTTGTGTTCCCTGCCAGATCTAGTTTTGCCCTTATTTGCTGAGACAATATGACATCTTTTATTTTATGTAAAAAGGTTCATTATTAGGAATTTAATATTTCTCATGCATCTTCTTAGTTGCTTAACACAATTGCTAATTCCTATTAAAGCTGTCTATTTCCGTGCCCTGTATATGATTGTTCCTCTACTCTTCATTGGCGCCCCCCTTGTTGTGGGGGAGAGACTTGTGTACCCTAATGAAGTTGTGAGCTATGCTGGCAGTGGCATAATAGCCACCGGTAGGGCCTCCTATGCCAGACAGGTCACAACTGAAGGGTCTGACAAAGAGCGTCAATGGGCAGGATGGGCTCTTTAGCCTTTTGGCAACCATCCTAAGAGAAGGAAAACTCTAGTTTCAAAACCGGGCAGGTGGTGCTCGTTTAACCCTGTAAGGTCAACCATCTAAGAGAAGGAAACTCAAACCAAACCTATGACTTGAGGACCTCGCTGCCACCATCCAGGCTTGCTAGTCCCCGGCAGATGAACCTTTGGTTTAAAGGGTGAGGCCAGTTCTATGTACGCTGTACTCCACCAGAAAAAATCCATTGCACAGGCTCGAAGGACACATCCAACCTCTGAAAAAGCATCAACACATGTGTAGAAAGTGTGGGATGAGTACTTCCTAAGTATCTTCGTTCGCAAAGTAATGCCAGAGATATGATAGTTGCCTATTTGTTTGTCCCAAACAGGCCAAAAAAATTAATGGATACCTGTGAGGATTGGTTGTGCACACCAGGCCTTTGTTGGGTTACATTTCCAATAAATCTCTGACTCCTGGAGGAGGGTAAGGATGTGGATGATGTGAGGATGCCACAAACAAAAATAACTGAAACAACAACCATTTTAAATATCTTGAAATCAAAATTTAAGCAGAAATATCTTGAATACTGGTTACCAGTAACTGTGGAAAATGATGGACAAGGAAAGAATGTGACATCTCATCAGAGCATACCCAAGGATCTCTCTGAGTGAGGCAAGAACAGGGCAGAAACACAGCAGGCGACTTCTTCAGTTGCTGATTGCGCTGCTGGGAGCATAATTCTGGACTTCTCAACCGAAGTTCTGTCTGGCTTGGTCTATTGAAATTCTTTCTCTCATCTCTTGAGTTGAGCTAAATGGATCCGGCAGTTTTTTTAAAAAAATAATAAAATTATTGGAGCTAGCTTATTTTAGCGGGCAGAAAGACTAGAGACTAAACATGCTGTTATGTATTTCTTTAAACCTTACATTCAGGTTTTAAAAAACATGTAAATATTATGGCCTGGAGTATGTCTGTGATAATGAAATCACAGCAGGCATGGAGGAGGAATGTCACCTATTTTACCCCGTGGCAGTCCTCAGCAACCTCTTCTGAAGCATCCTCTTCTATTTGGTTTGGAGGCAGAATTAACAAAGTGAAATCCAACAGAGAGAAATGCAAAGTTGAGCATCAACCCTGAATAAAATGTATGAGTATGGAATGGGGAGCATTTGTGCAGGCAGGGAGTAGAAAAGGATTATAACATTTTAGTCATTTACATGATGAACATGAGTTAGCAGACCCAAATGGTTTTAGGGTGTATTAAGAGAACCATGCTATTAAGGCCCTATCTATAGTACTGTATCTAGTTCTAGTAGAAATGTTTAAGAAAATTGCAGATGGATTTTAATAGGTTAAGAGGAAAATAACCAATGGATTATTGAAGGTGTGAAATAAAATTGATGGTGATTAGTCCAGGAAAAAAAAAGGAAGACTGAGTATAACATGATAGAAATTTTCCATTATGTGTTGCCTCAGAGATTTTACAAGTTTAAAACATAAGATATTAGATTTCAGATGAACATCATGAGGTCCTAATGCAACTTTGCTGAAGGTCTTTAAGCAGAGGTTGGACTGATTTGGTTTGCATTTCCTGCATCTAGCAAGGGTTTTGGCAAAATGCCCTCAAAGTCCACCTCTAACTCTATAATCCTATTATTCTATCCTCTGTAAACGCATGAGTTACATTGCACCCCCCTTTCTCTCTCCAAGAAACACATAGAAGAAGGTAATAAATAATCGAATGACAGCAGGAACCAGAGCTTTAAGCAAATTACTCCAAGTCACAAAATGTGCTAAGCCTCTGTGAGAAATCAATGGGATTTATTTCCACATAATATGTTTAGAATCAGAGGGCCAGATTCACATAGTATCCTTTTAGCTTTTCATTGTGCTGTATCTTCAACCTCATTTACAAAGGCTAAATTCTTATTTACTATTTCCATCAGTGCAATGACTTCTAAAATGAGTTTGGCTGTCATTTATCTAATAAATACCACATTCTGTTGCACCAAATTGTTGTACTTTCTGTTGAGTTACTTTTTCTTCATAGACGTCGAAGAAGGAGAATGAGATTTAAAGCATTATCCTGAAAGTGTTTCTGGTACCTAAAGCAAATGCCAAAAAAGAAGAGACACTAGTCTCTGCAAAACGTGGGTAGAATATGTATTAAATACTTACCAAAGGGTCATTCCAGTCATGTTGTTTTGTTTTTGAATTCAGTAATAATTTTCACATTGGCATCTACATAGGGTGTGTGTGTGGGTGTGTGTGTATAACATCAATGGTTGTGGTCTCTCCTTTTGTTGTAAATGCCACCTTATATTGTATTCCGTGTTTTTTGAAGAGATTTTAATGTGATGTTTTAATTGTGATGTTTTTAGTTGTGCTTTGTGACTGTATGTAAGCTGCCCCGAGCCACTGGGAGTGGCGGTGAATAAATCCATATATAAATATATGCCATACACTGCAAAAGCAAATTTTAAAACATCTTCATGTAGAAAATAATTATCCTCATTGCCATTTATCTACATTGCCATATATTGGTGGGATATCCCTGGTATTTTCTACACTGTTATATATCCCTGGGACAGTTGATTCCTACAGTGTTAGTCAAACTGATGATACTACTGCAGCTAAATATCCTACAGTACTACAGGTGCTTTGTAGCACTATAGTGCTAGTGGCCATTCAAACACTAACCCAGCAGTAAAATACAAACATGTTCAGAAGTAGAAAATTGGTTTAATTTATTCTGGATAAAAATTTAAACATATTTGAAATTTTCTTCACATTCAGTAGATAAATAACTAGTCAAATTTGGGACTCACCCAAACCGTCGCATTTGTTTATCTAGTCTCTGAACGTCCATTCCTCCCTTTTCACAGTTTTTAAAAGCCTGGGCTTGAATAGTTGTATATTCGGCCATGTTAGCGCTAAATAAGGATTGCTATTTGCTTTTTCAGAAAGGTTCCTCACTCTTTCATATGCAAGGTTGCTTCCTCAACTGCTAAACTTACTCCATTTGACAATGGAGGAAGAATTTCAATACATTTCTGAAACACTTACCAAATTTACAATTTTTTTCATGTTTGATTTTTTAAAGGCCTGATTCAAGATAATTCTTCCATCTCTGGTCACATGTAAAGCAGCTACTTGCTCTAAGATCTGTTTGTAGAATAAAAACACATATAAACCTCCAACGGTGTGAATGTGCTTAGAACAAGAACATTCTTAGCAAGCCACAACTCACGTGCAACTCAATCTGTAAAAAAGTAATTCAGGCCTGGCTCCTAACCCAATATTGTATGAAGCAGTATTTTAAAGTAAAAATGGAAGGAAAGACTTTGTACAGCAAAATAAAATGAGGCTAAAATGCAAACTAAAATCTAGTACTGACCAACAAAAACTTTGGTGCCTTAAATGTTAGACCTGTTTCTCAATATACTTAACCTGCTGATTTCAAAAATGGAACCAGATTTCTCCTATTAGCTTTAGTCTTTGAGATGCAGCATCATGCAGAACATATGCTATTGACCAGTCATCATCTGCCTACTCATGGAAAATCATCATAACCTTATGTGACAAACTAGAACTGACATAGTCTATCCAATACAATTTTGTGAATCAGTGCCCCAAATAACCCCAGGAACAGACCTAAAAACCAAGACACCAAGAAAGAAATACAGGGAGGGCGGTGTAATTTAAGGAAAAGCACACAGATCTCTAAATAAGAAAAAATGGCTATCTTGCCAGCACACAAACCATAAATGTCATTATGTTTTAAATAAAGAATATGGAACAAAGGTGTTAAAAAGGAGAAAATAGCAACTTTACAGCTCAAACTGGTTACATCTCGAATAGACTACTGCAACACTCTCTACGTGAGGTTGCATTTGAAGACTGCTCAGAAGCTGCAATTAGTCCAACATTCGGCAGCCAGGTTACTAACAGGAGCGGGGTACAGGGAGCATACAGCTCCCTTGCTGCGCCAGCTCCACTGGCTGCCAATTAGTTTCCGAGCACAATTCAAAGTGCTGGTTTTAACCTACAAAACCCTATACGGTTCCAGCCCAGTTTACTTGCCCAAATGAATTCTCCCCTATGAACCATCAAGGACATTAAGATCCTCCGGAGAGGCCCTGCTCTTGATCCCACCAACTTCGCAAGAGCGACTGGTGGGGACGAGAGACAGTGCCTTCTCTGTGGTCGCCCCTCAGCTTTGCAACTCTCTCCCAAGTGATTCTAGGTCTGCCCCCTCCCTGTTGTCCTTTAGGAAGTTGGTGAAGACTTGGATGTGGAACCAGGTCTTCCCAGAATAGGCTGAGATTGGCTATTATCTGAATGAATGACCACGTTTACAGATCGAGTGGAATTGTTTTAGTGGCGATGTGGTTTTATGCTAGGATTTTTATGTATTTTAATATGTTTTTGTAGTTGTTTTTAAATTGTATAGCATTGAATTTTTGCTGTAAGGCCGGTCTGAGTCCCTCAATAGAGGTGAGAAGGTCAGGGTACAAAAGTTTTAAATAAATAAATAATAAATAAATAAACTCAGAAACATTCAGATTCAAACAATACTTCAACAGATAGGTCTCAGAAACTCATTATTAGCTACTTTTTTGCATTTTGCTATGAAAATATAAGAAAACAAGCAATATTCACATGTAATTTAGTTTATAAATTGTGCTGTTTAAGTGCGTTTTGTTTCCAGTAATGGTCCCTTACAAAAAGTAATGTTGTACACACCCTATATTTTCCCCTCTAAACATCCAAAAGGGAGCGAGCAAGAGCTTGGTTATGCCTCATAAGGGCTTCTTCGCATACATTTTTTTTGCTTAGCTGAGATTTCACTGAGCTTTGCAATTCACATGTACAACCTAGAACTCTTCCTACATGGTATGTTTCCAATCAGTAAAAAAAGATCAGAACAAACCAACCAATAAACAAACCTTCTCAGTTATGTCAGCAGTTTTCCTGCCATGCAAACTGTGAACATGGAATATATGTTTTAAAAAATGGTTACCCTCCAAAAAATGTTTGCACTGGGCCATTTGCTAGTTCAGTCTGCTCACTTGGCACTCCCCTGTTTATCCGATCTAATGCAATAAAATGCGTAATTAATTTCTAAACGCTTCCGTTGAGCAGCACAATTTGTCAAGTCGAGTTGTTAATAGAATTAAGCTTTTTATCAGCGATTAGCAAAAGAAGGTAAAAAAATTAATTACAGAATTGTATGCCTCTGTGCTTCAAAGCCAGGTTTGGGATTAAATGACTGATAAAGGTTCTTTGGCACATTATAAAACATTTAACAAAATCTGCTCCCCATCCCCAACACTCCCTAGTAATTTCTCAAAACTGTCTCTGGTCTCCCACATACATATACACAGACAAACATGGGGAGGGAGGGAGGGAGAAAGAGAAAAGAGGAAAATGGATGTACCACGTGTACTGAAACAATTGGAAAAATTAGTTCTAACACTGACGTATGCTCTTCCATAAAACATTATAACTGCAAAACAGTAGCTTTTCCACATTTAGTATACATAGTATACATGTTTCCTCAAAACTAAATCCCATTAACTGGTTCTGCTACAAGGTAAGACTATGGCTGAATCTACACTGCCATTAACTCAGGGGTGGGCAATTACTGGCCCTCCAGGTGTTTTGGATTTCAACTCCCAGAAATCCTAGCCAGTTTACCAGCTCTTAGGATTTCTGGGAGTTGAAGTCCAAAACACCTGGAGGGCCAGTAATTGCCCACCCCTGCATTAACTGCATCAAACTGCATTATATGGGTCTACGCTGACCATATAATCCAGTTTCAAATTGCATTATATGGCAGTGTAGATCCAGTCTATGTATAGAATGACAGTTATGTGTACCATATATAAAGATCTCTATGTCTTTATTACTTTATATAAGCAATTTTCTTTTTCCTACAAGAAAGCCTTCAAAAGCCATACAGCTTTCAAAGACCATTCACAATTTAGGACTTCACACATGGTTGTTTTGAAAATAAAACAGATTTTCTGCACAGGAAATAATATTATTTGAATAGAAAAAAAATTTCAATACTGAAATGTGAATTAAACACTATTTTTATGCAGAAAAAACTAACCGGAATATGTTATGTGTAAAATTCAAATGCGGCAATATTTTCTGTGCAGGAAACAGAATGTTGTGCATAGAAAATGCTGCTTTCTGCACAGGAATTCCTATTACTGCCTTGAAGTATTATTTTCTACACAAAGAATTCTGTTTCTTTTCCTGAAAAGGCTGCTGTCTGTGTGAAAAAGCCACATGAAAATTTATCAGAATAAGTCCTGAACTCCAAAGATTTTCATCTGACCAGATTCTTATCATCAGGGTTCCACTCAAAAATATGCCTTTTGACCAATTCTTGTATATATATTGCTCTGATACTCCTTAAAAATGACAGAAAGGAGCCTAAGAAGTTCCCTCATTGCCGCAAATGGGCCGGATCTTCCCAAAGCGGAAACTGATATTTCAGCAGCTGGATTAAAAATGGCATTTTGCCCTCCCAGATTCAGGAAGCTCCCAAAATACAGAAGGGGGCCACCAAAATCAGGACACCAAAAATAGTGCACAGTTTACCCAAATGGCACTTCCTTCATAATCATGCATAATGGGATTGCGGTGAATTGAGTCAGATATGTTAAAATCCCCAATGCACATCAGGTCCAAGGTGCAGATTAGGCACCCTGATGCAAATCGGACACCCTTGCCAGTATAGAATAGAATAACTTTATTGTCATTGTACACTGTACAACAAAATTAAATGCCATCCAAAATACATATTATTTATGTGAAATTACAAAACATACATCCATCCTTCCACATTCTAATCATCATTGCATAACCTCTAATCCCACATCAGTGTAAAACCATAGAGTTCAATATAAGCACAGCTCTCGCACAAAAGCTCTACCTCAGCCTATTTGTTCTTGTTTTTATCATCCTATAAAAACAACTTAGTTAAATGCACACAAATTTGTATTGAGTGAAAGGCCATACATTTTCAGCACCACATTTCAACATGTTTGTGTTCTTACACAAAGGCAACATATGTAAAGATGGTCTACTTTTGTGTCTAGTGATAAGATAGCTCGCATTTCAACAATTCTGATGATCCTGCTCTAAAATTCAAAAGGGAGCTATTGAAAGTGCTCAACCTCTTTTGAGGATAGTGTCCATTGCCTTTGGAAAAGTTCAGGCTAAAATCCAAAGTAGATTCCACAACCAATTGTAACGATTTTTTTTGGTAAAGGGATTGTGACAATGTTATAATTTACTTACAGTATATAGCCAAATGAAAACTTGTAAGAAGGAAAAGCAACAGATTGAATCACCATATGAATAACATATACCACCATAAGTGTGCTTGTGAGTGTGTATGTGTTTTTTTGAGTAGACATTAGAAGTCCTAATGGAAAGGAGGGAGCCATACAAGCTGGGTGTATAACAGAATGCAATAAACTTTCAACTGGAGTTCCTTGCATTGCCAGCCAGTCTCCTGTATGCACTGTTCCATCCTTGTGGGGCTCATTTACACCACACAGTTATAGCAGTATATTCCATTTTCACTGTCATGGCAACATATTGTGGAATCTTGAGATTTGTACTGAAGTGTAAGACTGAAATATCAGCCACACAGTACTCTCCCAGATGGGACATGAAGCCAGGAAGAATCTTGAAATGAGCCAGAAGGCAAATAGATAACAAACACTAACTTCGGCCAAAGGAACTACCAAGCACAGTATTGCTTTCAGTCCAACACAGTAACAATACCTGTTTGGATAGAATTTATTCCAAGCATCAATATTTTATAGGATTTTAGAGCTACAAAGGAAAAGTGTGCATGAGCCATATCTAAGGTATATGTTGTAATTCTTATCTCCGGTCTATGTGACCTACACAGAATGGAGGCAGAGATTGTTGTTTATGAACCTGTTCTCAGGGTCTGCTACTGCAGCCATAGCTTCAGTTCGCATGGCCCTGGGCACATGATACTGCCGTTACAGCACTTCCCACATACGTAGCATAAATGGAGTTCAATAAAACAATACAAGCCACAGGTGTGATGTCAGGTGTTGTCAAAATTGTTTTTTGATGAATCTCTCTAAACACTCATGGACCTGAATTTTGCATTATGAGTTAAAATGTAAGAGGTGTGCAAAGCCAGGTGTGAAAAGCTTACAGCTTTGCATAAAGGGTTATGTCAAATGAATGAAAAGGCATTGTTTTCTCATCCAGGTTTTACATATTTTCAATGTTGCTGCCATCATAATCATCATCTTAGATACACAAAGTTAGGATCACATTAGTTATATATTAAAGGTTACATATAAATATTTAAATAAAAATAAAACGAACAAAATTGCATCATTTTCTCAGAGAGCTTTTACAATGCTTCTTGTCTAATGTTCAGGCTAGACACTTCTCAATACTTCCTAAAATGCCAACATGTTCCTCCTTTGAACCACCCTGGAAAATGCCTCTTTTCTTGCTGATTACATCCTTCAAACACATCTAGTTGGTTATAATTCATGTCCCATCTTAAGTTACCATTTAGCCAACCTAGACATATTTAGTTCCTTTAATCTCCTTCCCTAATAAGTCAATCCCTTGAGCCCTTTAATCATCCTTGTTGCTGTTCTCTGAATTCTTTCCAATTCATCTACATCTGTCCACTGTGAAGGAACCCAGAAGGGAAAACAGCATTATATCTCCAGTTCTACTAAAGCTGCATAATGTTCTATCCTTTTCCCCTGACATGAGGCGGTGTTGAGTCTCCAGCTGACAACATTGCAATTGGAATCTTTTGATGAATTTTCATGCATCCCAAATTTCTTATTATAGTTTTGTTATACAGTGACTTCACTATACCCAGTGGAACATAGATTGCCTTTGGTGTCCTTAAGGCCAGCCAAGCTGAGTGTATTTGAGCCGCGGGTGTTGTTTCACTGGCTAAAGCAGCTCCTTGGAGAAATTTCTTGATTTGGTCACAAGAGTGTGCCCAGTCATGTCACCAGCAGAAGTGACCTTGCGGCAATGATTTGCTGCAAAGCTGTTTCTAACCAGCAATATAGCAATGGGCTGACTTGATTGGATCGGCCAAGATTCAGCCAGATTGTGGTCCACACCTCAAAATCACTGGGATGATTCTCAAACTTCCTCAAAGCCTCCTGGAGGCTCCAGAGTAAATTGCTATTCTCTTGTGCCACATTGTGCCATGCAATATGTGGACTGCCAACTGCAGTTTATCTGGCTCTCGATATAGTCTTATAGATATTACTGTTCTGAACTCCAGCTTCTGAAATCTCAGAGCTAGCAAACCAATTGGCAATGTTGCTTATGAAAAGTGTATCATTCTGAACTTAAATTAGCCAACCAAGTCATTTGAGTTCTACAGGTATAGGTCTTAGGTCTTTCTTTGATAACATCTCTTTTAGCCTTATAGTAACTGTAAACTGTAAACACTAAAATAAATTACTCTATTTTTGGTGTTTATTCAAGATGGGCCAAATATAACCATATTTATTCAAGTCTAATGAACCATTGAATGTAACGTGCACCTCAATTTTCAAAACCCTGAAACCCAAAAAGTATTTACCATATTATACAAATCTAATGTGCACCCTAACTTTGGGAAGGTAATTTAGTCAAAAAAAGGTGAGCATTAAATTTGAGTAAATAAGCTATTTTGCTGCTTGGGCTGGACCAGCCATTGATTCCCTTCTCCAAGATGCATAGTATATTAAGCTGTATGAGATATTTTGTTACTTAATGCATACAAACCCACAATTTCCTCCTGCTCTAAAATAAATTAAATGCTAATGAATTAAATAACTAGAATTTTGTTGCCTTTTGAAACCCCAAATCCATTGCCTAACACTACTTACTTCTAGGGCTAGAACCGGGTAAGGTGTTCACACAACTGATGTATTAATATTCCCTCATCTCCTGGTCTGGAAGAACAAGACTATTGGAATACAAGTTTGTATAGACAGAGTTACAACTCATGTATCTCTCTGAATTACCAAATCACCAAAAAATTGATAAGCATGTCCTGCCAGTTGCCTTTATGATAATTTCACATCCAATAGAATGATTACTATCCCTTAAAACTCTTAGCATTCACAGTTCAATTAAATATCCCCCCCCCCAATCTTGATTTTGACAATGTTTAAAACTAAATAATCAATATAGATATAAAAGTATGACATAGACATTCAAATGTCATTGCACTTCAAATTTATACAGTTTTTATTTCAGTTTTATCACTTTTTCCTTTGCTGACAGAATACAATCCCCTAAGCAAGTGCACTGAAGTCAAATACCTTTTATTCTACACCTTTTGTAGCTGGCCATGTGTGCCAACACAGAGTTCAACATTTCATGGATCATGCGTAGCACTTACTGAGCCTGTTTGCATAGTAAGTAGATTCTATGGCAAGAGAGCTGACAAGGTATTTTTTTGTAATTAGATGGGGGTTTCTTCCCCCCAAAAATCCTGCAGGTATAAGAAAAACTGTAATGCTGTGAAGGGAATATGCATATATGCCTCGAGAGTAGTTATTCTGAAATGGCTATTTCTGGTTGAAATGAGAAGGTATGATAAAATGATTAATTAATTGGTTGCTGGTACTTTTCAAAGGAATTTCAATTATTGAGTGGCAGCCACTTGAGCTAATGATTCCCAGGCACTGGTGTAATACTCTGTTGTTGTTGTTGTTTTTAGGAGGAGCAACACAATTCTTGATCTTACCATCACTCCTCTCAAAGGGATAGGGTCCAGTCCAGAAGAGCTCCAGTTTGACTCAGCATAGCTGCAGAATGAGATCTATATATACCTATGTATATTATACTCACATGTAATTTGGCTTCATGTATCTGTTGAGGGCAAGTTCTGAAGCTAAAGTTATGGATTTTGATATGACCCATGGATAAGCTGAGAGCCATTTGGTGGAGATAGGAAAGCAACAACACCAGTTCAGGGGGGCAGCCATCAATGGCTAGTCACCATTTCCAAACCTAGGCATTCAAAAGGACCAGAATCAGTGCCATGATAGAGAGAGTGACTCTCTGTGAGGGACTAAGCACTTGCCATTCACTGTTTTACTTTGATAACACAGACCAATTTAAAAAATGTCCCTGGTCTATTGGTTTTAACTTGTTTCTTAGGTTATTTGGGATGCTGATTCAGAAGACTTCATTGGATAGGCCACATTGGTTCTACTTTCTTATATATCATATTCATGATCTTCTACAGGTGAGCAGATGGTGACTGGTAGGTAGGTAGCATATGTTCTGTGTCTCAAAAGCTAGAGCTGATAGAAGAAAATTGGTGCCATTTTTGGAATCCGTAGGTCAAATATATCCAGAAACAAGGCTAACATTTGGGGCATCAACCTGTGTGTTCGCCAGTGTAAGAGTTCAGGTACAATACTCACATTGACCTATCGATAAGTTGATTCGGGTTTTTAGAATTGATGTTGTGACTTTTCACTTTCTTGACTTATACATGAGTATATAGTTTAGTGGTTAAAACAAGAAGAAGTGTGCATGTGTTCCAACTGTTCTTATCTGATATGGAGAATCCAGATTAATCCTCTGTCATCTCACTTTTTCTGCTGCTTTTAAAATGCACTTTCACCACCTCACACTTTCTCTCTTTGTTTCTAGACTACTTCAGTAACTTAAAACTGAATTCAAAGTGCAAACATAGTTTGAACTCAATAAAGTTGGCAAGGGGATGGTGAGAGGTTGGGGCAGAATCTTGTTCAGGTGAAAGGAAATTGCTCCTAGCTAGTGTATTCTTACTCATTGATAATTTTC
This sequence comes from Anolis apletophallus, assembly GCA_030556195.1. Classification (NCBI taxonomy): domain Eukaryota; kingdom Metazoa; phylum Chordata; class Lepidosauria; order Squamata; family Anolidae; genus Anolis; species Anolis apletophallus. The sequence goes on along the minus strand of JARBWK010000004.1, from coordinate 8,095,632 downwards.
ACCATCTTGTCTTTAGCCTGATTTTGCTTGGCTACATACATCCTGGTTATTATCTGTAACCAGTTGGAGAATAGGGATTTTCCAGCCCCACAGCAGCAAACAACTTTTGCTGCACAATCTGCAGAAGGGATAGAAAAAAATGTTTTTGTTGTTGAAGAAACAAGTTTCTTGCATTATAGGAAATCATGAAAACAGCTTCCAGAAACTGCATAGTTTTCATCATCTTTTTCTTAGCAAAGAGAAAAATTGTAAAATTATTTATTCTTGCCTGTAAAACTGAAATTTATGAATATTTACATTCCTAATCTTTGATCCCCTTGACTGCTGGCATTTTCTTTCAAGAATGTCTGGATGAGCTATTGGATTAGGACTAGAGAGACACAGGTTCACATCCCTAGTCAGACATAAAGCTCTCACTGTTTGATTTCTGGAAATTTGCTTTCTCTTAAGTCACCAAATTTTACAGGGACCACATATAAGGAGGGATCCAGAAGAACCATAAATGCAATTAAATCATAGGGAAATAATTGATGTTTCTCTTAATGACCCAGGTAGATATAGGCCAATTGTACTAACTACACATTTACCACCTAATTTGTGTTGAATGAGAGGTTACCTATTGGGACATGTAACCAAAACAAGTGTTAGCCAATGGAAATAGCTAACATAAAGCTTTTGACATATTTCATGAAAGGCCTCATAGCCTTGGAAGACTATGAGAAAATTGAGATGAAACCACCAAAACTGAAATTAAGAAGGATAATTATTTTTTTAGCAAAGCAATCTGAAATTCATCTGTGTACAACTTCTCCTTTATTAACATGGATTTACAAGTACAGTTCAGTGAGGAAGTTTTTGATGTATGATGTCCAAACATCAAATAATGCAATGGACCAAATTTGTTTGAAGCACACACTTAATGCTTAACATAAATCTAGTTTTCCCTGGGTATTAAGGTGATTTATGAAAGGATTCTCCGAGGACTGCCATCTGTGCCTGCATCACCAAAACAGACAGTTTGCCCATAGCATTTAAAGACTCCTTTTGGCTTGATTTTCTGATAAGTAATTGGGGAGCTATTAAATGGAGACTATTTTGAACAGATTTAAGGGAAGTGGTAGTTGCCGAGTTCATTATGAAATTGCATTTGCTTTTACATCCTAACAACCGTACATCTGCCTCTTCCATGATACTCTAACTCCTCAAATCCAAACATGTGCCAGGATGTGGAAAGCTCACGGAATCACCATCTGCTTCTCAAATGCACTGTTCTACAGGCTGTATAAATGACACAATGGTTCGTTAGCGGACCTTACTGCACAATCATCCAGACTTCATCCAGACTAAATTCATTCACCATTTCTGGTTACCTTCATCCACCAGATAACTGCAACTGACCAAACCCACATCCATTATGTATGTCCAGGCAGTTATTTTGTTTCTTGTAGTGTATTGTTTCTGATTTTTATGTGGAAACATATTCAAAAGCATGGGCCTTGACATGCATTTTTAAGCACTATAGTTGTTTTCCATCAATATACTTCTGCTCTGAACTTTTGATAATTGTGGTTTCCATTGCAAACTCCTTGAAGTACAATTCACATTGGTGCTATAATTATGGTGTGCGCTAATTTTTCCTACCTAACACATTACTTCCTTTTCCTGAGTTATTGATATTACTTGCATTTCTAAGCAGTGTTTTCTAATACCATGAAAGCCTATTCTTCACACTTTCTACCTTTAGTCTTCTTTTTGCTTTCTATACTTTTACAGTCAGCTGTCAATCTAGGCGAAGTCTGACCTCATCCTTGGCCTGCCAGAATTTTTAAATGTGCATATCTTGCATTTCAGGGGAGATTTCCATTACCCTTTGAGAATTTGCAAGGAGAGGGAGTAAACCTGAAATAAATGCTGGGGTGTGGGGGAACATGCCTAACAAAAATATCCTCCTCCCTTCCCTTAGAGAGTTTGAATTTTGCTTGCTGCTTTTCTCCAGAGTCACAATTACTTGGAATGTTAAAACAACGTCTACCACCTTTCCCTGAACAACTCCCACCCCTCAGTTCAGCAACAAGAGGCAAATTGTAGAGAAATTCTACTTAATTATCTCACCACGTAACTAATTAAAAGCAGAACACTGGTGTGTGGTATGCTAATGGGGCATTAGAGATCCAGCATGCTCTGGTAAGGAGGCACAGGCCTCCTCTTCTCCCCTTCACCTCACTGCAGGGGCTTCAGTCTGACAGGCAACCATGATGAGTTGGGAATTTATTATGCTGCATTTCTGTTCAGAACTTTTACAAGAGGCCATGGAGGTCAAGCAACTTCATTGACGCAGAGGGAGACGAAAAACACCTGGGCAGGAACCAAGGGGATGAATGTTTTACTGCAGAAAGTTACAAGCAGCAGCTATTTCCTAATGTTCTATAAAGGAAGGATGGTGATTTTCCTCCTTAAGTATCTGATGAGAAATACAAAACTCTATGGATAAAGGTCAGCTATCTATTTTTAAAGGTGAGCATTACTAGGGCTCAAACCTGTCTGTACATCATGCCCTTTGACCTGGAAATATTCTGTCTAATTCCAGATGTGTATAGAATTCTGGAGCAGAATGCGGATTGCGTAGTATAGTTCGGAATAACTTCCATATCAAAAATTATTATAGTGTACAGACATGCATACAAATAATGCTGCAATTCTTTTGACATATCTACTGTACAGGTGAGGAAGCCATCATTATCATGCCCCATACATTTTTTGAGATCTGTATTCTCTCAATCGTTTAGTTATTTTGCATAAAACCATACTGATGGCTGTTAATACTTTAACTCAGGGGTGCTCATTAGGTAGATCGTGATCTACCAGGGCATCTTGGTAGATCACAGGCAGAGCGGGAGGAAGGCTCAGTCCCACGCCACAGGCTCCCAACGCTCAGGTGCAGAAGGAGGTTGGACTGGATGGCCCTTGGAGATCTCCTCCTATTCTAGGAACCCATTGTTATTATTATCAGAGGCTGAATGGCCATATGTGAGGAATGCTTTGATTGTGTTTTCCCTTATGGCAGAAGGAGGTTGGAGTGGATGGCCCTTGGAGGTCTCCTTCTACTCTAGGAACCTGTTGTTGTTGTTACTATTATTATTATTAGTAGTAGTAGTAGTAGTAGCAGAGGCTGAATGAATATTATCATCATTATTATTATGAATACATTCAGGGGCTTATTATACTCACATTTAGTTGAATTCAGTCTTAAAATATATTACATGGCTCTCACTGAAATAAATTTCCAAATATTTTGCTTTTATGGCTCTCTGAGTAGTGGGTAGGTAGATCATTTTGACTTGGTTGTTTTATAAGTAGCTCGCATGCTGGAAAAGTGTGAGCACCCTTTCTTTAACTCTTTTAACCCGAAAATCTTTCCTACGGTAGTCCCAAATTCTTCAGTATGCCATTTGGTGCCAATTTCATATAAGAATATATTATAACTTAGTGATTGCTGGCTAGCTTTTTATTTATTTGATTTATATTCTGCCTTCTCACTCAAATTGGGACTCAAAACAGCTTGGAATGAAGTTAAACAAATATATTTCAAATATGAAAAGAGATCAGCACAAACAGTTGAAGACATAATTGTAAGCACATCAATAAAAACAAACATCCTAACCATAACCACCCAATTACAATCTCCTCCACAAAAGGTGGATTCAGCTGCATATAATTTATTTTTGTTTGTTTGTTTGTTCTTGCCAGCTGAAGGAAGGAAAGGAAAGGAATCAGCTCATTCAGTAAACTGATTCTGCTGCTTGGGAAGAGCCATTAAAAATTTCCACTGAGCATAGAAATTGATCTATCTCACACATGTCAAATTAAACAATTTCACATGTGTGAGATAGATCAATTTCTTAATTCCATGGAAGACTACGAAGTCCATAATGCCATGCAACTATAACTGATATTATTTGTGTGATAATGCTTGGGGGTGTAGAGCACATCAAACAATTAACGAAAATAATGAACTATTGCAATAGATCCATAATGGGTAGATATGAAATGTTTTGAAGTTAATATAAAATTATTATCTATTTTTTGAAAATTTCCAAAATAAATAAATCATACAATCTTAGAATAAGAGAGTTGGAAGAGGCCACATGCATCATCTAGTTCAAACTCCTTCAATACAGGAAAAGCACAATCAAAACATCCCTGATAGATGCCCATCCAGTCTCTGTTTAAAAGTTTCCAAAGAAGGAGCTTTCACCACAATCCAAGGCAGAGAGTTCCACTGTTGAACAGCTCATATGGTCAGGAAGTTCTTCCTAATGTTCAGGTGGAATCTCCTTTCCTGTAATTTAACCCATTGCTCCAAGTCCTAGTTTCATGGGCAGCAGAAAACAAAGCTGCTTGCCCTTCCTTACAACACCCTTTTACATATTTATACATAGCTACCATGTCTCCTCTCAACCTTCTTTTCAGCAGGCTAAACCTATCCAGTTCTTTAAGACACTCCTCATAGGACCTGGTCTACAGAGCTTTGATCATTTTAGTCACCCTCCTGTGGACACCTTCCAGCTTGTCAATATCGCTTTTGAATTCTGGACACAGGTGAGGTCTAAGCAAAGCAGAATAGAGAGGCACCATGACTCAACTCATTCAAAACTGATGGACAATGAACACAGCACATTTTTACAACACTGTTCATGCAGGTAAATTCTTTACTATTATCTATCTTCTAGATAACAAAGCACCAGTGAACCCGATTGCTAAGAAATAGTCTAATAAGAACATAAGAACATAAGAAGAGCCATGCTGAATCGGACCTCAGCCCATCTAGTCCAGCATTCTGTATCACACAGTGGCCCACCAGTTGTACACGGGGATCTCGAGCAGAAGGGAGGGCAAAACCCTGACCTGCTCCCGACCCCAACAACCAGTACCCGGGAAATCCTGCCTTCCTCAACCAACTCCGAGGTGGCACTTGAATGTCCTTTTCAGTAACTACCGATACACTTGGTATCCATGAATCTGTCTAATCCTGCCTTGAAGTTGTCCAGGCTGACAGCTGTCACAACCTCTTCTGGAAGTGAGTTCCATAACCCAATGACCCTCTGGGTGAAGAAATATTTCCCTTTGTTAGTCCTAACTTTCCTACCTTGGAGCTTCAGGAGTGCCCTCTAGTCCTAGTGTTTTGTGACAAAGAAAACAGTTTTTCTTTATTCACCTTTTCTATCCCATGCATGATTTTATACACTTCGATCAAGTCACCTCTTAAACGCCGTCTTTCAAGGCTGAAAAGACCAAGGCGTTGCAACCTGGTTTCATAAGGGAGCCGCTCCATCCCTTGGATCATTCTTGTTGCCCTTTTCTGTACCTTTTCCAGTTCCGTTATATCCTTCTTAAGGTGCGGAGACCAGAATTGTACACAGTACTCCAAATGTGGCCTTACCATCGATTTGTAGAGAGGTAATACAACATTTGCTGACCTATTTTCGATTCCCTTTCTGATCATGCCTAGCTTTTTTCATTTGCTTTTTTCACTGCTGCTGCGCACTGGGTTGACATCTTCATTGAGCTGTCCACCAAGACCCCAAGATCCCTTTCCTGGTTTGTCTCGGAAAGCTTTGACCCCATCAATTTGTAGGTGTAGTTGGGGTTCTTTGCCCGATGTGCATGACTTTACACTTGTTTAGGTTAAAATGCATTTGCCACTTTGTTGCCCATTCACTCAATTTCGAGAGATCTTTCTGGAGCTCTTTACAACTGTTTCATTTTTAACTACCCTGAACAATTTAGTGTCGTCTGCAAACTTTGCTACCTCAGAATTCACTCCTACATCCAGATCATTAATGAATAAATTAAAAAGTAACGGACCCAAAACTGAACCTTGGGGTACGCCACTTCTCACCTCTTTCCACCCAGAGAAATGTCCGTTTATTACCACCCTTTGTTTCCTACAGTTTAGCCAGGTTCCAATCCAGGACAAGACCTGTCCCCTGATTCCATGGCTGAAGAGCTTATTTAGAGCCTTTGGTGAGGGACTTTGTCAAAAGCCTTTTGAAAGTCAAGGTAAACAATATCAATTGGGTCCCCTTGATCTATGTGTTTATTTACACCCTCAAAGAATTCTAACAAGTTAGTAAGACATGATTTGCCTTTGCAGAAACCATGTTGATTTTCCTTCAGCAATGCCTGTTCTTCTATGTGCTTAGTAATTTTTTCTTTAATAATGGTTTCCATCACTTTGCCTGGAACTGAGGTTAGACTAACTGGCCTATAATTTCCTGGATCACCCCTGGATCCTTTCTTGAAGATCGGAGTTACATTTGCCTCCCTCCAGTCCTCGGGTACAGTGCCTGATCTTAGAGAAAGGTTATATATTTTGGCTAGAATTTCAGCAATTTCACACTTGAGTTCCTTAAGAACTCTGGGGTGGATGCCATCTGGCCCTGGTGATTTGTTGACATTTAGTTTAGTAAGGCATGTGAGAACATCTTCCTTGTTTATCTCTATCTGGTTTAATTCATTTAATTCCCTCCTGAAAAACTGACTCAGCTGCAGGCATATGTTGTCTGTCCTCCTGTGTGAAAACGGATGCAAAGAAGTCATTTAGCCGCTCAGCAATCTCCTTGTCTTCGCTGATTTTCCCTTTCTGACCATTGTCGTCGAGTGGCCCAACTGCTTTTCTAGTTGGGTTCCTGCTTCTGATGTACTTAAAGAAGTTTTTGTTGTTTTTTTTAAATATTCTTTGCTATATGTGCCTCAAAATCTCTCTTGGCTTTCCTGACTGTTGCTTTGCATTTAGTTTGCAAGAGCTTGTGTTCCTTTCTGTTCTCCTCGGTAGGAAGAGCCTTCCATTTCTTAAATGAGTTTTTCTTCTTTCCAATCACATCTTTTACTTCATTTGTAAGCCATACTGGTGTCCTTTTGGACTTTCCATGCCTCTTTCTTTTATTGGAATGCATTTTAGTTCGGCCTGTTTTAAGGTATTTTTAAACAGTTTCCAAGCATTTTGGAGGGATTTGATTTTTTTTACTGCTCCTTTTAGTTTGTTCTTTACAATTTTTCTCATTTTGGTGAAATTCGCTTTGTGAAAGTTTAATTATTATTATTATTATTATTATTATTATTATTATTATAAATCACATTTGTATACCGCTTCATCCCGAAGGCTCTAAGTGGTTTACAGGGTTTGGGCGCCCAATGGCAGCACCAACAACAACAAATACAATAGACATGGGTAAAAACACAAGGATAGGGAAAAGGGACGGGGGGAGGGAGAAAGGGAGTCAGCAGCGATACCTACTGGGACCCTACCCCGCCGTCAAAAGAAGGCAGGCGGGGAGGGCCCAGAAGGATCGCTGGTACTAAGACGCGAGCGGAGGCATCGCGCGCAGGCTGCTGGCAGGTCGCTTGCCCTGGGTGGTCGGAGGCAACCGCCAGCTGTCTGAGACAGCAGTCCTAGCTGTTGGGTTAGCCACTCTGGGTTCCAGCCGCCGGTAGCTGGAGCTCCAGAAGGTCCTTGGTCGGAAGGTCCGGGGATCCTCCCTGGCCCAGCCAACCCTGGTGCTGGATGCCTCTTCCGCTCCTCCAACCAGTCCGGTGGGTTGACGGAGGACCTGGGCCTACGGGTCCGATCCTCTCGGCGGAGAGCTCCACCTGAAGCCCGCTCGGCTCGGTGCTTCCTCCTCCGGCGGCGCCGCCTCCTTCTATGGGTGGCTTGCTGCTTCCGGTCAGGGGCTGTGCTGTCGTTGGAGTCCTCAAGGCGGGACTTCCGTGTAGGATTTACTTCCAGAGGTCGCCGAGGGTTGTTATCCTCCAGAGGCGGGGCTTCCGGAAGGCGATAATCTCCGGGTCCTGCTTCCTCCTCGGGGTCCGGCACATGGCTGAGTGGAGCGTCCTCAAGGCCGGTCGCCATATTGGGACGCTCCATCTCCAGCTGACTCCCCAGCTCCTCGTAGCGGCGCCGGCGGCCCGGGAGTTCCGGGAACGCCAGGCCGGCCGTGATGTCGAGGTCCTCCAGCGGGTCCTCCGCATGCGGCTGGTGGATCTCAAGGGCATCCGGTGCTTCCTCGTTGTGGGCCGGGCAGGTAGGCAGCTCACCCTGGTCATCGGGGCTCGGGCTTGACATTCGTGAGTCGGCCTGGCCCCTGGGGATTGGGCTCTGCACTGCCACCAGCTCCTCGGCAGGGATTAGTCCGCCTACGGAGCTAGTGGGGAAGTCCCATGAGTGGTCCCAGGCGAAGTCTGGGTCGCCAAGGTCCGGCTGAGGCTCATGGTGGAGGCCGACCTGCTGGGGGGTCCACCAGGCACATCATCCGGGACTGGGATCCGGGGGAAGTTGGGGGCATGGCATGCCCGTCAGCTCCAGAATGCCACCAAACCTCTCCCGAAACTTCTCCACCTGGGCCGCGAGCTCGTTGTATTCTACAATGAGCTCTGCAAACAGGCCGGGATCGGGTTGACCAGGGCCCAGCTGGTCCGGGGTGGTTCCAGGGAATTCAGGGGCACCGGCGAGCTGTTTCCGGTGCGTAGGCCTTTGGTCAATTTGGTCGGTGGTAGAGTCCTGGCCCTCCTGCGTGGCCTCCTTGGAGAGCTGCTCCGTAGGGGGCCGCATCTCTCAGGGAGATTAATGCCCGGGCTGGTGAGGGGCTCAGCCTTCAGGGGGGGTCGTCAGGGGTGGTGGGGGAGGGCATTTGCCCAACGATCTCCTACCGAACCTCCTCAGGAAGCGTGCACCCGAAGCCATTACCGGTCGGATGACCCAGCCATTCCTGGGCGTCTTTGGTGTCCTCCTTGAAAGTCCAGAAGCTTTCCCCAGCCAGATTACGTTCTCCGGTGTCTGGGGGTCACCAAAGGTGACCCCTGAGTCTGGCGATCAACCGCCTTCTCCCCGGAGGGGGGGGCAGCATGATCGGCCTAATATATCCAGGGAATCAGAGAGGTCATGCCGGAGCTCACCCAAAGGGAGCTCCACAGCAGTCGCCATCTTGGCCATAATGTCTGTGTGTTAGTTTTCACTGACAGTTTGCTATCCAAACTTACGTTGAAGGTTATTGTGTTATGGTCACTGGTACCTATGGGCTCAGCTACAAGGACATCTTGAACGAGATCTTGTTCATTAGTTAGCACCAAGTCCAGGATCCCCTTTCCCCGGTTGGTTCCATGACCATCTGCTCAAGGGAATAATCAGCTAGCATGTCAAGGAACCTTGTCTCTCTTTCATGCGTAGAACAAGAATTTGGCCAATCTATTCGGGGATAGTTGAAGTCCCCCATTATGACTAATGTATTTCTTTTTGAGGCCTGTTTAACTTCATTTTCCAGATAGCAGTCTGCCTCTGGAGTTTGGTTGGGAGGGCGATAGCAGATCCCTAATGCTAGATTAGTTTTTTGTCCTGGGACTTTTACCCACAATGTTTCTGTAGGTGAGTTTAAAATTTCTTGAAGTTCTAATTCATGAGATTCTAGCTCTTCATTTATGTACAGGGCCACACCGCCACCGTTTTTCCCTCTCCTGTCTTTCCTGTACAGTTTATAACCTGGAATCTTTGTGTTCCATTTGTTTTCCTCCGTCCACCAGGTTTCTGTTATGCCAATAATATCAATATTTTTTTCTTTTGCCAAATATTCCAACTCCCTATTTTTGTTCGAAGGCTTCTAGCGTTTGCGTACAGACATTTATATTTATTTCTCTGGTGCACTTTCAACTTTGGCTGTTTGTGAGAATTTGTAGAAGGCCTACCATGTCCTACCTCTCGACTACTACTATCTATCTTTTCTGTTGACTCAGCCATTTGTGTATGGATTTCGTCCTCCATACTTGGCATTTCACCCTCTCGAAACGTTCTAGCTTTAACTTGTTCCAGCTACAATATGTTGTATATATTTCTAGATCAGTGTTTCCCAACCGCTGTGACGTGGCACAGTAGTGTGACATGGCACAGTAGTGTGCTGTGACGGACCTCCTGCTGTGCCACTAGAGAAGCTCTCTGCCCCCCTTCCCCCCTCCTGCCAAACTCCTGCTGCTTGGGGGAGGAGGAGGAAGGGCCGGGTGGCGGCGAAGAAAAAGAAGGGGCTGGGGCGCCGCCTCCTTCGGCCATTTCCCCAGCCAGCCTCCAATCCACCATGACTCCCGCCCCTCGCTTGCTGAAGCCGTGGGGAGGACAAGCCCCACCCACTGAAGCCCATCCACGGCTCATGCTCCTCCTCTGCGCGGCTTCAGCTGTGGGAGAGCTGAAGCTGAGGGAGGGGGCGGGGCATGGCCTGGCCTGGCTCCGTCCCCTCCCCTGGCTTCGGCACTCCCAGCAGCTTCTCCAGCCTTGAGGGGACAGTGCCAAGCAAGCATTGTGCTGGCTCTGCCACCGCTGGCTTGGCATTGCCCCCTCAAGGCTGGCGAAGCTGTTGGAGAGCTGAATCCAAGAGAGGGGGCGGGGCATGGCCTGGCCTGGCTCCTCCCCCTCCCCTGGCTTTGGGAGTTTCTGCCACCAACCCCCAGCCATTCTTTACTGTGTTCGAGTGTCATTTTGTGTCATTTTGGTTGGTGGTGTGCCCCCGGTTTTTTTAAAGGTTAAAAGTGTGCCGCGGCTCAAAAAAGTTTGGGAAACACTGTTCTAGATGATGCACTATTTAGTGACTGGAATTAAGCATTCAGATATACCACATCTTTTTCTTTTCTCTTATTTATGCTGTGCTATCTTTAGAAGAATATCAATGTTTTACAGTGCTATAGCAGAAGTACATCTACTTGAGTCGTACCATGTGCATGATTTCAACAGAATGAAATATAGATTTCTACCAAATTGCTTTGCAACTGCATTTTATGGAGAAAAATCTAGGTCACTGTCCCATAGTCTTGCTATTGTGAAAGCATGCCCAAGGGATATCCAGTTGCTGCAAAATCAGCAGTATGTGATAAAAAGCACTTGGTAGTGTATTCTATTAAAATAGAAAAAGATCAGTCATCTTAAGAATACAAGGTGCTACTGCTTAGAGAACACTTGGAAAAGACTTGTCTCTGTGCTCTATGTACTAGACCTATATGTTGATCGAGAAAATCGGGGTAATAACAATAAGAAGGAAGATAGACTCTTTTTTAAAGTCATGTTGCAGGAAAATTCTGGGAGTGCCTTGGACTGGAAGAAGATCAAACCGGTCCATACTCTGGGATATAATGCCCGACTGCTCCCTGGAGAGAAGGATATTGGAGGCAAAGATGAAGTACTTTGGCCACATCATGAGAAGACAGGGAACCTTGGAGAAGATAATGATGCTGGGGAAAACAGAAGGAAAAGGAAGGAAGAGGGGCCAACTAAGAGCAAGATGGATGAATGTTAACCCTGAAATGACTGGCTTGACCCTGAATGAGCTGGGAGTGATGACAGCTGACAGGGAGCTCTGGAGTGGGTTGGTCCATGGAGTCACAAAGCATCGGAAGCGACTGAACAAATAAACAACAACAAGAATAAGAATACTTGCATTTTACACATACATCATGTGTCATTTTGTATTGTGCTTAGAAACAGTCTGGTAGCCAGTGAAGTGGCTGTAATAAGAATGTGTGGTCGATGTAACCAGCCCCATTCAATTCCTCTCAGTACCTAAAATTAAACTAATGGTATAGATACAGATGCAAGGTAGTTTGGATTCAGATGACATGTACTTTCATGTTCCTTAGATGTATATAACTGGATTATATAGCATTTCATAAAGGAAAACCAAATAAAGAACTGCAGCTCTCACAGATACAAATGTTTGGATGATGAAAAGCAGATGCATTAGTCTTTGAAGGTTCAAACAGAGACTTTTTAGAATACTGGAAGTTTGCAGAAAGTGATTTTTGGTGTACAAATTCTAGGGTTTAGAGGTGGATTATTTTGTCTTTCCTATTTTATCAGAAGACTGCGTAGGGTTCCATCATATTTATTTATTCATTTATTTATTTATTTATTTATTATTTGGACTTACTAGATCGCCCCTCCCGGGGCTCAGGGCAGTTTCCAACAGATAAAATCACACAATAGTATAAAACAACATAAAAACATTCCTAAAACCATTCAAAATAATGTAAAAATGTCACAATGTCACAAAGCCGATCTACAATAGAGTACAACAGCAGCACAACTAGGTGAAGAGGTTAGTATTCAGACGCTGATCAATCGCCAAATGCTGGCCTGAACAGCCAGGTCTTACAAGACCTATGAAAGGCCATCAGGTCCCACAGGCCCCGCGTCTCAGCTGGCAGCGAGTTCCACAGGGCCGGAGTAGCCACCGAGAACGCTCTCTGTCGGGTACTAGCCAACCTATAGGACTTCACGCCCGGGACCTCGAGCAAATTGTAGCCCTCTGAGTGCAGTGATCTTCTGGGTATGTACGGGGTAAGCCGCTCCCTCAAGTACACTGGCCCCAAACCATGTAAGGCCTTGAAAGTCAAGACTAACACTTTGAAGGAGATCTGGAATTCAATCGGTAACCAGTGCAGTTCGTGCAGGAGAGGTGTTATGCGCACTGTTCTAGCAGCTCCTGGGCTTACACAGTTCCATAATGTGTAAGCCCAGAAAAAAAATTAAAGCCCCTCCCTCCATCCCAAATACCACCGCCTTGGCCTTGGAGGAAGAGAAAAGAAGTGGCATATACTATACTAAGTCCAATAGTAATTGTGTGTCTGCATATAATATATATTATTTTGAACACATGCACACATAAACACAAAGAACTCTGTTGCGGCACTTTCATTAGATAAAATTCATTTTTAATCACTCTGTATAAGCAAACAATAAATTAAATACTGCATCCGGAGTTTTAAATCTGAAATGTGGATATGATCTAATACATTCGCAAGAACATATACCGAATTTAAAAATCCATCATCTTCCAAGTATACTGCACATAACCTTTTCACCATCTTAGTAGGCCACTGCACTACTATGGGAAGGAGAGAAATTAAACATGAACCATAATCCATTTAGACCTTGAAATCTGCTATTTTCCAAATGTTTCTAATGCAGTTCACAAAATGTGTACAATTCCCCCGCCCCCCAAAAAATAGATGCACGAAATCTATATATTTGAAATGGGCAGTACAAAAATTCAATCAAGCACAATATATTCAATAAAATAATGGATAAATGTGTATAATGAATATAAAAAGTTTTATATGGAAAACATGATGAAAATTTAATGCATTAATTTTTCTATGACTCAGGTGAAAAATTGTGAACTGGTACAAAAATTGGATGGAACAAATTTAACAATGGGTAAATCAGTACCTGAGCAAAACTAATCTTAACAATTCCAGCCATCGCTAGGAGGGATTTCTTGAGGCATGTGAATTAGCAAGTAAGTCACAAATCTATTCTCTGTAATTTTCCCTTTTCCTTCTCTGAAAATATAAAATCTCAGTTAAAGCAGAATTAGCTTAGAATGCCATCTGATACATTCATTTGAAAATGCTTTATAAGAATATGCTTCTAAAATTATTTCTGCCTAGATAATAGCCTACCTACAGTATTAGCATAATAACTGAACTATCGTGCATACTACCTAAATACAAATTGTTTTCAAACATGTGTAGGGTGATGAAACTGTGGAAGGATCTCCAAAATTAGTTACAGCTGACCCTGCTTATGCGTTCACATGAAATAGAATAATAATAATAATAATAATAACTTTATTTTTTTACCCCGCCTCCATGGGGCCATGCCCAGACAACATACAGTTAAAAATAAAACAGCAAAATATAAAACAGCATAAAAACAACATCATCATAAACAATAAAAGCAAGCATTATAAGCAACAACATAGGTACCTCTAAGCTCAATTTTGGTGGGAGGGGATCAATATGCAAATGAGTTAAAGGATAGGTTGGTCAAAAAGGTGGATAGAACGAATAGTAGAATAGGAATAGAACAATTATAACAGGATCATTACAGCTTATCTAAAAAATATAGTAACAATGATAAACTCTTCCCCTGTCTTTCATGACAATAGACACAGCAAACACATAGACACATACCAGCTTGGAACCAATTCATATTATGATGTTATTGCCAGTGGTAGCTCTGAACTAAGGTTTAGACAGATCAGTTACATTCTGTCATTACAAACAGAAATTTTAGGGAGGGTTAGGATTATGAAATATCTAAGAAGATCAGAACATAATCAGAGTCAGGCTGAATTCTACCAAAAAATATATGCTGCCATGTGTTCTGTTTATAGGATGCAACAACCTACCAGATGCCTGCAGAAAGCTCTCCAAATTGGACATGATCATAATAGCACCTTCACAATTACTGTATATTTTTAGCTACTACTAGAAAGAGACATTTTGGTAGCTCTTCAGAGCCTTATTGTTTCTCCATTTGCCTGATCTTTGTTTTAATGCAGTGGTTCTCAACCTGTGGGTCCCCAGATGTTTTGGCCTTCAATTCCCAGAAATCCAGCTGGTAAAGTGCCTGGGATTTCTGGGAATTGTAGGCCAAAACACATGAGGACCCACAGGTTGAGAACCACTGTTTTAATGTATATAATTGGTAACTAATACTGTACCTTGGAGTATAGACTTCAACATCTTGTGTGAAGAAACACTTAACAGTATATCTTTGTGTATGTCAATCTTATGTATAAGTCAAGTGCAGATATGGGGACCAAAATTATGGATTTTGACATGACTGGTGGATAAGTCAATGGTCATTTTGCCAAGAAGGAGCACCAATTCCACCTCAGGGGGTGAGCTACCTCTGGTCACAGCTATCCTTTACCTGCTCTGGCATTCAGAAGAGCCAGAAATAGTGTCAGGACGAGGCAAATAGAGATTATTGGTGCTTCTTTTAGGTTCTCCTGGGATGGATTAAGCTCTTGCCTTTCGCCTCTCTACACACAGAAGGGTATGGTTCCTTTTTGGATAAGAGTTAAGGCATAGTACCCACATTTACCCATGAATAAGTAGACCCACTTTTTGGGTTGATTGTTTGATTAAAATTCCTACAGTTATACATGAGTACATAGGTACTTATACTATGGCTTATACCCCCAAGGAATTGTTATAAGAGTATATGAAACAATTGTGGGTCTTCAGTACTGTCAGGCTTTCTTATTTATGTTGTTCACCAACTGCTTGTCAAGAGGAAGCCAGCCATGGATTAAATTCCTTTACCTGTTCATCTACCACACAGATTTGGTATTAGAACTGTAATCCTCAAAATGGTCTTGTAGACAAGGCCAAAATACTGAAAAAGAATAACTTATTTTTAGATAATGTTTAATGCACAGAAATAACTGAAGTTTTGGATCTAATAATTTAGTGAATTGCATTACAAATGCCAGAAAAATTATGAAATGTATGCCACAGGTAAAGCCTGGAATTACAAAACTATTCTTAATATTGCAATGCTAATTCATGTCCCTGCATATTTAGTAATATTTAAAAATAAAGTATTCAAAACACATGCATATGTATATTCCAACGGTGTCTCAACTCTTCCAACACTGGCTTAATGCACTCATTGTATGATCATAGTCAAGTACTACGATATTTTGCTTGTAATGTAATATTCATTTCCAACTGATTATATCTTCTTCTTCTTTTGGAAAATTGCTACTAAGTGAAAATTTCTTTAATTAAAATAAATTGTTAAAAGTCTTGTTTTGCACTAATTAAGCAAGGCTAATTTATATAAAGGAGTTGGAATAATTGCACTTAAATAAATATATGGAATATTTATCTCTGTAAACTCTAATTATTATTCTGATTTCCATCACAATGTGCATATTCAGTTTGTGTGTGTGTATGTATGAGAAACAGAGCACATGTGGGTGCGCATGAACTCTCGCATAAATATGATGGGACACATCTTTCCAAATCAGGTTGATGTTTGCTCAGGAGAACCCTCTGGGTGGGAGCAATTCAGTTTAATTCAGAGAGTGATTATCAGCATGACAAGTTAAAGAAACATTGGCATGACAAGCTAACACAGAAGGAAAAAAGACTGGCACCAGTGAAATTGTTCTCAGGTGTGGGCAGAACCTGGGCAGAATTAGGTACAGTCTCACAGTTTTCTATTCAGAGTACTAACAGCATCTGGTAACATGGGACTGGCAGAAAGGAAATAAAACACCATATGCTTTCCCATTTGGCATCCCTCCCTTCAGTTCAGTTTCATAGCTGACAGTAAACCTTGCTTCTCTGCTTCTAGTGAAGTACTTTTCACAATAGGCTCCTTTTAATGATTCTTGGTAACATAGCATATGGCCCTACAACATTATTAATTACATGCTGCAAATTATAAACTGATACCGGGTCAGAGGAGAATGCACCAGGGTCTTGGGCCGCCCTGCAGTGTGCCCTTCCTTGGGGGATACCAAGCGAAATATCTTTGCTTATTGGCCCCATCTCTTTGTCTCTCATATCTGCTGCACCACAGCTCTGTGTGCAGCCTGTCAACTCTTCTTTCTTCTCCTTTCCTGCTACATTATTTAAGTCAAGATGCATCTTCATTATTGCTTTCTTGGTTCCATCAGCCTTTCCCTTGGAGGCAAGGTTGCACGAATGGGATGTTAGGGGGCATCCATTCAAAGCAATTCACTGTTCATGAGGGTTTTGAGCATATTACAGTCATTAAAGAGAAGATGGCACACCTCAAGGCACCCTGAAATTAGGTAGCTGATTTGCTCATGTATCTTGCTCTGGGCCAGCATATTGTCACATGCTGTATAAGAAACAGAATTTCAGCTGTGAGCACTCCAAGTGTGGAGGAGGGAAGCCACTACATATTTCATGAAGAGGAGTTACATTGAGAAGTGTGTATTTCTCTCTTTCTGGACCCAGTGTCTCAAAGCTTATGGGAGAAACTGTAAAGGTTTAGTGCTAATTTGGGCAGCAGCTAAAATGGTATAAGGAGCACCCACCTGACGTGAGTAAGTAGCTACACAATTAAGAAAGATAAATGAATATTCCAAGCTTGCTGCATAGATATTAATTAAACAGGATTTCACCCTAGAGGTGGAGGCATTTGTGTAATTAATGCAACCATCTGTGTATGTGGAAGTAGCTTTGCAAAGCACTTAGAAATCCTCCGAGATACAAATGTGAGATGGTGACAATAATGGTGATGGCAGTAGTGGCGGTTTCTCTAATAATGGGGTTTGCCTTTGAACATTGTACGTGCAGCCATGTTTCCCCAAAAAGAAAAGAAAAGGGTAGGATATCTTGCTGACCTTCACAGTGTTTAGCCTATCTGTCCAAAGCCATGCTTCTTATCGGAAGAGGGACTGCATAACAAATGCGGTGTTTTATTTCCATTCATGTGGTCATGATTGCGGAATTGCAGTGAGGACAGGTAGGAGAGTGATAGATGGTACAAGATGAATGAACAAGGCCCATGTTAGGAAATTCATGAAGACTGCTGAGGATGCTGTGATAACTAAGAATGAAAAGTAGAATCAAGTTCTCCTGACTGATTTTTATAGAAGTGAGGATCTTTGGGGAGTTTAGAATTATGCTGGTTTGCACAAAATGGCAAGCCCACAGTTAGTAAAATATATCAGATCAAGAAAGGTTTATTTGTGGGAATGGAAGATTGAGTACTTTTAGTCAATCAGGTTCTGGAACACTTGAAGGAGATGTGACAATTGCGGGTGTCTAAAGATATTTACTTCACAATATAAATAATACTGACCAATATAACTTGGCACTGGAAATTCTCAGCTATTGAGAAAGATGGGACACAAAAGACTGGTGTGTGTCCATGGGTAATTTATAGACATATACCATTTATGAAGTACCTAGATGCCCTACAACTGCAAACCAATTGTGTAGCAAATAGACCTCTGACCACAAAATTAGCTGCAGGTTATGGACCACCACAATATATCTGAATGCTACGTGTACTGTGCTTCTATGTTTTAATAACCCTGCCTCCCAGCATTTAAGCACAAATCTGGAAAAGGGAAGACAATTTGCACTGGAGAAAGTGAAAACTAATAAATTCCTTTCTAGCTGTACTGTGGCCATGAAACAAAGTGTTCTCCAAGACCCCATCTATACTGACATATAATAAGAATGAAACTGCATAATAATATTAATAATAATAATAATAATATATTTACTTCTCTCAATGTTGGTTCTTGAAAGACAGTCAAGAACCAACATTGAGGGAAGTCAATAGTAATAAACCGCTTCAAGTGCAAAAAACACTCCATAAAATACACATATTAAAACATATTTCCATAAAATACGCATCAAAATATAAACAAGATATACAGTGGAGTTTAAGATTCACAATTAAAACAGTCTGGGTAGGCCTGCCAGAAGAGATGAGTCTTCACTTGTATCTTAAATTCCGGCAGATGATTCAGCCGTCAGAGCTCTACTGGCAGATCATTCCACAATTGTGGAGTGGCTAACGGAAAGGTCCTAAGGGTGGTAGTTGCTAGCCAGGTTTTGGCTAGTTGGAGTAACTGCCCCACAGAGGACAGTGTGTGGGGTGGACTGTACAGGAGAAGGCGATCCTATAGGTAACCTGGACCCAAACCATATAGGGCTTCAAAATCGACACCTTGTACTTTGCCCAGAAACTAATTGGCAGCCAGGGAGTGACTTTAGGATCGGTGTAATATGTTTACTCCTAGATGTTCCTGTAAGCAATCTGGCTGCCATATTTGAACCAACTGGAATTTCCGAACATGGTACAAGGGTAGCCCAATGTACAACACATTACAGAAGTCCAGCCTTGATGTTACCAGTGTGTATACTACTATCTTCAGGTCCTCCAAATCTAGGAAGGGGTGCAATTGGCGGATCAGCCAAACTGATAGTAAGCACACCGTCACATCTACCTGGGCTGACATATGGAGAGCTAGATCCAGGAGCACTCCCGAGCTGTGAACACAGTCTTTCAGTAGTCTTTATGATTAATGCTATCTTATAATTCAGTTCAATGTAGTTAAACTGTATTATATGCAGCTACACTGTCCATATAATGCAGTTTGGCCAGTATAGGTGGGGCCTAAATTTTCTGTTTTCTTTTGCAAAAAAAAAAAAGACAGAGGAGAGAGAGACAAGATACGTATGCAGAAATGGATCTCTAGTGCCATTTTGTTTAGATCTAAGAATATCAATACTGGCTTAGACAAGGTGCATAATGTGGGCTCAGATTTTCACCTGATAGTTTCCTGATTTTAATTTTTAAGTAATGCATGGATGTTACTTTTTTGTTTCATGTGTTTGTATCAATGGGGAACACATGCTCAATGTATTTTAATTTAAGTGGAATGAACATTCCCAATATTTATCTGAAATGAATGTTTTCAGCATTTTATATTTTGTCCTGCTTTTGTCTTTTTCTGGCCAGTCTGAGAAACAGACAGCCAACGGACAGCTTTGAAGAGATCATATCATGACGTATATGCATCTTCATGGTTGCTGGACATTCACATTCAGTTTAGCTTATTTAAGGGCATGTCTGTTTATGGAATGACGGTAGCTCCCCACACTACCATCTATTTCATCCCCAAACCATGAGACCTATTTTACAGGTCTTCCCAAAGCTGCCGACTGTCAGAACAACTTCAGCTGCAGCAGCGATGGGCCCCATGCCACCAGCAGCATCCATGGCCTTCCAGCGGCTGACAAGGACTAATTAGGAAATGAAACATTAGTTAAGTCGCTCTCAATTAGGGCCAGGATAACGTTTTCCTGGCAGCGCTGGGGCGCTTTAACTGCTGGTCCCATGATGACTGTGAGCACATCAGACTTGCTGAAGGAGCTTTAATGTTTAACATATGTTGGAGGATTAGAGAAAACCTTTCAGCTGTGACATTTTCTGTGTGCTCCCTGCTTTTTCTATCCCCTGCAGCAAACAGTGAATGGTGAGAGCTACAGTACAAGAAAGATGCTCAAAGCAATTGCCAACAAGGAAAAAACCCCACATTTTAATACAAGCTTACAACAAACTGCCATCTCCCTTCTCTACAAAACCAAGGAGCAGGTGAACATATTCTTTGGTTTCAAAATATCCAGGAACCCTGAAGCCAAAGCCAATTTTATATATTTATTCTAGTTACCAAAGCATAAAAACGTGGGGAGGTCAAAAGAAAGGTGAGCTTGAAATTTGAACAAATACAAACCAGATGTAGGCATAGGCAAGTAAGATATGTCTGAGGGGACCTTAGAGGGGCAAAAAGCAATAAGCAAGGCACTAATCTCCACTGAATCAGCAAGGAAAGAATAAAACAGCTGAAAAGTACCTTAAAGGATCTGCACAGTGAATGTCTACAGTAGAGAATATTTTAGTTTAGTTTTGGGAGAGCAGGAAAGTTAAGAAAATGCTAGAGAAGAAACACAAGCTTTTCATATGTTACACCAATTTGTAAAGAAACGTGGAATCATAAATAAAATCCAGGAGGAGAGGGTACATGATATCCAACAGTTCAGATCATGCATGGACCATCCTTTGAAAGGGAACTGAGCATATGCTTTGCAACTAGAAGATCCCAGGTTCACTGCTCAACATATCTGATAAAGAGAATCATGTGCCAATTAATATAAAATGGCAGAGAATACCTGTGTACCGTAGCCAAGTACTGTTATTACTAGGTATGTTTAATTTGGTTAAACCCCATGCCATTTTCGGTGTCCAGATTTCGGTGCTCAATCCTGACCTGTTTTTTGGAAGTGTTTCAAAGTTGGGGGATTCCATTTTTTAAAAAAATCCAGCAGCCACTCCGAGAATATCTGGCCCATTGGTGGCAATGGGAGAACTTTTGAGGCTCCTCTTTCCATAATTTTTAGGGTATCAGTCTTTAAGAAACCGAAAAGGCGTTTGACCATAGTTTTATCTTATTTATTTATTTATTTATTTATAATTCACATTTGGTATCAGTCTTTACAATAAAAAGCTATATATACCAAACAAAGGGCCAGAATTCTGGTGAATGGCTCAAAACTAACTTTATCAATATATAAAAGGGGTTAGACAAGGATGTCCCCTATCTCCGCTTCCTTTTATCTTGTTACTATATGTATTATTGGATGAGATAAGAAAGGACGAGGCACTCAAAGGACTTCGGTTAAAGGGAGAAGTAATAAAAACTCAAGCATACGCTGACGATCTAGTATTAGTAGTGGAAGATCCTAATGCTCTTTCAGAAAAGTGGCTGAGGAGGGTTGAAAAATTTGGAAACCTGGCAGGATTCAAAATAAATAAAGCCAAAACACAAATGATGACTATTAACCTGACTGACTCCGAGAAGCTAGACCTTCAAAAAAGAACCGATATCAATATAGTTAGTAAGGTGAAGTACTTGGGGATAAACATCACCCCTAAGAACTCCAATTTATTCAAAAACAATTACGAGGGGACATGGGAAAAAAATAAAAAAGACCTTAACCAATGGACCAAGCTGAATCTATCCTTCCTAGGTAAAATTGTGACTGTAAAGGTGATGATTCTCCCCAGGATGAATTTTCTCTTTGCCACCCTCCCCATTATCAAAAAAGCTTCACAATTCAATATCTGGACGAGAGACCTATCCAGATTCATTTGGAATGGGGAAAAAACCCCGTGTATGAATGAAATTACTCCAAGCAAATAAAAAGAACGGTGGGCTGGGGGTTCCAGATTTAAGGCGATACTTCGAGGCAAATTGTTTGGCATGGGTTACTACCTGGATAAAGTTAGATGACAACAGACTATTGAATCTGGAAGGCTATGATCTTAAATTTGGTATCCATGGCTATCTCGGATACAATAAAGCAACCAAAGACCACAATTTCAAAAACCATTATATTAGAGACCCATTAATTAGAATTTGGAATAAATACTTTAATAAAATATATTCCAAAACCCCAACATGGTTATCACCAGTGGAGGCATTCCGCCTAAGACAACTGCCAGATACTAAATGGCATACCTATAAAGAGTTGTTATATTGGAACGGGCTCAATCATAGATTAAAAAGCAAGGAGCAGCTAACCATGGAGGGCAGGGAGTTGGGCTGGTTCACATACCAGCAAGTTACAGAAAAATTTAAATTGGACAAAAAATAAGGATTCGAGGGGGACCAACATGAGTGGGAGGAGGTCCTCACTGGACCTGACAAAAATCTGGTGGGAAAGATATATAAATTACTTTCCGCAAGAGACTCCAAAATAGACGACCATGTTAAAAAATGGTCACGCAACGTAGGGGTCAAGATAAAATGGAACACATGGCAGTCTATCTGGGAAAAAAACACCAACTTCTCATCCTGTCATAAATTCAAAGAAAACTGGGTCAAAATCTTATATAGATGGTACTTGGCCCCAGATAAATTGGCCAAAATCTACCCGAACGTTAAATCCAAGTGTTGGACTTGCGGGCCCGGAGTGGAACCTTCTTCCACCTATGGTGGTTATGCTCGAAGGCCCAAAAATTCTGGAAGATAATAAAGAATGAAGCAAATAAAATCATTTCTAAAAAGTTGGAGAGAAAGCCAGAGATGTTCCTCCTGGGGGTATTTGATCCAACATGGAATAATAACGAAAAAACTATATTCTTAGCTATAATAACAGCCGCTAAATTGACCTTCGCCAAATATTGGAAATCTAACGATGAACCTAGGAAGGAGGAATGGCTTTATAAGTTGATGGAAATGGTCCAGATGGAATGGTTGACCCAAGATATTAGAGGTATGGAGGGGAGGGCTTATAAAAAGACCGATTGGTCTCCAGTCCAAAGCTACGTTTTGAGGGAGCATAAGACTGAACTTTCACTGAATTGGTAATTTATGGGAAGAAATGCCGATATAGACAACTGACAAGACTGAGAACACCCAAAATCTATAGACTCTTAAGAGGTCGGAAGAGAGATGCTAGAAGGGACTATATGGTTTTATAGATTGTGCTACATACCCTAAAGATATTCTGAGTCTGGGTTAATGTAAATGATAAAGCACAACTCCTGATATTTACGCCGATGTATTCTTTTCTATATTTAAATGCAGGCATGAAAATGTTACCTCAAAAATAGAAGATGAAGATGTACAATGTCTCTACGGGTTGTAAATCTAAAACGGAAAGATCTCTTTTGTACCCCCTTTTCCCTAAGCATTGTCACCCCTTCCACAACCTTTCCTTTCCCCTTTTTTCCTTGCACCCCCGACTACCCTTTCCCACCCCCTTTTCCCTTCTTTTCCTTTCCCAGTAAGTTTATATTATGTGTTTTATGTTTTTAAAATTTTGAAAACCTGCAATAAAGAACATTTCATTAAAAAAAAGAAACCACTTTTTCTGGGGTCCTTTCCTCTAATATCCTTCAACTGGACCTAGGGAGGAATTAAATTTTCTCCATGGGGACTCAAGGGAGTGAGGCTATCCCTTCCCTTCAGTAAACCACCCCAATATTTAAACAAACACTCCCCAAATGCACGCCCACCCTCACTTTTCTAGCAAAATAGTAAAAAAAAGATGGAATAAAAGATATTTAAGAAAAATAAATGAAATTCCCAAGTCCAAAAGAGAGCAGCAAAGGCACTGAGATGCAACACAAAACTAGCTAGCATGTGAGTAGCTTTCTTCTGATTGGCTCAGGCAGGCAGCAGGACTCACAGCCTCACAGGGATACCCATCGGATGTGCGGTCGCTTCTCCACACTCAATGTGTAGCCGAAAGAAACAGTCAGCAGCCATTTTCAGTAGCCGCGTGGTCTGTTGCAGCTGGAAAAAAGTGGCAGAGATGCCTGTGCCGCTACTACTGGCCTAAACAGCCAGAGCCCATGGATCTGTGCACAGATCTAGTTATTAAGTAGGATTCACAGCAATAGCTATGCAAACTAAACTCAAAAGTACAGGAACTCTGCTAGAAATAAAAAGGGTGTTAGGCTAAGATAAGTTAGAAGCAGTGAAAGAGGATAGAGTTAACTCTAAGAATGTCTAACTAAGCCAGAGGTTCTCAACCTGTGGGTCCCCAGATGTTTTGGCCTTCAACTCTCAGACATCCTAACAGCTGGTAAACTGGCTGAGATTTCTAGGAGTTGTAGGCCAAAACATCTGGGGACCCACAGGTTGAGAACCACTGGTGTAAGCAAAGTTAGGATATCCGAGTAAGGTATGAGGAGACTACATCACTGAAACGTTCTTTGCCATTATCTGCTGCTCTCACATTTAATTCTTTAATACTGACCATTCTTGATTTCTAGTCTGAAAACCTCTCAACCAATATGCTTGGGCTTACAAGGGTACTAGACTTGGAGAATAACAGTGTTATACAACACTAATTGACTGGAGGTCTAAAAGCCATATATCTCCCAGCCCACTCCAACTATGCCATTGAATTATAACCCCTTTGTTTGATTTGGGGTCACCCTGCATTTCGAAAATGGATTTTGCTGTGCCCAATTCAGATTAAGTCACTTGTAAAGCTTTTAAATGTCTCAATCTTCTCTCCCTCTTTACTGTCACTCTCCCTCTTTCTTGTCAGTTTACTTCAACTGATGCAAACTGAGCTCAATATGGAAAAGTTGTTTGCACTCACTTAACTCAGCAGAGGTGAGAGGAGGGGCCAAAGGCATTCCCTTCCCAGTAAGCTCAGGCAAAAGAAAACTGCTGTAGTGTCTCCTAGCTTGTGTGTCCTTCCTCATAAATAAAATATTGACACCTTGACCACAGTCTCTGATGTTCCTTTTCCACATGTCTTTCTTTTATATCTGTGAAATATTGCAAGGCATGCTTTACTATGAGCCTGGATTGATTTAACTCATTATAACAGTCTGGATCCACTTAATTTACAGTAGTTTGAGCTTGTCTTGGATTTGAGATTTAAATCCCTCTTCACTGTGCAGTTCACTAAGTGGGTTTAAACAAGTTCACATCTTTCAGCCACCTCTCTGAATTGTTCCAAGACTTTAATTTGTGAAAAAGGACACAGTATAAATGCAACAAATAAATAATAAGCTATTTATAAACTACTGGACATGAATCAAAATTTTGAAGTCAGGGGACTCTTTTCTCTGTGCCAAGTTAGACGTGATGTCAAATATATCTTTGCATTTAATGTGCATGTTTCAAAACAAGGGTGGATTGCATCTCTTATCAGTAATAAACTACACAGTCAATAGTGAGAGGTGATGGGATTTGTAGTTCTATAGCATTTCAAGGGTATGTTCCTCATCCCTGTTATAAAGTAACACAATGTATCCAAATTTTTAAAAAATCTGTTTCTGCTTTGAAAAGGATACTTCTACTTAATTGTGCGGTACTTACTTTGAAAGTACTTGTTATACTCCAGAAACTTTGTTTTTGTGGCTGCCACAAACTATGTTGAATTGGTTGAGACTCTGAGATTTTCATTGAAAAACTATAGCAAAATGTGTTGCAGGATGTCCCGCGAAAACAATATTTTTGCAGTTTAATAAACATTGTCCATGTTTTTAAGGATATAAACAATTAGGATATGACATTTATAAACCAGGAACAAATCATGTTACATAGTGTAATCGCTAGTCCCTGCTTGCTGAGGATCTGCCTCTTCACCATAGAGTCAAAGATGAGGTATGAAGCCAATCTGCAGCTGAGGTCCTTGCCTCCTTGTCCTTCTGGCACCTGAGGCAGTCACTTGGAATGCTAGGACTTCCAGCTTCTGCTGGCCAATCAGATGACCTGTATGGCTTTGGTGTGAGTTAGTAGGCTACAGATAGAGATGATGCCTTCACTCTAGTCTGCCACCAAAGTACCTTGGCATCATGTTGCAGTTGTTTTTCCCACCCATGCTCTCATTCTTAAGTTGTGTTCTGCTACTAAGATGTTGTCTTGATATTTCCAGGTCTGGGAAAAATGTTATCAAATGATTTCTTTACTTATGGGTGTGTGTGGTTTTTTTTGCCTCCTTCATAACAAGTATTAGCCTTTTGAAATTTCAGAACATGGGGAAAGCAAACTGTAGTGCAGGGGTGCTCATTAGGTAGCTCGGGAGCTACTAGAAGATCTTTGGCCCTCTTCCAGGTGATCTTCAGGCCTCACCAGCCGGATGGGGCGCTCCTGCCATGCGCGCGCACACCCTGCACGCATGCGCGCTCTTGCTGCTGGCTTCTGCGCTTGTGGTGCTTCTTTCGCCTGCGGGGCATTTCAGGAAGAAGGAAGCACGAGGCGGGGCCTCTCAAGGGAGTGCCCTGCCTCTCTCTCATCCAGAAGCAGCTGTGCAGCCTCCGTTGCCGCCGAGACAGGCAGGGCGGAGCGCTCCCTCTGGATGCCCTGCCTCGTGCTTTCTCCTTCCTGCAATGCCTTGCAGGCGGAAGAAGCGCTGCACGAGTGGAAAACAACAGCAGGAGCGCACGTGGCGGCAAGAGCACCCGGCAGCGGGAGCGCACGGGAGCGCACAGCGGTGGGGGCAGGTAGATCTTTTGGACTTGGTTGCTTTAAGAGTAGCTTGCATGCTGAAAAAGTGTGAGCACCCCTGCGTGAGAACCTTCCTCTTCCCAGCAGGCAGGATGGGAAGCGTAATGTTTTGCAGGTGGGTCTATCAGAGTCTTGGAATTGCACCCTTATAAAATAGCAAAATTGTGAGGAAAAATAATATCTCCACCTTCATAACTCCTCAACAGATGGCAGTACTGGTATGCGGCAGGTACTGGCTTGTTCAGTAGACTCTCCTCTACAGTTCCAGTTTGACAGGAAGCCTTAGCATTGAACAGTTGTGTTGTTAGAGTGCAACCCTGCACAGATAGTTGGTCAATGTGACTTAACCAACGTGCAGTCATTGAATTCCTGACAGCAGAAGGTGTCACCCCAAAGAAGATTCATCACAGAATGCAAGCTGTTTATGGTGATTGTGTTGACGTGAGTATTGTGTGCCATTGGGCGAGTAAGTTTAAAGATGTTGAGGTGAGAACATCTGACTTGTGTGACAAACAAAGAGTTGGATGTCCTGTGACACCAACCCCTGAGTTTAACAAGCAAAAGGTTGACAGATTGATTCAGGATGATCATCATATCACTCAGAGAGAAATTTCAAGCATAATCGGCATTTCACAAGAACATGTGGGTCACATTATTGCTTTGCTTGGCTATCGGAAAATCTGTACACAATGGGTACACAGCAGAATTTCAGAGACTGGATCTCACCACCGTACGGCATCCTCCATACAGTCCAGATTTAGCGCTGTCTGACTTGCATCTGTTCTCGATAATGAAAGAAGATTTGCGGGGACAACATTATGCTTCTGATGAAGACATTGAGAGAACTGTGAAACGCTGGTTGTGGAAAAAAAGTGTTGACTTCTTCCGTGATGGCTTCAGAAAACTTGTTAATCGTTGGCAGAAATGTATTCAATTGTCTGGTGATTATGTTGAAAAGTGAATAATGGTAGTTAAAGAGCACATTCTAAGGATTATTTCTGCGCTTGATTTATTAAATATCCCCATCTAAACCCAAGTAACGAAGGCGGAGGCATTACTTTTCATTCAATCCTTGTATACTGTATCAGTAAAGTTGTAGCCTCTTTAACCTAAAATTGTGTCTGTATTTTTCCTTGTACTGCCCTCTCCCTGGTGGACACATGCTGAGGAACATTTAAAAAATAGCACAAATGGTGTGGATATGGCTACTAATAATTATAACAGAAATATAAAGTTAGAATTAATCTGTTTAATCTATTGTTGTCCTTAGGAAAGCTGATCTTATGCTGTTATTTGCTTTGGTATAATGTGATGGCTGGATCCCTCTTTAGCTTTGGAATGGGGTTAAGAGTTAATGTTTTCCCTTCATTTATCTTATCTAGATAAATTAATTTTTTTAAATCCATTTTTAAAGAAAAATGTTTAAATGGAAAGTTGTATTCAGCATCACATTAACCAGTATCCAGCATATGTTCCTTGAAGGGAAAACATGGTCAACTTATGTACAGGAAGCTTTGAAGAGAAGAAGGAATGAATACTCAGAGGGTAGGGAAGAGTAGGAGGATCATTAGACATGATCCTCCTACTCTTCCAAGTACATTTAATCTTTCTGGTATCTTAATAGAGATAATCTGATTTCTGAAAGAAATAGGGATGGCGAAAGCTGCTTCATTAGAGGTTCTTCTGGAAAAATAAACACACCACAGCTGCTTTTACCAATGTTTTCTTGGCAATCAACTTAACAATCTTTCAAATTTGATTTAACAGTAGATTGTGACTATTTCATAAGAGATCAGCAGTTGCTACAAATGTGAAGTCAAATATTTATAGCAGTGCAACAAAATCAAGTGGTTCACATCAACACCGAAGATCCTGTTACTAGAGCTGGATCCTAATTTCACAGCTTTCTTCTCCCACTGCACAGTAAGATCATTTCTATGAGACCATGACTGAAATGGTAGCATTGAACTGTAATGGCTCTAATAGGTAATTTTTTCTTTAGAATCAGGTGAAGAAGGCCTTGAGATAGGATGTTTCATGTGTAGGTATGCTTACCTAGATTTCACTGAAGTTGTTTTAAAATATCATTGGGAGAGCATCCTTCCATAAATTCCAGCTGGTAAATACATCTTCTGGTAAGCGAACAAGGATAGCAGGTACAGAAATCAATTAATTAATTAAAAGAGAAGACAAAGGATTTCACAATTCAACCTTTAATGATTCCACATTAAGAATGAATGAATGTCTTCCTGCTATTTGTCAGGCACTTGGGCAGCTGGTCTTTTACCCTGAAATGTTCCTTTCCTAGTTTTAAGAAACACCCCCTCTCTCTTTGTCTATTGGTAGGATTAATTTACCTACAATAACAAAAGCCCTTATTTCAATAAACATGGGTAGACTTCTACTGACAAGAGAGTCAAAGTCATACAAATTACTTCTATTACTTAAAAAATTCTAATTCATTGTGAAATATATTATTTTTCTGCTACTATTTCTCTCTCCGAAAGGTGTATCTAACTTTCAGACCATCAAGTCTCACACGTTGAGAAGGAATCCCTCTGGATATTTTCACCTGTCTTAGAGATGCCAGATGAAGTTGATCTTTGCAAACTGTGACATGAACTTACCTGATCTGCAACTCTCAAACTAATGTGCAAATTGGAACATCACTATCCATCAAACTTTGCACTTCATGGAAAGTTGCAATTCATTTTAAGAGGCAAATTTTGAAAGTTTACACTGATAAAAAAAATGGAATAAATGTCCATTTTAAAAGAAAGGTTCAAAATAAGCAGTAATTCAAATTTTCATTCAAAGAGATACAGAAATGGGATGTAATGTACTTTTAAGCAGATATATGTGAAAAAGACAAGGACCAGAAATTGACCCACCATCCATCCCCAATTTCTCTAGTGTTTTTGGGATTAAAGTTAGTATTTCCAACTATTCATTAACAAAGAAAGATTGAAAAGGAAAGGAAGTGGAAAGCTGTATTCTTAATCCATTTTTATCTTTAAAAACCCTTTTGCACTATCACACATTTATATTTATTTAATTATTTATTTCCCGCACTTCTATCCCGTCACTTCTCAACCCCTGAAGGGGGACTCAGGACGGCTTACAGTGGGCCCCGTTATGAGGCTATTACATAAAAATACAATAATAAAATCACAAATTGAACATATAATAATTAAAACAATACATAATTAAAAACAATACCTAAGCCATCATTAAAACAGTCTTGTCAGTCATATTGCCATTCCAGTCTGTCCCTTTAATGTTCTGCGTTGTCCAAAAGTCTGGTCTCAAAACCATGCCTTTAATTTCTTTCGAAAAGTCAGGAGGGAGGTGGCCAACCTTACCCCAGCTGGGAGTGTGTACCATAGGTGGGGAGCACCGCCGAGAAGGCCCTGTCTCTCATCCCCGCCAGGCACATTTGTGGTGTTGACGGGAGCAAGATCAGGGTCTCCCCAAATGATCTTAGGTTTCGAAGAGGAGAAGTAAGCTGGGCTAGAACAGTATAGAGCAGGACTGTCCAACTGCGTGTCAACTCCCAGAAATCCTAGCCAGTTTACCAGCTGTTAGGATTTCTGGGATTTGAAGTCCAAAACACCTGCAGGGCCGGCAGTTGGACAGCCCTATAGAGCGTTATAGGTCAAAACCAGCACTTTGAATTGGGCTCAGAGATGGATTGGCAGCCAGACATAACAAGGGGGTGGCATGCTCCCTGTATGTCACCCCAGTTAGTAATCTGGCTGCCGAATGTTGTACTAGCTGAAGTATCCGAACCGTCTTCAAAGGCAGCTTCATGTAGAGCACATTGCAGTAATCTATTCGGGATGTAACTAGAGTGTGGACTACCGTGGCCAAGTCAGACTTCCCAAGGTATGGGCACAGCTGGCACACAATTCTCAGTTGTGCAAAGGCTTCTCTGGCCACCGCCAAGACCTGGGGTTCCAGGCTCACTCCCAAGCTGTGAACCTGCATCTTCAGGGGGAGTGTAGCCCCATCCAACACAGGCTGTAACCCTATGCCCTGTTCAGCCTTTCGACTGACCAGGAGGACCTCTGTCTTGTCTGGATTCAATTTCAATTTGTTCATCCTCCTCCAGTCCGACACAGCAGCCAAGCACCGGTTTAAGGTCTGGACAGCCTCTGTAGTGACAGGTGGGAAGGAGTGACAGATCTGGACATCATCTGCATAAAGATAACACCATACTCCAAAACTCCGGATGACCTCCTTCAGTGGCTTCATGTAAATGTCAAATAACATTGGAGACAGTACTGAACCCTGAGGGACTCCACAAGACAATTGTTGTGGAGTCAAATAAGTTTCACCCAGTAACACCTTCTGAGATCGACCCTACAGGATGGACTGGATCCACTGCAGAGCAGTACCTCCGAGTCCCATTTCTGCGAGGTGTCCCAGAAGGATACCATGATCAACAGTATCGAAGGCCCTATCTAGCTCCCAGCATAGATCATCTACTAAGCTGAACAAGGGTGTTTCAGTGCCATGTCCCAGCCTAAAGGCAGACTGCGCCGGATCTGGATAATCAGTGTCTACCAAGAACCCCTGGAGTTGTGAAGCCACCACATGTGCCAGGACTTTGCCCAAGTAGGGGAGATTGGAAACTGACTGAAAGTTGACTAATTGAGTGGGGTCGAGTGATGGTTTTTTCAACAGTGGTTTTATAACAGCCTGTTTAAGGCTGGCTGGAATCTTGCCCTCTGTAAGGAGGCATTAACCACCACCTTAACTCACTCTGCCAAACCCCCTCTGGCTTCTTTAATCAGCCAGGATGGGCAAAGGTCTAGGATGCATGTGGTAGGCCTTGCCTCTCTGAGGATCTTCTCCACTTCCTTGAGCTGAACCAATTGAAAAGAACCCATTAAAACTGGACAAGCAGATGCTCGCGTTACAGCCTCAGAGACTGCTGTTAACATGGCGTTGAAGTCGGAATGGATCAGTGCAACTTTGACCACAAAGAACCAAGCAAATGCTTCACAGCGATCTGCTGAGTTGTCGGGGATCTCGTTCTGGGGCAGATTTAATAGTCCTCTGACAACTCAGAACAGCTCCAGGAATGGAGAAAGCGCCAGCCCCTCGGCAAAGGCCGTGCTTCGGCGCAATGGCATCCACGGTGGCAGCAGCAGCCCAGAGACCATGAACACAGCAGGCGGTAACACTTGCCGCTCGCGGGGTTGTCAGCAACGATGGTAAAGTCCGGTAGGCACAATCACAATGATGGTAAAGTCTGGTAGGTACAACAGCTTCTTTTTATAATAATAATAATAATAATAATAATAATACTTTAATATTTGTGAGTCGCCCTCCACCACCGGTGCTCCGGGCGACTTACATCATTTAAAAACCCCAAAATACATCAATGTACATCAATTTAAAAACATAGATACAGACGGCAAGGAGAGGCTCAGTCATTCAAGGTACCGATCAGGCCCCAAACGCTAGGCGGAAGAGCCAGGTTTTCAGGTCTGACAGGAACCTAGTCCGGGTCGAAGTGGCTCTGAGGGCGGGTGGCAGTGAGTTCCAGATCATGGGGGCCGCCACGGAGAAAGCTCTCCGCCGGGTCTCTACCAGCCGAGCCTCTCGCACCCCAGGGATGGTCATCCGATCACCGTTTATGGCACGTGCTGGCCTCTCGCTGCGTTGGACCGTCAGCCGGGCGCTCAGGTAGGCTGGCCCAATGTTATGCCGTACTTTAAAAGTGAGCACCAAAAGTTTGTAGAGCACTCTGAACTCTAGGGGCAGCCAGTGGAGATCTTTTAAAATAGGGGAAATGTGGTCCCTCACTGATGACCCAGAGATGAGTCTGGCCGCTGCGTTGTGGATGAGTTTTAGCCTAGTATAATCCGTGGCTGGTCCGCCAGATGTTCAAAGACATAGTCTCGTTCCGGTAAAGTGGTAGTCCAGCCGTGGCCGCTAGGATGGTAAGGAGGAGCAGATCTAATCTAGTCACCAAAATAGTTATGCCAGGTAATGCCACAAAGTAAGCGCTTAGATGAATTAGATCATGGTCAGTAACAGCGGCAGCAGTATTGGCAGTGATAGTGGAGGCAGGATGAAAAATTAGCTCTGGTCTTACAAGAGGAAGGGAGAGAAGGAATCAGCCATGGTGGAATGGCTGCTCTTCAACCTCTTTGTCTTCTCAATTTCTCCTCAATTCTGGCTAAAACCGCATCAATCCAAGTTCCCTGAGACTCATCCGAGTCCCTGGTGGATCGAATGACATGCACAGTTGCTGAGGAGGATCTCAATCAGAGGATTCTGTCGAATTAAGATTTCCCCTTCCAGAGCTGTCATAAGGTCTTACTGTATCTCTGCCATTATACCGGAAGTGAACCGCCAAATGTAAATTAAAAATAACTAAATAAAAGTGCTGCTACCCAAAGGTTAACTATTTTTATTTCCCAAGATGACTAGATATCAATCCATCACTAGAGGCACTTTCAAAACACTGCAATTTATTCAAACAAATAAATTGGTTTCAGTTGAGGCATGGCTAATAGGAGCTGTAAATTAGCTTGCTCAAAACTGCCACAAAGCTTGCCAGATGGGTCACTGGGAGAGAAATGAACATGTGTGTCACAGTGTACAGAAATCACATCAGGAGCAAAAATATAAAGAAAGCCTATCATTCTCTCAAGGCAATCTATTATTTCAGTTCAGCCTGCAAGATTTAGGGGAAAAAATGGGTGTGGGGAAAAACAGTTAATTTTTTTGAGAATTGGCCTGATCACTTAAGCATACAAAAGGGTTCAACAAACTCCTTGAGAGGTGATAAATAGGTCAAGCAGACCAGCTCATCAGGGTTTAATTCATCAATACGTGGAATGGGTAGCATGAAAGATATCCTTTTTTCAGCAGTGCTAGACATCAACATAAAGAAAAAGAGAAGGAAAGTGATTGCAATGAACAGTATTCTCCCAGCAGGGACAAAGCAAAGCACACAGACTGAGCATAAGACCCATTTATTGGACACTTTACTATGGTGTCCCTTTACCAACACAAAAATTAAGCCTGTTTGTACACTGAAGTCTATATGGAACTATCCAGGACACTACTGGGCTAGAAACTGAGCAATAAATTGCTTTGCATTGTGTTGTCAGGGGCTAAGAAGAATATGTAACAACTTAAAGTAATCACTTATCATCTAATGATAACACGATTTAATGATGTCTCCATTGGTAATGATGTTATCTGCACCCTGATGGGTATTGCCTTGTGACCGAGTTGTTTTTGTCCATTTTCATCTTAACCATTGCAACAACAAATATATTATTGTCTAAACATATATCAAATCCTGATTTGAATCCTATTAACCATTTAGCCTCAATCCATTTTGGACTGTCAGTTCCACTGATGCAAATGTTTGCATATTGCAAAAGAGTAGTTCCTTTATGCAGTTGCATTTTTAGCATTTTTAATTTAATTGATGACCCCCTTTTCTGCTCAGCTAAGAGGGTAAACAGAAAGCTGCAGTTTGACCTTCACATTTCTCTTCATTATTTTCACGCTTCTATCACGTCTCCTCTTATTTGTCTCTGCTGAAGTAAATACGACTAATCTTTTTAATCTCTCTTTATGAGGAAGCCTGTTAAAGACTCTAATCATCCTTGTTGTCCTTCTAGGGGTTCTTTCTATTTTTACTGCCTTTTTAAACAGAGTTTTAAAAAAGGATGTCTTTCTCTTTGAAGAATATGTTGGCCAGAATCTTGCAGAGTATACAAAACTGTTTCTCATTAATTTTTAGAACAACTGCTTATCCCCGTCCCCATCTTTCTTTCTCATTTTTAAAAAAATATAAACAACATACACTACGTCTTTTTCACTATGTGTGAATGCGAGTGTCAAACTGATACATGAGCATGGAAGAAGAACAGAAAATGGGTGGTTATGTACCTGAACAAGTGTTGTTCGGTCTGTGCATTAGCTATAGAAGACAGATTTATATGAACTGATGCATTGTTTTAAGATTGTTGGTTTAAAGCACAGGAACATATATCAAGAAACAGGGCTGAAGGCACATATTCCAGTGCTGGTGCTATAGCGTACCTTTGACTTGGAGTATAATAATGTCACTGAAGTTCTAATTATCTGTTTCAGAATATTAATTAGTCCAGCTCATAAAGTTTGGATATATGACAAATCAAGCATGATTTCCCTGAGAATTTCTTTATAGCTTATAGCGTAGCTGTAGCCCTTGCGAATATAATTAGAATAGGGAGCAGGCTCTTATCAGTCCCATGGGATAAATGGAGGGTTTATAAAGAAACACTGATTACGATTTCATTCAGGAAGAAAGGAAGATTTCCTCGACCTCAAAGTTTCCTTGCTCCCCAAAGCCAAGGGATTTTTCTGGATATATGCCCTGTAGCTAACTAGAGACCTAGAATATTTTAAAAAACTGCCTCTGAGGATGTTTATACAATTCTCACAGCACAATATTATGCATGCCTGCTAACAAGTACGTGAAATTAAGTTTAAGGAGGCTTTGTTGATGTTTGTTTGTTGTTATTTATTCATTTCCAACTCTTCATGACCTCATAGACCAGCCCATGCCAGAGCTCCCTGTCAGCCGTTGCCACCTCCAGCTCCTTCAAGGTCAAGCCAGTCACTTCAAGGATACCATCCATCCATCTTGTCCTTGGTCGGCCCCTCTTCCCTTTTCCTTCCATTTTCCCCAGCATCACTATCTTTTCCAAGCTTTCCTGTCTTCTCATTATGTGGCCAAAGTACTTCATCTTTGCCTCTAATATCCTTCCCTCCTGTGAGCAATTTGGCATTATTTCCTGGAGTATGGACTGGTTTGATCTTCTTGCGGTCCAAGGCACTCTCGGAATTTTCCTCCAGCACCACAGTTCAAAAGCGTCTATCATCCTTCACTCAGCCTTCCTTATAGTTTAGCTCTTGCATCCAAAGGCTACTATGGGAAATACCATTGCTTTAACTATGTGGATCTTCATTGCCAGTGTGATGCCTCTACTCTTAAATATTTTAATAATAATAATAATAATAATAATAATACTTTAATATTTGTGAGTCGCCCTCCACCCGTGGTGCTCCGGGCGACTTACATCATTTAAAAACCCTAAAACAACAATATACAGCAATTTAAAACAGATACATGTCTGAGGAAAGGCTCAGACATTCAGAGGTACCGATCAGGCCCCAAACGCTAGGCGGAAGAGCCAGGTCTTTAAGTCTGACCGGAATCTAGTTAGGGTCAGAGTGGCTCTGAGGGCAGGTGGCAGTGAGTTCCAGATCCTGGGGCCGCCACGGAAAAGGCTCTCCGCTGGGTTTCCATCAGCCGAGCCTCTCGCACCCCAGGGATGGTCATGCGATCGCCATTTATGGCACGTGCTGGCCTCACGCTGCGTTGGACCGCCAGCCGGTCACTCAGGTAGGCTGGCCCGATGTTGTGCCGAGCTTTAAAGGTGAGCACCAGAAGTTTGTGGAGCACTCTGAACTCTAGGGGCAGCCAGTGGAGATCTTTTAAAATAGGAGAAATGTGGTCCCTCACTGGTGACCCAGAGATGAGTCTGGCCGCTGCGTTGTGGATGAGTTTCAGCCTCTTGGTTGTGGAGAGGGGAGGCCCACATATAGGGCGTTGCAGTAATCAAGACGCGAGACAACGGTGGCATGTACCACGGTTCTCAGCGCCTCAGATGGTAGGTAGGGGGCCAGCCGTCGGGCCCTACGGAGATGGAAAAAGGCGCCTTTTGCTGCCGCCTGGATCTGGGCCTCCATCGTTAGTTTTTCGTCCAGGATCACTCCCAGGCTTTTCACTGCCGGGCCGGGGATAAGGGCTCGCCCTCAAAGGGTGGCAGTGATGGGTGAGGGGCGGTCGGCCAGGCCAGAGGATCTCCGTTATGGCCGGGTTGATTTTGAGTCTATGAGCTCTGAGCCAGCTCGTCACCGCTCCCAATCCTTGGCTGAAACTGTCTGGCACCGACGATGACCCTGGGTCAAGCTTCAGGAGCAGCTGTGTATCGTCCGCATATTGGTAGCAGGAGAACCCATAGCTCCTGGCAATGCTAGCCAGAGGCTGGACGTAGATGTTGAAGAGGGTGGGGGGATAGGATGGCGCCCTGGGGACTCCGCATTCCACCGCTTTTCCTAGAGACTTGACCCTGCCATTCGACCCGCTGCGAGCGGCCTCGCAGGAACGATTCCAGCCAGGTCAGAGCCTTGTCTTGGATCCCAGAGGCAGCCAGGCGATCGAGGAGCAAGTCGTGATCAACGGTGTCAAAAGCCGCGGTATTGAGATTGGTCATTGTTCTCCTCCCAAGTTATGTGTGTTCAAATCAACTTCCATATTTTGCAACCCTAGCACACACAGTTCTCTAGGCAAGATTTATTCAGAACTGGTTTGCCATTGCCTTCCTCCTAGGCTGAAAGTGTGATCCAATGGTGGAATGGGGATTTTAGGACTGATTTCATGGAGTTCTGGTCCAGGATTCAAATGATTCTAACTGTCAAGGGGAGTTTCAGCTATAGAGGTAGACTTAGAACTGTATCATTAATTGTGATTTTTTAAATCTACAATATGTAAGGACACTGAATTTTGAGCAGCAGCTGCAAGACCTTTGAAAATATTAACTATGGCATATTGACGAAGAAGACTGTTATTGCTCAAAATGACTATTTGGGTCAATTCTCTCAGCTGTTTCTTATCAAAGTGTGATTGCTTCCCTCTAGAATTAATTTTTTCTCTTGTTCTTTACTATATTAATTGTGGAAGAGGAGGTGTTCAGGGCATTTTTTCTCATTAGTCAAAATAAGGCAGCCATCTCAGATGGTAGACATGAGGCATCTTGAATGAAGAACAAATAATTATTCAGTTGTTTTGCTATTGTTGAAGTTTTAGTACCAGGAGAAGTATTTTTGGAATTTTCTCTGTCACAAACCATAGTGACTTCTCCTAGCTTTTGGCTACTGTGTACTTTGATTTCAATGAGGGATGGGCAGGTGCTGCTTTGCTGAAGGCCCTGGGGATGACATTTGATATTCAAAGCATCTCCACTGCTGCTGGTGCTGAAACTACCAATCATAGACAGCAAGATGATAAAGCACATGAGGATAAATGCTTCAACATTACAAACTAGGATAAAACTGATGGAAAGCTGATGGATTTTATTTAAAGACTAATTAAGAAGGCTCACTGGTTCCAGGCCAATTCCACCAACTTGAAGTTCAATGGAACTTACTTCCAGAAACAAGGGAGTTAACCAATTACTACTGGATTGTAGCATACCTGATAGAAAGATGAATTTTGGTGTCTCATGTTAAAAATAAAAGATTATCCTTTATCTCTGATTGCTGTTGTCCCCAACATTTGAGACTCAACCTGTTCCCAGCCCCATATGAAGAATACAAAGACAAACTAACCTGTTTAATTCAGCTGGTTTTAATGGGAGAGATTTCAGCACAATCTGCTTTCTTTAGGACTGGATTGAAACCAAATTATTTTGGGGGATACCATGGTCACAAAAATATTTAAAAGCACTCTAATTCTGCAATGCACTGCATGGTACAACCAAATTTATGAACTTCTTTCAATAAGAATAAAGAGAGAACTAACTGGAAATCACAGTGGGTTTTGATAGCATTTTTAAAATGCAATTGATGTTTCTTTCTTTCTTTCATGACTTTCAAATGTGCATACACTTCCAATGTTTCATATTTTAAAAAATGATTCACAAAAACTGATAACCCAAAATGTTTGATTTCCAGCAGGAAGAAAATGTACCAGTACTGACAAGTCTTGCTTTCATTTGTCAAAACTTGCCTTTCTTTTTATATAAAATTGAAAGATTTTTTATCGGGGTGGAAAATCTTTCATAATTTTTTATTTAGAAAAATGATTGTTTGAAAAAGGAAAACTCTTTCCATTAGAAAACTTTTGATGGACTCATCGTAGATGTGGCTCTGTAGGTAGCAAGCAATATACTTACAATGAAGCAATATATTTAGAGGAGAGCCAGAAAGGATAATCAATCTAGAGGTTGGTTTATCAGATGAAAATCCTCGTCTTCGGTGCATTTATGGGAGATAGGCCTACTTAGTATTTTGCTCATGGTATTTTCCCTCCTTTCATGAATCAGAGTAAACATCCCACTGTACTGTGTTAAAAACTAAGCAAAAGGTATAGAGATTACACAAAGCCTCCAGACCTCTATGCATTTACCTGAAAGTAAAATGGGAGCAAGAGTAATTGATCTTAGATTGTGTCTCCACTGGGCAGGTCAGTCCAATGTATATGTGTTGCCCAGATGGGTAAGGACTGTATCAGTAGAGCTCTCATCTTCTCCTCCATGTTGCCACTGGCACTCCCAGGCAGTCACACAGTTCTATCGAAGTACCTAGTTACTGCAGGCAAGCTACTATCAGAATAAGGCACC
Source organism: Anolis apletophallus (assembly GCA_030556195.1). Lineage (NCBI taxonomy): Eukaryota > Metazoa > Chordata > Lepidosauria > Squamata > Anolidae > Anolis > Anolis apletophallus. Next base: position 8,056,850 of record JARBWK010000004.1, on the reverse strand, counting down.
TGTGGAACCAGCAAGTAAGAGAGGGCTGATCTCACTCCTTCTTGCTAGTCATGTGAGCACCCCATTCTGACACCAGCTAATGTGTCAACAATGATCAGCCATTCTCAAGGAGTTCTATGGCCTGTGGAGATCGGTGGCAGTGGGGGCATGGGGATGAGCTACATCCCTCTCACTACTATTCTGATTACCACAGGAAAAGAGTGATGACAGTGTTATCTCTCTAGACAGTGGATCAATCCAAAATTGATTAAGACTGTTCAAATGCCCAAGGATACTCTGAAATCAAGCAAACTCCAGAGTATCCCTTGACTTTGCCTAAAATGGGGCATAGTCAGATTGAAGTAAAAAACAAACAAACACCTGATATAGTCAGTGGAACTTGCTATGTGTAGTGAAGCCTGCCAGCGGTCCATTTGTAGTGAATCCGCACGGGGGGAAGGGGGGTTGGCTCATTTTGACAATCGCTTAGTAGAACTCATAAGTAGGTTGAAATTTAAAGAGTTTCACTATACTTTGGATTAACTTGAAGCTTTCACTTTGTTTTGGATGCATTCTAGACTGTTCAAAAGACTCCAGGTTACATCAGTTATGGCATTTATTAAGTTTTCTCTGTGTATGTATGCATATGATTATAGTATATTGAACTCAATTTTGCACATTACAATATTTTCACTATTGTGCTTAGGTTAAAGACAAAATCAGATGAAAATAAGGACTTAAATATTTAAAACTGCAACAGTCAAGCACTATTGCAACCCAATAAAACGAAAACTTGTTTAACATCAATGGAAAAAAAATGACTATTTAGATAAACAGAGATAAGTATTTCACAATATAAGGTCATAGATAATTATGCTGGTACATTAAGAAACAAAATTAAGGCAGCAGTATAATAATGTTTTATTAAAGTCAACGAGAAGTTCATTTGTCTTTGACTGACACCTTCCAAGATCTTGAAACAAATGCTATCCCAAATGAAAGTATAGGCCTACTCTGAATTCACATATATCATACTTATCAATTCAGTCGAGCAGATTATTTCTTTTTTAAGGTCTGCTGTTTTGCTCAAAATAAGCAGGCTGAATCTTCTCTGTACATTTATCCATACCCACTCCAAATTATTGTTTGCCAATTGGGGATGGAAAGGAATTGACATGGATAAGTAGACTTAAACATGATACAGGGAATAGGAGAATCTGGCATGGGGCTGCCATCTTCTATAATCATCCCATTTCAAAAATAACCTTTAGGTATGCCCTCTGAGAAGCAGAATTCCCCTTTGCTTCAAACGAAGCATGAATAATTACTGACCAATATAGGCAAGGAATAAGTCTTCCTGGCAGATGAAGATAAATGCCTCCCTGCATGTCCTCTGAAGATAATAAACACTTGCCATTGCCTTCGGACGCTATCAGTGGAATTCTATCCACTTTCCTCCACCAGTTAGAGTTTGAAGCAGCATTTGTGGATGTTTTTATGTATCATTCCTTTCTATCTCTTCCCCAGAAAAGCTGGGCTTCTGTACAATGTAAAGTCTAAAATGGTAACACCTAGATGTAAGCTTACTTCTCATGATCCCTAACAGTGTTCACTGGGTAATCTGTTCAATAAGTAGTAGGGGTAAATGCTCAGAAGATACTAATGCTTGTAGGTCTCAGACAAGTTGAGCATGTTTGGTTTTCAGTAGGAGATAGCAAAATATACAGCTGCACCAAATGAGATAGCCCATGCTACTACCTAATATAACTGTAACTGATACTGACCATGACTGTCATGGTATTTTAAAGTGTTTAGTGTGTCTTTAGTATGTTTTTAGATGTTTTTATTGGTCATGGTTTTATCTCGATGTATTGTGTATATGCTTGGAAACCGCCCTGAGCCTCGGGGAGGGCGGGTTATTAAGTTGAAATAAATAAATAATATGCTACTTGGTAACAATACTAAGTTAAAGTAGAGGCAAACTAAATTAAAGGTTTAGATCTGTGGTTCTCTACCTGTGGGTCCCCAAGTGTTTTGGCCTACAACTCCCAGCCAGTTTACCAGTTGTTCGGATTTCTGGGAGTTGAAGGCCAAAACATTTGGGGACCCACAGGTAGAGAACCATTAATGATGGAACTAGAGAGAGATGAATATAAATTCGGTGGTTAAATTTTGCTGTCAATGTGTTTTCAATCAACCTTACAATACTTATTCCACATTTTCTTCAAGGCAAAGCAGTTAACTGATTTACGAGGCCATAAAATCTCCAGGAAGAATGCAAAGAATGAAGGAATGGGGCAGCTTCCCTGGTGGCCAGAACCTGGAATGTTAAATTGCCTCTGAGTGTCTGTCTATATATGTTGTGTGTCTATGGCATTGAATGTTTGCCTGTATATGTACATTATAATCCACCCTGAGTCCCCTGCGGGGTAAGAAGGGCGGAATATAAATGATGTAAATAAATAAATAAATAAAATAAAATTAGTACTTTTTATCATTGGAGCAATGTGTGATGAAATAGGTTAAGCTGAGAGATGGTCATTGGCCCAAGGTCATTCAGTGAACTTCCAATTTTTTTTGGAGTGGATTTGAATCTATATCTTCTGGTTGTACTATAACACACACAACACTAGTTATCTCCTTATCTACCTGATTATGATACAGCTACTGTTGATGGTCTCTGTCCATTCTGTTGTCTTTGAAGTAAAGAGGGAAAATAAATTCCTTCCCATCAGGAGCATTCGGTTTATTGAATTTGTGGTATAGAAAGAGCCACTTGTTACCCTTTCTGGGCCAGGGATACTTTTATTTGCTCTGGATTTTACATGCATTTTTAATTCTCAAAAACTGTCATTATTTATTAATTTATTTCAGCTTGTATTTTGTAAACAGCCTTTAAAGTTTCATGGAAAGATAGTAGATAAGTATAAAGACAAACATAAAATCGATAATATAAATTAAAAATATAAATAGTGGCATGTTCTTTTCCAAGATATCTCCACTTCATCCTTGAATACCACATGTAACCAACGAACATGAAACAGCAACATGCAAAATTAGGTCTCTATGTGCCACTATGTTTGCAAAGCAGGATCTTTGAGGATATGCATCTTTGTGAACCTTCCTGCAATCAACCAGAGACATGATTTTCAGCACTCGTTCAATGTGCTTTGTACAAATCCCATTTATATCAGTGTGGCTTTAACAGGACAAATTCTTGTGGAATATGTCAAGTAAATTTGAAGAGAATGTTTGCATAAAAAGGGTTTTAGGAAGCCGAAAAATACAATTATTTGGATAAGAGACTTGGTTGCAAGAAATGTCTGATTGAGCAGCACACAATAGAAACATTGCCATGGGATTTATATATCCATTCTACCCACAAGATTGAACTCTGAGTGGTGTGGTCTGTTTGGTGTGCCCAGAACACCTTTTCAGCAATCTGAAGAACAAGTATTGCATCTCGGTATCACCCAATAAATGATTTGTGTGACTGAAATCAAAGTAAGGTAACAAATAAATCTAACACACAACTCAGCAATTATTGTTTCTAATACAAGAGGGAAAATAATCACAGATAATAGGAAATAAATCAAGAATGCTGGATAAACCTGGTAAAGGAAATGTCATTTACATGGAATAGAAGTGGTAGCTAAAACTTTGTGACATTCATGGATCAGGGACTAAGATTATTCATGTTATTTCCAGAGGATTTGCTCAAGTCACAAATAGGTAAGATTCTTATAGTAAAGAACGTAAAGGTAAAGGTTTCCCCTTGGCATTAAGACTAGTTGACTCTGACTCTGAGGGCTGGTGCTCATCTCCATTTCTAAGCCCAAGAGCGGGAGTTGTCCATAGACACCTCCAAGGTCATGTGACTGGCATGACTGCATGGAGCGCTGTTACCTTCCCACTGAGGCCATACCTAAGGATCTACTCACATGTGCACATTTAAGAACTGCTATGTTGGCAGAAACGGGGGCGAACAACAGGAACTCACCCCATCTATGGATTCGAACCATTGACCTTCTGGTCAGCAAGTTCTACAGCTTAGTGGTTTAAGCTATTGTGCCATCATAGCCCCTTACAGACTATTTAAAGCTACTGATCTTATTATACAATATAAAGAAATCTAGCAAAGAAAGTGACAAGATTTCCACCTCAGATAAGTTACCCTGATCACCTCTAGAAAAGTAGATTTATCTTGAGATGAGTTAGCCTATGGTGTCTAAACATGTGTCTCCATACTGAAAAAACTACCCAACTCCTTTGGTCTCATTATTAATACTACCATCTTAGCAATGCCAAGAATTGACATCATGGATCCATGACCCAAATGAAACACAGTCTACCATGGCAAGATGGCTCTGAGAACCCAGACTGTGTTTTCCTCAAGGATTCCTGGCCGGGAGTTCCTCTGTGTTGTACTGATGGTGGAAACAATCTTTACTTGAAACAAATATACTTTAACATCCCCTGAAAGTTGCAGATACGCTTAGGAATATCAACGAGAAATATAGTCAAGCAGCCATTAAGCTATCCTTCTCCTGGGACAAAATGACCTATTGATCTCAGGGTTAAAAAAATACACAAAAAAGACTTTAGTCTGTTTCTAATAATAACTCAAAGAGATGGGTTATTTCTCCCCCAACATTCGGGGGAGGGGGGCAACAAAGCTACCATAATCAAACCAGGGAAAGCTTAAAATAGATTTTGAAGTGGTCTTGTGTAGGAAATCAATGCCGTGAGGTTAAGGTGCTGGACAAAGGTGCTTAAACTAAAGGCTCTACAACCTGTGAGTCTAATTTAATTATCTAGCAATTAACACAGTGGGGTCACTAAGGAGACATAGAACAAAGGGACCTCCCTTTTTTTCAACAAAATGTGTGGCATCCAAAAGCCAAGTTGATTTTTCAAGCTGCTCTTTTGAGGTAAGCAATGATAGTACTTGGGAAGGAGGAAAGAAAGCTTACAATATTCCTTTGGAACAAAGAGATAAAAATATGTATTTGTTTCTAACATGGATGTCTTTACATGCAAATAGCATCCATGACGGGAGAATGGCACTATTTATCAGGATCACAGCAGGTGGAGGGAGTTAACCTTTTCTCTACCCCTGGGGTCCTGACAAAAACATTTCTTTAAAGCCAGGTAGTTGCAATTACACTCACTTCTGCCAGCAGGTGCCCTATAGGCAACTGGTTGGCTGGTGTGTGAACAGAATGTTGGATTAGAAATACCTGTAGATGGACACAGTATTGCCCTGTTTATATTCTTATGCAGTCTTCATTGTAAACAAAATCCTAAATTGATATCAATTCAAACAGTAGATTCAGAGGAACAATATTTTTCAAGACTTCAGAAGAATCTATATAAATAAAAATTGTATTGTTCGTTTGTGGGATTAGCATAACTCAAAAACCACTGGATGAATTGACACCAAATTTGGACACAATACACCTATCAGGCCAAGAGGTGACCATCACTCATAAAAATACTGAAAAACATAGCAGAATAATAATAATACTAATACACTTTATTTATATTCCGCTCTTCTCACCCCGAAGGTGACTCAGAGCGGATTACAGGTACACATACTTAGCAGACAATCCCTGCCGTTTTCACATACAACATATAGATGAACAGAGGCAAACTATGGCCACCAAGGGGAGCTGACACACTCCTCATCTCTCAGCGTTCCCAGCGTCCCTTCTTGTTCCTTTCGCATTCCTCAGCATTCCTGGAGTTCTTTAATGGCCTCAAAATTTAGTCAAAAATTGCCTCCCCACTTAATGTGGTACCTTTATCTCCTACTTGACAGATGCAACTGTCTTTCGGGCTGCAAAGGTCAACAGCAGGCTACACTTAAAGGTCGATCACCCACCTCGACCCGGGCAGGCCTCGAACTCATGACCTACTGGTCAGAGAGATCTTATGCAGCTGACACTTATCCAGCTACGCCACATTCCCGGTGCGCAGCTTCAAAAGCCAAAAAACAAAAACACATTATAACACATGTGCAAAACCATGTGTGTGTGTGTATACACACGCATACACACACAAAACACATATATACAGACTGGACCACAGCAACGCATAGCAGGGGATGGCTAGTAAAGGATAGAAATTGGGTAAGCCACATGTCTTAGATGGAATTGTACTCCCCTGAAAGAGTAGATGTATAGTATGGGAATACTGCTAGATCTTCCTTTGTTACTAGAGGCCCAGGTAAATATCATGGCCGAGAGTGCTTGGTGTCAGCTTTGGCTAGTCTACTAGCCATGTCCTTTCCTAGAAAGAGAACCCAGGCACACTTGTAGTTCATGCACTGGTAACTTCCTGATTAAACTAGAGCAAAGCATTCCACATGGATCTGCCCTTGAAGAGGACTTGGATAACTAGACCGTAGATTTTACTTAGGAACTATATAACAGTATTTCCACTGTTCAAGGTGCCTCTGATGACATTTAAAGCTCTACACGTGCATTTCTAAGGACTGAAGTTTGCTAGAAGCACCATCCTCAGTGCTGTAGTAAATTGTGGGAGAGGGTCCATTTTGCTATGGAATCCAGGGGTAAAATGCCACCCCTTAGAGGCCTTATCAGTGATTTCATCCTACTGTCAAGTTAAACGCATAGTTCTTTATTAAAACATTTGGGCCTAATTGATGTCAACCAATTCTACACATGTATATAATTCCAATTCCAATATAATTCCAATTCTAGTTTAGCAAGGTTTAAACTGCTTTGTCTTAATTTGCCAAATTGTAGAATAGATTTGTTATCTGTTAATTTTACTACTGTTTTTTTTAACTGTGTTCAGATACTCAAATTGATTTTATGGTCCTTCTTGAAAACCTGTAAATCAGGACAACTTATAAAAAGTTAGTAAATAAAATAAATAATAAATAACATGAAAACCACTAGAATCTCAATAATAATCACATCTGTTTGTATTGCATATACATTACATTCAAAGACACATATAGTGATGCCCTGCATTAAGAGTTTAATACATTCTGTGACTGAGCTCTTAACTCAAATCACTCTTATCTCAAAGTTAATTTTCCAGTGAAATTCATTGAAATGCTATTAATCCCTTCTCTACACATTTTAAAATAAGAAAATTTACTTTATAAGTAACTAAAAACATAATTGCACATTCACATTGGACAATAAAAAAGATAACCTTAAATGGTAGACACACACAGTTGTGCCAAGGAAGCACATTTGAGGCAACAAAATGTGTGTTGGCCAGTGTAACAGCAAACCAAAACCTGCACATTCACATTTTATATCTATATCTATATCTATATCTATATCTATATCTATATATATATAAGATAGATTAACTTTAAAATGGTAGAAGCAGAAAGTTTATGGCACAATGGTAGAAGCACAAAGTTTTGGCAAGGAAGCACAAAGTGAAGAGGCGGAAGCATCATTTTCTTCATATTGTACTCATTCTAACCTCCCTCCCTCTAGTGCTCTCCCTCCCTCTCCCTCTCTTGCTCCCTCTCCCTCTTCATGAAGCCAAACATACCAGGAATAAAAACCACACAAAATCAACTAACCCAAGGTTTCTCAAAGAAGTCAAGTGCAAAGTGGACAGCAATCTCCAAAAGCAGACAAGAGCATGAAGCCCTAGAGCCCTGTACTCTCGCACTAGTGCTCCTTCTGATGCTATTGTTCCCTCTGGTGCTAGCACTTAACTCAAAATGTTGCTGTATGTCAAAGCAAAACTCAGGTTGAGCGACAGCTTTTAATTCAACTGCTTTTAAATTGAGGTGCTCTTAAATCAAGGTTTCAGTTATTACGCCTGTTGTGCTCCTTCTTTATTGATATTAGTGATGTGACACTATCATGCCAGGACATGGTACTTGGTCAATGGCCTGGTAGGCTAGTCTTGTGAATTAGGCAAGTTCACATATTTCATTATCTACAACATTTCTCCAGACTCTTGATCATTTTTGTCACCCTCCTCTGGACACATTCCAGCTTATCAACATCTCCCTTCAATTGTGGTGCCCAGAATTGGACACAATATTCCAGATGAGGTCTAACCAAGCCAGAATAGAGTAGTAGCATGACTTCCCTGGATCTAGACACTATACTCATATTGATACAGGCCAAAATCCCATTGGCTTTTTTGCTGCTGCATCACATTGTTGGCTCATGTTTAACTTGTTGTCCACGAGGACTCTTATGATCTTTTTCACATGTAATGCTCTCAAGCCACACACACACACCATTCTGTATCTTTGCATTTCATTTTTCCTGCCTAAGTGGAGTATCTTGCATTTGTCACTGTTGAACTTCATTTTTTGTTAGTTTTGGCCCATCTCTCTAATCTGCTAAGATCGTTTTGAAATCTGCTCCTGTCTTCTGGAATATTGGCTATCCCTCCCAACTTGGTATCATCTGCAAACTTGATGGTCATGCCTTCTAACCCTTCATTTAAGTCATTAACAAAGATGTTGAACAGGACCGGGCCCAGGACGAAACCCTGCAGCACTCCAAGAGGAAGCATTGGGAAGTATCACCCTCTGGGTTCGTTCATTTAACCAATTACAGATCCACCTAACCGTAGTTTTGCCTAGCCCACATTGGACTATTTTGTTTGCCAGAAGGTCATGGGGGACTTTGTCGAAGGTGTTACTGAAATCCAGATATGTACTTCCACAGCATTTCCTGCATCTACCCAGCTTGTAACCCTATCGGGGGGGAAAAGATCAGATTAGTCTGGCATGACTTGTTTTTGATATATCCGTGTTGACTTTTAGCGATGACCGTATTTGTTTCTAAGTGTTTACAGACCACTTCCTTAATGATCTTTTCCAGAATCTTCCAAAATCAATCAGCAGTTAGCTCTCATACTGGGCAGTTAGCTAGCAATGGGAAACAAGAAGGGAGCCCAAGTATGAGTGGATTCTTACCTATCATAATTGTGCTGTTCCTAAAATGCAATTTTGTAACTTCAGCCTAAGGATATACAGCTTTAAAAATACTGTTATCAGATTTTTTCCAGTCCTTTCACTGAATTAAGGAGTTCCTCTGTAAAAAATACTCTGGATTTTTACCCATGAAGCAAAACAATAAAATACAGCAACAGCTTTATTAAACACGCTACATATTGAACAGCCTTAAACCAAATCAGTCCACTGGACCATGTATTTCAGTGTCTATCTTGGCAAGCACCAGCTCTACAAGGTCTCCTTTTCAGCTGTTACGGTGAGATCCCACTAGATGCCAGGGATTAAACTTGAAATCATATTAGATAAAATATATTAGACACCAATTCTAAGTGCATACATAGTCCCTTCAAAGCAAATGCTCATCTCCAAAGATTATTTTCCTTGGTAATGGTCTGGCTGCCAGTTCACAAATCACACAGGTTTACAGAATATTGATAGGGTTGTCAGTGTTCAACCTTCTGCTCATGTTTTTTGATGCAACCACACACACTTCCATTGATCTTCAACAGACAGCACAAGGATGTGTGACTCCAGGGCACCTAACAAAGAATACAGCAGCTCAGCACACGTCTCTCTGCAGGATGGACTTCAGGTGCTATATTAATCCCCAGGCCTTCCTGGGAAATGAAAGTCCTTGAATGAGGCATGAATGTTACTGGCAAAGTTCCCGTTACTGTAAAACAGCCTTCCAACAGCTATCCCACTCTCTCATGTATGCATGTCTCAGCTCACTTTCCACATCTTACTAAGGTCACTACACCATAATTAAATAATGCCTTTGCATTTCAGAATATGCTCAGATCTAAAAATAGTGCTACTGTTTCATTATGAGGGAGAGTGGACAAGACAAAATAAAACTGAATAGAACTGAGCTAGTGTGGTTAGAAAGAACCTTGCTGTCCACAAAGGAGAGAATTACTCTATTACCCATCCTCTTTCTGTTATCCTGTCATATTTCTAGGGCCGCACTGTCCAGGTCATGTTCTAATGGGTCCAATATCCATTATTCCTTATAGCAGGCCTGCACAACCTGCGGCCCTCCAGATGTTTGGGCCTCCAACTGCGAGAACCCAGCTTGTCCAATGGTCAGGAATTCTAGGAACTGAAATCCAAAATACCTGAAGGGCCAAAGGCTGTGCAGGCCTGACTTACAGTGTCCACACAACCTGACTTTTTATCCCAGCAATTAGTGTTTCATTATCTAATCAGAAATCGATGGATTCAGGCAACCCCAATGTAATGTCTATCTGACCTAGTCATAGTTTCTGTACAGGTTCTTTTCCTGTTTCAATCTACATTCTTCCAGAAGAGGATAAGCATATATCAGAGCAGTGGTTCTCAACCTGTAGGTCCTCCAAGAAATCCCAGCCAGTTTGCCAGCTATTAGGATTTCTGAGAGTTGAAGGCCAAAACATCTGGGGACCCACAGGTTGAGAACCACCGAGTTAGAGAGACCACGAGATTTGCTTTAAGGTAATGTTCAAGACAGATTAGAATAATTTTGAAGAATCAAAATTGGAGTTTCCAGAGAGATTAAGAAAGATTCAATAAATGGCATATCTTATGCCGGCTGTGTGTGGAAGGAAGTTGTAAGACAGGGGTGTTCACAATTTTTCAGCATGCGAGCTACTTATAAAACAACTAAGTCAAAATGATCTACCTACCCACTACAAAAATGTGAAACAAATAACACAATATCTGCTTTGAACTGGGTTTTCTGAGTCCACACTGCCATATAATCTGATTCAAAGCAGATAGCATGGGATTTTATTCAACTGTGTGGAAAGGACCTCAGATAACCCAGGCCGGCAGCACTTGGGCGGCAGCGGGAGCCTGCGGGGCGGGGCTGAGCCTTCCTCCCGCCCTGCCTGCGATCTACCAAGATGCACTACGCGATCTACCAGTAGATCACGATCTACCTAATGAGCACCCCTGTTGTAAGATATTGTCAAGGAGCAGACCACATGTAGTCCCTATCCATTCCCAGAGTCAGGCAGAGGTTGTATAAGTGAGGAAAATTGTATTGTTTTATGTATGGAAGCAGCAATCCTTTCAAAAAGAGTGCCCAGAAACCCCAAATCCTGAATGGTTATAGATTAGGCTAAAAGTCAGGTCTACCCTTGACAGAAATGGCTTACTTTTCTTCTCTTCTCTGATATGCTGTGTCCTCAATCCTTTAAAATTATTTTTCTTACCATTTTTTCATATTATAATGAGGCAGTATCAATATTACAAATGTAGCTGCAAAGACGACCCAGTTAAACTTATACATTTCACAGATGAAAACTGGGAAATCAATGTGTGGTCAATACATTTAGATTTTTTAAAATACTGGTAGCCAGATTTTGTTAATTTTCATGGTTTCTTCCTTTCTGTTGAAATTGTCCATGTGTTTGTGGATTTCAATGGCTTCTCTGTGTAGCCTGACATGGTAGTTTAGAGTGGTACTTTTGCACTTTCATCTCGCAATGAAGCAACAAAAGGTAAGCTAGAAACAATTAAAGAAAATGGCAAGGAAAGAAACCCGGGACATTTTAAAAGAAGTTGAAAAGATGGAACAACAGAGAATTATCCAAGACTGCCCCTGCCAAATCAAGTCAGGAAGATATGTAATGTAGCTGCAAGAACAAGAACAAATTACATGTCCACCTAAAGGAATATACTTACGTTTCACTTGGGGTTAGCAAGCAAAATTCATTTCTGAAGGGATACCATATCGTTTCAAAATTAGTATGTATGAAATATCTAGCCTTATGGATTTTAAAAGTCAGTTTCTCATTATGCCCCAATGTCCTCAATACTTTAGGAGCCTAATTTCCTAATGAAAGAAATCCAACAGAAAAGCCAGCATATTGCAGAAATGTTGCAACCACTTCTCAAGCGAATGCCGAGGCCTGACAGCCCAAGAAAATGACCCACTTTTTGCCAACTCAGACAGAAAGGCTCCGCTTAGGCCCTAGGAAAGTGTCTCTAATAAGGCAATTCGTTAGCTATGTCGGCTGGGTCCCTCTCAGCTATCCTTCATTCCTTCTCTCCCTCCCTCAAGCTAGTCATTAACGCAGCAAGAACAGAGGAAAATGAAGCCGTTGGGCTTGCTATGTATTACTGAGCTCTGCGCAGTGAATATAAGACCATTATTTAGACACCCAAGTCCCCAGTGTGTTTTGATCACACCAGTCCAGCAGATGGAAAGGAACAGTAGCTAATGGGCTTGGAAACTTAGAATATGTGTGTATCCTGACACTTCTCTTTCTTTCTTTCTTCTTCCTCCTCTCAGTCCCTCTTTCACACACATATCTATAAACACTTGCTTTTGGGAACTGATTTGCCACTCAGGATACTCCTGCATATGGCCATAAACATGTTTATTACCAGCATTATTTCTTTGTCTGGTTACACCCTTTCCTTGAAGAGAGCTATATTTGCTTGCTCTCATAATTTTTTGATTTGACTATTGTACAGTACTGAAGTGCTACTCTGGTCCCTGGTCAGAGCGGGTCACACAGGCATTTGCTGCTGATCTGTGGAGAGTTTCCTTAAAAGTAAAAACAACAGCAACAGCCACACTAACACCACCATCAAGAATTGTAGCCAATGGACACAAATATTGCAGTGGTTTCTGGCACACTGGAAATACATAGCTGACAGTTGCATACATCAGACAGCCCAAAGAGCATGTCCTTAAAGACATTATGGATGGAATGAAGTGGCATGTCTTAATTTATATCCCCCCCCCCCCGGTCATTGGCCAGAAGAGGCGACTGCGCAGCCACCGGAGGAGACGCTGGAAGAGGAAGTCAATAAAACTTCCGACTTCCAGTCCGTCAACGGACCATCCGGAGAAAACAGTCTCCCAGGAGGCATGCATTCCCAGGGTGATGGACTTCTCTTCAGCAAAAAAGACAACACAAAGGCTCACCGAGATCACCGAGCCACCCCTATTAATGGTGGGGTGACTATTGGAGACCGGGGCAGCTTTGGAACAAGTCCGGACATTACTTTGAGGAAGAGTAAGAACAATAAATATAGATCTATAACTTTTTGGGGACTGGGGTTTGGGAGCTGGGTTAGATCTAGCTCCCATAGCCCTATGGCTGGGGCTAAGAAGACCCAGGCCGTCAAGATTCCCCTTGTCTACGATCGATCACTCCTTGAGCCCTGCAACCAAGGTCCAGCTAGGTTTAGCTAGGAATGACACAATTTGTTTGTTGTAGTTAATAGTATATGTCCTGTCTTGTGTATTTTATAATTGTTATATCTACTTGTTTATGTTTTACTTCTATTTTGCTGTAAACTGCTCCGAGCCCTCAGGGAGTGGCGGTCTAGAAATTTGAAGTAATAAATAAATAAATAAATAAATAAATAAATAAATATGAAGAGTACCATGGCTATTACTTTTAGAAAGTGTGAAGTGAGAAGTAGGCAGGCCTGGGAAGAGGCATCCAGTCACAGCTAATGGGATGGGGATATGGGAGACTAATGTTTAAAAAATCATATGATATTAGTAAAAGAGTAGATCAGGCCAGTCAGAGATATGACAAAATAGAATTTCACCTTGAGCCTGATAGGAAGAATGAAAATAAGGTTATTTGAATAGCGGTGTGGGGATCAGAGAATGTGGAAAGAATTAATATTACCTTGTTTGTTGAGAGACTTCAGGAAGTTTGATACACTTACTTTGTATGGGACCAGCACAACAGTACAATACAGGTTATAAATAGGGGATGATGAATATCCTCTGACAGCTCTAGAAACAGAGCACTATGAACTGTGAGGAGGATGTATTACTGTCATATACGCTACCTATTTTGTTAGCTTGGAGATGTTACTAAAGTTGGGGGGGGGGGTTAGCTCTCAAAACAGCAGTGATTAGTCTCAGTCTAGGACAAAAAGTCAGTTTGGAGTTCTCAAAAGTTTTTTTTGCATGCATCCCACAGTTGTAAGGCATTTGTTTCTCATTTTACATGAAAGAGCTGCAGAGAATCAACAGAAAGCAGGGTACTAGTGCTGACCACTTCCCACAACTTCAAGACTTTCTTGGCTCCTCCTCTGGGATGAGGTGAGCCCGGAAGATGATAACCCCAGTAGAAGATCAGGTTAGTATGCTCAGACATACTTAAAGAAATGTGAGATTGGATTTTTTAAAAGACTTCATTCTTACTCTTTGCAATATTGCCTGCATATTATGCTCCATGTCATGGTTCTTTCTCAAAAGGTCAGTATTATGTTAGACAAAAGTGATGGGGCGTCTTGGTTCAATGTTCTGAAGTTCTCTTATTTTTGTGTGACAAACATCTTCTATACATATATTTAGACAAGTAATAAAGATTTCTCAGTTTAAATCAGCCTTCAACTGAATTGGTAATTGAGTTGTGTGCACACACAGAGCAACTTGGCAAACTATTCTCTATGATTTCTGTGGCGACTCTTTATGACTTGCATCTGCTTGTGTTCTTTAGTTTGTATGTTACTTGAAAAGTGGCTAACAAGTACTTATAAATGCATACAAATCTCTCTCTCTGGCATTACTTTGCGAATGAAGATTCAAAGGATGGACTCATCCCACACTTTCTACAAGTGTGTTGATGACGGAGGTTGACTGTGTCCTTTGAGCCTGTGCAATGGATTTTTCTGGTGGAGCGCAGCGTGCACAGAACTGGCCTCACCCTTTAAACCAAAGGTTCATCTGCCAGGGCCTAGCAAGCTTAGGACGGTGGCAACGAGGCACTCAGGTCGTAGGCTTAGCTTGAGTTTCCTTCTCTAGATGGTTGACCTAACAGAGTTAAACGAGCACCATCTGCCCGGGTTTGAAATTAGAGTTTTCCTTCTCTTAGGATGGTTGCCAAAAGGCTAGAGAGCCCATCCTGCCCATTGACGCTCTTTGTCAGACCCTTCAGTTGTGGCATGGGAGGCCCTACCGGTGGCTATTATGCCACCGCCAGCATAGCTCACAACTTCATTAGGGTACTCAAGCCTCTCCCTCACAACAAGGGGGCGCCAATGCATACAGATATAATTTCTATAAATATAAGATTGATATTTCATCTTCCACTCCCTACTTGCAAGCCACAGGGTGAGGCAGGTAAAAAATAAAATTATTACTACTACTACTATTTCTATTTAAAACTCATACTGATTGTTTCCCCCTTTGCTTTTGTCTGTATGACTTGTTAATTTATTCACATACTCTGTTGAATTATACACTCAGAATATAAGCATTTGAGAGGCTGTTTCAAAGATTATAAGTCAAATAAAGTTGTGTGGCAACAATGCTCTAGGGAATCATTGAACCTGTTCTCATGAAGAATGGAAAAAATTTACCTCACATATCCATGTGAGCTAAGCTGAAAAAGGGGCAGACTGATAAATTCCCTTTTCTCATCTCTGCAAGTCTGTGGAAGTAGAGGATTTTAAAAGTCTGGCCATTCTCTTCAGTGTCAAACCCAAGGGCGACATTTGAAATTCTCTGGTGACAGGGAAAGACAGAGACTGAGAACTGTGGCCATGTGTTATCAACCCAGCAGACATGACTGAAGTAGGGAAGACAAAAGATCAAAATGCCAGTGGAGCTCCCTAAATAAATCAAAGAGAAACAAATGCCTCACAAATGTGTTTCAAAACAGTGCTAGGCATAAATATCTGTAATGGAACTCTAAAGCCATCACAGTTTACTCTGCTCCAAAGTGCCAACGGCACTATCCTGACTATCCTTCTGTAAGGTGGCATCTCTAGACAGGAATTGCACCTGAAAGAGGTTCCAGTGTTATGGAGCTACTCCTTGCAGGTCCATAACACCGGAACAGGCAGCCTTAATTCCAACTACAGAACAGGCAGCTGTTCTGTAGCTAGAATTAAGGCTGTCTCCCTGTGACACAAAGCAGAATAATGGAGATACACAGCTACATGGTGCAATTTTTTCAAAGTTATAGAGTGTGCCTGTATGAGATGTTTGTCCCTTTCATCCAATCTGTTCTTACTGTTTCCACCCATTATAGCTGGCTTACTTTTACAGCTGAATTTCATATTTGAAATCTGCTCAAAGGGGTGGGAATCCACACTGCTCTAGAAAGGCATTTGGATTATATGCTGTTTTATTGATTAACCAGGGAATTGTAGATTTAATTCCAATTATACATGTACAGTTTTGATCTCACAAACATATTGTGTTTTCTCTGATGTACACAGTCATCACCTAGAACACCCTCCTTTCTCATTTATTTCCTGTTATATTATGTGAATATATGCTTGATCTCTGCCAGCCTCAATAATATGCAGTCTGATAGGAAATATTTCTTCCTTATATCAGTAAGAGAACTAAGGGCAAGGAAGGGCAACAAGGAAAAAGTATTTATTTTAACCACTCTGATAAGAAAAAGAAGGCCTCTGTCCATCTGAAAGGTTTTGCTTTCAGATGCAGTCAAGAACATCTTAAGGTCAGCCTGTAAATCATGTAAAATATCTTTATCTATTCAGGGCTATTCTGCACATTATTTCTCTTCTCAGACACAGACAGACATAGAGAGAGATACATGCACACACTAAACACTTTTGAGATCATCAAATCCAAGCAGCAGTATAGTTCAACACCTAGGCTAAATGATATATGAGCAAAAGTGCCAAAAAGGCAAATGGTTACAGTACTAAAACTGCAGAACTCATACTTCTCACTTTGTTGCTATTGAATGGCCTTCTTGTAAAAGAAGAGGGCAAAGACCCCAGGGAAACAGCATATGTACCAAGTGGTAGATGACCTTCATCTTCTTGCATCTATTGATTCCTATTCATCATGGCCCGCAAGCACTTTCTGATATTCCAATCTACTGAAATACTATCACCTCTACTAAAACAAGATGGTAACAGATTTAACACAAGAACACAATGTGATTTGAATCAGATTTGAGGTTCAGTGGCTGACTCATTTTTTATAATGACCACCTCAGAGATAAAATATTTAGACCAGAGCTTTCTGAACTGTGTGCTGTGACACATTAGTGTGTCAGCTGCAGTGTGTAGTGCAAATGTAACAGAAACTTCTGAGTCTTAGTGACATAAGCCAGTGTTTCCCAACCTTTTTTGAGCTGCGGCACACTTTTAACATTAAAAAAATCCGGGGGCACACCACCAACCAAAAAGACACAAAATGACACTCTAACACAGTAAAGAATGGCTGGGGGATGGTGGCCTGCTGGGAGCAGCTGCTGGGAGTGCCGAAGTCGGGGGAGGGGGCGGAGCCAGGCCGCGCCACGCCCCTCCCCCCAGCTTCAGCTCTCCCACAGAGGAGGAGCATGGGCGGTGGACAGGCTTCAGTGGGCGGGGCTCCTCCACGTGGAGTCATGGTGGATGGGAGGCTGGCTGGGGAAACGGCCGAAGGAGGCGGTGCCCCGGCCCCTTCTTCTTTTTCTTCGCCGCCGCCCGGCCCTTCCTCCTCTTCCCCCAAGCAGCAGGAGTCCAGCAGGAGGAGGGGGGAAGGAGGGGGGCAGAGAGCTTTTCTCGCGGCACAGCAGGAGGTCCTTCACGGCACACTAGTGTGCCATGGCACACTGGTTGAGAAACACTGACATAAGCCAATGGAACAAGAACCTTCTGAGTCTATGTAAAAAAAGCAAGACATTATATATTTTAAAAAAATATAAATGAAAGATTTTGGTGAGATCTTTTGTGTCCCCATACATTTCATTATTATTTATATATGTGTCCATATATCTTATAAAGCATTGGTTTAACCTCTGTTTTGCTATCAAAACTGAATGACTATGTCACAAAATGAAGAATGTCTAAAAACATGTCTCACCAGCATGAAATGTTTGGAAAGCTCTAGCTTAGACAATAATTTTCCACAGGGGAAGAATGGGTTTTCACTCAAAACAGAAATTGTACTATTCTTTTGCAACCCAAGCTAGTTATAAAATTGTAATTGCAGCTCTTTCTGCCTACTGCTTAACTCTGAGACGGGTTCACTGCTATCTTCATTGTTATTTCACCACTGGGCTTCTATTTCACAACATCTTACTTGGACAACGGTCACTTGACAAATGTGCCCATGGTGCACTTATTATTTTCATATTGTTCCTTGCACTGCAAAATCAGAATAAAACATGTTTGTGTAAAAAGGTCCACCACGAATTTAGTTCCTCATACAAAACACACTCCTTTCTTGCTAAAATCTACCCCAATCCCAGAAGGGGAAAAAACCAACAACTATGACTACATTCTACTTGATCCTGCCAGAAATATATGAGAGAAAGAGAGACAGAAGGAAAGAAACAAAGTAAGGAAAAATACCCTCATGGAGTGAGAAAATTACTTGGCAGATTGTATTTTAGCTTCTGCCTGTAGATGTCCTTCCATATAAGGAAAGATAACATAGTGGTGTTAACCTACAATGATGCATGTTCACATCTGCTGAAGCAGCTTGAGGCCAACAACTTTTTAAAAAGGTTTCATGGTGTAACTGTAAAAGTGCCAAAGCCTTGTTTTATATTTTGTTTCACCATCTTCTTTACGGAGGCAACATTTGTCATGACAGCTATAGTATAACGAAATGAACACAGGGACCATTTGTGGAATCACTTTTCATGTGCTAATGACAAAATAAACTGGCTTTTCAGTAGACTGGGATTTATGATATTTTTTCTTAAATTTACATTTGCTGTCAGGCTTTCTGTGCCTTTGCATCATCACACAAAAGGAATATAATAATAACAATAATAATAAAACAAAACTTCTAAACTGCCTTCTCTCCCTGGAGGAACTCAGGACAGTTTACACATAAAAACACAAACATTAAGTGCCTTGAAATTGGTACAAGCACATCTAAATAATACAGGATAATGCAAGGTAACAGCAGTAAACTTACAACAAAGGAATTGAGCATAAAAATAAAAATAAAATGGGAACAATCGACTACAATATAAAGAACTAAAATATGAGTAAACATGCAATATATATTCTAAAACCAAAGTAAAACATACCAGATTTAGTATATATGTGGTACCTTCTAAAAGTGTTGGAAGATAACCCCTATCTGAAAACAGTAAGAATTAAACTCTGAACCTCTCCATTGGCGCCCCCTTTATTTCAGGATTTTACCCCGCTCTTCTCAACCCCCGAGGGGGGACTCAGAGCGGCTTACAGTACGGCACAATTCGATGCCACATCATAACAGCATAAAACCCCAAAACCCCACAACAATTAAGATACATTAAGACACATTAAAATTTCATCAGCATCATACACAGTCATTCAAGTTAAAACAATATTCAATCCATAAAAACATTGGCCCTCTTCATCCATTTCCATTAAAATTCCCATCTAACATGCTGCCTAGTGCTGGTGTGCAAACGCCTGGTCCCAAAGCCAGGATTTTACCTTTTTCCTGAATGCCAGGAGGGATGAGGTGGACCATACCTCCATAGGGAGCACATTCCACAGGCGGGGAGCCACCACCGAGAAGGCCCTGTCCCTCGTCCCCACCAGCCGCATTTGAGAAGTCGGCGGGAGTGAGAGCAGGGCCTCCCCGGATGATCTTAGGTTGCGAGGTGGGATGTAGCGGCTGATGCGTTCGTACAAGTAAGCTGGGCCAGAACCGTATAGAGCTTTAAAGGTCAAAACCAGCACTTTGAATTGAGCTCGGAATTGGACAGGCAGCCAGTGGAGCTGGCACAACAGGGGGGTAGTATGCTCCCTGTATGTAGCTCCCGTTAGTAATCTGGCTGCCGCCCGCTGGACTAATTGCAGTTTCCGAACTGTCTTCAAAGGCAGCCCCACGTAGAGTGCGTTGCAGTAATCTATTCGGGATGTGACCAGAGCGTGGACGACCATAGCCAGATCAGACTTCCCAAGGTACGGGCGCAGCTGGCGCACGAGTCTCAACTGTGCAAAAGCTCCCCTGGCCACCGCTGAGACCTGGGGTTCCAGGCTCAGCGATGAGTCCAGGATCACTTCCAAGCTGCGAACCTGCGTCTTCAGGGGGAGTGTAACCCCATCCAACACAGGCTGTAACCCTATGCCCTTGTCATTGGGGAGAGGCTTGCGTACCCTAATGAAGTTGTGAGCTATGCTGGTGGTGGCAAAATAGCCACCGGTAGGGCCTCCCATGCCAGACAGGTCACAACCAAAGGGTCTGACAAAGAGTGTCAAAGGGCAAGATGGGCTCTCTAGCCTTTTGGCAACCATCCTAAGAGAAGGAAAATTTCAAACCTGGGCAGATGGTGCTCGTCTAACCCTGTAAGGTCAACCATCTAGAGAAGGAAACTCAAACCAAACCTACGACCTGAGGATCCCACTGCCCCCATCCAAGCTTGCTAGGCCCCGGCAGATGAACCTTTGGTTTAAAGGGTAAGGCCAGTTATGTGCATGCTGCGCTCCACCGGAAAAATCCATCGCACAGGCTCGAAGGACACATCCAACTTCCGTCATCAATGCGCTTGTAGAAAGCGTGAGATGCGTCCTTCCTGAATCTTGGTTCGCGAAGAAAAGCCAAGAAAAGAAAGAGAAACTCTGAAACATTTGTAGAATGTATGGTTTCTTACAAGTTGATGCCAAAGTGGGTTAAGACGGCCATATTCCCTTTCACTTTGTTCCTCTAAATCTCTACTTTCAAGCAAAATGATTTATATTTTGGTTGAGTGATTTGGTGAAAATCTTTTAAAATGTTCATAAGCAGATGCACAGAGCATTTCTTAGTTGGGTGTATTTGCTTCTCAGTATTTTGGAACTAAACCAGGATACAGGTTCTCAAATGCTACATATAGAAAATCCCACAAGGATTCTGACATATATTCACCAATAAAGACCCCTCCACATACTTATGTGCATGTATGTGTGACATTGAAAAAGATAAATAAGTCTTCCTACAACATCTGTGTCAATGGAGGACAAGACACCCAGGACTCTCATTCAAGTGACCTACTTTTACATTCTGTCCTTAGCTCAGATGGGGGGAGGGGCAACGGGACAGGAGGGATGTCAATACACTCTGTCAATAAACTCAAGCAAGAATCTCGGTTGCTCTCATCTAACACAGTTTAATTTTTAATCCAGCAAAGCAGCAACAAGGACATGGGTGGCAGCGATCCGACAGCAGAGCAAATTGGTCAGGACAGAGTGGATTGATCTATCTGAGAGAAATGAAGACGCAGCAGAAACTATTTTATCAGTCGGGGTGGCTTATGGCCTCACTCACGTTAGGCCAAGAAAGACAGTAGCAAAACAACAGCAAGGACATTACTGCATTTCAGCAACTTATGAAGATCTGAGTATTCACAACCTTGTTCACACTACAGGCAGGATTCCTGCATACCTAAAGGTTTGCAGGCTGTAATGTCTAGTGGTTCAGCTGAATTTTTTTTAATCCTTAACTTAATGGTCTCATTTTTCTTGTATAGAAAATGGTAATGTATTTCAAAGCCAAAATAAAACAGCTACTTGCAACCATGCATATTCCAGTCTTGTTCCCTTCTAGAAGATATGTTTGTCACCAGGCATGTAGCCAGGGGCGCTAAGGGGGCTTCAGCCCCCGAAATTCTCAGGGTGATCCGTGAGAAGGCCTTACTGGTACATTATTTAAACTGTTATGTGCACTTATATCATGATCTGATCACCATGCTCATTATATCCCACATTAATGGGGTTATTGGGATAACAATACAAAAGGTTTGCTAGGGTAGACCCTCTTCCACCCAGTCTCAGCCCCCCCCTGAACCAAACTCAGCCCCGAATCAAAATCCTGGCTACGGCCCTGTTTGTCACCGTCACTGTCATCTGCCCCTCTCTGAGTGGTCATTAGGAAGCCCCTTAACTTGAGTCCTGGACTTTTGCCCCAAGGTCCAGCCCTAGGCACACCATTAGAAATGACAGCACAGTAAAAACAGTCAGCATTTCTTCGGAGTATAAGGTCATGACTATAAATCCGCCACTAGGGTGTTGTGTTTCTCATAAGCCATCCTCTTTCCATGTCTAAATCCAGACTTACTCTTTCTGCAATCTTTTGTCAATTTGTTATTCCTCCCTTTTCTTCTTCCTTTTTAAAAAATGCATTACAACTGTACCCTTGGTTCGCTCTTGATACGATAAATAAAATTCTTTCAGAGACATGATTCACTTTGCCTTCACTTCACTACTTGCAATAGCAGGAATTAAAAAGAAGAAAATGCTCCATCTTTGTGCCAAAGTCTTATGGTCAATGTGGTATAAGGTACTGAATAGAGAGTGTAGACATGAAAAATTCCGTATCTGAAAAGTACATCCTAAATCTGAGTCTCAATTCTGGGTGACAATTGGAATATAAATAAATATCATCACCATTATTATCCATAGTCACATATGGAGTAAATGTAGAGAAAAGCTTGTAGATAATTGATAATGACATAATTAATTCCTGTTATTCCTTATTTTCGAAGGAATAATTAAAAGAATTATGAAGAGTAGCCTACAGTTACAGTCATCATGGAATTTCCTTTGGAACAAAGTATCCCATCTCATAAGAAGTGATGAGTTAGTTTTTGCTATAATTCATAATGAGAGATGAGATAAAATGTTTCTATGTATTGAGAAATACTGTTTTTGTTTACCTTAGAATAATTGTAAACTGACAACAGTCTAATATTGAAGAAGAAGAGCACATTAACTTGAACCAAAGTTAAAATTGTACACATACACCACATATTAAGGTCTCAAAATGAAAGGTGATTTTTGGAGATTCCATTTTCTCCTTGATCTTGAGTTGCAAATATTAAAGGAGCCTGATTCTATTCATTTGGACAGGTATAAAAACAACAGCTTTCTGTTCCAATGCATGTGTTAATTAACTTACGAATGCTAGGATGACTCTGTTACTGTTACAAATTACTGCTGTTGTGAATGGTCACAGTGTATATTTTAATGTACATTCAAGGCTTTGTAAAATCGAATTTTTAAAGACTGGATTTTTCATCCATCCCATTCCCTTACTCTCAGACAAGCATTTAAGCTGTTTTTGGACATTCCTGCCCTTCCAAGTTGCGTTCCAATTCTGTAAATCACATCTGTCCAATTCCAACCCCCCATGGATCTTAGATGGTTCATCATGATATATTAGTGAAAAAGTTTCTGCAAAAGTCATCTGGGGAGAAAACCAAGTGTGGGAACTGTCTTGGTTTTATTGAAGAAAGCATGCAGCCTGGATTCATTATTTAATTTTTAAAGGAGAAATCACAAGGGGTTGCAACACCTTGCAGAACTTTGGGGAACCACAAACAATGCTTCTGTTGGCTGCATGGAGGCCACATAATTAACACCCTTCTTCTGTATGGTAGAATTTGACACCATCCAATGAAAAAAAATTAGAAAGGAAAATCAGCGACTGTTTCTTATGAATATTTGGATTCTTGTCCTAATTTGTCACAATTACATATTATAGTATTATGTTAACAAAATTATAAATGGTGAATGTATTCTGAATTAGAACAGAACATTTTCCCCAAGTATGGTAATTCATGAAAGCATTGGCAGATGTAAATATTGAATGGATTCACATATAAGTCTGATAAGTGGCACAGACACACTGATCACTTAGGTTGATGTGAACTCGGCATATCTGTGTAGGTGGTTACATGTGAAGTCCTGGAATTGGTTCAAGGCCTGGATGGTCCTTATATATAGCACAGAGAATTTTACCCCATTAGAAATGACAGCACATTAGAGACAGCATTTGTTCTGAGTATAGGGTCATGGCTACAAATTCACCACTAGGGTGTTGTGTTTCTCATAAGTCATCCTCTATCCAAGTCTAAACCCAAGCTTACTCTTTCTGTGGTCCTTGCAGCTTTGAACTGGTTCCAGGATCTATCTGCAGAGGAATAGCCCCAAATGTGTGTTCCTGCACATGTTCACAGCATGCATCATCTAACCATCAAGCTGTCTTCAAACTTCATTAAGCGGTTGATGTAGATGTGCCATAAGTGTTCAACTGGCAGGCTGAGATGATTCAATCCAGCAAGGCATATACCACAGTCATTTTTATTTATTTATTTATTTTAAAAAATTGTACCCCGACGTTCTCACCTCCATGGAGGGACTCAGAGTCAAATTTAAAACATCTTAAAACAGCATATTAAAATGCCACTGCTGCCAACCATGATCCAACACTAGCACTTTATTTGCTAACTTTTTCCTTTTTAAGGTATGTGCAAAGAGACATTGGATACTTTCTTACACAAATGATTCTCATAGTACAGTGTGGATGTCCTCTCTACCAATATGCTGGGAAGGCCACTGTATGGCCCAGGAAAGGATGACAGAAGGTTCCAGCTGGTTGCGTGGATGCCAGATGCCTGTCCTAGCTGGTCCAGTTGATATAACTGCTGTTCTGGCCATGGCTAGACACCTGGTAGAGCTGGTGAGCCAACATTAGTGTCATAACAGATCTTGGCTTATGTATTAAACTCGTATGAATAGAACTTGTTCAAAATCTTTTAGGAATTATGTCTCTTCCAGTTGCTTTTTTGGAGAGTTGAATGAAAACTGGTGATTAGCACAGCATCAGATCTGTCACTATAATAATGAAATTAACCTATGACACTCTTAAAGACACACATCACAAAAAAACTACATGGGGCCATTTTAACAGTTTGAGATGTTGCCTGTCTTAGTTAGAATCCCCCTGGGTCAGTAATAGTTTAGAGCTGACATGAAATATTTCCATTATACAGTTTCTTTACCTCTATTTTAACTGTAGAAAGTTGATAGAAATTAATTTATAACCTCACAGATGGAAACAAATTAGTAGAAACTGCAATAAAAGGCAATGATCGTCAACAGAATATGAATTTACTTTGTTCACCAATTAGAGCGCATGTGCTTCACCCATTACACTCTACAATCATTCTTTCCCTTTAGGAGAAATCACAGGTGTTAAATTAGTCACGAGAGGGTTCTCCCATTGTTCTGTCCTTATAAAAGGAACATTGAAAACTGCAGGACTAAATTAGAATTCTAAGGCCTTGTTTTGTTCTTAATTAGATGAACCCAGACATTTTCAGGGTATTACTCCAATCAAGTATACTTTGCAAAAGAATAAACATTTCCAAACAAGTAGTACAATATTTCAGAAGACATGCTTTTCCATTCATGAGGTGACTCCTGTTCTTCAGAAACATTAACCATGCACATTCTAGCATCAAACTTGAATAAAAGAAGTGTCTAGGAAGCTCTTTACTTCCTGGATGCTCCATGATTTGACATTAGAATAGAAATCATGTGTTGACTCAGAGACTTAGTTTTATAACTATAGCCAGAGCACACAACCACCTACAGGCACTGCTTTCTTCATTACATTATGTTCTGGTATATAAGGCAAACTAAAAGTGCTAATGTAAGTTCCTCTGAACAAATTGTCGCTTACTCATAAGTATATATAGGATAATAACCTGAGAACATTTTGCTAGTAATTAGCTTACTAGCACAATTCAAAGTGCTGGTGTTGACCTACAAAACCCTATATGGTTCCGGCCCAGTTTACCTGTCCAAACGTATTCTCCCCTATGAACCGTCAAGAGTGCTAAGATTGTCTGGAGAGCCCCTGCTCTCGGTCCCACCAACTTCGCAGGTGCGTCTGGTGGGGACGAGGGACAGGGCCTTTTCTGTGGTGGCCCCCCGGCTGTGGAATTCCCTCCCAAATGAAATTAGATCCACCCCTCCCTCCTGATTTTTAGGAAGCGGATGAAAACGTGGCTGTGCAATGAGGCCTTCGCAGAATGAAGGAGGAGATCGCGAAGTGACTAAAGTCACCAACCACTTGATACGGACCGGATATATGGATTAAGTTGGACTTGATTTTACTTTGGCAAAAGGCTTTTTAAATGTATTTATTGTATTGTATTTTATTGTAAATTTTATTGTAAATTTATGATGTTTTTAGATTTTAAATGTTAGCATTGAATACTTGCTGTTTGCAGGTCTGAGTCCCTCTTCAGAGGTGAGAAGGCCGGGGTATAAAAGTTCTTAATAAATAAAAAATTATGTGAATGCATCACTTTAGAGAAGAAAAATGTGGACAATGTTGTCCTTGATAGTCACTCCACAAAATGGGTGCATCAACACTGTAGAATCCGACACCCCTTTAGCTGCTATGACTGAATGTTTTGGGGTCACAGGAGTTGTAGTTTTATGAGGTATTTTGCCTTCTAAATCTATACCAAAGAGTGCTGATATCTCACCATACTACAACTCCCATGATTCCATAGTAGGGAGCCATAGCAGTTAAAT
Source organism: Anolis apletophallus (assembly GCA_030556195.1). Classification (NCBI taxonomy): domain Eukaryota; kingdom Metazoa; phylum Chordata; class Lepidosauria; order Squamata; family Anolidae; genus Anolis; species Anolis apletophallus. Next base: position 8,030,653 of record JARBWK010000004.1, on the reverse strand, counting down.
TGGTGTCAGACTGCATTAATTCTACAGGGTAGATGAATCTTTAGAAATCACCTTTTCTAAAGATATCTTGAAGAGAATCTAAGAAAATTGTAAACCATTTTTCTTGTAGCCTACATATTTGAAATCACTTTATGCTATTCTTTTTCCCCCACATATATTTCTAAACATATTGCTTTTCAAAACACATATTTCTAAATATATTGTTTTTCAACATATGCTTGTCTGGACACATTTTATCCCACAAATTTTTGCATGTGTCTTGATACTGTTTTTTTAGGTGAGAAATGCATAATAGAATTCAGATTTCCACTTTAGTCTGGGCGGTATAGATCAGGCCAGTTCATACTGGAATTGGCAGCAATCCAATGTCTTGAGCATCTTTAACTAGAAGTGGAAAGCACTCAGCACTTGACAGGATTGTCCTCTCTAATTATGGTTTTGCCTTGAACAAAGTGAGTTATTTAACTATTTTCATTAGAGGCTGTGCATTTTTGGATGATAAAGATAATTAAGTACAGAAAGCGTGGTGATCCATTTGACACAGTGAATAAAAGATATGAAGTATTTCTAATAAAAAACAGAACCCCCATTGGGACTTGAACTCAGTGACTATCTTTGCAGTCTAAGCAAAGCATTCTGTGCGCTAAGCTAATACTTTCTGTTTGTTCACCACTGCTGAATTTATAACTGTGATATTGGCTGCACATCCTGGCTCTCTCTGCTGCTGTTCTCTAAAAGAAAAAGAAATATATTGTTTCTTGGATGCTCTATGAGAAAATAAATAATTTCAATAAAAATGAATGTACGTGTTACAATGCTTCAAAACCTGTTCTCTTATTTGTGCCAAGATCTACAGCACATGCTTAATTTTATTACCCATACTCTTATTTCCCCTCTCTACATCTCTTTCCATCTTCTGTTCTCTCACTTCTTTGTTGTCTCATCAATAAATGTGAAAAGGGAATAGGCAAGGAGGCCTCTGGATTTTCAAACATCTTCTTCATGAGCAATCATGGAATGACTGGAATGCCGGATATGACTGAATAGAGGAAATCTGTACAAGCACATTCAAATAACAGTGTCTCCAAATGGTCAGTGCACATAGCTGGTGCCGCTTTCCCTATGAAGTTAGTAGCCCTGCAGAGGGGGAACAATGCTCCTTCTGTCAAATATGGAACAATTCAGTGTTACAACCTCATAAAATGTCAATGCAAATCAAATCATTCAAGCCTTTAGAAATGTATGTGCCCAACATGAGTTATGAGTCTTTCCACACTGTAAAACTGCTAAGGAAAGCATGTAAACACATATTTGACATAGACTTTCTTTGCAGTAGAAGAGTTGACAAAATAAATATTGGCCATGAGTTCTTTTCTTGGTGATTCAGGGATAGGCTTCCAATAATTAAGAGATATCAAATGCAGTTTTATGGTCCCCATGGATCAGAATTTGGAAATGTTATCTTTTTGGATTACAAGTACACAGGGATCCTCCAGAATCCAGGTGGTATGGCTGATGCCTGTACCAAATGAGAGATTTGGGGAACTGTAGTCCAAAAAGGTTAAATTTATGAACTCTGTCAGGGACAACATGATCTGTCAAATTCCTTCATCCAAGGGCTGTAAGAGAGGTCCGCCCTTTCAAGGAAAGATCTGAACCCAGTCTATGTCCTTTCCAACTGCCATGGAGACCCACCTAGCTGGCCTGCTTCTGAGAGTACACCTGTACTGGAAGCTTGCTGGGGTGTGCTAGTTTAAAATAATACAGCCTCATCCCCCTCAGCCCTAAAAATAAACCCTACCTCTTCACATTCCTAATTTGTGTTGTGGAAAGAAGGAAATGCACTAGAACAGTGTTTCCCAACCTTTTTTGAGCCGCAGCAAACTTTTTACATTTACAAAATCCTGGGGCACACCACCAACCAAAATGACACAAAATGACACTCTAACACAGTAATACATATAGTTAATATGTTTTTAAATGTATTTATACACTCAGTGTGAAACCTGGGCCTGTTTTGATGAACACAACATAGATATCCTGGCAGGAATGGCAGAAAGACACAAACTTCCCACACAGAACTCCCATAACCAAGAGAAAATACTATAAGAGTTTGGTGGGCATTGACCTTGGGTTTTGGAGTTGTAGTTCACCTATATCCAGAGAGCACTGTGGACTCAAACAATGTTGGATCAGGACCAAACTTGGCATGAATACTCAATATGCCCAAATGTGAACATAGATGGAGTTTGGGGAAAATAGACCTTGACATTTGGGAGTTACAGTTTCTGGGATTTATAGTTAACACACAATCAAAGAGCATCCTGAACGCTTGCAACAATGGAATTGAACCAAACTTGGCATATTGAACTCTCATTACCAACAGAAAGTACTGAAAGGGTTTGCTTGGGAATTGACCTTGAGTTTGGAAGTTGTAGTTCACCTACACCCAGAGAGCACTGTGGACTCAAACAATGTTAAGTTATGTCATTGGCAGGAAGGGGAAGAAAGGGTATTAGAGGTTCCAATTTCCCACGGCACACCTGATGACCTCTCACGGCACACTAGTGTGCCATGGCACACTGGTTGGGAAACACTGCACTAGAATCACTCTTGCAATATATGACTTCACCATCTCTCTTATAAAGCACTGACATAGAAGACCTCGGGTTGAACTGTATTCATAAGATAAAGGATAATATTGTGTATATCCTCCCACTTCCATTTTCCTATGCTGGAGTTTTCCTTACTGAAAGAGTTAACTGTAAATCTATCAATTTTTGGAAGAACTTTAAATAAGTCATTTGTGGTTTTTAGCTTTGGATGTGATTGCTTTAAAGCACTGGTTCTCAACCTGTGGGTCCCCAGATGTTTTAGCCTTCAATTCCCAGAAATTCTAACAGCTGGTAAACTAGCAGAGATTTCTGGGAGGAAAACCAGTTTAATTCTTGATCTGTCCAGATTTTTCCAAATTGCATTTGAACAATGGGTTTGTTTACTTCAAGTTTGTGTGTGCTATACATTTGATATTCTGGATCAGTTTTGCATTTTTTTACATTGTACAGTTCTCACATGCCACTATCTGTCAACCTTTCCAAATACAGAGTAGACAGGAGGCTGTCAAAATCAAACATTTGTCATTTCTACAAAGCATATTTGTTTTTTCATGGGATTTTTTTTCAGTGTGTATGCATGCTAGTGACGTTATACAGAAATTAAATGTAGTATATAAACAAGATTTTACATGAACGTACGATTTAACCAATACAAATTGTTTTTATACATTATTTATAAAAGTTTATTTTAGAATTGCCTTATCTTTGCATTGGATAGCATCACCATTATTTTGGTACTTTGGGAACTGAAATATTAAAGAAATCAAAAGAGTAGAGAAACAACAACAAAATATTTCACTTCACAAAAGAACAAAAACAAAGACCAAGATGTTTCATTGGCAATCACCTCCTTACTGCAGCCTCTATGTACCCTAAACAGCTGGTATGGAGAGCTGGAAGAAGATTTGGCAACATGGAGCATTGTAAACAAAAAAATATCCCTAAATCCACTGGTAAATACAGTAAAATCCAGCAGCAGGATCCTGACCACAGAACACACATATGAAAGAGAAATTGCATGCTCTGTCTTTCTTATATACATAATTGATTTTTGAAAATCCCATTGATTTTTTTTGCCTGCATAATCACTGAGATTAATTTTTCAATATTTTTATAATGACCGTTAAAGTGCAACGAATTTAGAGGATATTGGGAAAGGTTTATAGTACAATCTGCACTTTAGAACAGTCAACCATATGTTTGCATGCAACTCAAATCATCTTTACTTATTCTATATCTCTTACACAGTGTAGATGCAGAACATATTGCACTGCTGCCTATTTAGAATATATTCCAATATAAATTCTTCTGCCCAGCTTGTTTATTTCCATGAAAGAAACATATATAATTCATGCAACAGAGCCTACTGTGATCAAAAAGTACAGTGTGTGCATAGCCTGTGTGCAAAAGCATGCAATTTTTGGTGTTTCCCTCTGGATCCACACTTTATAAAGGTCAGTGGGTTCTCTTCAGGTTTAATTCCTTTCTTCCTGGATACAGTTCAGAAGTAAATGTTCACTTTTTATTAAAAATCAAAAGCAGAGGTGCTTGTAATCCTCCTGACTCTGGATTTATAATATGTGAAAAAGCTTAGTTCAGAGCTAAAATTAGATGAATCCGTCTCTGATTCCTGGAGGTAGGGGTAGTGTGTGTGTGTGTGTGTGTGTGTGTATCTGTGTGTATAACAGAGTGGGGGGATATTTAAATCTTAAATTGTGACCATTTTCTATTATATTCTTTACTGTTATTAAATTGAAATTATTCAAAAAGAATCATGAGTATCTGCTTAAGAGTCAAATAAACGTATAATCAAGTATTTTTCACTTTGAATATTTGACAACTCTTTAGAAAAATATATCATTGCTGTTGGGGATATAATTATTTACTAGAGCGGTGTAGCAAAAATGTTTGACAATTCTTTAGAGAAAGATATCTGCACTGAAGGAGAACTGTGTATCCTATTTGATTGGATCTCAAATAAAATTGGGCCAATTCAGATGACTTCACACCACCTTGAGATCAAAAAGACTCACCCAACTTACAATAACATTGTCCAAAGCTATTCAAACAGACTGAGAGGTCTAGATTTCAATTAAGGGGGGGGGGTGTGATGTGGCTCCATCATGGCAGGAATATGGCAAGGTGGCATGGTGTGATATAAAAAGAAAGGGAGGAGAACTTACATTAAGTCTGAAGCAAGACTTCAAGTGGGAAGGGGTTTGGGAAGGGGAAGTGGGAGGGAGTTGCGTCCTCTGGAGCTTCAGCTTTAAGAGGATGCCTTAAGAAGCGAACATCTCAGAGGCTGAGATGTATAGTTTTTATGGCACCCTCATAAGGCAGACTCTTGCCTCTCTGGTTGTACAATCCCAAAAATCATAAAACTAGCAATGGAAATTTTTAATAAATAGCATTAGAAAATGCATATGTGGGCAATGCTGGGTATATATCCTAGTTATCAATAATGATGTGTATTAAACAAAGTTTTGTACACTGAACCATCAAAAAGCAAAGATGCCACCCTTGTGAACACGTTTGGATTTTGTGGTAGTTTGGATTTCTGAATTTTGCTTGAGAGATGCTCAGACTGTAATCTCTCTGGCATTACTCCGCCAACGAAGATTCTTAGGAAGGACTCATCCCACTCTTTCCAGAAGCACATTGATGACTAAGGAGATTGGATGTGTCCTTCGAGCCTTTGCAATGGACCTTTCTGGTGGAGCGCAACGTGCACAGAACTGGCTTCACCCTTTAAACCAAAGGTTCGTCTGCTGAGGCTAGCAAGCTTAGGACGGTGGCAGCGAGATCCTCAGGTCATAGGTTTGATTAGAGTTTCCTTCTCTTAGATGGCTGACCTTACAGGGTTAAATGAGCACCATCTGCCCAGGTTTGAAATTAGAGTTTTCCTTCTCCTAGGATAGTTGCCAAAAGGCTAGAGAGCCCATCCTATCCATTGATACCACAAAGGCAAGCATCTGAACCAGTTAATAACCTGGACTGAATTGTTTAACAGCTCTTGCACTCCAGCCACCTGGTTTTTGAAATACATCACACACACACACACGACCTCCTACCATGCCATTTTGTCAGCCTCCATGGTGAAATGACATAAGTGTGAAGCAACTCTGTGGCCCTTGTGATGCTCCTGAGCCATGGCACTTCCAAGGATGCTAAAAAGGTAACTGTGATAAGGTCCTTGCAGTATATGACACATATTTGCCTGAAGCTGCAGAATATATGTGTAACATCTCAAAGCAGATCTGTTTTTGCAACAAATATGTCATCCTTGATGAGGGATGATGGCAAATATCATGCTCACAGTGGGCCATATACTGGTAATCACTGGTCCCAAGGATAGTCATTCAATGATGGTTATGGTTCAATGATAATTTTCTATCATGTTTTTAAAATTTCAGAATTCAAGAAGGATATTAACAAGCTGGTCAGATGTAAATGAACAAAATGGTAAAATAACTCAACCATCTCTTGCTACTGCTTTGCTACTGCCTCAATTTGTGAGTCTGCTTTATGTTAACTGTCTCAGCTAACATTATAGGACTGATTCAGACTGAATTGGGACCAAATCTGTTGAATAAAGCCTGGACTCGAATTGAAAGGAGGTCTCCAAGAACAGCCTCAATGGGTAAAACTTAGGTTTCTTTACATTCAGTATATATATAAGAAAACAGTACACGTTATATGGCAGAAATTCCTGTTGGAATATGGTCTAGTAGTCTAATAAGCTCACAACACTTTTCAAAATCATTAGAATAAGATAGTTCTCAATATATCGGTGTTGTCTTATTTGGCAGCAATGTTATTATAAATCACATCGAAGAACCTCCCGCTCTCAAAACAAAAACTCTGATTAACCAGGAGTGTTTTTATTCATTAATTTATCTTCAGTTATTGCCTTGTAATTCACATCACTGCATGTAGGTAAAGCAAATTTTCAAAACAGCTTCTGCACTACTCAGATAAATCAATAAAATACACTGCTGACTTGCTCTAAGTGTAAGAAACTCTCTCAAGAGCTAAAGCAGCAAATCAGATTTTTGGAACTTGGGAGGAATGAAGACAGTGTGTTCTAATGGAAATTGCTTGGCAGTGTGAGCACACAAACAAAACAAGATGCCAAAGCAGCAGCAATCACAACAGGAAGTATGTTTTATGTAACTTGTTATGCAGCCACATCTTATGCACATTTACTTACAAGTAAGCTTACTGTGTTACTTAGACTTACTCCAAATTTTTAAAAATCAAGATTTGCTTTCTAACACAATCTTATTTAATCACATAGTGCACAAGTTCTGCTTTGTGACTGCTGCCTATTTCTACTTGTACGTAGCTTCTTCGGTTTATCAAAACATCTCCTCTTCAATTTCTATCAAATATTTTACTCTAATTTGCATCTTACTACAGAGAAAGTCACATTATATGTTTAGTGTTTAAACATTAAGATTATTTATTTATTTATTACTTCAAATTTCTAGACCACCACTCCCCGAGGGCTCGGAGCAGTTTACAGCAAAATAGAAGTAAAAATAACAAGCAGATACAACAATTATAAAATACACAAACAAAAAATATACTATTTACTACAAACAAATACATTGTGCCATTCCCAGCTAAGCCTAGCTGAGCTATAGTTGCAGGGCTCAAGGAGGGAACAATTGGAGGCAGGCCATGGCGACCTAAGTCTTCTTAGTACCATTTCTAGGGCCATGGAGCTGAGTGTTATAAGTCCCAGCCATAGGGCTATGGGGGCTGGATCTAACCCAGCTCCCAAACCCCAGTCCTCAAAATGTTCTAGATCTGTATTTCTTGACCTTACCCTTCCTCAAAATAGAGTCCCGGCTTGTTCTAAGACTGTTCCAGACTTCAGCGGTCACCCCAGAGTTATTGGGGTGACTTGATGGTCTAGATGAGTCTTCGAGCAGACTTTGTTCGCTGGAGAAAGGACCAACGCCTTGGGAACGCATCTCTCCTGGAAGGCTGATGGTCCATTGACGGACCAGAAGTCAGAAGTAATGTGTTTCATTTTCAAGTATAATTTAAAGGAAACTGTATTTTGTTAGCGAATCATACATGGACTCAGAGGATACCCTACCACAAAACTTTCTATCGATCTTCTAGAAGATATGAAACTAGTGTTCATATTGCCCTAAGTAACCAGTCACCTACTCTTGAGAATAACATACCAGGGAGAAAACCTTCACTGCCAGCTGAACATTCATAGTACCAACATTAAATGGGAGATCAATCCAGCTAAGCAAGAATCAACCAAATAGATCGGACCTGAGCTGTATTGGGCTTTAAAGGTTGAATTGTACCAGGAAACAGACTAGTAGCCAATGGAGCTGCTGCAATAGGACTGTTGTCCACTTCCTATAGTCAGCCAGTTAGAAACCTGGCTGCAGCTCTTCAGCTGAGGTTTCTAATCATTCTTCAAAGACAGTCCCAAGTAGAATATGTTACAGTACTTCAGTTGGGATGTAACTAAGGCATGTACCACCATGACCAGATCAGGCTTCTCAAGGAATGAGCACAGTTACTACACAAGTTTTAAAAGTGCAAAGGCACTCCTCGCTACCATAGATACCTGGGCATCCAGGTTCAACACTGAGTCCAGGGGGACCTCCAAAGTGCAGGCCTCTGTCTTCAGGGGGGAGTGCAACTGTTAGGATTTGGAAATTATTGTACCTGACATTTTCTAAGAGATAGCAGAGTGAATATCTCTGGCCAAATCACCTGTAAAACAGGTAAGCCACTGTAGGGTGTGGTGATTAGATGAGGGTTGCTGAGAGTTGCTGAGGGACTGATGGTGGTCCAGAGAGTGTGTTGGAAAACTATTGCTGTGAGTAGTGAGGAAGAAGAAGCTGAGAAAGAAAGGCCTTTTTGCTTATTTCAGAAAGAAGAAAGATCTATATGTGTTTTGTTGTTCGAGTAAAAGACTACTACATCTGTATCTTTGGACATCTGCTTCCTTAACCAGACCAAATAGAGACACTTCTGCAAGAAACGAGTTGTATGACCACATAGAACCTCTGGCAGCAACCCCATCCAGTAAAGGTCAAGGTTTCTGCTGACATTAAGTCTAGTCATGTATGACTCTGAGGGTTGGTGCTCATCTCCATTTCTAAGCCGAAGAGCCAGCATTGTCTGTAGATGTCTCCAAGTTCATGTGGCTGGCATGATTGCATGGAGTGCTGTTACCTTCCCGCAGATGCAGAACCTATTGATCTACTCACATTTGCATGTTTTCAAACTGTTAGGTTGGCAGAAGCTGGGGCTAACATCAGGAACTCACCCTGCTCCCTGGATTCGAACCGCCAACCTTTGGTTAGCAAGTTCAGCAGCTTAGCAGTTTAACCTGCTGCGCCACCAGAGGCTCCTTGGGAATACGGATCCACAGGTTGGATCCCTATTCCCTGATCTGCCTTCCAACTGACCAAGAGCATCTGTCTTGTCTGGATTAAATTTCAATTTGTTTGCCCTCATCCACTTCATTACCTGTTTTGGATTAGGAGAGTTTTAATGCTTTCCATTTATGTTCAGTTATTGCTGTATGTGTTTGAATAATTAATGTAACTGTTTTAACAGTATGTGTTTATTAAAATTAGCTTTTAATCTACGTTGTGAACCACTGTGGATCCTATACTGGGAGAAATTGGGAATATAAATTAAATTTCATCCACATTGATCATGATTAAAACGTCTGAAGGTCGTATGCTTTCAAAGTATCACAAAATAAAGGGATCTGAGGGAATGAAAAATTGGTAGGAGCAAAGGTGAACCCATCTTGCAAAATACGTTTAAATAGATGAATTCCAGGTAAGATAAGGAGTCAGGCATCATCCGATTACATTGTTTGCATTTTGTCATCCTGATTGAGTGCTACATATGTTAACAGGATAAACTGAAATAGCTACACCAAACAACAAAGACTTTTTTAGTTGTTAAGGAACTGTGCCTAGTACAAGTACATTTGTACTTATTTCCTGCACAACATTCATCAATATTTCAGACATCTTCCCAATATAAAAATCCAACAATTGTCTCTGCTTTGCTACTTTGGAAGAGAAAGGTTTGAGTGGAAAAATTGTACTGAGCTTAGTCCTTTCTCATTCCTACCCTGTTTCTAGAGCTAAATTATACCTCCTCCGGTGTTTCCAATGGCAAAGGATTTACAGTTTTTTTCCCTCTGTGTTAATAAACATGCCTTGGGGAACTTCTGAAGAAATGTAATGCTCAGTAGAAGTGCTGACTAACACAGGCAAACACATCTTCACTATTCAAATCACTCCCTTTTGTTCATCAGTAGAAATAAGATGCTAAATCTCTGTTTTATTCGTTTACTAGCTTAGGTACCTAGCAATGCCTTGGTTAGGCAGTTTGGTAAGGATAAACATTAGAAAAAGTCACTGTTTGTTTTTGGATGTTATGGATGGACCCATTAGAACGGGGTAGGGAACCTATGGCTCGGGATCCAGATGTGGCTCTTTTCATGATTGGATCTGGCTCTCCAGAGCAGCTCGGGCTTTGGTTTCCCAGCATGCAGCGGGGAGGAGTGACGCAAATGCACCGCGACTGCAGCTTCCGTGCCGCCATTGCCATCTCTTCCTCATCCCCCACTGCTCTCGGGACCCTGCACCCTCGCCAGAGATGGCAGATCCCGGCGCCGCCGCCGCCTCGTCCTCGTCTTCCTCTTCGTCCTCCGCCATGGGCCTCAGGGGAGGTGGCGGAGGCGGGCCTGGCCCTGGTGCCGTGGACCCTGTCGAGCTGCCCCCAGGGGATGCCCAGCTCATCGCCCTCATCGTCGGGCAGCTCAAGAGCCACTGCCTCTTCGACGCCTTCCAGAGGGACTGCCTCGCCGACCTCAACTCTAAGGTCCACCTTGGCCATGCGCCCTCCTCCCCCTATCTTCCTTCCTTCCTTCCTCTTTCTTCCCCCCCTCTTTTTCTTTCATTCTTTTTCCTCCCTCTCTCCCTACCTTCTTTCCTCCCTTCCTTTTCGTTCCTTCCTTCCTCTTCCATTCTTTCCTTCTCTCTTTCCTTTTCCCTCCCTCTCTCCCCTTCCTTCTTTCCTCCATTCTCCTCCTTCCTTCCTTCCTTCCTCTTCCTTCCTTCCTTTCTCCCCCTTCACCCTTTCCTTCTCCTTCTCTCCTTCCTTTTCCCTCCCTCTCTCACCTTCCTTCTTTCCTCCATTCTCCCTCTTCCTTCCTTTCTTTCTCCCCTTCACCCTTTCCTTCTCTCCTTCCTTTTCCCTCCCTCTCTCCCCTTCCTTCTTTCCTCCATTCTCCCTCCCTCTTCTTTCCTTCCTCTTCTATTCTTTTTCCACAAGTCTTCCTTTCCTTCTCCTTCCTTTCATTTCTTCTTTTCCCTTCATTATTTTACTTTTTCCTCACTCCTTTTTCCGCACCCTTTCCTCCCCATTTCCTTTTTAATTTTCCCCTCCTTGTCTCTCTCCTGCTTATCTTTTCCTCCTTTTCCATAGTTTGTTCTTCTTTTCTTCCTCCCTCCCTCCCTCCCTCCTTTATTTCCTCTGTGTTTCTTTCTTTATTTCCCCCTTTCTTCCATCTTCTCTTCCTTCCCAGAGTCCTGAGCATGCCTTTTGCAGAGCCAGGTCTGAAGTGTCCCATCATTCTGCCGGGGGAATCCTTTTCTCATAGTATGTACGTATATATTCACAATTAGTTAAATTCAGTCTTAAAATATATTATATGGCTCTCACTGAAATAAATTTCCAAATATTTTGCTTTCATTGCTCTCTAAGTCAAAAAGGTTCCCGACCCCTGCATTAGAAAATTCATAAGGATATGGGTGGGCTGTAAGTCCCATCATCTTCTCTAATTTCTCCCCAAGCCCTGTGAGTATTTAAAGTAGTCATGAGAGGGAGGTCAGTGTGCCAAGCTTGGTCCATATCCATAACTGATAGGATTTGCAATAGTCTCTGGATGTGGGTGAAGGTACTGCAAACCAACAGTCCAACCTTCCCCAAACCTCACGAGTGCCTAAAGTGGGTCATGCGGGGAGGAGTGGTCTGTGTCCCAAGTTTGGTCCAGATCCATGGCTGATGGGGTTAGCAGTAGTCTCTGGATGTGGGTGAAGGCACTGCAAATCCTATAGTCCATGGCTTTCAAATTATATCAATTTTCATAGACAGTGAATGGGTTTGGCTCTACCATTACAATTAGCAGTGAAGAAAATTGTAACGCATTATCTGAATTATGTTCAATGTGGGTTTTTTAAAAAAAAATTATGATCAGGCAAAATCCAAAGCACCTACTGGCTTTGTCCTCTTCCCCAGATCACCTGGGAATTCATTTGAAATAGCATATGTATTTGCATGTCACTAACTTGGCTATTTTAAAAACACTGGTTTCATATTATGTTTGTTTTTGCAGTTCTGAAGCATCAGAAAACAGGAGGCTAAAAATCCTTCAGACCTTGGAAACAAGCAGTAAACCCATGCTCCAGACACTATACAATCAGAAGATGCCAACAGGCCCTTGCATAAAATGGATGGATCAGTTTATCTTATATCAGTTGAGAACACAACACTGGGGGTCAAAGTGAACCAAAGGAAGGTGCCTTATAAAAAACAGAACATTTACCACATAGATACCAAATTTTACATCAGTAAATACACACACACAAAAATACATATTTTCAAATATAAAGGCATAATGCTATATTGGTATCAACTTCTGGCTTTTACCTAAACAAACAAACTATTAATAATCTATAATAGGTGTATGTGTTTGTGAGTAATAAAGGGATTTCGGATTCATAGCACTATGACCATTCATTATTCTATTTATAACAGTTGAGACAGCTCCTTAAGTATCCTGGTGGATATATTCACAAATTGTCCAAGTCATCACACTGGTGATGAACCACTGTATTAATTCAATCCTTTTCAAAAACCACATCTAGCAGTACTGATTCTTTTTTTGCCGTATGACCTTCCACTAGATGCATTCCTTCTCTTCCAAGTAGTTGTCCAACATACTGAAAATCTGAGAGCAAACAAGCATTGGCAGGTAAGCCATGCTTTCCTTGCTTTCTGCCAACCTGTCTTCTCTTCTGAGTTGGCCCATGAGTAGCAACGTGCCGTGGCATTAACAATACCATTTAGGATTTTACACTCAATTAAATCCTCTCGTAATGGTCTTTTCCCTCCCCTCTTCCATAGGTTATCAGGCTTAGGATTTTATTTTTAGAATGCTCTCTTTGCTGAGGACTGTCAGCATCTTACGTTCCATTTGTTGCCCTTCTCTGCACCTTTTCAGATTCACTGATGCTGATGGAGCTCCCAGTATTTAAAAGGCTGCTGGACAGCATATTATTGCCTACCACTTTCTTTTATACCTGAACGTGTATACTGCAGTGGGTTGAATGGAGCTGCTACAATATATCCAGATTTTACCAGTTTATTCACAGCCTCTATCTTCAAAGGTCTTCAGTATTATTCCATCATATCCTCTTCAGGATCAATTTTGCTCTGAAAAAGACTTTTACCTTCAAACTTTAAACTCACTGTGTTCTTGAAATGTGTACCAAAATATTGGTATTTAGAATTTTTTTTTTAGAAGTGCACTGATAATACACTATGCTTTTTGGAATTAAAGTTGCAATACAGTACAAGTTACGAGCAAGATATGTCCTGTGGGTTTGTTCTTAAGTTGAATTTGGTGACTGGCAGGATATTCTAGCATAGTACAGGCAGTCCCCAAGTTGCAAACATCTGACGTACAAATGACTCAGAGTTAAGAAAAGGGGTGAGACAACCATAAGTGAGCAAAATCTACTCATCAGAAGGGAAATTCACTCCTAAAAGAGAAAAGGTGTCTCAACTGAAGCTTTATCACCAATCCTTGTTTCCACAGCAAAATCCAATTGCTACACAGACAGAAAATGAAGTGAAATCTTCTGAACAGAGGCACAGACAGCAAAACAAACACCTCATGGGCATTATTGTGTTTTATACTGCAATTGTGATGTAGGCATCAAATTATGCCTTTTGGAAGCCGCTCTGAGTCCCCCCTCGGGGGTTGAGAAGAGCGGGGTAAAATGCCATAAATAATAAATAAATAAATAAATAAATAAATAATAAACCCCTATGCTATCCTAAGCAAATATTTTTGGCTGAAGTTATACTTTAAAAATGTACCTGATCTAACTTACATACAACTCCAACTCAAGAACAAATCTAGAGAACCAATCTTGTTTGTAACTTGGGGACTGCCTGTTTATGACTATAATACAGCTGGTGAACTGTATTATAGTAATAAACAACTGCAATGAATCTGGAAACATGTCCACACAAACTACTTAAATGGCCTAAAGAAAAAAGAAAAAAGGGAGGGGGGATGTCTAAAGTTTACTTATGATTTATGGGGAAAAATTAAAATGTTCAAACAGTGCATGAAGGCTCTCTATTATGTTTAAAAGGAGAATGGCAGTCTTTCCCCTCCCCAAACCAAAACCCCTGGGGTATGTGTAAACATGTTTAGATCTGTGTAACCATATGTCGGTATATGCGAATACCTCACCTACCCCCCTTCCCCCCCCCCCGAAAAAACCAAATAAAAATCTATATCCAAAAAAAAAAGGAGAATGGCAGTGTCAAGGACACAAGTAAAGGAAATCTGGGGGAGTCTAAGGCCACAAAACAGCCTTGGGGTCATATGCAACTCTAGGGCTGCACATTATGCACTCTGATACAATAGAAACACATTGCCAAAAAATCAGGTGTGAATAAACAGACAAATGTCTGTAACCAATGGTCTCACCACACACGTGAAGATAACAGGTAAATCTATAACCTGCAAAATTCGGATTAGTAGTGAGGGAGCTTTTGTCATACATTTGTATGTGATTAGGAGTAAGGGACTTGAAAAATCCTCACCACCACAGATATTCAGACTGGCAATTCATATACATTTTATGAAAGATGGCCAATTGTTAAATAGCACTGATCCCAAGATAGTTTTTGCACGAGACCGAAAGAAACATTGCTGCAAACGTTAAAATATCTTTGATCAGAAATTGCAATAGCATCCTGAACTTTTGATTCCACAGAGACCAAAACAGAATGAATTGTTGCAATGTTGCAAACATAGTATGACACAATGGTCCCTTGGCAGACATCTCTTAGGCACCAGTCACATTACAGAATACAGATCACATAGAGTGCTGCAACCAGTTTGCAGTGATGCATGGCACTTATTTTTCCTTATTAGACAAAGAAACCTTTTGCCAGTCACTCCCAGCCTCTATGCACCTTTTCGGCTAGGCATCTTAAAATGAGACAGTGCTATATCTCCTCCAGGACACTGTCACAATTACTGACAAAGCAATAGTGAGTGTTCTAGAAGCATAAACCAACATTTACAATTATATTAGAGCAATATTACTTTAAATTGAATAAAAATGCAGAACAATAACAATTGTTAATCATATGAGATAAGGAGACGGAGAAGCATTGTATGTGCCTGGCCAGGGGCGGTCCTACAAGATAGGCCAAGTAGGCGGCCGCCTAGGGAGCCATCTGGGAAGGGGGCGCCATCCAGGCCGCATGGGGTGCCATCCTGGCCCTGCCGATGTTCCTCAGACAGTGCTGCAGCTGCCTGCTTTTTGACCCCGGCCTTGTGCGCTCCGACGCCGCTTCTGGGCACGCACGGAGGTTTTCACGCAGGCGCAGTTGCTCTGGAGCTGAAGTTGAGCGCAGGAGCAACTGCACATGCGCGAAAACCTCCGTGCATGCCCAGTAGCTCCCTTGCGCAGAAGCCTGTAAGCAAAGCACTCCCTATAAGGCAGGCAGGAGTGCTTCCCTCTCCCTTTGTTTCCGCCGTGTTTTGCAGGGAAGGAGAAAAGAATCAGTGAAGGAAGTGTAAGTGAAGGAATGAATGATGGGCTTTCCTCCTCCTCCTCCTCTGTGACCTCTTCTCTCCCTCCTTCTTTTCTTCGGCTCTATTTCTGACTAGACCTGAGGGGCCTGAGGCTATGAGGAGTTGTGGGAGTTGGAGGCCAAAACACTTAGAAGGAGGGAGGGCGGGCCCAAGTTTGCCCAGGCCGCGCTGCCTGTATTCGACCTCATTTGAACATTTTGGCTGTTTTTCTATTTACATTTACATTGGGATCCTAATTTTGGACTTATGGGAGACTCCTATGAATTATGAGTTGGGTGGTAGGTAATATATTCTGGTTTTGATGCATTTACATTGCATTTCTTGTTGATTATTATACAGTGCTGCTTAATATTGTCATACAATATAATAAAAATACAATATAACAATAGAATAATGATATATTTTATATTACATGTAATATTACAAACAATATTGCAGTATAGTGGTATTGTACAAAATAGTAATATATAATATTTTATTTTACTTAATTTTGGGTTATTTGAGTTTTATAGGAGTATTGAAAATAATTAGTAGAGGATAATTTTATTTAAATAAATAATTTTATTATTTTATAATAATAATATAATAGAATGTTACATTATATTATAATGTCAATATATTATAATATTATATTGTAATGTAGTATAATATAATTATGATATAATATAGTATGAGTATGGTATAATATATTGTATATACATTGATACAATATAATACTACTAATGGTATTGTGATATTATAATTGTATATTTGTTTTACATGGGGGGTGGCAAAATAATGGTTTTTTTGGGGGGGGGCACCAAAATAATGTTCGCCTACCATTTAAAATTACCTTAGACCGCCCCTGTGCCTGGCCCATGTTATAACAGCATTTTACTCTGTAGTCGTAACTTTGTGTGAAGTGGCAAAGTATAGCCAAAATATATGTATTTATTTAATTGTTCTCCTGATACAGGATGCAAGGCACCTTCTCAATCACTTACACTAAGCCTATGTCCATTCAGATTATAGATCTAATAGTGTGGGATCATATTTTACCTTGCTGCATCTGGTACAGTGAAGATACAAGAGATGGCTTCCACCTCAAAGGAGATATTTCTCAGAAGCAAGAACAAGCAAATATCTATGATGATTTTTCAAATTCATATTATCACATTGTTGCTACCCTAACTAAGTAAATAATTGAATATGTCAATTTAATGCCTATCATCTGTGTCTCCTGGCCTGGTAGCAAAATACATGGTGTGAATTGGGCAACACTTTGTCCAAATTTGTCATATTGCATTATATCAGAAAATAATAATGCATTTCCACCCAAAAAATGTGTGCAGAACCAAATTTTGCTGTAGTGCCATTGACAAGTCACTAAATATGTGTTTCTTTCAGTTAGTGTTTGAAGAATCTGGGACTTGTCTGACTGACACTGTTATCTGGAAACCTGATGGATTAACCTTGGCTTGGATCTATCCTGATCAATATGTTCCTTAAAAGAGTTAGAAATAGTGATCCATCTTTCACATGAAGTCTAAATGCATGGGCATGACCACTTGTCAACTTATCATTATATAATCCTTAGCACTTCCCTCTCACAACAGGAAAGCCCGTTTTGATTAAACATGTACTGAACCTAAATATAAATATTAGGAGTATTTAAACCTCAAATTACTTTTCTACCTTTTCCTCTACATTTCTGACAGATTATACAACAACATATGGAAGTAACAGCATTAACATTAAAAGAGATGCTAACACAGAAATATTCTAAGTAAATTAAAATATTAATTCCTAGTCAAGTTAATATTTGGAACATTTATATTTTTGGGTGTACTCCCAAAATGCTATAAACAACATGGCCGCTGGCCATATCAGTGAGAGAAAATGGGTGTTGTAGTCCAAAAAAGAAATTTTCATGCCCCAACAATAACTATAACTGAGTTTGTTTAAGCTTCAGTTTTGAGAATTGAGGGTGAGGGTTGTTGTGATTTGGGGGTGTGGCCCTATTTTCATTGCTTAAATCACCACCCAAAACTACTACTATTAAATTCCATAACTATAGTGGTATGGGAGGGGATATGAAAGAAGCAGACAATACAAGAAGTAGGAGTTGAGAACATTTATACACAATAGTTTCTTTTTAAAAAGAATTGAAATGTTACATGTACTTTGTAAACATTTCCCACACCCGTAAGTCAGTTTAAAACAAAGAGCCTTAAATTGCTTCCATAAATTGATCGTGTTCAGATATTGTTCAGTTTTCAAGGACAAAAAATTCAATCACTGTGAAGTAGTTTCCAAGAACTGGTAGCATGCAAGTGTGGTATATTACTATATGACCTTGCTATAGTTAAGGGGACACTCTTAGTTATCATCGCATTATCTCTAAGATGCAGAGAAGAGAAAAGGATGGTTTCAATATAAGTACCATATGTTGGTCATTCATAATTTCACCTTGTGGCAGCTGCACCAATATGTGAATCCAAACTGTACCAAATTGTTGCACAGCAAAGCCAACCTTGCAGTATCCTAGAGACTATATTTACTCAGTTGAAATATATTGCATTTGATTACCAGTAAGCCAGAATTTCTACCCTCCCACATAAAAGGAGAAGCTCCTTCAGGGAAAATAGTTGAAACCAGTAAAAGGCAAGAGCATTAACTGCATTTTTGTTCAATCCTAAACTGATTGCGCTGAAAGCGGCCATATGTAGACAATAGAGATACTTAATAGGAGAAGACCAAAATAAAAATATTAACAAAACCTGTTTTGACTATCCAACTACAGTTATAATATTCCAATTATGAAGTGATACAATTGGACTGTCCCTCTACATTCCACTGTCATGGTGGGAAGGTTTAAAAGTTTGATGTTTCACCCTTTTTTCCAAGACATTGTGAGTAGAAACGTCTTTTTAAAAGACACATACTGTCACTGGTTACAAACATCTGCATTAATAGAATCTGTGCAGTATATTTTTCTGTACGTGTGGGCGAGAGAGGTGCCACTTAGGAGTGTTGAGGGATTCGATTTTATGTAAGAAGACAGCCTTCTCTCTGTCATTCTTACTCTTACTCAGTGTTGTTTTTAAAATGTATTCTACACAGATGAGTTTGTTTTCTGTTTTATTTGAAAATGTTCAAAGGAAGGAAGGAAGACCATTTAAAGGGAAACTGATGTCAGAGAGAAAGGGGGATTTAGCTCTTTTCCACATAATAACAAAAAAAGTCTCATGTTTCTGCGACCAATACTGTGATTATTCTTATCTACCAGTAAGTATAATTTGGATGATAAGGAAGGAAATGACGGAGTCCATGTGTCTGAATCTGTTCCTAAGGATCACAGGTGCCGTGGTGGCAAAGACTCCACTGCCTGGAACATACATACCCATATATTTTATTGATTAACCCATTGGCCGTATCAAAACATTTAACAAACACATTTAACACATACACTTCACTGCCTGAAACCTAAGTGACCTGAAAGTCTTCAGAGTAAATAATGTTTGGCTTGTAGGGCCTATGGTCTTAAAATATTAAGGCAGTTTCATAAACTGTGATGGGGGAAATGATACATTGTGAAACGCATGGTAAAGGTCAGCATGGCATAGAATACTAAATTGGGTTTAGAACTGAAAAACATAGGCTCAAATCCCAGCACAGCCAGAGGTTTCTTGAACAAACCAACTATAAATACTAATGGATTTGTTATGGCATAAGCCTTTGTGGCTTACAGCCCACTTCACTTGGTGAATGAAGTGTTACCTTGAATGTTACTTAAAGATATGTACATTCAGATTTCTCTTTTCTGTAAAGTAATGTTAGGGACAATTGAAATGTCAAAAGGACAGGAAGGGTAACTATCCAAAGTGGCCATCAGGTTGTTGCCATAGGGAAATCAGAACCAGAGTTGTTTAACTTTATGTTGACTGAGTCTAAGAGTGAACCCCAAACCTTCTGAAAGACATGCAGAAAGTAAACAAGGCCCTTTAAAAGTCCTACAGATATTTAAAACATTACCTTTGGTGAATTAAAAAATAAATATTTACTACTGATTTTGAAAGGCAAGCTACTATGGCCATCAGTTCTGAAAGATTCAGTGCAAAGGCGGCTATTAATTAATTAATTACTGTATTTATACCCCGCTCTTCTCAACCCCGAAGGGGACTCAGAGCGGCTTACAAATTATGGCAACATTCAATGCTGCATTATACAACAAATAATAAATATAACATAACAAATAATAAAATAATTAAAACATATAAATGCAATAAAACATATTAAAACATAGTTTTATTATGTTAAAATTAATATATCAAGCAACATATCAGTCTGTTCTGAGCAAAACCTGGAAAACTTACTTTTTGACTACAACTTTCATAATTCCAATCACCCTGCTGGCAGTTACCCTATTGACAGTGCAGTCCAAAATTCACATTTTGTATATTTGGAACTGCTCTTGTGTACTTGCCTCTAAAAAAATTCTCATACAATGAATTCCAAGTAGAGGATTTTGGAAATTAAAATAACCTCCCATCTGCTGATTATGAGTCCCAGAATTTATTTTAAGCACATCCATGCCTGTCATCACAAAAACAAAACAAATCTAAGACAGACCATAGGTCAAATATCAATTCCGATGAGTTACACAGTTACACATTATAAAGATGTAGACACTAGGGCATCACAAAACAAAGTAAAAAGTCATTTATTATGTCATCGCTTAAACCAAGGGGATTTAAAAATGGAGCACAATTTAATTGAATCTTGTAGGTGGAAAACGCTGGTTTGAAGACAAATGTTAACATCACTTTAAGAAGACAACAAGAAACCACTGCAGATTTCAAGTCTATGGAAGGGTGTTGGTAAATGATGACTATAATCTAGTTCTCACTGAAACGGTAAAAGCAGTGCCTAGGAAGTCAAATTGATCATGATACGTTACAGGGAGGAATTTCCTGCATTAAGAAACAAACAAACCCTACCCCTGGCAACCTCTGGCATATAGAAAACTAGATGGAAGAAATATCTATACTATTTGTAGCTTTCCATGAAGATTTGGCCATGTCAGATTTCATGCCCATAATTAAAATGCTTTGGCATTCAAATATTATAAAACACATTTTGATCAAGCCTGGTTAATTAACATAATAAAGGAAAGAGCTTACATTTTATTAAGGCAAATTTGAAGATTTTAAACTGCTTTATGACTGTCAAGAGAAGCAAAAATGTTAACAACACAGTATTTAACAAATATTGTGGTGAAGGTGTGTGCTGCTTCTTCTCCTCTCTTGGCATGGAGCCCAGCCGGAAGTCTCTGTGCATCGTTTAATGGGCTCCATGCTGAAAGTGGAGAGGAAATGGCATCTGATGGGCAAATCAGCCTGCCTGATGAGGTAGCTAAACTCAGTGTTCACTCTGTTACCATTCCAATATAAATAAATAGGATTTTATTGATTTTTTAAAAGTCAGTGAATGGTTTCATAGAATTTCTCTCTCTGATTGCAAATAAGACAAATCTAATCCAATCACTTTACTGAATAAAATTTGAAAATATTATATTAACATGTCCCTCCTGGCCCTTCTCCACATAAATATGTCTTATAAACCAGACTTGGGCTGCACTAGAATGCAGATAAACTGAACCAGCTCAGATAGTTTCCAAAAGGCTCCAGAGTCCATTACTTGGTTATCTAATACAGTTGCTAGTGTTCTCAGACTAGTTGCTGCAATTGTGATTTACAGGCCTATGAAGGATGGCAATCTTGTCAATCAGCAAACCAGACGTAAGATGTAAGAATTGCATGGAGGGTGGACTTCCAATTGGATGATGACTCCAGCATCAACCTCCAAAAAAATACCAAAGCAAACATACCACAGCTTTGGTAATCAGTTTTGACAGGTCATTTGAGAAACACAATAACATGATCTCCTGTGCAAAGCATACAGATATCTACCACTGAAGGCAAAAATAAAATATTTTTTAAAAAATAAATAGGTAATTCTACAGAAACAGTGTTCCACACCTGTTTGTTGCTTGTTATGAAAGAGAAGAAATGAATGCTGCAGGATCTGACAAATGCTTGTCAAAGCTGTTACTCAGGATCATATGCATTTTTGGCAAAGGATTTGTTCTTGTAGTGCTCTCAAGGGCGATAATAAATAGAAAGGAGTCAAAACCACCCCACACAGCTCTTTTGGCAAAGTGAACTAGTGTCCTTCAAGAGTATCGCTGGTGTTGGCTGCCTCAAGAAGTCTGCTTCTCCTCGCTGTGAAGAAGTCTGCCTTGCCCCTCCTTCCTCCTCTAACTACATAGGAACAGCAACAGAAATCAGCTTCTAGCAGCAATGAAGGGAAGGAAGCAAAAGATAAAAAAGGATCCAAGGTCTTCTACACACCTTTTACCAATCCACCATGCTGTCTGGTGAGGAAAAAAAATTAACAGCAAATAGACTCTTTGAAATCATTTAAAGACAAAAATAATTGCCATAATAAGAGGCACTAATTCTGCTTACTCCACTTTTATTTCAACCCCCCATGTTTATAAAACCACCTCTGCAGTATTTTCTGATTTATTTATCCCGGTGTGTAAAGAAACGGAAAGAAAAGGAAAGTGGTCAGTTTGTAACACTATTGTTTGAAGGGTTCCATCTTGTTGCTTGTTGTTTTACTGCAAAGTGGGCCTTATTATATTTGAGTGCATGAGAGACAGAGAGGTATAAGCACATATATGGTTTTAATTTGTGGATTAGTTTCATAGTGCATAGACTTGGCAACTGAAGATAGTGTATTTATTTTTATAGAGTACTTTATCTTTCCCAAATGTCTCTCTGACAAAATCAATTGCAAAGCTGTATTAATGAAATGAAACTGTTCTGGGTGTGAGATAAAATGTACTGCTGTGGATTCGATGCTGCCTCAGTGGTATAGAAAAGCATGGGAAATGTGTCACTTCTTCAGAAGCAAAATGTTAACATTTGGATACTCAAAGGATCTTCGCCAGTCTAATACATAGAGCCTTTAATTATCTGTGAAAAGGGTAAATATTGTAGGCACAAAGTTTGCAAATGGCAAAAAAATCAACCTATTATTTCAAAGGCATATTACTAAATCTATTTTATAGGCCGGTGGTTCTCAAACTTTTAATTGAACAGGGAAGAGAAGGAAGAGGATGACCTGCTGTTGGAAGTTTACATTTGCTCATCACTCATGTGTTCACCCTTTGCTCTGTCTCTCTTCATTCTGTCTTTCACTTTCCAACAAGTGAAACCAAATGGCTGCAAACTGGGTTTCCCCTTTCATGGGCCATAGATAGAGTCAGGTTACAGTGGTAAGATACCACTTTAACTGCCATGCTAAGAGACCATAGAATGTTCTTTGGAATGCAATTCAGGGAGCAATGTTTATTGGAATACACTACATTAATGGTTTTTGTCTATTATTTTGTCATTAAACGCTTTTAAAGAAAGGCTAGACAATAATCTCTCATAGAACCATAGAATTGGAAGGGGCATCATGGGCCACCAAACTCAACTCTCTGATCAATGAAGTTCTCCAGCTACAGTGGCTCTCAACCTGTGGGCATACAGATGTTTTGACCTTCAACTCCAAGAAATCCTAACAGATGGTAAACTGGCTGGGATTCCTGGCAGTTGTAGACCAAAAACCTGGGGACTTACAGGTTGAGAACCAAGTGAGCTAAAACATCACTTGCAAGTAGCAGTTCAGTTTCTTTTTGAAGATGTTCAAAGAAGAAGAGCCCACCACCAGGCTATTTATTTATTTGCCATATTTATATCCCACCCTTCTCACCCTGAAGAGGACTCAGAGCAGCGCATATAAAGGCACAATTTGATGCCATACAATACATATCCAGCAAATAAAAACATTAAACATCTGCTAAAACATTTAAACATTACAATTATTAAAATCCCATCACATAATCCATTGCTAAAGCACTCTTATATGAGATTCAAGATATGACGTGGAAGGCTTCTTTT
Source organism: Anolis apletophallus (assembly GCA_030556195.1). Classification (NCBI taxonomy): domain Eukaryota; kingdom Metazoa; phylum Chordata; class Lepidosauria; order Squamata; family Anolidae; genus Anolis; species Anolis apletophallus. The sequence continues at coordinate 8,007,131 of JARBWK010000004.1, read as the reverse complement.
CAGTCCTATCACTGACATGGGAAATCAGACCTTCCCAGTAGTTGCTCCCAAGTTGTAGAACACTTTTCCTTAGGAGGTCGGGTTGATCCCCTCTCCCTTTGTTTGAGCTAGTATTTAATGTATAGAGGCATTTTTAAACATTTTGCAGCAGATGGACGTTTGAATTAATTGTGTTTTGGTCTCAGGTATTGTGGTCAACTTTCAATACAGATATGCCTAAGAATTCAGCATTGCTTCATCACATAACACACACAACTTCAAAGAAACGGAGAAATTATGTTTTAGCGATGGTTTCTTGCACTAGCATGGGATATTAACACATGGCCTTGGGGTTCATTCCAACTCTGTGGTTCCATGAGGGAGTCCAGTAATTGAAGTTTATGGGGGGGGGGGTGCTAGCCCTGACCCCTCAAAAATATTAACTTGGTTAGGTTGTCAGTTCTGGAACACTCGTTGGAAATCTCTCATCTACATTGTGAAGATGTGCAGTATTAGGACCAAGATTTTAAGTTCGGGTTTCAGATTCCATTATCCTAGAACTAGGATAGAACTAGGGGTCCTTTGGCAGAAAAGAAAGAGTGTCTGGTTGAGCGACTGGTAAATTCAACACTGTTTTAGGCTTACTAGGAATATGTTGATTAATCTATGGGCCCAAGCAAAGAATTCTACTATGTAAGGTGATGTCACACAAACTTCAGGAGCTGAACACCTAAATGTTATTGCATGATGAGGGAGGCTTTATACTCCATCACTGCATTGTCATATAAACACTAAAGTTACACCATAGTTCCATAGGACTTTGAGTTATTTCATATGGGTTTATAGAGAGATGGGAATTAAAGTCCTGTACCAAGCTCTAAGTGAACTCTGACTTCCAAAGCATAGTAAGGCTTGAGGGATGTTTTAAGGGCACCTGATGTACTGAACCATGGTCCACCAATTGCTACAATGCACTATAAAATCAAGGAAAATAAAATAAAAATAATTAAAGGATAAATTATAGTTAATATTTTAGGAAAGAAGACATACGTGAGCTGAGTGAATTAACCTGAAATAAAGTAAAACAAGAGGATGCTCCCATCTTTTTGTTAAGGTCCCACCCTTTCAGCTATCTATGCCATGGCTGCTCACAATATATTTCAGAAAGAATTGTCCCTCTCCTACCATAAAGTATAAATTGTGTTTCCCCCCCTGATTCAGTCATGTTCTGGCTAACTTTGTCCACAAAGTAAACTGTGTATCCTCCAGTTCTCACCCCACTCTTCAAATTGTTGTCTTATTCTTGTCTCTTTATAATTTAGCTTTCCTTCTGCTATGTTTTCTGAGTGACTGCTATAAAATGGGTTTCAGAAGAGAAATTGCATAATTCCCTGTATTTGGTGGTGGTGGTGGGAATTTATATTAAAATGACATATAGAGGTGCATGCAGATAACAAACCTTTCCAACAAGGTTAGCACGTTATGATGAATAGACTACAATTCTATGGTTTATCATTTTTCTTTTTGAGTTTTGCTCTTTTTATCTTGAAATCTATTATCTTTAATGGAAGGTAGCACAGATACTTTTAAGTATATATGAGAAAATGTATACAGTAGCTCTGGTGTACACTCTGTTGAACCAAGGAAGCTTTATATTTTTGTGGTGTATTTCAAAAGAGAGTTACTTCCCCACCAGTCGTTGGCAATTTACTGCGTTCTTTGTTGCTTATTTTATGGATACACAGCACTAGATTAGTGCTTGGCATAATTATTAAACTTTGCTTGCTTGTAAGGCCCTTGGAGGATCCACTCAACCTCACATTATTGCAGTCCCTGGCAGTGGTGGTGGTGGTGGGTGGATAATGTGCAGAGATTCTAGATCAGGGGTGCTCATTAGGTAGCTCACGAGCTACTAGTAGATCTTCGGCCCTCTTCCAGGTGATCTTCGGGCCTCACCAGCCGGATGAGGCACTCCTGCCATGCGCACACACACCCTGCGTGCACGTGCGCTACTGCTGCTGGCTTCCGCTCTCGCGGTGCTTCTTTCGCCTGCGGGGCATTGCAGGAAGAAGGAAGTGCGAGGCGGGGCCCCTGGAGGGAGCGCCCTGCCTCTCTCTCATCCAGAAGCAGCTGTGCAGCCTCCGTTGCCAGTGAGACAGGTAGGGCAGAGCGCTCCCTCTGGATGCCCCACCTCGTGCTTTCTCCTTCCTGCAATGCCCCGCAGGCGGAAGAAGCGCTACGCGGGCGGAAAACAGCAGCAGAAGCACACGCAGCGGCAGGAGCGTGTGACGGCAGGAGCATGCGGGAGCGCATGGCGCCGGGAGTAGGTAGATCTTTTGGACTTGGTTGCATTAAGAGTAGCTCACATGCTGAAAATGTGTGAGCACCCCTGTTCTAGATAAACCCATAGTGAGTCTTCCTAGACCTGATGTATATTCTCATCACAAAACTTTAAAATATGTTAACAGCAGCTGTGCTGATGGTGGTGGCTTAGCCTTTCTAGAATGAGAAGGGTGGGGAGAAATTGTGCTCAGATGGTCAGCACGATTAAGGATGAATCGTCTAGAAATATCAAGGGCAGAAAGGAGGATTGAAATACTTGTTGAGACATTAACTATCTTAAGAGTTCATTGTGAGCCTGCAGCTTTTGTGCAACATACAATTCAGATAATACAATTCACTGTAAACCTCATTATATTTTTTTTAAAAAGAGGAAGGAAGAAGGAGGGAAAAATGAATAATGACAATTAGTTGAGACTAAATAATTTTTAAAAAATTGCATGCATTTTCATGGATATAAAACCACTTCTTCAGATGTAGTACTGAGTGGCAATAAGGTCTCAGTTATAAAGCATATGAGTATTTATATAATTGTGGGACTGGGAGAGAATGTGAAAGGATTCTCTCCTTTTTATGCTATAAGAGACTAACATGGCAATTTCTCTGAAAATCACCCTTGTTTCTCTGTTACCTAATGCTTCCTAAATGCGGGTTGCAGCAGCACAGCTAATACATGCTACAGGTTACTCCAGAAGGATGGTTCACTTTCCAATGGCAGGCCTCTAGTCTGAAATGGTTGTACCTCAGTGTAACTTCCTAGGACCTCTAGTTCTGCAGCAACATTCAATCTAGTCAAACTTGTGAAGCTTCTTCACTTTGTAAACACCAAGCAAATGTAGTTCAGTCAGCTAACAATATCTAAAAGGGTCAACATATGCCAAAGGAGGCATTTAGAGTGGTGACACTGAAGATGTAGCTTTGTCTCCTGTAACAAAATGTTTCTATGAGAAAAGAGGCAAAGTGGATCTCTGGCCCAACTCCAACAATTCCACATAGTGGGTCCTGGGAAAAGATGTATTGAAATGGAAACAGATGTATGCCTTTGTATCTTTGTCACTCTGTTTTGTTTACTGAAGAAACTGCAGCTTGAGCAGGCATCCTGGTCATTGCCAGGTGGTATTGAGATAAATTTACCTAGCATGCAATATGTTTAAAATCTGAACCTCCTTCTGGATATGGGAAACCTAAATTTTAAAAGGATGCACAAGGCTGCACAATGTCAAATGGAAAGCACATTGCACCCTGAAGCAAGGAGGATTGTTCTCAAGTGCTATGCTGAGTCAGCACAGAAAATAATTACAGCTGCTAATAGTAATTGTATTGGACCCTTTACTCTTGATAAGGGTGATAACAAGACACTTCCAGAAGTTCAAGAAAGACCCTTCCTGGTTTTTTATTATTTAGAGGAGAAGGTTGTTAAACCAAAAAAGTATTTAGATTTATGTTAGCGAAATATGAGTTTAATTCACGTAAACCATTTCTTCTGTTGAGCATCGTAAGTTGGGGGCTCACTAAAAGACAAAGACACAAGGAATTCCTTCCCCCTTTTCTTTTTTGCAGAATTCACTGTAGCCTATATTTTGTATTCTAAAGGAAGAGAAAAGTCAATTCTATAAACAAAGTCATTAATGGTTCAGATTCCACAAATGATTGAAACAACAGTTTTACGTGTATAGATTCCTTGTCACATACAGTAGTAATTGAAATGATTTTAATCAATTAAAATATTGATGGTAAGCTGCCATATAAAACAACTCAAAAATAGGTCCCATTTAGATTGCATGGATAGTGATCACTTTCCCTTGAGTCTAGTTCTGAAGGTAGAAAATGAAATAACGTACAATGGTGAATATGAATCCCTAACAACTGGGATGGTCTGTTAGATGGTCTGGCCAACAAGGTGAAGAAAGAACCAAGAAGCTTCATTTGGGGGAAGGCTTACACAATGCCTTATTAAGGGCAGCTTCCCCAGGAACAACAATAGCACGGTTATACAGGTCAACTAATTTCCCTACACTACCTAAGAGGAAGTATAAAAGTATGATTAAAGTAGAAAGAAACCAGGCTCAAAGGGAAGCATGGCAACCTCTAATAGATGCCTGTAAGAGAAGATATTCTGCCACCCTCTGGAGAGTTGTCTCAAAAGGATGGCAAAATGCTCAGTTAGAAATAGAATATGTAATTCCAGTCACAGTTCGGGGAGAACATTTTCATTCCCTATATACAAGCAAACAACCTCCCTAATTGCTCACTCTGACCCTGAGCAGTGCTGACCCAGAGTTGCCCCCAATTAATGTAGAGGAAATGAGCAGGCTTATTTTAAATCTAAAACAGGGCCAAACCCCAGGCTTATCCCACCAGAGCTGCTTAGGACCAACATTGAATAGTGGGTTCCAAGTCTAGCTGCTTTGTTCGTAAGCACAGATCGCTCTGCAAGTATTCCGGATGACTGGGAATTAGTCATAATCATACCTTTATACATGAATGGAAAATACCTGATACATCTAATTATATACATATCAGTCTTCTAAGTGTTATTAGCAAATTATATGTGGCCCATCTCTGCCAAAAAAAACCCCTAGTTGATTGGATGAACCAGGAACATATTTTAGCAAAAGCACAAGCAAGTTTCAAGGCTAGGTATTCATCCGTTGATCAGGCGCTAGTGCTCCTACACCTAGTTAAAAATATCCTTTGATAAAAGAGGATCCCTCTATGCTGCTTTTATAGATTTTAAATCTGCTTTTGACCTCATCTTACATGACAGATTATGGGGAAAATTAAGTGACACAAATATAGACCTTTTGATTTCTATCTGCAGTTTGTACAAAAATACACAGCTACAAATTACATACAACTTCCAGGGACAACTAACAGAGCAAATTTAGACCTATACTGGAGTAAAGCAAGGATGTATGCTTGCACCTATTTTATTTAATGTCTATATTAATTCGCTACTCTGAGGCCACTGAGTGAAGAGGTGGCAGCCAGAAACACACAGTTCCATCATGTCTCATCCACCAACCATTGGGATAAAGCCCCAAAACTGATGGAAGGACAAGCAGCTATAGGGTCACAAGGGCTAGCAACCCAAACAAGACTGCTGCAAAATTTAATTGCTAAAATACCAAAGTTGAAATATTATACGAATTTAAGGTATTTAGCCAGAAATGGAAAAGAATACCACAGCTTCATATATTTCGACAAATGGTAAATATGTATGAAGTCCAAAGGAGTAGTTTGATAACAAATCAGATAAAGGAAAGGAATAAAGGAATTAATTTGCTAGTTGGAAGTATGGAAAAAGAGAGTGCACATCCTCCAGATCTTTCCAATATGTCATTCCCCATTCCCTTATATGCTAATGATGCAGTTCTACTGTCTCTTTCTTGTGTAGGGTTAAGACACCTACTAAGAGCCCTAGAATCACATTGTAAAACTGAACAACTGACAATTACTCCTAAACTAAATCACAGTGTTCACTAGGGAAAAAAAGTGAGGCATAAATGGTGGATTGGTAATATTCAGCTCATTGAACAAGTTATGTTCTTCTAATATCTGGGCATTATTTTTCAGGCAAGGGCCACATGGGATACTCACATTAAAAACACCACAGTAAATACACAGAGGAATGTTAAAACTATCACTAGGGTCTTCTATAAGAAATGATGACAGTTCATCCCTGCAGCTACCCAGGTATTTACAGCAAGAGTTATACCTCGGATTCTATAAGGGGCACAGGTGTGCACTTATAAAAACATTAACCCTTTTGAAACCCTTCAAACTAAATTTATACTGCAGCTATAAAACTGAGGAGCCAAATGATTTTAGTGGAAATGTTTTTATCTACTCATTATAACATCTATATTTACATATTTTAATTAAGTGTCATATATGAAGCCGAATAGAATGGTCGCTTATCCTGGAACTTTTGTTTTTAATGTTGTGAACTTCTGCTTTTAATGTTTCAAAAACCTCTGCTATATACACCAACTCAAAAATATGTCCCATTAAGTCCGGATTAGTGAATGTAAGTTTGAGGCCTTAATTCATTTTTACTTTTTATTTATCTTTTTTGTTTGGTAGAATCCTCTATTTTAAAGGGTAGCTATGATTCCTTTTGTAGTCTCAAAGCAAAACACAGCATTTAGTTAACAGGCCCTGGAGGAATAGAAATTAATGAAGTTAAGATGGTCTTGATTTGGGTAATTTAAATTGTTGCAGCCTTACATTTTACATTGTATTGTTAAATATGTTTTTGCTATTTACTTGTTCAGAGATTTTGGATGTATGCATAATTAGATACTATATTGGAGTATTAAGTATTATCATGCACTGGATGTCATTTGTGATTTTTGCTTCCATGTTCTTCCCAAGTTCTCTAAAAATGACCTGGAATTTTATAAAAGGACAAGAGCTCATAATTGTGTAGAGCCTCAAATAGACTCTTAAGTTCCTATAATGCCAACACACTTAGGAAAAACCAAGCAGAAAATCTCAGCTGAGGAGAAAATGGATTTGGCAAATTCAGAATTTGTACAGGTGTCTAGGCTACTACCCAGTCCTTATTTTTTTTCATCCCATATTATTTTTGCTTATCTAATAATAGTTAGGAGCCACCTGAATTAAAGATAACTCATAGTGCTTATTGTGATGAATCTATAGTCATTCTGACATACATCTTGGGATCTGCTTGTGGCTAACTCCCAAAGTCCAGATCTAACTTTGTGCATGTTAAATGCAAATTTCTTGTCTTGTTTGCTTATGGCAGTTTTCTTAATATCTGCCTGTGGGGATAACTGCTGACACTGCCAGACCTGTATTGCTAATTATGCTTTCCTATGTAAAAATTCTGCATTTCATAAGAAATATTTATTCACACAAGTCCTCAGCTCATTCAATGATATATGATAACTGAGGGAAATTTCAATTCCCATAGTTTGTAACATCATATAACTTACAAATTATCTTGGTCAATTGGCTTGATTAGTTCATTACTATTTTAGAAGATGTTCCTACTCTTTCCTGGTTTGATGTCAAAAATTGCCTATCTAGTTCTCCATTACTCCCACCCATTACTCCCTCTCCTCTTTCTGTTTTTAGGTATTGAGTCCTCCCCCGAAATGCTTAAATTTTGGTGACCAACTGTTGACAGGCTATTACTTCAGAGTAATAAATCACAATAGTTTCAAATTGAGAAAGGAGGGGAAAATTCCTTTCCACAAGTACTTAGTGTGTCCCTGTTCTTACATGTCAGAGTATTGTGATTGCGGCCAGGGGTGCTTTTGTGCCTCATTGGCTGGTGTTTCAATTGTGCCTTCAAGTGGTATATCTGCTAATTTTACACCTAATTTTGCTTACAGTCTATACAGATTTCCTCAATAAACTCTATTGAGTGTTGCCTTTGGAAAATACTCAGCATCTGCAGGAAGGGTGGAATGCTATAGCTAGATGAAGACAATCATTTCAGTTGTTAACCCTCCTTCCGTTTAATCTGTATGGCCTTATAGCAGGTTTCAAAGCCCACCAAGACTGGTTCTGATTATTCTATATATCTGGGGGCTGTGATACCTTTTTTGAAGGACTATGTAATCCCATGTGGTTATGTTGTCTCTATTCTCTTTTCAGGAGTAGGCCCCTCCGTTTATTGAGACAGCTACTAGGACATTACCCAGTTCTCAAAAGTCATTCAGTGGAGCTAGCTCACTTATTTGGGGTGTCTTAGATGCGATCTCTATATGACAGCCTTTATGTGCAGCTCTAGCCTTAGATAGGTTATTTAACACATTAGATCACTCCTCCCCATACTGACAGACTACAAATTTGGGGAAGGGAAGTTTTACTGCTGTCTGAAATTTGCATTTTCATAAAAAGGACATTTTGTGTTCTTCATTGTGCCTTTTGGAAATATATAAGTGCAATTTAGGGGATAATATTTATTTATTTATTTATTTATTTATTTATTTATTTATGATATTTCTATTTTGCCTTTCTCGAACCCGAAGGTGACTCAAGGCGACTTACATCTCGGCAGCCGTTCAATGCCATAACAATATACAATTTAAAACATTTGAAACAAATTTATGAAATCCATACAATAAAACCATTTCAGAACATATAAAACCAATGCCTTCACTGTTCATTTTGTTGTCCAAAAACATTGTCTAGCTGTTTCACAATTCAGTTCCACATAGTTCTGTGTTTGTCTATTGTGCTGCGTTTCAAAGGCTTGTTCGAAAAGCCAGGTTTTTACTTTCCTCCGGAAGGTCTGGAGGGAGGGGGCTGATCTAATAATATGGAGCCAAATGTGAACCCCCTATTTTTCCTACTATGGAACCAGATTCCCTACAATGACAAACTATAGGAAAATATATATATAAAGATCAAAATTGTGAAGAAGAAAATCATACCGGTACTTTGTTTTGCATTAAGACTCATGACATTCCTTTCCATGAGAAAGTTTTAAAAATTTCCCTTTGCAAATTAATATTTTTATTTTCTGTTATCTTTTCTGCATGATAGCTTTAAGGAGCTCTTTTCTTATTTTTGAGGAATGTATCTCAAAGTTAATGTATAAGTATGCAAGTTATAAAACCATGTCAACATAATCAATTAAAACCCTACCCAGTGTAGATATAACATTTAATCTATGAGTTCAGGCTCAAACAGTTCTATTTTAAGGGATGGGCTATTTTGTTCCGGTGGCCATACTGTCTGGGGGACCCTAGGATTTTATTCCAAAACAGTAGGTTTTCCCAAAACTTCTTGATAATTACCCTTGATTGAAGACAGATGGTAAAGCAAGTTCATCTGCGAATGATGTCTTGATCTGATGAGAACTAATGTGCTTCTACAAACCTCTTTAGGCAAAATGTCAGAGAACACTATGGTCATGAATGTTACTTTGTATTGGATTATCATAAAAGGCAAGGATGGAAAATGTGTGACCATTAAGATATTGTTAGGCAGTAGTGACTCTCCATTCTTACAATTGGCTAGGTTGTCTAGGACTGATGAAAACTGCAGACTAGTAACATGTGGAGGGCAACATACTGCCACACCTGACACAATAATTCTGTTAATGGCCTACCCTCCATGATGTTTAATACAGGAAACACTGTATTTCCACAAGAAAATTGGAGGTTGGGGAGAAAGGAAGAGAAACAAAGATGGGAACAGTGGGGAAAAAAGATAATTGGATGGAGAAAAAAAAAGAGACGAAGAAGGCATTTTTAGTTTACCTGGTAATTGAAAAGGTGCTGTGGGGATGTTATTATATCCCTAGTTCTGTACTTTCATTCTTAGAACCCTGTTTTTATTTATTTATTTATTTGTTAGATTTATTGGCCGCCACTCCCAGCTGGCTCAGGGCTGCTTACATCAAGCACCACAATAAAACAACAAATCTACAACAACAATAAAACCACAATAATAAAACAATTCCTAAGAGATAACACAAGTACTAGGAGGTAGCACATTAAAAGGCCTGCCGGAATAGGACTGACTTGCAGGCCTTCCGAAAAGCCAACAGACTGCGCAAAGCTTGAACCTCCAGAGGTAGTGCGTTCCGGAGAACTGAAGTTGAAGTTAGGTGGTATTGTTTGACATTGGGGACAGCTAGAAGATTCCACTCTTGGGATCTAAGTGTTCTCATGGGACTTTATGGGGTTTTGCCAAATCTCCTCTCATAATCTGCACGACCTGTTATGAATCACTTACTCACACAAAACTTTGTGTAGATAGGACACAAAGGCTGCCCTATTCTGTCCAGAAGTGGCTGTATTTCAAATGTGAATAAAGTGGTTTGGGACCCTCTTGGATATGAAATGCTACATAAATATCAGTTTTTAATAATATTTTGGCCTTTAAGTGAACTAGCTCTACAGCTATATTTTCATCGTGAGGTTTTCCAGAACAGAAATATCAATGCCCGGGACACTGTATAAACCTGTATGGAGAAAAGAATATTATATGGCACAGCAGGGCATTCACAATGTATTATACAAAAATATATCATCCCTGTGCTGCCTTATTTACAATAACAACAGCTTCTCAGCTTCAAGGAGCTCTGTCAAGAAGTTAAAATGCAACACAGCCCCACTGCTACTGATTTAAAGCAGGCATAGACAGAGATAGCTTTCAAAGGCAGAGAACTGACAGCAGCGCTGCATATGGCTTTTCCCCTGTACTCTCTGCACTCCTGAAAAGCTATGCAGGAAAATTTAATCAAACCAATAAATGCAGTCTGATACAATAAGATTAAAAAATGTAATGATCTCACAGCAGACCAATTAATTTGGGGAAGAATTTCAAGATGAGCACAGACTCACATCCAGGATTTATGAAAATAGAGGCAAGGTCCCTTGTTTCATGTGGCAATTTAAAATTATGCACCAGAAAACTTGGCTTAATGCAGAAGACTCTGTAGATTTATGTGCTCAGAACAGCAATGGGCTGCAGAAAATTATCGTAGACTGGAGCCACTCGGGCACCCGCAAGAAAAGGAGTCCTTGGGCATTAGTTCCATCAATAACTTGGCTGCAGTCCTAAACACATGTCTTTGTCAGTATGTCCTACAGGATCTCCCATTACATCATAGATTTGCCCTACACCTGAAATGAACTGAGAATCTCAAATGCCTGTGTTTAAATCAGAACCTTTGCCTTTCTGGGGACTGATCTATTGGGGTTTGGAGAAGTTACTTTCTCACACTAGAACTCCCTTGGCCACCTGTCCCCAGTCATTAAAATGCTACAATATTGGTGTGCTGTAGAAGTCCAGGAACTGTAGTATAAAAACAATTAGCTCTTCCAAGTCCAGTGAATTATTTATTATTTATTATTTCTGAAGGGTCTGACAAAGAGCGTCAATGGGTAGGATGGACTCTCTAGCCTTTTGGCAACCATCCTAGGAGAAGGAAAACTCTAAATTCAAACTCGGGCAGATGGTGCTCGTCTAACCCTGTAAGATCAACCATCTAAGAGAAGGAAACTCTAATCAAACCTACGACCTGAGGACCTTGCTGCCACCATCCTAAGCTTGCTAGGCCCCGGCAGATGAACCTTTGGTTTAAAGGGTGAGGCCAGTTCTGTGCACGCTGCACTCCACCAGAAAAATCCATTGCACATGCTCGAAGGACACATCCAACTTCCAATAAAAAACATGGGATGAGTTCTTCCTAAGAATCTTCGTTCGTGAAGTAATGCCAGAGATTATTTCTGGTATTTATTTCCCGTCTCTTCTCTACCCTGAAAGGGGACTCAGGATGGCTTATATACCCTTCGGTTGTGACCTATCTGGCATGGGAGGCCCTATCGGTGACAACTATGCCAATAATAATCAATAATAATAAGTACAAATGTAATTAACCAGAATAATCCAAGATAAAATGACAACTCAAACATAACAGCTATTACTTAAATAAAGCAATATGCAATAAACATTGCACAAATCACTAATCTCTTCCTCTTCCCACATATGCCTGGGGGCCAGTGTACCTGAGGGGCCACCACTCCCGATATTCTCCCTCCAGACCACTGCGTTCAGAGTTGAACAACCTTCTGGAGATCCCAAGTTGTAAGAACTTTCACCTGACTGCTACAAGGAGGAGAGCATTCCGCATCATTGCTCCAACACTGTGGAATGCCCTCCCTCCCGAGATCCGCGCCTTGCCCAGTCTGCTGGCCTTCAGGAAAGCCTGCAAGACGCTGTTATTTAAACAGGCATTTGATTGTTAATTTGCAGGCATTATACCGCAATGCAGGTCTGTGTAACCTGCTTTCTGTGTAGATGCTGCTAATGTAATGAGTTTTATTATGTGTTATGCTGTGTTTTTATATGCTATTTTAAGTATGTTTATTAGGTATATTTGCTGTGCTCTATCTATGTATTTTAACTGTGCTTTGATGTTGTAAGTTGCCCCGAGCCGTACGGGAGTGGCGACGGACAAGTCTAAATAATAAATATTAATAAATATGTGACAAACTGCCCCCATCTACACTGCCATACAATGCATTTTCATAATGCAGTTCAACTGTATTGAACTGCATTATATGGCAGTGTAGACTCATATAATGCCTGAGATAGCATGAGCTTGACAAAAGATGGAGCGTTGTCTGATGTCTGGTCTCTGTCATATAATTGCATTATGCGGCAGACTAGATGGGGCCTCTGTGCAAGTCAACCTTGAGGAAAAATAACAGAAGATGGAATACTTAACTATTTACAAATACACATGTGAAACAGGATCACAAATTATTCAGATACTTGCTACTTCATCACACTTGAGAATGAATCCACTTTAAATCCTGTTTCTGCCTCCTGCAGAATTCTGGGGTTTCAATGAGGCTGTTAAAGGCTCCTTCCAGAATTCTGCAGGAGGCAGCAACTGGATTTAAAGTGGATTCATTATCTAGTGTGATGAGGTTAATTTAACAAAATGGATGAATGGGCAATAACATAGGTGGTCAAGTAAGAGCCACAGAAAAACATCAGGTCAAACCTCAGACAATGCTCCGCCTTCTGCCAAGCTCATGCCATCTCAGATACACCTATGCTGATTTGCCCTGACAATAATTACCTGAACTTCACCAACAGATCATTATGAGAACATTAGCAGGGTTTTAGAGAGAATTACCCATTTTTCACATATTGATTACATGCCATTGCTGGCTCATTAGCTTATCAGTTTTTAATAGCCCCATTCTAACTAGCGGCTCTCCTTCCTTTAGCTACCTCCCAAACCCACTTAACTCAGAGCAACAAGCACACACTTTTCTGAATCAAAGGAAGTGCCCAGATGCATTTGCCTTGCTCTGGAAGAACCTCATTAATCTATTGCCTGCAGCTGTGATTGAGGCAATAGCTATGCACATGTACTACAAGTTCAATTTCTTTGCCTGAATGTAGGCTACTCAGCTGTGCTGTGAGACTCCTGTGCCTGCAACCATAAGTAAAGTATTGTAGAGGCCACAGATGGAAGAGAGAAGAAAGGAAACACAAATAATTAGTTTCACCATAGTAAGCGTATTTGAAGAGCACACAGACACAGGATTAGAAGGCAATTTGGGTTCAAAATAGAATGCTGCTAAACAGGAAATAGGAAGATGAATTCTATTGTGGATGTTGGTTGAAAACACATAATTCTATATTTACTAAAAACAAATTATAGAACAGTTTTCAGATCTTCTTGTTTTGACTAGCTAAACTCAGATCTGGCAAAGAACCAAGACCTCAGTATGAAGCAGAAGCTTCCTCCAGGTTTTCTGCACTCGTCAATAGTCCACTATTACATCTGGTTGTAATAAAAGCATTGGAATATATTCTAGATTAGGCATCCTCAACTTGTAGCTCTCTAGCTGTTTGGGCCCCAAACTCCCAGAATTTCTGACCATTGAACAAGCTGACTAGGGCTTCTGGGAGATGGAGGCCAAAAAAGCTGGAGGTCTAGAGCTTGAGACTGCCTGTTCTAGAAAGCTTATTCAGCTGGCAAGTAAGTATAGAAGATGGACGTAAATACTATTTACAAATTTTCTCATCCTTGATGATAAGGGCATTTTGACACACTGAGGCACTGTGTCAAGAAAGTTATCAACCCTGTGAGATTATTTTTATTTCGCATTTTGGAACATTTGGTGGAAAAGTAATTCATTAATAAACATTGACTTTGTTTAGCAAACCCTTTTATGCCAACAAATGTCCAAAGTATGAAAAATTCTTGATAAATGCTCAAAAATTCTTTTAATCATGATTGGCATTAAGAAAACATTTTAAATTATTTGTTCTTGGATGGAAGAATTAAATAAGCAAGCATTTTCATCCATAGTTTAGAAACAGCAGGTGGATTACATTAAGAACTGTAAAAATGAAGATAATAGCCTACCTCACTCTGTGGTACATCTATTATTTCCGATGAAAACTTGCTCTCTCAGCTGCATTATAACCACCAAAATAGAGAAACTAGGGAGACTTTCCTCTGTTTTTACTACATACTGATGTCTGGCACAAGCTGAGAGCGATCTCCCATAGAATCTTCATGCCTTGGGAACAGAGATCCATCTAGCTTCCAAAGTTTCAGACACTTTGGAAGCTAGATGGATCTCTGTTCCCAAGGCATGAAGATCCCTGGGTTAAAAGAAAGATTAGGGATCATAGACCTATTAAAATGAATTACACCTGTTAACCCAGGGATTATAGCAGTATATGCTCTGACCCTTTGTGCATACTGATTTGCTTCAGCCACTGATCTGGTCATAGAAGTTTGAATTGGCCTCTATGATCTTGGTATGTATTTGAAAATTATAAGATTTTGCAATGTGATGAATATATTGTTATGGAGTTGCTTTCGAGTTGTTTAGTATGCCATATTATTATGTTCCCTTTTAACAGAAAACGCATCTGTGCAATGGTAAATTAGGAGTTTCAACCTAAACCATGGCCTTGAGAAAGACCCATTGGGATAGGGTCGAAACGAGAGTTGGTGCCATCAAATACATATAGCCTCATCGGCCTTTGATTTGTGGATGGACTTAGTGATACGGGATTTCCCTATGGATTGTTGTGATTGAAAATATCTAAGCCACCTAGCACCGTGACTCCTCCCTGCGAATCTGACTACATCCCCGTCTCCTCGGGAGATACTCACAGGCGTTTGGATTCAGTTTGGATACCCCGGGACCTCCGCTATAACCCTCAACATCTTTCCTCAAAACCCACTCTTCTATGAACTTGTATACCTACCTGGACTTACCTTGAATAACCCTCAATAAGGGTAGGAACCCGTCCTGGGTGTAAGAACTTTGAATGTAAACATTTTGTACTTACCATGGATTGATGATGATATCTCACTTGACTATAATATTGAAGTGTTAATAATATTGAAGTATTGAAAGTTCTCGATGTGTGTATTGCAATATTGCAACTCCCCCCTCTTTAAGTGAGTTAACATGTGCAGCTCCATGGATTTTAGGTCTAAGCTGGCTCTACTGATATGCAGGCACAAATCACATCACTTGGCAGGTGCCAAGTTAGGAATCAGCAAGGGCAGCCCTCTGTCTGCTCCTGAATCTCAATGCTACTTCTCCCTATTGGAAGACAAAGCTGTGCCTGCCCTCTTGCCTACCTTTTACCCTTTAGACTAATTTGCTATCCTCTACGTGATGAGGAATGCTATCCACAACATTTTTAGGATCAACTGCCAATCTAACTGGATTCTGTACACTGAATGGACAAGAGCACAATTTTGTCCTTTGCTTCAGACAGGAAAATATATTGCCTTGGCCCAGTATCCAGTAGCACAGCATGTTCAGTTTCTATTCTGTGATGGCTGTACTGTTACCTTTCAATTGAAGACATGGTTGGGTTTAAAATGTATATATTTCAAGTTCAAAAGAAGGGTAGAGTAACCCAGGTCAGCAGGATTATTTCAACTACAGAAGTCAATCCCAGTACTGCGCCTCTGGAAATAAGAACAAAGCTAAGCAACAAAAGGTGACTCGTGACAGAGGATTTTTCATTCCCCCTCCTTTCCTTCTAGGTCATCACCACCTGTCCTACTATGCAGACAACAAATTTCATTTGTGTCATATGTTTGAGAAGGTAAAGCAATCCTCTTAACTCTATTATACAACTGATTGTGCCTTCCTAATCCAACAAAGTCTTGCACAGTTAGTGTGATCAGAGGTTCTTCTATTATTTTCCTTCTTTCATTTTAAAGCTGTATATCAAGGTAGAAAGGAATATAAGAAGTATATTACTAAGGTATCACATACTGAGTGCTCAGCAGGGATGGCAAGATTACAGGGCAATCCAAGGTTCAGGTCCTACAAAGGAAAGAGAGTCCAAAAGCAAACAGCCTTTGGGCATAACTGCAATGAACAAATGAAACAGGGGGAGAAGGGATGAATATGAGTGAGGGCTTGTTCCTTTCTGTGAACCACTTCTATTGCTTATCACATAAACCTTGATGTGTGGAAAGGAACAGGAAGGGGTCAACAGTAATCCTTGTTTACACACTGACATCACAAGAACTGGAGCAATAAGCGTAAATGCCTCACTAAGTGACTTCCTGCAAAATATATTGTGGATTGCAGTTTTGAATCCCTATCAAACATGGCATCAAAGATTTGAATGCAAAAGGAACTAATTATCACAAGAAGAATATATTTTAATGCATACACCATTAATTCAAAAGTGGAATTTCTTGGAAGACAGGAATAATGCATGTTTTCAGATTTATATACTATTTGGTTTATTTACAAATGCACAAGAAATGGAAAGCAACATATAAATGCCTTTCAGGTATTTAATTGGATATATCAAAGAGAAATTCTGGGATACCTGCAGAGGAATTCCCTGCCTGCACTTCCAACATGGAGCGGTCTTTCCTTCTTTTATAATAATAATCATCATCATCATCATCTTTATTTATACCCCACCACCATCTCCCCGAAGGGGACTCAGGGCGGCTAACATGAGGCCAAGCCCAAAAATAATACAACAAAGTTAAACACAAAACAACAGAAAAAAATTACATCACAACAAAATACATAAAGTAACAAAACAAAATAAACAATGCAAAATAGCATAATAAAAATCATACACAAATGCACAAGATAAAATGTTAAAACCCTGGGTGAGATAGGAATAGAAAATGTGTATTTGTGAAGGAGGAGCCCAAGAAGGAGGAGCAATGGAGTTTGGCTCTTTCACATGGACACCTGTGTAACCCAATGCTTTTCCACTTGAAAATTTTCTTATTTTTTTAGCCAACAAAAATACATCAAACAGTCATGGTGGACTGTAAATATTCAACTTTCAAGTAACTATTTACAAATAACGAAGGATTTTTTCCCAAAGCGGGATGGGGTCCCACTGTTAGCCCCAACCTCTGCCAACCTAGCAGTTTGAAAACATGCAAATTTAAGTAGATCAATAGGTACTGCTTTGTGGGGAAGGTAACGGCACTCCATGCAGTCATGCCAGCCACATGACCTTGGAGGCACCTACAGACAACACCGGCTCTTTGATTTAGAAGTGGAGGTGAGTAGTACCACTCTCAGAAATGGTCACGACTAGACTGAATGTTAAGGAGAAACCTTAACTTTAAGGTTTTTTTTTCAAAACTCAAATATAACTAAGTTCCATTACAATTGCAATTTGACAGACAATGTCACTTCTTTTGTGATATAATTTTAATGTCAAAATGGCATCACTGAGGGGCAGAGATTGGACCCATAATCCAAATGCTGGATCATGCTGCTGTCTCACATTTTGTTATGGCCTAAATCCAGTTGCTAACCCCAACTAAACTAGACCCATTGGATCAATGGCATTTACATATGATTTAGGGATGATTCTTAACTTCACAAAGAAAACTTTTCAAACACATCACTAGTATTAAACACAATAACAACAGACAACCATTTTACAGCAATCTATTCATAGAAATGGGTGAATGAAGTAGGTTATGGAACCTGAGCCAGGAAAGGGATCTGACATCTAGTGCTCACCCAGTATCCTAGCAGTTGAATTTGGGTCTTGCACATACTTTGTTACTTAGAGAAGTATTGATCTGCCCTTGCCTAGTGGGGAACAAAAGCAAGTGCCCCTGAACTTTTACTTGATCCCTTTTAACTAAAAACAAGCATCTGCTTCTTGCCAAAGAAAGGGCACGCTTCACAGAACAGGATGCACAGAAATAATGCATAAGGGCAATTTCCCACTCCCCCGGTGCTCAACCGATTAGACAGAATGTAGCAGGCGGCTTTTAATTTTCAGTATTTCTCTGCTCTCTCCTCATATGTCTCCTATCTAATATCTCACTTAAAATCAACCACAGAAACAGGAGGATTAAAGCATACAGAGTGTCTATCAAAAGAGGTCCCCAACATATCTTGGCTAATAAAAGGCTATTCCACCTATCAGCATAGATGAGTACTATGGGACTGGGACTGCGGGGCTGACAGGTCTCTGAGCACAGGGTGTCACCTGAAGGTAAATCAAAGCTGACAGAGAGAGCTTTTCTTTCTGTTTTTGAAAGTGAGCAATGAATACATAGTAAGGTGATGGACAGACTGACCACTGCATGAAGTGTGAGGGTAGATAAATGGAGGATGCAAAAGCAAGGTTTTGTTAAGAAACAGAAACAGCAAGGCTGTAAGTTCTAACCATAGACCATAAATCCACTGGTACCATTGGGGATGCTATGCCAACCTTGGGCCAAAGCAATCTGCTTTTTAGCTGGCAACTCCCGTAATCCACTCTGTGAACAGATGGTACAGAGAGGAATATATAAGAGCTACAAATAAGCACTCTTCAGTAGTGATACCAAAACCTGCCAAACCTCCAGCAGAGGATGTTGGATGCAAAATTCAAGAAAAACATTTCCACTTATGCCGGTTTTCTGATGAAAAACAATAGAAAATTCAACTCTCTCCTTTTCCCCAAAAAAGCCTAATAGGATTCTAACACAAACATTTGAGACCCAGGGGAGACCTCTGGACCAGATAATATTCAAACAGAGCTTATGGAGCTGTATACTTCTTTCTTTCTATTACAGCCATAACTGCCTTTAGAGCAGCAGCGCTGTCCAACTATTAGTAGTGGAAAGAAATCCCTTGAACTGAGTGAATATAGGTTCATCCATTAAAAAGCATAGCATCTGGCTTTGTTTTGCCCTGGCTTTCAGGGTATATTATCCTGGAGTGTGCCAAGGAAGCAAACAACTATAAGTACTTTTAACTGTACTGCGTTTTTCAAATGTTATGTTCTGCCTTGAATCCCATGCTGAGAGAAAGGTGAGATATAATATAAATACACGCTGACTGCCCTTTATCCTAAATGTTTGGGATCAGAAGTGTTTCTGATGTTGGATTTTTAAAATTTTGGAAAGACTGTGAAATGGTGGGAATGCAAACAGTGCTTGGCATGAATCCATGCCCCCCGTCATTTCACAGATCCTCATGTCTCCCTAGCCTCACATCTCTCTCCAGTTTTGCATCTTGATCATTCAGTATTGGTGCTATGTATGAGATGTGAGATTGGCAAAAGGATAGGGATATAAGGGACTAGATACTGTATTCAGGGAAAACATTAGAGTATGTATTTACACTGCAACCTCAAAGGTAAAAGTAGGTAGCTGGTGGCAAACATAATTTCGGATTTTAGATCATTTTAGATTTCTGTATTTGAAATGTTCAATCTGTAAATCCATCCATCAGGATTTTACAGCATCTTTGAGACTGAGGCCTCATTTACATTGTCATATAATGCATCATGTGGTCAGTGTAGACTCAAATAAAGCAGTTTGATTGAATTGAATTGCATTATATGCATCTACTTTACACTAACATATAAATGGCAGTGTAGATGGGGCCAAAGGTGATCAAAGTTCCCTTTGCATTGATCCAGACTACCATGACTATGTCTTTGAACCCATAAATACAAGTTCTCAACAATTCAGCCTTCACCTGCAAGCTGAAATATTCCCTTCCAAATATGTTGCCCCATATGCAAGTGGTGGCAAAATAAGACATTGGATGTAACTACCAGTAGGCTCTGAAATATAGAACAAGTATTTTCGCTCTCAGATTTGTTTTGTTTTCCTACTTCATAAGTGTATTTCGTAGACACTCTGTTCTTTTAAAGTTCTGCTGATAGTCTTCTTCCCTTAACTGCAAAATATTTTTGGTCTAAATACTAACCTACCACCCACTGTGTCAATAGTCACCCATATTGTCACAGTTGAGCCCCCTGCTATTCCATCCTATGTTTGGTGACTATAGTTTGGGCTCCTAATCTTAGGAGGCGTTCTCTCTCAATAGCTGATAAACACATTTTGTGAAAATCTTTACTCATGTTGGGTCATTTCTTTCAGTCTTCTCTCCCAATATGGTTTCATTTCCCCCCATATTTTAGACCTATAAGCAATTTAGACTGAAGTGTCTATGGCAGGGGTCCTCAAACATTTTAAGCCAAGGGCCAGATCACAGTCCCTCAGACTGTTTGGGGGCCGGACTATAATTTGAAGGGGAAAAAATCAACAAATTTCTATGCACACTGCACATATCTTATTTGTAGCACAAACAATTGAAAGAACAATACAATATTTAAAATTAAGAACAGTTGTAACCAACATAAATGTACCAGTATTTCAATGGGAAGTGTGCTCTCTTTTCCCCTCCCTTTCTCCCTCTTTCCTTTCCCTTTTTCCTTTCCTCCCTTTCCATTCCTCCCTTCCTTTCCCTTATAAACATCACCTAGCAGCATTCAATCTGCTTTGTTCATTTTCTTTCCCTCAGCTCTGGTCCTGAAAGTTGTGGGATTTATACCTCAATTATTTCACGGTAGGTAATGAAAGGTATGTGTGCCAGGCCTGGTCCTGAACCATCAAGACATGTTGGAGCCCTTGTGGCACAACCACTTCCCCCAAACAAACATACTTTGACAGGATTATAATATATATTATAATATATATTATAATTCCACTTGCTATTATAGTGCACTTTATTCTGGGGTGTAGATTTTTTTTTTAATTTTTAAAAATACTTTATTCACAAATCGACATATAACAAATCAAAAGGTGTAGATGAGATTTTTTTTTTGTTGATCGTGAGCAAAAGAGATGAGTAACACGGCTTCCCAATATGGCAGAATTTAATTGCATCTGTCTGTGACTATCCTAATACTGTACTGACCAAAAATATGGCTTATAATGGAAAGCTTAAATTTGGATCTAACAGGGGGGAAAGACAAAGAAGAGCAGAATCCCACCTTCTGACATCACTTTACTGCTGGCATGCTTGAACAGAAGCAGAAGAGACACATCAGACCAAGACCAAGAGCTTTGTGAGATTGGGAGCTATTGATTAACATTACCCACAAAAAGCTTGGGATGGGACAATCATAAGGGAGGAGGCAGACCAGCAGCGAGATGCACACAACAATAGATGCAGCTCCAATGCTGGTTTGCCCAAAATCTCAAAGAATCTCCATTTTTCTGTTGTGCAAATGTGAGGTGAGGAAAGCTTCTCGTTTTTTCCGTTGGTATTATGATAGTCACAGATACAATGACATTCTGCTGTACTAAGAAACTGACAAACACGTGTTAGTCATTTAATTTGCCCATAATCAACAAAAACACAGTTGTATCCCAGAATAAAGTGTGCTGTAACAGCAAATATAATTATAATATAATTTAGTAGGCTTTGCCCACTTCATTTTATAACTAGTTACATGCAAGGATGATTTTCAGTGGAAAAAATCATCTTAAAAGCATAATTATGTGGTGCATATACATCAGGGTGCTCTAACTTTGTCATAGTGGCCCTTCCCATATGCTGTATTTGTGCACAAGGGCAACTTCCACCTGGGAAATTGGTCACTGACATGACATGCAAACAATGAGCTCATAGAAGCTAGCACAGTAGGCTAAGCATCTTTCAAACATGATACTGACTCTCCTTGAACATTGCATATAAAACTACATATTTGTTTGCTTATTTATTTATTTAAACATTTATTTATTTATTTATTATTTGGTCTTGTATTCCGCCCCTCCCTGCAGGCTCGGGGCGGGTCACAACATATAAAACAGGCGGCATGTGGTAGCCATGCAGCCATACAATAAAAATACAATAAAACAATAAAACATTAAAACATTACAAGTCACATCCTGAGGTATTAAAGGAAACGCAGACATTTCCTAGGACCCGAGGCACCGGTATATTGGCAGCTGTAAGCAGTCACCCTTACCAGTGAGCCTAGTCAAAGGCTAGTCTGAACAG
This sequence comes from Anolis apletophallus, assembly GCA_030556195.1. NCBI lineage: Eukaryota > Metazoa > Chordata > Lepidosauria > Squamata > Anolidae > Anolis > Anolis apletophallus. Next base: position 7,985,028 of record JARBWK010000004.1, on the reverse strand, counting down.
TATAGTCTTAACAGCCCTCCGAAAGGGGATGAGCTCTGAAATAGCCCGGGTGTCGTCTGGGAGGGAGTTCCATAGCACCGCTGCTGCTACGGAGAAGGCTCTCTGCCAGATGGCAGGAGCGGATTGATGGTACCAGCAACAGATTCTGTTCCTCTGAACGTAGTGATCTCGGGGGAATATATGGGGCAAGGCAGTCCCTCAGATACGCAGGCCCTAGGCCGTGCAAGGCCTTAAAGGTTAACACCAGCACCTTGAAGGCAATTCGGTGCTCCATAGGAAGCCAGTGCAGTTGTCGAAGAGTGGGCGTGATGTGCTCCCTTGCCGGCGTTCCCGCTAGCAAGCAAGCAGCGGCATTCTGCACTAGCTTGAGCTTCCGGATTGTCGCCAAGGGAAGGCCAACGTAGAGGGCGTTACAGTAGTCCAGCCTCGAGATGACCGTCGCTTGGATCACCGCAGCCAGGTCGTCCCTGGACAGGTAGGGTGCCAGTCGCCTAGCCTGTCGTAGGTGGAAGAACGCTGTCCTGCTGACCACGGAGACCTGAGTCTCCATGGTCAGCAGGGGGTCCAGTTGAACACCTAAGCTCTTAACCAGGGCTGATGGGCTAAGACGCTCGCCATCCAGGGTAGGCAACCGGCACTCATCCAGCCCAGAGCGACCAGGCCACAAGATCTCCGTCTTCGGCGGGTTCACCTTCAGCTGGCTGGCACGCAGCCAACCAGTCACGGCTTCAAGGCAGCGATGGAAACAATTGGGTACGGAGTCCGGCCTGCCGTCCATTCTCAGCAGAAGCTGGGTGTCATCAGCGTACTGATAACACTCCAGACTAAAGTCGCGGGCCAGCTGGGCCAGGGGGCGCATATAGATGTTGAATAATAAGGGGGAGAGGATGGCCCCCTGGGGGACCCCACAATTAAGTGGGAGCCTCCCAGAGACCTCCCCGCACCCCTCCACACGTTGTCCCCGGTCCCGGAGGAAGGAGCCCACCCATTTAAGGGCAGTCCCCCCAACTCCGGACACGGCCACACGGTGGGTCAACAAGGCGTGATCTATGGTATCAAACGCTGCTATCAGATCTAACAGAACAAGCAGGGCTGATCCACCCCGGTCCAGCTGGCGGCAAAGTTGGTCTGTAATGGCGACAAGCACGGTCTCTGTCCCATGCCCAATACGGAAGCCGGACTGGAAGGGATCAAGTCCAGCTGTGTCTTCTAAGAACTGCTGCAGCTGATCCGCTGCTGCCCTCTCAATTACTTTGCCTAAGAAAGGCAAGTTGGAAACAGGCCTGTAATTGGAGGGAGCCGAAGGATCTAAATTTGGCTTCTTCAGCAGCGGTCCTACCATGGCCTCTTTCAATCCCCCTGGGAAGACTCCTTGCTCAAGGGAGCTATTTATGATAACTCCCAGGGGGTTCGTAACCCCCCCCGGCAAGATCTAATTAGCCAGGAGGGGCACAGGTCGAGGAGCAAGTAGTTGGTCTAGCTGCAGCGAGTAACTTATCGACGGCTGCTGCGTCCAGCAGTTGGAAGCGGGTGAAGGAGGGCCCGCCGAGTGGCGGTGGAGTCTCGAGTTCGCTAACTGTATCAAGAGTGGCAGGGATGTCCCGGCGGAGTGTCAAAATCTTGTCAGCAAAATAGTTCTGGAAAACCTCGGCTGTTGGAGCCAAACCCCTATCATTTGGGACAGTCGGGATTGTTGTCAAGGACCGAATTATCTTAAAGAGTTGAGCTGGGCGTGAACTAGCTGACTATATCCAGGAAGAAGAATAAACTTTTTTCGCTTCCTTGATAGCCTGCTCATAAACCTCTTTGAACTGTTTATAAGCTGATTTCGATGCTCCGTCACAGAGGCTCCGCCACACGTCCTCTAACTGTCTCTTCCTCCGTTTCATCGCCCGCAACTCCTCGGTGTACCAAGGTGAGCGATTTCTATGGGGGATGAGAGAGCGCCTGGGGGTGATCTCGTCCAGGGCTGTGGAAGGACTGATGTCCCAGTATTCCACCTGTGGCCAGTGCAGTCAACTATTAAAGACCCATGTAAAATCTTGAATACCATATTTTGTGTGGCCAATATCTAATTTCGTGAATGCATAGGATGGCATATTTTATCCAATTATTTCTTTTTTCTTCTCCCAGCAGTCATTTTTAAAAAGCAAATCTGTCTTATATATAGAAATTCATCATTTATTATAATGCAGTTCCAGCAATGACTAATGTTCCTATAACAGATTTTGTACAGTCTCCATTATCTTATATAGCAATACTGCCTCATGCATGTATTCTCATTCATACAGAGAGGAAGAAGGGGAAGGAGGAAGGGAGAAAAAGAGTACAGGCTAGATCAAACAGCTTTGAATAAGCCCCTGGACTACATGATTCCTTACATTAAAACCCAAGACGGAACATTTTCTGGAAGCTTTTCTTGGCCAGTAATAACCAACAATTGGGAAAATTCAATAATCAGTGATTTGAAATGTAAGGTTTAACACAGTGTTTCTCAACTTTTCTAATGCTGCGAGCCCTTAAAACAGTTTCTGATGCTGTGGTCACCCCCAAACATAAATTATGTTCATTTTTGCACCGGGACTGTGGCGCAGCAGGCTGGGAGTCAGCTGTATAAGATCTCTACTGACAAGAAGGTCATGAGTTTGAGGCCTGCTCGGGTCGGGGTGAGCTCTCGACCAATTGTGTAGCCCATTGTCTGTCTATATATGTTGTATGTCTATGGCATTGAATGTTTGCCTGTATATGTGCATTGTGATCCGCCCTGAGTACCCTGCGGGGTGAGAAGGGCGGAATATACATGATGTAAATAAATAAAATAAATAACTGTAATTTTGCTACTGTTATGAAGTGTAATGTAATGTAGATATCTGATATGCAGGATGTACTGTATTTTTATTCACTGAACCAAATTTGACACAAATACCTGATATGCCCAAATCTGAATACTGGTGTGTTTGAGGGGGGATTGATTTTGTTATTTGGGTGTTGTAGTTGCTGGGATTTATAGTTTACCTACAATCAAAGAGCATTCTGAATTCCACCAATGATGGAATTGAACCAAACTTTGCACGCAGACCTCCCATGACAAACACAAAATCCTGGAAGGGTTTGGTGGCATTGACCTTGAGTTTTGGAGCTGTAGTTCACCAACATCCAGAGAGCACTGTGAACTCAAGCAATGACAGATTTTTGAACAACCTCGAAAGTCCTGCGGTGCTTTGTAGCCTTTAGGGCACATGAATAGCAACTTCTAATACCACTCTGTCCACGATGCACCTAGCATCAACTTTACTCATCCTTTTCCACATGCACTACAATGTTCTCATTAAGATTCTAAAGCAGAGCATTATGACAGCCTGTGAAAACTTAGAATGCTGTGATCACTAAAAGTCAATATGGGTTTCTCAAAAATAAGTCAGGTCAGACTTATAAAAGACTTGACTGACAGAATAGAGGGCCTATGCTCAACAAGTTTGCAAATGACACCAAATTAGGAAAGGTAGCTATTAGCTAATACTGCATAGTGTTTATTTAGATGGAGGAAAGAAATATAGGCGGTCCCCAAGTTATGAACAACATAGGTTTTGTTGGTTTGTTCTTAAGTTGAATGTATATGTAAAAAGTATTAACTCCAGTCAAAAATATATCTTTTAAAACTTTTTTATAACATAGGGAAGGACTAACACCCATGTCTGTGTGCCCCTGTTCAAAAAAATTCACCGAACTTTCTGTCCCTGTGTTAATTGGCTTTAGACCATTTTTGGTTATCATGGAAACAAGGATTGATGATAAAACTTCAGTGGAGACACCTTCCCCCATGACAACTCTTTCAGGTGTGAATTTCCTTTCTGATGGGTAGATTTCTCATACTTCCTGTTGTATCATCCGTTCTTAACTATGAGTTGTTTGTAAGTCATTGTTTGTGACTTGGGGGCTTCCTGTTCTACTTTGTACAAACCTCACCTGGAATATCATAATTCAAGGAGCATATTCTCAAGGACAAATACATTCATAGGAGGGGATCACATTGGTAAAAGGCCTGAAAGCTATGTCGTATTAAAAGAGGATAAGAGAGCTGGGTGTGTTTTGTGTGAAGAAGAGAAAATTAAGAGGTGACATGATATAAATGTTTAAATATTTGAAAAGCAGTCATATTGAAGATGGAGCAGGATTGCCTTCTGCTACTCCAGAGACTAGAATGGATGCAAACAACAGTAAAAAGAGATTCCACCTACACATTAGGGAAGAAAAACCCTCTTGATTTAAGATCAGTTTGACAAAGTAATAAACTGCCTCAGTGTATGATAGAGACCCCTTCTTTGGAGGGTCTAAAACCGAGACCTGATTGTCATCTGTCTGGAGTGTTTTGATTGTGTTTTCCTACATGACAGGAGGTTGGATTTGATAGCCCTTTCAGTCTCTTCAAACTCTATATGATTTTATGTTCCACTGTGTAGCTATTGTACAACCTAGTCTGACTTGTGCTCAAGTGAATCTAGGAATGAAAGAAAAAAAAGTATCCTTCAAGAGGCAAAAGAAAGCTAGTGTTATTCTGTTTGTGAAATCACCTGAAGGACGGGTAGGTTAACTCCAGCAGGTTATCCTTTGAGAAACCAGCAGCCTATTTGAGAAGAATAAAAGCTTCTCTCCCCCATCGACAGTATCTGAGCACTTGTATTTTTCAATTTACTGACATAAACATCAGACTTCATTTTCTCACTTTTTTTCTGCTTTCTTTCATGCTTCTTCTTTTTAAAGAAATGTTGACCTCCTAATCCTACCTTAACCTTCTAATCTTCTCTGCAACTTCCTCCTCTTCTCCCCACCTGATCATCATAGCTCTGCATCAGTTTTTCTCCTGACACAATGACTGGTGCAAAAGGAGAAAACAGACATTTGGCCAAGTATTACCATAAGGATTACTGTCAGGAAATACCACAGCCTTTCCTTCTTCTTCTTCTAACACTCTTTTGATTTTTTAAAGCACCTTACTGTACTCTCCTCTCAAAACCACAAAGCCTTGTAATCCCCAGTGGAGGAAAAGTAAAGGGAGGGGGAACAGCATGATTAAAAAGTAATAATAGAAAAGAAAACATTGGGGGGGGGGAGAATACTTTTTACTGACCCAAGAGCTTTGTTAAGTTATTTCTACTTTCATGTCAGGAAGCAGAGCAACTGAGGCACAGAAGGGTAAAATGATTTGCACACAGCTACAGGAGCACACAAATGAAGAGTCACTTGGTTGCTGTAGTATGGTCTCGACCCAGATGCATTCTCATCTATCAACTCAGCATGGGGAACACAAGATTGATTCTTGACAACCATTTTCAGGAAGGAAATAGAAGTCATAAACAAACAACCATAAATGATGGCCAACAGGTTTCAAACAAAGTTCATTGGCTGAACAAAGGAGATGGGATGAGAACCTGCAGAAGACAGAAAAGGCACAGCTGCTTTCTCCCAGGAAGGACAAAACAGTGAGATGAGAATCCGCCTCTGTGTGCCTGAGGAAATGAATTGTAAACCAGAAATGTTTGTGGAAAAATAAATCTCTTAGTCTTAAAAGTGCCAGATCAAACTGGCATCTCCTGCAGTAGGTAGACAATAGCAGAGTTTGAAAAAGTTAAAGCGAAGTGTAACATTTCCTAACTGTGATTGCTTCAGGGGTTGGGAATATGGCCCAGAGTCAGTGTGATCTTATTGTGAGTGAAAAGCTTCCTCCATACATTTAATGCTTCTTTGGGGTTTGCTTCACTACAGTTGCTTTTCTATTGTACTAACAGAAACTGAGATTTGCCCTTAAATCAAGCCCAGTACTTAAATTGCCTTACACTGGTTTATGAGGTACTAATTAAACCAAACATTGCCATGAAGGGAGAGGAAATGCTTAGCACAGGGCTAGTCCAAGAGAATTTGCTGTCAGAGAGTGAGCATCCAACACCTTTAAAAATGCTAGAGGCAAGGAAGGAGCACTGACAGTGGAAAGAAGCAACGGTGCCTAGAACTATTCTTCCTGTTGGTCATTGGGAATCCTCCATGTGAACTAGATGAATTGAATCATGCTCCTGATGGATACAGAATCCTATGAATCTGCAACTTGATCCATCGGATGTGAAAAGATGGGCAGCATCAAAGACCTATCATCTGCAGACATTTGAGTAACAGCCTGAAGATTGCTTACTCACATGGAATTCCACTGTATTCAGAGTTACGGCCCTTCTGCACTGCCATATAATCCAGATTATCATCTGAGTTTACACTGCCATATAATCCAGTTCCAAGCAGATAATCTGGATTTTATACAGCTGTGCAGAATGGGAGAGACGATTGAAGGAGACACGATTTCATAGTTGCTGGTTTTGATTTTATTACACACAAAGGCTTTCTCACAAAACCAATACAGTAATTAAAAATTCTGGAACTGGAGACCTGTCTGAGTCCCCTTCTACACTGCCATAAAAATACAGATTATCTGTTTTGAACTGGATTATATGGCAGTGTAGACACACATAATCCAGTTTCAAGAAGTTAATGTGAATCATCTGCTTTGATAATCTGGATTATATGGCAGTGTAGAAGGGTCCTGAGGACCCTTCCACACAGTCCTATATCCAAGAATATCAAGGCAGTAAGTCCGACATTTTGAGTTTGGACTCAGACAACCCAGTTCAAAGCAGATATTGTGGGATTTTCTGCCTTGCAATTCTGGGATATAGGGCTGTGTGGAAGGGCCCTCGATCTCCAAGAAGCATGATAATAAAGCACATCATACAACAGTTCAGCAGTGTGAAAACCTGACATGTGTATCTTGAAGGATTCTGCATATTTGGCACACAGTGCAGGATCAGGCATCTGCTACAGATTCTCACACCATTTTGTCACAAAAAAAATGGCACCACTGTTTTGAAAGTATCTATGCAACTTTGACTCTCCAAAGACATTACAACTTACCTGAATGCTAAACCCCAAAAGTTTCAAGCTTGTGCTAAATCTATTTCATGAGGTCAAATGTACATACTAAAGAACATTTTGCAGATGGTTAAGCTCAATGATGTCATTTGGTGATGATAATTAAGCTCAATGGTGTCATTTCAAGCATCTTGTGTCTTAGTGTTTTAATATACCTACATTCCAAAGGTTCTCCATAAATCCAGCATTGCACAGATAAATGCCAAATCTATGGCTGGTAAAAATTTAGTAGTCCATTTCTCATTTCTCAACATGCATAAAAGTATTGTTGAAAGATTGAGTGCCAAAATTGTCAATGTTGTTATCAGTATACATTACGAATCAGAGAAAGGAGTTACTAAACTTCTTTGTCTATTGCAGTGGTTCTTCCTTCAAACACAGTCAAGGTTAGATAATACTAACAATAATAGTTCAGCACAAAATATGCATTTTAAATGTTCATATTTATATTCAAAACATCATAGAAAAGTAACAATCTTATTCTTTTAACAAATAAACATCCATAACAGTACCGTGTCCAGGGCACAGCTGGGACGACGCAATGTCTATGAGGATTGAATCTCAATGAGTCCAGTCTGTGCACCCTAGGGCCAATAGTCCAAAGCTCAAAAAGAGCATGACACAGGTAAGGGATGCAGGCAGGAGTAATCCAAAACTATAGACCAAGGATGAACCGGAGCCAGCAATTCCAAGGCTTCTGGGAATGAAAATAAAGCAAGCCGACGGAAGAATATCCAAACACAATCGGGGCCGCTGAATTCCATTTTGTGGTCTTTTTCAAAGGCTAGATAGCCATCAATGTGGTTCAAGTCCTGGAAGATTACAATATATACACGAAAGACCACGAAACGGAATTCAGCGGCCCCGATTGTGTTTGGATATTCTTCCGTCGGCTTGCTTTATTTTCATTCCCAGGAGCCTTGGAATTGCTGGCTCCGGTTCATCCTTGGTCTATAGTTTTGGATTACTCCTGCCTGCATCCCTTACCTGTGTCATGCTCTTTTCGAGCTTTGGACTATTGGCCCTAGGGTGCACAGACTGGACTCATTGAGATTCACTCCTCATAGACATTGCGTCGTCCCAGCTGTGCCCTGGACACGGTACTGTTATGGATGTTTATTTGTTAAAAGAATAAGATTGTTACTTTTCTATGATGTTTTGAATATAAATATGAACATTTAAAATGCATATTTTGTGCTGAACTATTATTGTTTCTATTGCAGTGGTTCTCAAGCTTTCTAAAGCCGTGGCCCCTAAATACAGTTTCTCATGTTGTGGTAACCCCCAACCATAAAATTATTTTCATTGCTACTTTAGAACTGTAATTTTGCTACTGTTATGAATCGTAATGTAAATATATGATATGCAGAATTTATTATTATTGTTGTTACGAATTGAACCTAATTAAAGCATAGTGATTAATCACAAAAACAATATGTTTGGGGGAGTATGGACAACGGATGATGGGATTTGCAGTACCTTCAATTGATTCAGCTCTGATTTCCAGAGACCACTGAGACCCCCCACAAATTACAGAACTGGACCAAACTTGGCACAGAGACTTGGCAGTGATTTAGGGGTGATGTAGTTCACCTATATCCGGAGAGAACTGAGAACCCAAACAACTATGGATCTGGACCAAACTTGGCATGAATACTCATTATGCTTAAATTTGATCACTGGTAGAGATTAGTAAAAATAGACCCAGACATTTGGGAGTTGCAGTTACTTGGAGTTATAGTTCACCTGCCTTCAAAGAGCATTCTGAACACGAACAACAATGGAATTGAACCAAATTTGGGATATAGTATTCCTATGACCAACAGAAAATACTGGAGAGGTTTGGGAGAAATTGACAGTGATTTAAGAGAGATGTAGTTCACAAACAATCTGGAGAGTGCTGTAAAATACTGGATACATAAATTGTGGTGGATTATTCGAAGGGTGGAGGAAAAAGCATAGCATGGGGCAGCAGCAGCATGTCCCGCCCTCCTCCTCCTCCCTTTTTGAAGGGGCTGGTGGAAGAGACCAAAGAGGAGGAGAAGGAAGGGCACAGAGGAAAAGGACGAAGACACACCCTGTGCTCCTCTTGTCACTATTCAAGCCTTCAGGGGCCTCAAAGAGCAACGAGAAAAGCACGACGTGGGGCACAGCAACTAGGCCTGCCTTCCTCCTCAAAGGTCTTCCTCCTCCTTCTCTCCGTTTGGAGGTCCTCAAACGGAAAGGAGGAGAAGGAAGAGCCTCGCTGCTGCCGCTTCCCCACGCAACTCTCACCCCTTTTTGAGGCTTCCACCAGTGGCGGAGGCCTCAAAGGGGGCAAGAAGAGGGGGCACATGGCAGCAGCAGCCAGGCCTGCCCTCCTTCTCCCCCAGGGTCTTCTCCTCTCTGTTTGGAGGGCCCCAAACAGAGAGGAGAAGGAAGAAGAGCCCAGAGGAGAAAGGCGAAGGCAAGCCTTGCCCCTCCCCACACAACTCTCGCCCCTTTTTGAGACTTCCACAAGTGGCGAAGGCCGCGAAGGAGTCGAAAAGAGGGTGGCACAGGGCAGCAGTAGGGTGAGTCCTGATCAGGAGCATTTCTGGTGGCAGCAATGGCGGCAGGGAAAGCCTCCCTGCCCAGCCCAAGACCTCCTGCATTGCCACTGGGTCCCGGCAGCTATTCCAGGTAGTTGGAGGGGGCGGTGCCCAAAGGGGAAAACGTCACGACCCCTCTGAAATGGTTAGGTGACCCCTCTGCGGGTCGCGACACCCAGGTTGAGAACCGCTCGTCTATTGTGTCATAATATGACAGAGTCCAAAAATAGAAAGGCTGAAATACCAGTTTTCTCATGTCCTTTCCAAGGATCATTTTAGTATCAATTTTACACTCCCTATGGAATCATGATGATTCTTAACCAATCCATTTGAGACTTCCACTGACACACCTCCCCCCCCCTCTCAAGTTGCGATGGGAAGGGGCAAAGATGGCTATAGAATAGGGATCCTTGATAACAGTCAGGTGTAGCTTAGCATCCATGGATATGTCAACCGAATGAATTATTATTGCCTATGGCTCACAGAATCCTTGCATCATTACAAATATTTTACTGTGGATTCTAGGCACTTCTGGATATGACCATTCACACTGATAGTAGTGCTTTGATTTAAATATCCAGGACTGGTACTACCTTATACTATCATAAAACTCTGGAACTAGTTCCATCACTTTCTTTTCTTCAGTCTACAACTCTGCTGTACTTCCAGTGACATAACAAGGGGTCTTCTTAGTTTGGAATGTGGGAGATTTTGAAACAATATAATTTACAATTCTACTAGGCATTTCCCAAATTAATCTAGTTTAAACAAACACACATTTCAGTTTCAGCTGCTAGCAACGGAAATATACCTTCACTGCCAGACGTCTCCATAGATGGCTGATTCTCTCACTCCAGAAGTGACCAGAAGCGACTTGCAGCATGCAACCAAACAAGCAAACCAACCAACTGACGTTTTCAGGACCAACTATGACAATAATCTCAATCAACATTAAAGGCATGTCAGCTGCCAAAAAACAACTGCTCTATGAACTGTGCTGAGATAAGAAATGTGATGTGCTGTGTGTCCAAGAAACACACAGGGATAAACAACAGAAATGACCAAAAGTTCCAGGAATGATCTTAGTAGCAGAAAAACCACATGCGCAGTATGGAAACACTGTCTTTGTAAAACCAGGCCTCCAAGTCAGCAGTGCCCACAACACTGAAGAAAACAATATAGAGGTTATAACAGTAGAGCTTTAATGCAGCAATGCATTAAATCAGTGGGACCACCAATACTAAACACACAGCACTGACCAATAGTGTGCCAGCTGTTCCCAACTATAAGGCCTTGTGTTATGCTACTCTGCTGCTAAGTATGCATGCCTAGTGTGAAACACATCTCACTACGCTAAAACAGTGGATGTGGCTCTTAATGAGACAGGCCACATTATCACGCCCTACACCACTGGAGAAATTACACTGTTTAGCTGGCATTGCACCACCTGACATCCGCTGGGAAGTAGCAACCAAGGCAGTGACATCTCTGGCCCATCCCGTTTGGGTATCAGCCAGCACGCCAATGACTTAAATCAAGAAATAGTTTTCTAACATCTTTCAGAGACACTCACTGGAATACCTCAGCAAGCAAGAGTCCAAAAGTGACAGGTTCAAACCCAGAACCTCAATCAGTGGCTGATACCAAATGAGACACTCCCTCCTGCGCACACAAAAAAACTGGGCGACTTGGAAGATGCTGAACAGACTGTGCTCTGGCACCATGAGATGCAGAGCCAACCTGAAGAAATAGGGCTATAAGGTGGAATCCACGACATGCGAGTGTGGAGAAGAGCAAACCACAGACCACCTACTACAATGCAACCTGAGCCCTGCTACATGCACAATGGAGGACCTTCTTCTGGCACCACCAGAGGCACTCCAAGTGGCCAGCTACTGATCAAAGGAAACTTTGTGCTTTGTTTGTTGTTTGTAATGCAATACAACTGTTTGGTTCGCTCCAGACATGATAAATAAACTGCCAGACAAATATGAAACACTTATGGTGAGACCTGTTATTTTAAAACCCAGTCAACTGAACACTTGTACATTTAATTGCACCACAAATAGCAAATATATTCTGAATATTGGTGAAATCTTTTATAAGAATATTCAAATATTATGATAAAATATGAGTGCAAGAACAATAGTGACCAAATGTTATGTCTTTTGTGGGAATTTGTGAAAAAGGGAGGGTCAGCAATGTCGATCTCTGTTTGAAGGCAAATTCCACCCAGTGATTCTCTCTGTAAATATGATATGGAGATAACAAGAAGACTGACCACAAGAGTCTGAAAACTTCATTTAGTGTGCTGGGACAGTTCCAGCCAAAGTGGGGGAAGACCATGGGACAAATCTACCAAATACATCCTGCTATATGCAAGTCTTAATGGACTCAAAGCCAGACATGTTACTCTCTCTTTTTATTTATTATTTTTATATTTATTAATATTTGGTTATTGGATCCCCGGTGGCACAGGGTTAAATCACTGAGCTGCTAAACTTGATGACCAAAAGGTTGCAGGTTCGAATCTGAATCCCAGCTTCAGTTAACCTAGCAGTTCAAAAACATGCAAATGCGAGTATATCAATAGATGCCGCTCTGGGGGGAAGGTAAAAACGCTCCATGCAGTCATGCCAGCCACATGACCTTGGAGGTGTCTACGGACAACACTGGCTCTTTGGCTTGGAAACCCCCTGAGTTGGACACGACTGAACTTAGTTTCAGGGGAAAACCTTTACCTTTACAATAAGAGAGAAAAAGAAATCTTCGAGCCAGTGATAGCATCAATGCTTTAGTGAGTTCTCTGCCTCATATGGATATGAAAGAAGTTGAGAATTACTTTTTAAGAAGCTTTAAGGTTTCAGATTGAAATCAGAAAGTATACTAAAACTGAAAAATGGAGGAGGGAAAGTAAGGTTTGTAAGTGGATAAGAAACATTGTAACGCAAGGAATGTAGCTCTTCAAAATTTGGTGTATGCCATTTTTTAAAATTGTGGATGGTTTAGATTCTAGAGACATAGCAGATGCTATGATAGATTTACAGATTGGTATTTAATGGGGACGGAGGGGTTATTTGACTAGTTTAAAGAGTAGATAAAAGGCAATTTTTGTTTAACTTTGGTTAGAGAAAGAGTCATACTAATAGTTGAAAATTGCTAATATAGATTATTGTAATACAAATGAATATCTTCCAGTTGATAAGAGCAGTGACTATTCAGTTCTAAAGAAGTACACATACTCAACTGGAAGCTGATATTGTTTTCTTAGGCTCCTACTGTGTGGACATGTGGATGTCATAGGTGGCTGGTTGGGCCTTCTGATAATACCAATAGCTTGGCCAGCCTCTCACTCTCTCTAAAAAGAAAGGTGTATGGGGTAAGTGACATATGTAGCACCATAAATTCTCACACTTGTTGCCTTCCTTACTCTTGAAAGTGGTGTGTAACCTTGTCCAGTTGGCAAAAGTATAACAAGCTCTTCTATTATCAAATTCTGGCAATTAAATCATTTCAGTGGTTGAACTGTGATATGTGCAATTATGTGTTCAATTCTGAATTATTATTTTGTTTTACGGTCAGTTTGTTCTCTGATATGAAAGCAGGGATATCTGCAATTAAACAATAGTTGGTAACTCTGCGAGGCAAACTGATTAAACTGCCTGACCTGTCTAAAAGGTGCTTCCCTTTTCTTATCGCTGAATTACTCAGAATTAATGTATAAATGCCACATGATGGTACTAGATATAAGGTAGGTTAGAGAAGCAGCCAGGCTACTGCATTAATAATTAATTACCAGGCATTTTCAATCACAAGCCATTAACCACTTACCCTTTAAAATGGTAATAAACAGAGAGAGTGTGTCTAATTAAGGGCCCTATAAAATAATGTGGAGCTTTAGGACACAGAGAGAAAGGAGAGGGAGCATGCTTTTAGAGAGACAATCTGTTTTACAGAATGTATACCAAAGAAATTCTGTTATTGTAGAAATATTAGAGGTTCTAACATTTGTTTTACATCAGAAAACTCTGTATTGTTGATAAATTATTATTTAATGTTTGTGGAAGGAGATCCCACAATAACCTCAGTATTTCCCTATATCAAGGCTTGTAGGTGGTGCTCGCCACAGGAAATAACAAGAATGGGCCAAGTTCAAGGTAATGCTAAAAAGCGGGCATTTCTGAAGGAAAACAGAGTGGGATACACAAAGAGAGCTTTGAAATTGTGATATATTTTGTCAGTGCTTGATTCAAGAACTTAGAATACTGCTTTAGGAGCAACAGAAATGACATGCTGAAATCACTCACGTCTGAGTGATATGATGACCCTTCTGATCCAAAAGTATTATCCTACCACTGTTGAGTTAATGATGTTTTTAACAAATTATTATATTCATTCTTCATAAAAACATCATTCCAAGAGCTGCTTGATTCTAGTACCACCAGATATTGTGCATTCAAAATAGAAAGCAACACGAGATGATATGGTAGAATGAGAAATGAAAGATATCTACAAATTTATTTGCATGCAAATAAAAACGCATTTTGGAATGAGCTGTCCAAAGTGCTATCCCTGAAATGTTGTTGCCTGAAATCCCATCCATTCACTTATACATGCCATGCAGATATACTTTCCTGCCTTCATCTGTACCTCAGCATCTGAAGCATGACATGGCATGTCACCCTTCATAAAGTAAAGTCAGCCCTTGCTATCTACCCCACTTTCCCAACAATTACATCTGTGGTCAGCATATAGTTTTTTGACCGAGGGATTTTCTTATATGAAAAATCAAGTCTAGTAGTTTCAGTTTCAGTTTCAAAGAGTGATACTCTTTAGTGTGATTCCCCACACCAAAATATAGTTCAAAAACATCCTGCTGTAATTCAAAGCGTGCTGTTGTCAAACCAAGCAGAATGTTAAACTGCATTTTAAAAAGGAAATGAATCACCCAACTGTGATTTATAAGAAGCACTAAAACAACTTAGAATAAGTTACTTTATTGAAATGTTTCAGAGTGTGTCATGTTTGTAATTAAATCCTTTTTTGCTTTGCATTTTGTTTTACAATTATATAATTTATACCCTTCAACGGAATGCCGGTGCCATCATTGTGAACAAAATGCATGTGCATGTTTAACTAATGATTTTTGTGAATGGTTGGATTGTGTCATTTGCTATAATTGTATCTCAGTGTCTTCTCAAATCATTAAATGTATGACGATGAATGTAGACAATGTGATAGGATCAGTATGTGGCACTCTATTCACTCATATTTGCAAAGCTCTCTGTTGAAAAGGGGAGTGATTACAACAGCAAAAATGATGATGACAACAGCAACAATATACCCTAATAAACAAGCAACACTACCACTTTAGCTTGCTGTGTGCAATAGGTTAATAATTAAATTTATTTTTCGATCAATACATTTTTATTCTCATTAAATTAATTTGGAAGCCAATATCACACATTACAGTGGAACAAATGTAAGATATTGCCTGTAAATGCCTCAGATGCTAGGAAATGGTATTCACCAACTCTTTGAAGCAGAAGTGTAAAAGCAGATATGAAAACTCAGAGCAAGAGGATAGTATAAGGAGGAAAATCAAGACACGGGTGGTCAGGGACTCTACAGAATACTGGGAAAACACACAGTTCAATCATAAGGTAAACAGAGTACTTTGAACCACCGCAACTGACAGTCGCAACTCAGACAATCAATGCTCAATCATTTGACAAACCCTTACGCCCTCCATTCTATGGTTCTAAGAGTAGGAGCAAATATTATTTAAACATCCATCTGCATCACTAG